>OX421493.1:9630354-10830354 GCA_949126835.1 Anisus vortex
TATTTTATAATGACATCGATTGTTTCTTCATTTTTATTTTACCTACCTCTGCACTGTGACCCCATGAACCCGGGGAGGCATTCACTGAGACAGTCTCCGTTAATTTTACAAGTCCTGTCAGGGGCGCAGTTTCCACACTCTGTGGGAGGGGGGAGGGTCGATATTTGAAAAAAATGTATTATATTATTATTATATTCCTGTGTTATATTAATGTAACATTATGCTTGTTTTACTTTTTTTTAAAATAACTCTATATTACATATGACGTGCTTCAGAGCCTAACCCAGTTATTGTGGCCGCGCTCTACAAACGTGACACATTAATGTTTCTTATAAACCTGACATGTTAATGTGGTCTATAAACGTGACACGTTACAGTGTCCTATAAACGTGACATGTTAATGTGTTCTCTAAACGTGACATGTTACTGTATTCTATAAACGTGACATGTTACTGTGTTCTATAAACGTTACATGTTACTGTGTTTTATAAACGTGACATGTTATCGTGTCCTATAAACGTGACATGTTACCGTGTCCTATAAACGTGACATGTTAATGTGTTCTATAAACGTGACATGTTACTATGTTCTATAAACGTGACATGTTACTATGTTCTATAAACGTGACATGTTACTATGTTCTATGAACGTGACATGTTACTATGTTCTATATACGTGAAATGTTACTATGTTCTATAAACGAGACAAGTTAATGTGTTCTAAAAACGTGACATGTTACTATGTTCTATAAATGTGACATGTTATTATGTTCTATAAATCTGACATGTTATTATGTTCTATAAATCTGACATGTTACTATGTTCTATAAACGTGAAATGTTACTATGTTCTATAAACGAGACAAGTTAATGTGTTCTAAAAACGTGACATGTTACTATGTTCTATAAATGTGACATGTTATTATGTTCTATAAATGTGACATGTTATTATGTTCTATAAATCTGACATGTTATTATGTTCTATAAATCTGACATGTTAATATGTCCTATAAACGTGACATGTTTTTATGTTCTATAAACGTGACATGTTACTATGTTCTATAAACGCGGCATGTTACTTTGTTTTATAAATGTTACATGTTACTATTTTCTATAGATGTGACATGTTACTATGTTCTATAAATATGACATGTTACTATTGTTACGTGCCGGAGCACATAAGGATCGTTATATCTAGGGGGGGGGGGGATATATCCTCTTGTATGTTACTTGAGTACTGCTGGACACTTTCCAATCACAACCAAACTTTCAACTAAATAATTCCAGCTCTTGAGTAATAATAACAATCAAATGTTTAATCCAAGGTATAGAACTTTTGTACAGATAAAATATAAAACAATGATAGAGATAAAAATAAATGACCGGTCGGTACGACTCTTATGATGGGACTGCCCCAGCATGGTATCGAAACCACCGGGTCTTAAAAAGGGTTGGTTTCTATTGGTCCTTACGAACCTACGTGAAACAACTTCACGGGGAAATCGGGGCCCATGATTACTTGTTAGATTCATAGAAACCTTGAATCTCCAAGCATGGTGTGACAACAATATCACGCCTTACCCTTCCCACATTGGGAAAAAAATATAACTTATTCGTAACACTATGTTCTATAAACGTGACATGTTACTATGTTCTATAAACGTGACATGTTACTATGTTGTATAAACGTGACATGTTTAAGGTTAAATCAATCTCACCTTCCGTGCAAGTGTCCTTGAAGAATCCAGGCTTGCACCCTGCCACACATTTCCCAGTGTACCTGTCACAGGCCCCAGAGCCTGCACAATTCGGACATGCTGAACAAAATAAATTGATACGCACATACGGACCCAGTCAAGACAAGACAACAAGGTTTCGATGAGATACGTCAAACATATGTTTGGGATAGGATGGGGGGGGGGGAGTTTGAAACTGTACATTCTTACTCACTAGTCTAAAACGGAAGGTAAAGTCTAAAAATATCCTCCAATAAAATCAAGTTTTTTTCCTACACGAGAGAGATTTTAAGATATTAATTTTGTCTTTTCCGTTGTAGTTTTTTTTAGTAGATAACAAAATTTTAAAATAGAATTTTCATTGTCATTATCAAAATTGTGATACCGTTTAAAAAAAAATTCAATTGAATTTTCTGTTCATTTGTTATGTTACAAATTTCTGCAAAGAAAACTTTTTTTTATAACTTTGGATTTCCACCGAAAGTTTTTGAACATGCTTCGTTCCTTTTTTCGCCCACTGTGTTGTGCCTATTTGAAAACTAATTCTTAAATAATAGGCCTATAGGTAGATCCTAGATCTATGCATGTTGATGGATACATTTTTTGTTTTTTCAGAAATTTAGATTTTCAAAACTTAGAAATATTTAAATATAAGATTCAACTATTGATAATTAGAAAACATATTAGTTTTTTTGAAAAATATTTTAGGATGAAATTGTGCACAGTTTAGAATTTGACTGCACAATCCACCCACTACAATTCACTACAATTCACTACAAGGTACTACTTAACACCTCTTCTCACAATCACTTCTTTCTTTTTGCTAATCCCCCAATCCTGGCAACTCAACTTGTTGTATTTGTCAACTTCGACAAAATTCCAGTTTTGCTATTTAATACATCTGTGAACTCCTGTGTACCAGTTTCTCAAGTCTTCTGCGCTTGCGTAGCCGTCAACCAACTTCAATCAATATGTTTTGTTTTTTCTCGACGGGTGTGTCACAATTTACATGTCATGTGACACGTTTAGAAAAATATTTCTGTAATGACGTCATCAATAATAATAAAAAAAAACAACAACCATACTAAATAAACGTTTTTTTTTTGTTTGTAGTTTTTGTTTTATTTCGTATGTAAGCACTGATCTATAGAAAGAAGAAAGAATGGTTTAGGCCCTGAACAAATATTCTTGTTTGGAAAAACAATTATGCTTTCACTTATCCATAAAATTATATTTCCTAAACACTGACCTGTAAATACATTTTACGGTTTTTAGACCTCCATTTTAACGTATAATTTTGTTCCAATTAAAGTTGGTTTATTTCCATAACTGGCTTATAGGGAAAAGTGAATTGTGTGAACTGCGTAAAAAAAGTATTGCTGCCATTAGCCTGACTTTGCGCATACACATTTTTATTAAGTAGGCCCTGTCTATTCTTTTATAGATCAGTGCTAGTAACTAACGCTTGACACAGTTTGTTCCATAGTAACCGTTACGACATCCGCGTTTACACTTGGCAGTCAGCGAGTCACAGTCTCTATCAATGCAATATGAGCATTCTGAAAGAACATAAAAAGAAAAAAAGTGCTTTAAAATGTTATACATTGTTATAAAGGGTGATAACAAACCTTTGCTACATAATTTCGCTTACGATTGGCTATAAGGTTGTATTGAGTTTCTGATCAATGTGTACAAACAAAATATATAAAAAAAATGTTCCTTTCAAAATTAAACCTAATTAGTCCGCAGGGTTAGTAGGGCGGCGTTGAAAAAAAATTCTCACTGGCCACGGAATACAAGGAGATTATGTGGGAAGCGCTATGCCCAGGCCGAATTTTACTTTTCCCAACCGATGCCCAATACTCATATGAAACATATAACACATCCACCCCTTCCTCCACCAGTGGCGTAGCCAGGTTTTGACGCTAGGGGGAGCGAAATTTTAGGAAAAAGGCCCTACTTTTAGCAATTTTTCCAGATTAATAGAATAACTAACAATTCGTACGTATCAAGTGTTATAATAATATTATGTGCCTCAGGATACACACACTGTATAATAGTGCAGTATTTTTTTTTAACCATTTACGATTCTTTTTTCTAGCAGCTAATAGTGATGGGAATTTCTGCAAAATTTGATTGCATCTACTGCTCATTTTCGAGATGAACATCTAGCATCGAAAAGTATTTATATAATTAACGCGAATGCTCTATAGAAGGGCCGGCAACCTAAGGCACGCGTGCCAGACTTGTTATGCTGAACGATTTTCAGTGGCACACAAGAGACGTCCAAGAATAGTGTTAAATGCAAGTGAAAACAGTATATGCCAGCATAATTAGTGGGTGCTGCATGGTGAACTACATGGGAATCACACTGGACGTCGACTGTTTTAGTTCAGGAATGTTTGTATGCAAAGTTCCCGTCATTGGACTAGCAATCTGTGATTGAATCTATTGTTAAGATAGTCAATTGTATATTTTCTCAAGTTTCTTCTAGACGAAAGCATTACGGAGTAGGCTGTAGGTAAAGTCCTGGATAGATTATTTTGTTGTCTTAAAACAATTAAGATGTATCTTAAGGAGAAAAAAAAATCCGTTATTGAATGAGGATAATTGACTGTTGAAGCCAATGTTTCTGTATGACTTGGAGACACGTTTCAGCGAGTTAAACTTCCATTTACAAAAATGGACCCAAAAGCATTGAAGTGTTGGTCAACTAGAATGGATTGGCATTGAAACTGGCCATAGGGCCTATCTTTCCGTTTAAATCAATTTCAAAACATTAAACTCTTTCCTTAATTTAAGGGAAATTAAGATAGCCTAGATGAGCATTTTCAGAATTACACTAGTTTTATTAAAACAATTAACTCGTTTGGTATCACTAGCATCAAATTTGGATAATTTAATTGAATGGAGATAATTATCCCGTTTTCTTTTCTTGCTTTACACTAATATTTCTAATATGTTTCTTTTTTTTCCTTTAAAACAAATAGTGGCTTACAATTTATAACTCTAAAATGATCAAATTACATAAGATAGTTGAAAATTATATACATATTTTATGACTAAAGAATGTATATGTACATTTTAAAACATTGAAATAACTACCCAGTTTGTACGATTATTCTGTATACTTTCACTTAACTGCAGTGTGTACCGTACTTTGCTGCTTTAATTAAATTAATATGTTAGCGTAAATCTCAGTAATGCCGAGATCAAACAATAAAGACTTTACATATATAACTAGAATAATTTCTTGACAACTAAATTCAAATGTTGATAACTAGTAATGTGTAAATTGAGTAATGAAATTGCTATGAATGGATTTTTTTTTTTAAAGCTGATAATAACAAACCGGTTAATTTTTTATAATATATATAACGCTTTAATGATTTTCTCTACTACGCTCCTTTTCTTTTGGTCTTGGTCTTGCTACGGCACTAAATAAATTGTCTTATAAAAAAAATATAGTTGATCAGTTTGACTTTCACGCTGTTGGCACGCTCAATGATTCAAAAATCCTAGTTTGGCAAAAGGTTGCCGAACCCTGCACTATAGGACTGCATTCTTTTTCTTTTTCTGCATTCGTCTTTTGAAAGACGAGATAAATCGCCTGTATAGGCCTAGACATTTTTAATGAGCCGACGCGCCAAAATGCATCCCGTGATGTCGGTAAGATTAACAATGTTTCAAAGCTTCCGTTGTCAATTTTTTTGGGGTGTAAAATTTAGATTCCGCTATTCAATAAGACAATGTTTTGGATATCAAATGAAATAAAACCAAAATTACGTATATCTAACAATACTGTATTAATCACATTGTAAGAGGGCCTAAATTAAATTGTTGCAATGCAATTTAAAGAAAAAAAAAAGAAACAGCATAAATTGTGCTTCGTAGCTTGTTAAAATTATTAATTAATTATTTTTTTCCCGAAAAGGCCCTTTTTTTTTCGAAAATGGTCGTATGGGGAGCGGCCGCTCCCCCTGCTCCCCCCTGGCTACGCTACTGTCCTCCACCCTTCCCCGAGACCTGGACAAAGATCACCCATTTTTTTAAACCTAGAGTTGAACCCAAGTACTCCACAATGACAATCTGAATATTATGCCGCTAGACCACCGACCGTGTGCCATTGAGTGACGTGCACATATTTTAGAATATGATTAACTTTTTAATACGAAGAGAATAAAGATTTCTCCATCCATCATCAAGACTAATTTAATATATTTCCCGAGTAGCAGAAAAGGTCACAGAAAGTAAGCAATAGGTTTGTCATTTCCTTCTTTGGAGGGGTGCAAGCCTAGTGGCAGCGGGTTGTACAGGTGCACCGAAAGCCCTGGGTTTGAATCCTAGTGAATGTTAGGATTTTTTTCCTGCGCCTGAAGGCTGTTCCCGAGTCTACCCAGCTCTAATTCCTTGACGCTAGTTGGTGGTTAAGCAAAGGCGGTTGGGCATTGCACTGGCCACGCATACTTCTAGTATTCCAAGGCAGAGGAAATTTGTGAACGCTGATTTAAAACAACAAGAACTCACCTGTGACACACGTGTGTCCGACGTATCCAGGTAAACAGCCCAATGTGCAGGTTCCATTCTCCCGGCCACACCTGTTATCTTTGCAGTGACCACAAGCTGTAGCCGACGACAGACGAAACAAGAAACAAATAAACAAGAGGAAATCTTTGAATAATGCCATCTTCTACTTGTATTCCTATTGTTGTTCTCTCAATTCTTATCTAATTACTTGGCAGATCGTTTTACAACGCCCGATTTATTATTCAACGTGCTAATTCTCACATATTTACGAACACAAAAGCTTTAGGACATGACAACAAAAAAGCCAAACACCTTTAGGACATGATAACACACATGCTGGATCATCTTTAGGACATGGCAACACAATATACTATCTTAAGATCATGATAACACACATGCTGGATCATCTTTAGGACATGGCAACACAATGTACTATCTTTAGGACATGATAACAAAAAACGCTAGAAATCCTAGGACATGGCAACATACAAGTCAACGACTACGCTTTATTTGCTTAGCTGGAAATGCACCAACTTGTCAATGACGATGCCACTCAGCATGACACTTACCAGAAGTACCAGAAGTACCAGAAGTACCAGAAGTACCAGAAGTACCAGAAGTACCAGAAGTACCAGAAGTACCAGAAGTACCAGAAGTACCAGAAGTAACACACAAAAACACAGGGAAAACGCTTCATTGTAGCTATTTATATGTGCCTTTAATTCTAATAATAGTCCAGTATTTTTCTGGGCACTTACGTTCCGTGCAGTCTAAGCCCTTGTATCCTGACAGACACCCTTCATTGCAAGCCCCAGTTGTCTGATTACATGCCCTTGAACCGCCACAGTTATTGCATTCTGAAGAGAACAAAATGCATTAAAGCTGCATTATGTGTAAGCCTATGAACAACAGTTGATACTTTAAATAAACAATACTCCATAACCTGGGGAAAATCCTAGCCTTCACCAGGATTCAAAGACAGGACCGCGAAATAAGCACGACGCTCACGCTCACAGCAGCTTTCGGTCATAAGCAAAGGAGTAACATGGCGCTCTCAGTTGATAATTGCAGGCCAATCAGCCTAAGCCCGCCTAAATAGTAGTAGCATACGACTCTAACATCGCTTGCGTTTACATTCTAAATTCACATTGCACTTAAAACCTAAATTATGAAAACAAGCCGACGCTGCTTAGGAAGCTAAGGGCTATTGTCGCAGTGCCACAGTGCCTAACCCGAACAGGTTTCTTACCCAAGAAGCAAAGCTTTCCTCTGTATCCATCATGACACCCTTTCAAACAATTTCCACTTTCATGGTCGCAGTAGTCATCTCTGCATTGGTGGCATTCTGAGGTCAATAAAAACCAAAGAAAAGCCAAAAAAAAAAAATAACACTCAACATCTATGCGGCTAAATAGACCTATCCCACCACACTAGACCTACAGACTACAGGTTGATGTAATGTTTTTAAAAAGTCTTAGATATAACAGGTTATTACCTAAAATGGGAACAAAAAATAACTAATCTAAAATACAAAAAAAAAAAAACAACTTTAAATCACGTACACAGTACAATATATTTACGTTTTATTGAGCTTTTGGTGAAAAAAGGGAAATGGGAAACATACAAGACATTCAACAAATCATTGTATAATTGGCCCTAGAGGCCGGCCAAAACCAAAATTAATGGTTTCGCCCAAAAAAGAAACCATACCGAAAGTTATAAATTTACTTTTTATCCGAAACCGAAAGTTTCACTACAACTTCGGCCAAAACCGAAATATAAAAATATATTTTTTTGTAAAAATTGTAAAGCGCTTAGAGCTGTAAGGTAAGCGCTATATAAAAATGCCTCAATAAATAAACCGAAATCGCCAAACAAACGATTTTAAAAGACTGCACATTTTTGTGTAATATTAACTAGTTTATGGGTAGTCTAAATAAACCATAGAACATGTAATATACAGTTGTATATGCATGTATTATACATCATTTTATTCAGAATTGAAAACTCTTTAAGATTTTATAACGTAAATGGCAATATAAACTTTATATAAGATTTTTGTATCCAAATATAATGACACATTTTTAAAAATAAATTTAGACAAAATAACACAGAAATGACAAATGCATTGACAGGAAAAAAAGGCGATGACCTTGTTGCTTAACACAAAGCCATTTAATTAAGCCCCACTCCATTTTTCGACATTCTTTGCGGTGATTAAATAATCCATTTATTAGTTACTTCAATTTACTATATCACACAGATTCTTTCGCAACAGTTTAACTAAATGAAATTATCGAGAAGCAGACTAATAGATCGAGCACTAGCGTTGCGGTCTGAATTTTGAAAGTTAAAATTGAAACTCGGCTGATGATCGAAAGTCAATATCATTTTCGGCCTAAATCGAAAGCAAACCAAAAGCTTACTGTATTGGCTTCGGCCGAAACCGAAACTACACCGAAAGAGACAATTTGTATACTTTCGGCACCGAAACCGAATTTCGGTCAGCCTCTGTTGTATATTATAAATACATTTATCTTATATGGTACACACTCTACTTCTATAGAGAAGCGCATTGCGTCCTTTATATGGGCGTTAAAAGGAATCTAATAGCCTATAGATCTACTGTAAATTGGATGGTAATATTGGTAATGAATTGGGCACAGAAAGCTGTCTTATTAATGAGATTTACATAAATAGAAGATATAAACAGGAAACGGAAATTGGGTGGTGGATTGTGGGGAAATCCCCGCATCAATTTTTTTTTTGCTTGTTATTTCTTTGGTCCCATCACGTGACCTACTTCTGGTGCAGCGACTGCCAAAGTAACCAATTTTACAGTCCGTGCAGTTCCCGCTTTCTCTGTCGCATTTAACAGTGGAGCACATGCCACATACTAAGGGGAAAAAAAGAAAAAAAACACAGAATGATGAAACGTTGTCAGAATTATAAGAATAAAAGTCTAAATATATTATTATAAACAGTTGCTCTTGCGTTCGCCATGAGATTGAAGGTATCGCCCGAGCAAGAAAATGAACATACATTTATTTACATGGAAATAAAAAAGAGATTACTGGTTGCAAAAGATGTGATACCTTGGCTACAGTTGAATCCCATGAAGCCGTCCACACAGTCAGACATACAAAGTCCAGTAATTTTATCACACTCTCCAGTTTCAGCACAGTTGGCACACACTGTCAGTGGATGCAAATATTATAATAATATGTATGCTATAATGATAGATTGGTGCGCAAAATAATGCACATAATTGAACAGTAATTGCATGAATGCGACTTGTGATGTATGGTTGTAAGGGGAAGTTACTAGGGAGATTAAAAAAGTAAAACAAAACCGTCACTAGACTCTTGGGTGATAAGAAAGTAACATCGTAGATAATGTATTATATATAACCTGTGGGCTGCGAACCCAAAGAGGATCGAACGACAATTTCATGGGGGTCGCCAAGGACCATCGGAAAACACTTATTTTTTATGGTCTTATTGAGGTCGTTCCACAACAACATGTACAGCACAATACTCTTCGATGGCGCTACTTCAGAACCCTCCCCCAGTGTGTAGTGGGGTCAAACAGGGATGTGTCCTGACATTTTCTCTTTTTTTTTTTCTAAAAAAAGTAAGCTAACAGTAAAGCTTGATTGTCTAGTAGCGTGTACTCATCCAGTTATAAAGAAAATTGTGACATCTTTTGGTAATCTCTCAATGTACCCTAAATCAGGATTGGCAACCAAGGACACGCGTTCCCCTATTAAGTTTAAGGATAAGGCTAATTCTTTTCTTGTCATAAAATAAACTAAAATTACATTTATTTTAAAGTAGATATGCTAAAGATATTGAATTGATACTTTTTATTTCCAGGAAATAATATTATAATATGTAATTTGACATGCAAACGGGATCTTCCATCAGTTGTCAATGTAAAGAATAGTAAATTTGACCTTTGATGGACTAGCGAAGCTATGGAAAATAATATGAATTAAGCGAATTAAGTATAAAATTAGGTAGTTTTACACACTTATAATAACATTTAAATTGAACCAGACAGTATTTTATTTAGTTTTTGTGGAAGCGAAGCACATAAATGTACAAAAATATTGTCTGGTCTACACTCATAACTCACAAGGCCTACAAAATGCAATAGCTATGAGGCCTACTCCGACAAGTCTAATGTGGGTAATAAAAGACATATTTTACACTTTAGAATAATACAATACTATTATATTATATCTGCACTTGAAGAATATTTCTACCATGGGCGAATGGCATATGTTTAATAATTCATCGGTAGGCCTAGGGATGTCATTTTTTAAACATTGATTGAATAATGGTTTGTCATGCGTAGGCCTAATAATAATAATTCTAATAAGATTATCAGATCTAGCCTGAACTTAAAAGCTTATTGTCTATCCCCGATTTGTTATACATTTATTGACGGTTATTATATATATTTATTATATTTGTGAATTTCTATGTATTGCATAGGAAAAAGTCTAATAACAATCAGTTATAATCTGTCACGGTTCTGGACGCAACCATGACTTATTAGCACTAATGTAGATAGATAGTAGTGTAGAACGTAAGATCATAGATTAGCGCAAGTTTAGGATAGAGAGGAGGAGAGTAGCCTGATGTCATAACACATCTCTCTCTCACGCAACTGTAACTCTCCAGCCACTCTTCAACACCTTTCCCCAACCGTCACTACATTCTATTATTTCCCAATTGAGAGATTACTAA
Organism: Anisus vortex; assembly: GCA_949126835.1. Classification (NCBI taxonomy): domain Eukaryota; kingdom Metazoa; phylum Mollusca; class Gastropoda; family Planorbidae; genus Anisus; species Anisus vortex. The sequence goes on from OX421493.1 coordinate 9,641,370, forward strand.
CTAAATGCTGCCGAAATGGTACTCAATTTTGGATGAATGAGAGTGTATGTGTCAGTTATGTGAAACCTACAATGTATATATTTATATCTTGTCTTCGATTATTAATTCATGTTGTTATTTTAATGTGTTTATACAGATATCACGTCAGTAACTATTAATTCATATTGCTAATTCAACATACATGTACATAGGCATTACGTCATTGACCCAAAAACTCGACTCCTCGCTTAACCACACCTGTACCCCCCCTTCCGTGCTCTCCCTGCCACCCCCTTCTCCACTTCACCTACCCAACTCACGAGGAGCGGGATGTTAGTTAATCCCCTTGTTCCGCTGGCTCCTGAGAAACTGACCAGGAAAACCGTTTCCACACATGTATAACTCTTCTTGGGGAAGTCTGACCACTGACCACTTGACATAGTGATATTAAGTCCCCTGTAAAAAAGATGAATCATTTCGCCTTCTCTTTTGTTCCCCTACCACGTACGTTGTTGGCTGTATTAATTGCTTTAATCTACACCCCCACCCCGCCTACACCCCCCTTCTCCCTCTAGTGAGTCATCCCTTTATACAGAAATATTTTCGAACTAGCCAATTGGGATCATATCTCAGTCTAAATTAAGGGAGTTAACCAACCAAATTGAGAGCGATCACGTGATTTGAACTCACAAGGACGATAGAGCGAAAAACTTAGAAAGTCAGTCTTGGCTTGGCTCTCGGCCTGTAAACTTAAACTTGGGCCTGGAAGTCCCTACCTGTACACTTCGACTTGCATATTAGACCCCCCCCCCCCCCGCATGCTTAGACTCTAGATTTTCGTCGAGTAGCCTAATAGATTCTCCACAGTGTAGTTGTGTAACTTAATGATAGACTACATGACAATACCATACGCTAGTGCTAGCTATTACTGTATCGATTCGTGTATATTTCCCCATTGGATTACTGAATGACAAGAAACATTATAACTGTCACCAGAGATTTGCTTGTGTACACCTTAGAACTGTCTGTGTGTGTATTTTATGTCATCTAACGAGCCAGGAGAGACCTAATCAAAATTCCAGGTCGATTACAACGACGGCACAACATATTCCTACGACAACAAGCCACAACAACCCCCATCACCCACATCCCGCTCCTGACATAATCAAATAGCTTACATAGGGGGTCGTATATTAATTATGTCAACAAAATACAGAAATCTGGGTTGACAAAATTTACAGTTGTTGAAATGTGGGAGGGAAGAGGGTCAATAAAGGGACTTTATATAGGCTAATACATTTTATTTTTAAATTTTCATGCGTTTATACTCATTCATTCATCAACAGCCTGCCATTAAAATCATAGATTTTTTACTGCATTGCCAACTTCGTGGCCTATATGCATATACCCTCTGTATTCTGATCTGGACCAAATAAAAACAAAATAGTAGGGTTGGGGAGGGGAACATAGGGTAGAATCGTACCACTTTATATGTGGGGAGGGGGGAGGGTAGCGAAACGTGCACGGCAAGAGGTGGAAAAGATATTAAAACAAAGATATTTTTGCTAACTACTAATAGATAAACGTTAAAATTAAGTCGATATAAGAGATATGTTTCACAATTGTTAATGTAGGGGCCTATAAAAAATTAAAATAAAAGAGTATGAGCTAAAAATGTATTATTACTAGTAGCGTAGTGGGGGTGGCAAATAGTGAAAAGTAGGAAAGATAGGTGGACAGCGTGCACAACTAGTATAAAGTGCGGGGGTGGGCGAAGTGCAATAATGAACGAACAGGGCTAATTCTCAAATAATGCACAAAAATCCCCTAAACTACTGAACAATTAATATGTTATCGAAATGTCAATAGTGAAACTAAAAATGTGATTCTTTAAATATTAAACCTTTAATTAACATTGGGAAACTTTCTCTTGAAAATAAAACACGTATAACTGTTACCTTAAAATGTGTATTATTAAATAATGTACTAACTCGCCTTATTTAATGTTTAATGCTCGAGTCTTACACTATATAAAAACTGCTTTTTTGTTTTGTTTTACTTTCAAGTACATGATTGTCAATCATTGTCCGTATACCTACTAATACAGTACATTTTGTAACTTTTTTTTACTATAAAAGTTGTGTTCTTTAAATGAACTTCAAATTGATGTAATATTTTTACATTTACAAAGATTCGTTAAATTTTTGCGAATATTTATAAATGGCTAAAAAACGAATTTTTTTGCTACAACACTTTGTTTCAATAAAAATAATTAAATTGTGATAATTTGAAACAGTGCCAATTTAGAAGGTCTTTATAGAGCATTGAATTCCCTTCAATTTGATATATAACATAAGCTTCTTCTAAAATTAGGTAATTTTTAGTGATTTAAAAAATAAATAAATCAGATTTGCGTTTTTTTGTCTCCCTTGAAAAAAAACAGTAAAAAGAATGAAAAATGATTTTTACATCGATATTTTAATATTTTTCAAATGCACCACATTCACGAAAAAAATTGGGTCTCTTCTCTACAAACTTTTGTGTTTGTAAACAAAGTACCTTAGCCATAGAAAATATACTTTTTGATATAATGAGTTCTAAATATATAGGACTTTGTGAGGTGGCTAAAGGTAACCCACTTGTAAAATTTCAAAATTTCATAACTTTCTTAAAAATAAACATACAGTCATAAAATTGGTATCAAAGTTCTTAGAATCATTTTGTCTTTCTATTAAACATAAAAAAAGCTCGATAACTTTGAAAAATTAAAATCAGTTTTGAGTACCTATTAATAGTATAATATTATGTAGGCCTACTGTTGGGGGCGGGGGGGGGGTATCAGATAATTAGCAACACTTGCATTTACATCAAATTTCATCCAAAAACTAATCGATTCAAATACCTGATGTGTTCAAACTATATCAGGTACATTTGTACCGCCCACTTGCCCTTCACCGCCCTCCACCTAAACGCACCCGGGAACGTCAGCGCCCCCCCCCCCCCGTAATGCTTCTCACAACCCCTCGGGGGGGGGGGGCGATAACGCCCCCGTTGAGAACCTATGGTTTGTAGTCTAGACTCTAGACCAGGGGTCGGGAACCTTTTTGTCTGAGAGAGCCATATGGACACCACATATTTTGAAAAGTAGTTCTGTGAGAGCCATGCATTATGTTTAAAACTAAAAATTCAAGTAAATTTCCCTTTAATTACAATGGATGCAGGGTTGCTATTTTTCTGTCTTTTAGGTCAGCGGGGTTTATCTTTTTTACCACTTCTGATGCTGAGCTGCAGTATAATTTAGCTCATTTGTAGAATGAAATATTGATATGCAATTAATATGTAGATCAAAAGGAGTCTAAAGAAACATTTTTTTAAATCAAAATTTGTCTGCGAGCCAGATGCAGCCATCACTAGAGCCACATCTGGCTCGCGAGCCATAGGTTCCCGACCACTGCTCTAAGACTATTCCTCTTTTCTTTACAGTCTTCAAACCTTAACAATAAGGCTTTTCAAAAAATATACTATTTCAATTATAAACAGGATGGATACATTTAAATGAAGTAAATGCTTACTAATGAAAACAAGCTAGTAGCTATAAGGGTGTTTAAAAAATAACATTTATAATGTAAAAGCCTTAATTAATTGATTGTTTATATTACGTATTTGTGTCAATTTGAGTACCAGTACTGGTATATGCATATACAATATTTGTTTTTTTCAAATGCAAATTGTATAGTAAAAATTTTTTTTAATGAAATCATTGCCCCAGAGACTTAAAATCAGGATTATTATCTCCCTTGATTAGATTTAGTAAGCATTCTGTTTAATATTTTTGTAAAATATCGGGCTACCTCACGTTGATTTTTTTTTAAAGAAATTTAAAGAAAATGGTTTAAATAATATAATAACATTATAAATCTTAATAGGGTTTAAAGAACAAAGAAACAGAGGAAAATATATATTTTATCAGTCCATATGCAGATACATCCACATACGAGCACAGAAGTATATTTTTATTCGGTGCATACGAGTACCCGGCGTGATGACATCAGCGCACCAACACTATCACATACCTGCTTTAAACAGTTGCGAAAACAGTCGGATGCGCCGAATTACTATTTCACACTGAAGTCAAATGGTTGTCGAGAGGAAACATATGAGCTTCGTGATAAACTCATAACTCTTTAACTTTAAAATCACAAAGCAAGACCGCAGTACAAAGCACTTTTTGGCGATAAAAGTGAACTGCAGAAAATAACTTACTTTGTTGACATCTTTGAAATCTTTAATGATTAAAATTTATCACTGCAAGAACCAGTTAATTTTTGTAACAAACCTTAATTTGTCTGAAAAGGTCGGATCATTTCGAATAAAACTTTAGTTTTGGCATGAAATATTGTATGTAAATAAAATGTATATGTAGCTTAACTTGTCTGCCTGACATTAAACCAGATAAAAGGATTACGATAATGATTTTACGATAATGATTTTTGTGAAAGAACACTTGTACAGACTTGGCAGACGAGATTTCATCGTACCTTTCAAATTTATCTGACACTTTCATTGCACTTGAAAGAAGTTCATGCACAGTCAAATTTGAAGATATTCCAGAGACAACACAAGAGAAGTTCATTTAATGTATTAACAACTCATTTCTCTACAATGCCAATTAAAAAATTTAGGATTATGTGTTTGCAGTTATATACTATTTTGTCTGAGACTGTGTTGCGCCTTGTTCTTCCATCTCCAATAACTTATCTTTGTGAAAGGGCTTTCCAGTTTGTTGATTATTAAATCTAAATCCAGAAGTAGACTTGTGAAAGATGATCTTCGTTGTGTAAACCGATGAGAAAGACAAAATCTCAATCTTAGCACTGACGTTGTGTTGTAATTAGAAATGAATATTTCACAATATATAATTCCAAATGGATTTTTGTGATCATTATGCTTTAATTATGTTCTGTTTGTAAAACTGAAAATACATCCTGCATATGAGATATTTACATTACATTTTATAACAGTAGCATATTACAGTTATAAGGTAGCGACGAAAAAAATTTATGGTTGGGGTTCGCCATAACGCGAAAAGCGTTATAAAAGGGTCTCGGCATTTAAAAGGTCGGGAACCACTGTATTAGTTGGATGATAATGTATTTGGCGGAATGAGTGTTTTGATAAATATATATATATATCTCAACAGATGTGCGGAGTAGAAATTGTTTATTAACCCTTACAGTCCCGGGCGCGTATATAGAGGAACTGAAGGCAGCATAGATAGAAGTAGGTCAGTACGGGAAGGGTTAAAGGTATTATAGTCAATTCAGAGTCAAGTTATTGCTTCATGTTACCATAGCCTGAGAGAGTCTGAGCCGGGGTAGGGAAGATAGGCTGAGAGAATAGATTCAAATAGAAATTAGTCGTAACAGTATCAATGAAGTGAAAGTTGAAACATTGATTTCCACGCAGTTTAAGTTACAACTTACACTACAACATATTTAGCTCATAAAAGTAGCGAAAATCTGAATCTTCTACATTATCGGCAATCTTTCTTCAACTTACGGTCCAGGCACTGGTGTCCTTTGTAACCTTTTAAGCAGTTGCTCTCGCATTCGCCGTGAAATTGGTGGCATCTCTGGGAGTCTTCGCAGCCGGAACACTCTGAGATAAAATACCGCAATGCATCACATTACATTTGGAAAACTAAAGCGGGGGAAGGGGGGGGGAGGGAGGAGCGAAAAACGTACGACATCAACATTAGGTTTTGAAACCGAAAACCGGTTTTCATCAGAGAACCGAAATCCGGTTTAAAACCGGATCTATAGAACCCAAAACCGGTTTAAAAAAAACAAACAAACGGTATTGACATCCCTATTCAACACAAGTGAGGGTTCATCTGCGTCTGCGCCCCCCCCCCTCCCTTTCCAATCGACTTTAGTACCGTACTCTCCCAAATCACAGTAAACCTTTCATTTGTTGTGGTTTGTTTAAGAAAATATGTGTGTCTTTAATACGATAAATACTATAAACATTTTTTTTATAAGCAATGCATATTTTCTCTTCCAAATATTATCGACGGATAACTGTTTAGATAATACCAACCGTCCCATTGAACATTCTTAAATTAACCCTTACAGTCCCGGGCGCGTAAATAGCGGAACTGAAGGCAGCATAGATAGAAGTAGGTCGGTACGGGAAGGGTTAAGAAACCATTACGCATGATTTGAAAGCAGTAAGATAGGTTTAGGTACATCCTTCTAGTTCACTTGTTAGGTCCAACTGTTTTTTTGTTTGTTAAGTCCACACAATAATCCATAGCTTAGTTACTGTGTACAAAAAATGTATGAGACTTTAAGTGCATTTATTATAACTTTTATCTTTATTGGTATCGGATTTATTTTTAAATAAACTGATTTTTTGTTACGTATTGGGAGACACACGATTTGCAGACACGTAAGTGCGTGTACTCACAAACATACGTACAAGCTTAGGCTATAGCCTACTCACAACCACACACACAGAGAAAGAGAGAGGGAGAGATGTATATGGGCATTTTCCAGCAACTACAGAGACCCCAGGATGATCTTACTCTTGCGACACACTACGAAGCCCCACTCTCTGGTGCAGACGTAGCAGTCTCCGTTCAGGGTGCACCTGCCTTCTAAGCAGTCACTGGCACAGTCAACCTCACAGTCCAGTCCCGATTTCCCCAGTGGACAGTCTGCGAAAAAGAAACAAGGACAATAAACTGCCTTGGCACACACACATCGGCAGAATTCCTTCTGAACTTTCAATATTTGATGCTGTATTTTTGTCACTCACACATTCATTGTTTTTTATCACAAGCATTGTATAAAATGCATCTTTATATCTTCGTTTAATGAAATCGGCTGTGGCCAAATTATTTTACTGTTCATTAGCACATAAGTTTCCCGATCAGTTCACTATAAGACGTTTTTTTTTTTAAAAATATGACGTTTATTATTGGACATACGTCTTTTGTATGACTTAACAAAAAAATAAATTGCCTTTTTGTGTGATTAGTAAAGTCTGGCGAAAACGAAGACAATCCATAATCCATAAGGAAGCAGAGATCACGAGTTTCTGAGGCTACGGCCCGTATGGATTTTGTGTGGCTGGCACGATGCCCCCAGAGCCCTCACAAGCCTAAGTAGCGCCCCAGGGCAAAAGTTTAAGCGACGCCCCCTTGCATACTGTAACTGCGTTATATAGTGCTATATTTAGACTCTATGTGCTGCCCCTAGAAGTATCGCCCCTGGGCATATGCCTTCAGCCCCCCTATGTGTGGGCACTGTTATCCCCCCCCCCCCACTGCTTTTACTTTCCACCAACTAATACCATGGTGCTCATTAATGCTGGCTTGTCTAAGAGATGCCCTAAAGTAAAATGTTTTGTGGCTGCATTCAAACGCCAGACCTACGAAATGTGACTCCAACGGGTGATTGCTCGGCTACAATATGTTTGGGAAAGAGATCAGCCAATTCTTTACACAACAAGAGGATCAGCCAATTCTCTACACAACTGGAGGATCAGCCAATTCTCTACACAACTGGAGGATCAGCCAATTCTCTACACAACTGGGGGATCAGCCAATTATCTACACAACTGGAGGATCAGCCAATTCTCTACACAACTGGAGGATCAGCCAATTCTCTACACAACAAGAGGATCAGCCTATTCTGTAAATATCACTTTGAAAACCGGAACTGCCTTCCGGCTCTTCAGTCCGGAGTGTAACGAGAACGGGGTAAGTCCAAGACGCTGTCCGAGGTAAGCGCCATGCCGCATGTAGATGAGGCATGCCGTAGGCCTATACTAGGTTTCCCGAAGACACATGCACTGCACCTTTTCCCTCTTCTTTACGAAACCCCCCTTGGATCATTAACGAGAAAACATTGTTCGTATACCTACACTTTGGCCACGGTAGCACAAATACCAGACAATAGATCATCAATGCATCTGGCTTGGCGAGACGGCTATTATTATTGCGCCTATTCAATCCTCCTACAATAATTCTCTGACGCGCAACATGAAAAAAAAAAGGGGAGGCAGGGGGACGTCCCCAATGCGCTAGCCCACCGGTGCACTCTTAATGGGGGAGTGTACATGGTGGTTTACACACTACTCCATCTTTGATGCCCACGGGTACAGAAGCGGTAGTGTCTGTCAGAACGTCGTGCAGCATATGGAAGGACTTGTAGAGTTCCCAACTAAAACACATGCGATCGAGACAGTGCAAATATGAAGCAACCGTTTCGCATGAATGGGCTCTCAAGGAACTACCACACTTTACTTTTTTTTCAGCACTTCCTTATCTTAGCTTACACGTTTCTGACGCTCCTTTTATAGAGAACATTAATGCGAAACATTATTATCAAAGTTTTTATATAATACTCGTCTCGATAAAATACAATATATTTTACCGCCCAGTACTTCCGCTTCGCAGAAGGAAATGTAGTTGTTCCCTTTGGGGTTGTCGATTGTGATGTAGGACACCCAGGAGGTTGAGTTGGCTGCGATCTCATAAATTTTCTGATAGGTTGCGTCGATCTCATGCTTGTAGAAAATATTGTTCATTGCGTCAGACAGACGCAACGTAAAGCCCAACATTCGATTCCTATTGTCTTCTGAAAAAATAAAGACTCTAATTTTCATTCACAGTTCAGAATACGGATTATATTAAATATAGATATTAATACATGAAATACATCATTTCGATTTTAGAATATAGATAATACATGAAAAAGATCATTTAGATAAAGATGTTACATGAAATAGATAATTTAGAATATAGATATTACACGAAATAGATACTTCAGAATATAGATATTACATGAAATAGATACTTCAGAATATAGATATTACATGAAATAGATACTTCAGAATATAGATATTACATGAAATAGCACATTTAGAATATAGACAAAGGTCGAAGAGTAACGTAGCAATAATACACAAGACTTTTAATTCTAACGTAGAGATACAAAAGACTATGACTATAATAAGATGGACCATTTGCTTTAATATTTCTTCTAATTGATGACCCAAATGACGTCTTTTCGGAATTTCCGATTCCTTTTTGTACTGTACACTTCCGTTTTGTTTAATCACTATGATTTTCACAATGAAAAATTATAATCGAAAGCGGAAAAATTTAGGCAAACTTAGGAGCGTAGAAATAATTTAAGACAGTGTTGTAGGATGCGCACGAAAAAAAAGTACATAAAAGCTCTAAAAATAGAGCATGCGGTCCATCTTATGATAGTATTTGGAAATACAACACAATAACAACATGTTGCAATGCTCAGATAAACATATAAGCATAAAACTCTCTTCTTATCCCTTATGCGAGTACAAATTAAATATATACAAGTATATTTCTTCCCGACTAGCTTCCGGGCATGGAATGGGTTGCTACATTGTGCAGCCTAATACGATATAGATCGAATGGTTTCTTTGTTACCTGCTACATTGTGCAGCCTAATATGATATAGATTGAATAATTTCTTTGGTACCTGCTACATTGTGCAGCCTAATATGATATAGATCGAATGGTTTCTTTGTTACCTGCTACATTGTGCAGCCTAATATGATATAGATCGAATGGTTTCTTTGTTACCTGCTACATTGTGCAGCCTAATATGATATAGATCGAATGGTTTCTTTGTTACCTGCTACATTGTGCAGCCTAATATGATATAGATCGAATGGTTTCTTTGTTACCTGCTACATTGTGCAGCCTAATATGATATAGATCGAATGGTTTCTTTGTTACCTGCTACATTGTGCAGCCTAATATGATATAGATCGAATGGTTTCTTTGTTACCTGCTACATTGTGCAGCCTAATATGATATAGATCGAATGGTTTCTTTGTTACCTGCTACATTGTGCAGCCTAATATGATATAGATCGAATGGTTTCTTTGTTACCTGCTACATTGTGCAGCCTAATATGATATAGATCGAATGGTTTCTTTGTTACCTGCTACATTGTGCAGCCTAATATGATATAGATCGAATGGTTTCTTTGTTACCTGCTACATTGTGCAGCCTAATATGATATAGATCGAATGGTTTCTTTGTTACCTGCTACATTGTGCAGCCTAATATGATATAGATCGAATGGTTTCTTTGTTACCTGCTACATTGTGCAGCCTAATATGATATAGATTGAATAATTTCTTTGTTACCTGCTACATTGTGCAGCCTAATATGATATAGATTGAATAATTTCTTTGTTACCTGCTACATTGTGCAGCCTAATATGGTATAGATTGAATGGTCTCGACACGTGGGCCTCCCATCTGGCCTTTCCGGCTATATTCTCCGACACAAAACAAGTTTCGTCATTCAGAATTCCATTCACAGAGTTTGGTAACCCATCGCTGTATTGATCAGGGGCCGTAACCTGTAGATCGGTGCCAGCACTGCGACCTGTAAAGTTTAGGGGGGGGGGGGGTGATTAAGAAAGCGAGATATAAGTGTTGGAGATGATCAGGGATTTTCATATTCCAACAGGTCTATATATCTTTTGAAGATATCACAAAATCTATAACCAGAGTGTACAATCTCCTTCAACGTTGACCCAAAGGTAAATTTCGGCACCCGGTGCAGCCCCCCATTCGCCGCCCCCGGAAGGTTGAGCTACTATAATATAGGACACGGTCGTCTAGGGGTAGCGCGTATGGATTCCTATGCCGAAGGTCTCTGGCCCGAATCCAGGTTAAAACATGTTTATGTTTGTTTTTTTCCACTGGGACTTAGAAAATCCCTGATCTGTTCAGCTCTGATGAAAGTTTAACAATAGTTTAGGAAAAGTAAAAACCGATTGGGCTCGTCATATGCCTCGGACAGGACCTCGGAGCTAAGATCACATGACCTACACACCCATTTTTTTTACGCTACTCCCATGGAAGGTCGTCCGGCTGCCCAGACACCGTACAGGCCACACTGTCTCTCTGTGAGCAAGGCAGCGATAAAACCCTTGCTTTAGTAAAGTAAAAAAAGTAAAGCACCCGTCGGACCGAGTTGATCCATAGGTCCGATGAAGCAGCGTTCACCAGTTTCTGTGGCCAATACGGCATACTAGGTGATTGTGTGGCCAGCACTATGCACAGCCGCCTTTACTTTACCCTAACTAAGGTCAGGTACCCATCAGAGCTGGGTAGACTCAGGGGCACCCTCCAGACCCGGGAAAAAATCCTAGCCTGCACCAGGATTCGAACCCGGGATCTTCGGCTCGCCAGTCGAACGCGCTGCCGCTCGGCTACCGCGCCCCTTCCTTGCTTTAGTATTTATAAAAAAAGGACTTCCACTTCCCGTGTTTCACCTAGAGCTCACCTCCACTCAGGCGGATCTCGCAGATGTTTGAGACGCTGGAACCAACCAATGAGAGCTCAGTGAAGAAAATGGTCTCGTTCAAACACCGAATCTCCACTTCCGTCCTGGAGATTTCCCAGAGTTCCTGGTGGTTGCAAGCGTACAGGTCTCCATTATACTTGAAGTTCAGAGTAATATTGTTACGTTTATACGCTGCAATAAGCATTGACTCTTGTTAGTTAATCTTATACGCTGCAATGTCGTTAGCACTTATTACGAATAATGTTTTCGTACAACTTTTTATCTAATACACTGTAGTAAGATAAGTCTTTTATTATGAGTTCAAGCTTTTGAAGAACTTTTCTTCTGAGACTTAACTACTCGATGTCTGCCGGTATAATCAGGGGCGTAGGGCAAAGTAAAAGGTAGGTAGTGGGTCAAGGTGGAGAAAATAGTATAAAGATGGAAGGGGCGGCAAAAAATTTGCTACGATGGAAATAGTGGACGGGGGGGCAATGGTGGGCTAATTCTGAGCTGGTGCACAATTATTTCCCCTAAACCAATACCCCCCCCCCACATACACACATATACACACATTTTTCTAACCCTTTTCTGAACCTCGCGTAAGCTCGCGTTTTCAACTTACTCTCCGTCACGGTCTCAAAGTTCTTCACCACAAGAGAGACAAAGTGAAATGACATTGTGGCGGCGAAGGTCGACTGCAGAGAGTTTGATCCACCCTCGTAGCAGGTGTTGTGATCGTCGTCACTAGCGAAGATGTGCTTCTCTTGGGCTTTAACGAAGAAGTCCTCTGTGGAGTATTTTGTTTAAATGACTTTGGTTGAGCGGTTCTGACCCAATTAAAAATATATATCTACACTACCAGACATATAGAAGGAGCTTCTGTAATGTATATGATAAAATAATCAATTAATCATTTTTTTCTAAATCAGTCTGTTGATCGATCTGCCAATCAGTATTTTGATTCCGTTGATCAGTATAACAGCGTCTGTTAATCAATATATCAATCAGTTTGTCAATCAGTCAGTAAATAAGTCAATAAAAAAGTCCGTCAATCCGTCTGTCAATCAGTCAATTCTTCAGAGAATCAGCCAATGAGTCTGTCATTAAATCAGCCTGTCAAGTCATTCTGTCTGCCAATCAACATGAATCAATATGAATCAATATGAATCAATATGAATCAATATGAATCAATATGATTCAACATGAATCAATATGAATCAATATGAATCAATATAAATCATCATGAAACAATATGAATCAATATGAATCAATATGAATCAATATGAATCAAAATGAATCAATATGATTCAACATGAATCAATATGAATCAACATGAGCCAATATGAATCAATATGAATCAATATGAATGTGACATGAGCGTACGCAAACTAACCGTACTGGCAGTAGTAGCCAAAGAATGGGTGCTCACATTTTTCATTGTGTCTGCAATGTTCGTGGGTGCACCTGGAGGCGAAGCAGTGGCACGGAAAGGTACACCGGCTCCCCACCTTGTTAAAGTCACACTCTTAAAAAGCACAACACAATTTTTTTATGAACGGAAAACTGTTAAAACATACTTAAAGGATACACAAAATTGTAACAATTTCAATTAAATGGATGTGATGTAGCGTTTGTAAAAATTTCATTGATTATATATGACCCATTCTGGTGAAATTAGAGACCGGCCAAAACCAAATTTGTAGATTTGGCCGAAAACGAAATTATACCGAAAATTATACATTGACTTTCGGCCGAAACCGAAGCCGAAACCAAAAGTTTAACTACAACTTCGGCCGAAACCGAAAAAAAAAACGAAAATGCGAAACAAATGATTTCAAAAAGACTGCACATTTATGTGTAATATTAACTAGTTTATGGGCACTCTATTTGAGTAAACCATTCTTTGAAGGGATTAAATAATCCGTTATTATTAACTTCAGTCTTCTTCTTCAAATTAGGGATGTTAAGATCCTTTTTTTCTTCTCAAAACCTATTTTCGGTTCAAAATATTTGATTCTTTACCCATTTTCTTTCCCCCTCTCCCCCCCCCCCCCCCCCCCGGGCAAAGCAAGTTATAGTTTGCAAAAGACAAATTTGCATTGATTATACTAAAAAAAAATAATACGAAGGACCATTGATCCTTAGAACGTGGTGAAATCTTTGTAAAAAAAAAATAGTTGATTTTGGATTAGCAGAAGTCAAAAGCTGTAGTGTCATTATAATTATTCGAGCAAGAATTGAGACTGAGATGGCGGCAATGGCTCGCCTAAACAGAATCTGGACCAGTAAAAGCATCGGTCTCCCAACAAAGCTCAGACTATTGTTTTGTATGGATGTGAGACATTGACGCTTCTATCAGCAACTGAAAACAAGTTGCAGGCGTTCGAAAATAAATGCATGAGAAAAATACTTCCAATCTCCTACGCAGAACACAAGAATAATGCGTATGAGTGGGACAGAATATCCTCAATTGCAGGCCCTAAAGAAAACATTATGTATGGCAACAATCAAACGGCGCAAACTGAAATGGTTCGGTCATGTGCTGCGGCACAATAGCCTGTCAAAAACAATCCTCCAGGGCACGGTGGAGGGTGGGCGTAGGAGAGGCCACCAGCAGAGATGCGGTTCGACAATGTCAAGGATTGGACAGGGCTGCAGTTGACTCAACTATTGACAACCGCGCAAGATAGGCAAAAGTAAAGAAAGTTGACTGCCGAAGTGTCCATTCGCTCCCCCCAATGACCTCAACGATCATGGGATTGATGATGATGAAGAATTATAATATAAATTAGAGGATGTTAGATCTATATGTTACACAAATTAAAATAATATTTGTAGAATATGAATAAAACCGAGACACGTAATAATCGTCTCTATAGAAGGAGCGTCTGTAATGTATAAGATAAGATAAGGCATATATCTAGTGTTGTCAGACGTCCGGCAAGAAAATTAACAGTTTTTGAAAAGAACCTTACATGCTCTGCAAAGTTTTTTTGTTAATTGCCCAAGCTGCTTTACAGTCTACATTAAATAAAATGTTGGGTCAGTTTGACTAATATACAATTATTGGCAGCTAATGTAATAAAACTGAACTGATTGTGGATTGTGAAACACTAAATATGTCATCCTTTTTGTCTCTCTATGTCCTCCTTTTGAAGTCCAAATATCTCGCAACCTTACGTCTATCGGTCTGTTTGTCTGTTAAAGGAGCGTCCAGCATCAGTGGGGAAATTCTAGTTTGTTTGTTTTTTTTCGAATATGTAGATTAAATGTCTGTACCGACAACTAGCGTTAACATCTGCATTTGCTGTTGTATGTTCTTGTATCGAAAACTCACAAGCAATATTCGGAAAAAAACAACTAGTCTATAAGTCGCCTCTGACAAACAAGTGTTTGCAAGGAATATAATGTTAAGTAATTGTTTTGTGCTAATCAAACAGTGTTTACAAATATTTCTTCAGATAAAAAGATAAATAAATCGTGGGACACCATTATGAATGATTTCTTCCCGAAATCCGGTTTCCGTTTAACTTCCCTACTGCACACAGATTAATTCACAACAGTTTTAAGTAAATGAAAGTATCAATAAGCAGAGTAATAGATGCAGCAATAGCGTAGCATTTTGAATTTTGAAAGTTAAAATAGATATTCGGCTGATGACCGAAAGTCAATATATGTTTCGGCCGAAACCGTAAACAAACCGAAAACTAACCTTTTCGCTTCTGCCGAAACCGAAACTACGCAGAAAAAGTTTTTTTTTTTCTATTTTCGGCGCCGAAACCGACACAGAATATCGGTCGGTCTCTATATGAAATGATACAAAAGTGACATTATGAGTTTAATATATAAGAGCGTCGAAAAGGCTTTGATTTGGCAGGCATACTGAAATTAACACAATAGGCCTACGCAATAATTTATTCCGAACTTTTCAAAAAAAAATTTTTGAAGTCAGCTGACATTAAAAACAACTCTAGTTTTGAGAAAACAAGGTTGAGAGTGTTTTTTGTGTAATCTGTTTAAAACTCCCGAAGAACCTAAACAACACACTGAAGACTTGGGATACTCATAAACTGATTGAAGGGTTGTTTAATTAACTTTATAATGACATTTTTTTTTAATTTTCCGAACCGGAGACAAAGGAAGAACTCGAAAATAGCACAATAATTATGATTGAAAATGGATTGTATAAGTAGTTTGATTTTATATTAAAAAAATATATTCTATTCCACTTAAAAAAACGGATTTTATCTCCACACATTTCGCCAGTAGGGGTCAGATACAGACATCTATTAGAAAATTAAACGTATACTGTATTTTTTATATCCATGCATTTCGGTTTAATCAATACAAAGTGAACACATTAAATGTCTACAGCAGGGGTCGGCAACCTATGGCACGCGTGCCAATCTTGGCACGCAAAGCTATTTTCAATGGCACGCGGAATACCGCTCAAACAGGCAATATTGAAATCTCTTCTACAAGAAAAGAGCAGGATGACAGTTGGGCGGTTGGCACGCTGAATGAATCAGAAATCTTACTTTGGCACTTGGCACACTGTTAATCATAAAGTTGCTGATCCCTGATCTAGAGCGCTTAAAGAAAAGATGACATCAGAGCAAAGTTTGCTATTCGGTTATTTATCTCTGTAGTAGCGGTTGGGGGTAGTTCGGTACTCTGTTCATTTGTCTCAATTTCAAACTAGAAGAATATTAAATGGTGCCGAATATGCTACTATCTTGATGATTTCAAAGTGACTTATACGAAGCTAAATTTTGAGCAGCTCGTTAACTATTGATAAGAATGTTAAGAAAGCGTTATAAAATAATTCAGCTCAAAGAGGGAATGGGGGGTCCAAAAAAAAAGGAACCTGACATGTCAAGGAGATGGACAAAACCTGCGCTGAGCGTGAGATCTAGGAAACCACCCTTGAGGAAGTGACAACTACATCAGCTTCTGTCTAGAAGAGGAAGCAGCAGAGAAGTCGTTCAATAAGTAGATGCCGCCAAGAGTCAGGTACGGAGAGGTTGATTAATCTGGAGGGGAGAAGCCATGATAAATGGATGAGTTTGAATATCATAGGGTAGGATCTAGCAGACAGTAGGGGAATCAACAGCCTCTGGTCGCCAATCTCATTGTAAATCACATCCATAACAATTACCACAACTGCTACACTAACCAGGCAATTGATTCACCAAGTACAAGGCCATTCTAAATACATTTCTGAATTAACTAAAGACACAAGATGTGAAATAAGCATCCCAGCATAGCCGTCTTTACTTACGCCAACTAGTATCAGGTACCCATCAGAGTTTGGGTAGACTCAGTCTCGGGAACAAATCCTAGCCTTCACTAAGATTTGAACACATGACCTTCAAAACTCCAACCAAACGCACTGCCGCTAAGCCACCCGTGCCCCATTATCGAGTATGTCAGAAGAAAGTATGTTTAAAAATTCAAAAACAAAGTACTTTAAACCAATATTAATAAGGGCATAAACCCATGACAAACAAACTGAGACTGTTCCATTGTGTCTTTTGTACTGTATGAAAAAGCGACATTTTGGAGCTGTTGAAAAACAACTTCCATGGCGTCAAAAGCGCTAGAAGAATCAAAAGCAAAAAACTATATCAGAAGATGAACTGCTCAAACCAACACTTGCATAATTCCATTGCAGCAGATGAGGAAAAAAAAAACTTAAGATCTGAAAGTATAAGCTACAACGACCACCACAGAAGTCACAAGGAAAGACGCTGACTTGGTCATCTTCCACTTTAAAAACTACGAAGATCTACACAAATTGGTCTCAATAGCAATCTATTACAGTGCTCAGATAGACATAAGGACCAAAAACACTTTGCACTTTTCTTATCGTTCTTAGCCTTCTCAGTATAGGTCCGAAGGTGTGGAATCTACTTCCCGTTCAACTCAGGCTAACAAGCTCTATTGATACTTTCAAAAAGAACTTAAAAACTCATTATTTCAAAATTTACCTTAGATAACATTTAACATGCTTTAGACCCCCACTGTTTTC
This sequence comes from Anisus vortex, assembly GCA_949126835.1. NCBI lineage: Eukaryota > Metazoa > Mollusca > Gastropoda > Planorbidae > Anisus > Anisus vortex. The sequence goes on from OX421493.1 coordinate 9,658,742, forward strand.
GCCAGTTAATGCTACATTAATTTGATTTTTTATATTTTTTTATATCATCAGTTAGCTTTGTCTCCTAGCCTAGAGTAATGTCAATGTTCTTAGTTGTATGTTAAATGCGCTTTGAGCTTACATTATGTTTGTTGGCAGCGCTATACAATTATTATTATTATTATCCCATATTCAAGAACAAATGAATATGTTTTACAAATAGGTAAATCACTAAACCTAGAAACACTAGAGGACAGAAGTGTAAACAGTAAAGTAGTCATAATTCATAGGCTATGACTCTATGACTTTACATTCTAAAACACTAACATTTTCAAGACTAGACTCAGGCCACGGTTGAGCATAGGACGCAATAATCTTCTTTATGGAAGGAGCGTTTATAACATACAAGATTAAGCTTACGGTAGCTTACTATCATATCTATCTATAGACGCTGCTAGCTTTATGCTTGTCTGTAATAGGACAATTAAAAATGTGTTTACTACAGCCATTTTCTCTCAATGTTTTGGTCAAATCGTACATTGAAAAAACTTTATAGGAAGCTACTTCCTTTTTCTTATGGCGTAACGCAGTGCTTCGCGACTTGTTTTCACTGACCTATGCCTGAAGCATACCCGTGGCTGAAGCGAGCATTGCAATTTGATTAGCTTTAAATTTGATGTTCCATTCTTAGGTTTCCCCCAGCCTAGTCAGGTCACCCATTCAATGTCAGAATGCCACTTTGGGAAGAAACGAAAGAACCTATATGAACTAGACTAGTTGTAGCATATAATATGGCATACAGAAAGTTATTGTGTGTCGTCGTTTTATTATTAGATTGTTATTATTGCTCGTCTTTCATTTCTGAGGATGACTACGTCTTCTTGTGACTTATCTTATATATTACAGACGCTCCTTCTATAAAGAAGATTATTACGTCCTACGCTCATCCGTGGTCCGAGTCTAGTCTTTTAAATGATGTTAAGTTACGGGTTTTCTTGGTTTGTTCAGGCAATCCATGTCATGCCCGAAAGCCACTCGAGAAGAAAGAGTACTTATATGCATTTGTTCTCGCATAAGGGATAAGGAAAGTGTTTTTGTCATTAAGTTTATCTGATCATTACAACAGGCTTTTAATGTGAAATTAGAGTTTAATGCCTTATGTATTATTACTACTTTACTCTTTGCCCTTCTGTCCTCTAGTGTTTCTAGGTTTAGTGATTTGACTAATGGCGTTACTCTTTAGTTGGGAATATTCGCTAGTAATGAACCTTGCAGCTGTTTTTTGAATTTGTTATAATTTTTTAAATGTTTTCTTTGGTTGATGGGTCCCATACAGATAATGCTTATTCAAGTATAGGCCTAACTAATGTGAGATAGCATTTAAGTTTTATTTTTCTTTTTACATTTGTAAAAATAATTCCTTTTTATGAATTCTAATGTTTTATTAGATTTTTTAATTTTTTTTTATCAATATGAGGATTCCAAGATAACTTATCATTTATTATTACTCCTAAGTACTTTGCACTGTTAGTTTGAGCTAGTACTTTACCATGAATGAAGTAGTTTGATATTATTTGTTTCATTTTCTTGGATACTTATATGGATTTGTTCTCGCATACGGGATAAGGAAAGTTTTTTTTGTCCTTATGTTTATCTGAGCATTGCAACCGGTTGTTATTGGGTTGTATATAATGTCTTATATAGTTTTACTACTTTACTATTTGCCCTTCTGTCCTCTTGTATTTCTAGGTTACTCTCGTCAGTTGTGAATGTTCACTAGTAATGAACCTTGCTGCTCTTTTCTGAATTTGTTTTAATTTTTTAATGTTTTCTTTATTTGATGGGTCCCATACACATGATGCATGTTAATAATAATAATAATAATAATAATAATAATAATAATAATAATAATGGTGCTTGTATGGCGCATATCCCGTTGATAACAGTTCTATGCGCTGAAACGACAGTTACAGAATACAGGCAACGAACAACAGACGAAAATGTAGATATGTATACGCAAATACTGCTAACGAAATAGGTGAGTCTTCAGTCGACTCCTGAAGGTATCTAAACTAGGGCTCTGGCGAAGCTGTAGTGTGAGGTGATTCCAGCAGACGGTCCCGTTTAGGAGAAAGCACGTTCGCCAGCGGACACTAGCCTCTGGCGAGGTATCCGCAGAGTAAGCGCGTCAGAAGCCGAGCGAAGGGGACGGGATTGTGTGTGTAGCTCAAGACAAGAGCAAAGGTAATCCGGGGCAGAGTAATTCAGGCATTTATTGCAGAGAGAAGCCAACTTATTCGAGATCCGGTTGTTGATGGGTAGCCAGTGCAGAGATCGGAGCAGAGGAGTGATATTATATGACTTCTCCTTCTTGAGGACTAGTCGGGCTGCGCAGTTCTGGATACGTTGGAGGCCCTGAAGAGAGGAGGCCGAGAGACCAGTCAAGAGTGAATTGTAGTAGTCCAAGGGGGGAAGAGGAGAGAGATGACAAGCTTAACACAAGCTTCCTTGGTGAGATAACGACGGATGGCGGCAATACGACGAAGATGGATGAAGCAGATTTCGGCGAGGAAGGAGACGTAGGGCTGCATGGACAGCGTGGAGTCGAGATAGACGCCAAGGATCTTGACAGTCGGGGAGAAAGGCACAGTTGCATCAGCCAGCTGAAGATCGGACGCAGTGAGGGACACGACCCTCTGTCTCGTACCGATGACAAGAGCTTCAGTCTTCTCACTGTTCAACTTTCTATTTGGACTATTAGACCTACTTCCACTCTAATAGTGAAATAGTGTTTTTGTATATGTCGCACACAAACGATGCTGTTTCAGGATTCGGCAGTCCTGTGAAGTGTCTTTGCACTTTATTTTATTCCGCAGGCCGGCAACCCTTGCTTATAGTGTGCCAAACTAGGATTTCTAAATCATTCAGCGTGCCAACAGCATTAAAGTCAAACTGCTCAACTATATTATTTTTAGAAGACAATTTATTAGTGCCGTAGCAAAACCAAGACCAAAAGAAAAGGAGCAATATACAGAAAATCATTAAAGCGTTTTATATTTTATAACAAAAAAACATGTTTGTTATTAGCATCTTTTTATTTACCCATTCATAGCAAATGCCCAATTTCATTTAGTAAGTTACACATTAATGGTTAATGTATCAACATTAGAATTTAGTAGTCAAGATATTATTCAAGTAAGAGCTAAGAGTTCTTTATATTTTGACCTCTGCTTAACTGATTTCAGATTATTTAATATTTCTGCTGAGCTACCTATATAAATTACTGTATCTTTATTTAAAATGGAATAAATACGCAGGGATTTCACAATCTGGGTAGTTAATGTAATGTTTAAAATCTTACATATAAATTCTTTAGTTATATAATATTTATATATTTTTCAACTATTTTGTTATAGTTTGATAATTTTAAAGTTATATATTGTTAGTCATTTGTTATTTTAAAAGAAAACGAAAAAAAACAACATTAGAAATATGAACGCAAAGAAAATTGGTTAATTATCTCCCTTCAATGAAATTCTCCAAATTTGATGCTAGTGATGCCAAATGAGTTTATATATATATATATAACTAGTGTTGCTTTTAAATTATTATTTCTTTATACAAATTCAGCATTATGCTCTATTTTCATTGTGTAATTCGATGTTTAAAATTAATTTACCTAGTAAATAAAATTTTCTGCATTATTAAAGTCAATTTAAGGAGTTTATTTTTTTAAACATTATTAATTACAATAGTTTTAATATATAAGCATGTTTATATTTATTACAAAAATAAAACAAAAAAAAAATAGTTTTAGAAATAAATATATTTATGCCTATTTAAGAACGATGAGCATAAAAACTCTTTTGAATGTAATTAGCATGTATCAATTAATGAGCGCCTTTTCTGTGAATGCTCTTCGCTAATTGTTCAATTTCAAGTACATATTTAGTCACTTGGTCAAGTTTAAGTGACCTCTTGGTATGCTTAAAACAGCTTTCATGTGCGATTAAATATGCTCACTAGTGTAAATTAAACCAAAAGCTGAAAGTGGAGCGAATGCCTTTGCATTTGACAACAGATGACTTTACCAATAAGCTATTACTTTCAGATGTTCCGCAAATCGTCATACTTCGATGTCCATTTTTCGGATGTTTAAAATGAAACAAATGCGAATTTCCCTCCACTATAAAGAGATTCAGATCTAAGTAGTTTTTAGTAAGATCAAGCCAGTATGGAAACATGTCCATGAATTTGAAAGTCTTGCCTTTGTTTAGAAAACTCCACATTGAGTGCTTCTTTGTACTTTTAAAAAATCTCATCTATCTTAATTTGCGTTAAATTAGGGAGAGATTTAAACGTTTTGAAATTGATTTCACGACAAGATAGGCCTATGTCCAGTTTCAATGCAAATTCATTCCAGTGGTCCAGCACTTCAAGTGCTTTTCGACCCAGTGGTTGTGAATGCAATCTCAACTCACTGAAATATGTCGCCATGTCATTCAGAATTATCGGCAGTCAGTTCTCCTCATTCAATACCGGATTTTTTTTTTATCAAGATACACCTTAATTGCTTCCAGAACCTATCCAAGAATTTACCTATACTCCGATTTACTTTCTTCTAAAAGAGAACAATAACAATAGATTCAATCACAAATCGAAGTCCAATGATGAGATTTTTGCTCACAAACATTTCTGAATAAAGCAGTCAACGTCCAGTGTGATTCCCATGTAGTTCGCCACGCAGCACCAATTAATTATGCTGACGTACGTTGTTTCGACTTGCATTAAAAATATTCTTGGAGGTCTCTCGCGTGCCACTGAAAATCGTTCTGCGTGCAAAGTCTGGCACGCGTGCCTTGGGTTACCGACCCCTGTCTTAACCTTTATTTTTTTTTAGCTCAGCATGGGTCTTGATATTTGTTTTCTGCCAATTGTGCGCCAGCAGTGATTGTATTTTACCAATCGGTTCGATCTGCGGCTACTGCAGCTTCCCGTGTGTCTAGGTCGATGTCAAGTTTTCTTTTTCTGAGTAGTCTTGAGACAGTTTTAGAATCCCCCCCCCCCACACACACACATTTTTTTGCCACCAGTTAGCAAGTATAACATCTAAAACTGTAATTTCATAAATTATAAATGCATTTCCATAGTTTCAAATTATAAAAGATTTTTGTGTAATTTCCAGCTCTAAGCACTTTAAAGATTTCGGTGCTTCGTGAAATAAAAAACAAATGATAATGTTGGTTTTGTATTTACTGCCTCTATTTATGCACGGTCGGCTGGCGTACCGAAGGTCCTGGGTTCGAATCTCGGTGCAGGCTAGGATTTTTTTTTTCCCGGGTCTGGAGGGTGTCTTTAAGTCTACCCGGCTGTACATAGTGCTGGCCACACAATCACCTAGTAGGCAGTGGCCACAGAAACTGGGAACGCTGCTTCACCGGTCCTATGGATCAGTTTGATCCGACGGGATACTTTCTTTTTTTTACCTTTATTTATAGTGAAATGTTTTTTTTCTCCAATTTTGTTAACATTTTAATTGCCAATATTAGATTGGACTTTCAAAAGTATTGTTCTATTTATACTTTTAAAAAAATTTAATTGAGATATGGATTCAAACGTACTTCCTGATTAGTTTGTTCTGGTGGAATTTGTACACTTCTGTAATTACAAGTTACAAACATAAAAGTTGGCGAAGTGTGTAAACCACTTGTTCCCCATGTCAGACCAGTGGGGGGGGGGGGGGGCGATGCATGAGACTGCAGTCGCTTTATGTCTCAAGCACTATCTCTTTGGGTGGCAGAGTTAGGAATGGTTGCCCCGCGCCGCGCTGATGGGGCCCTGAGCTAAAATTGGCTTGTAGACCTAACATGCAACCGTCCCAAAAAAAGTAGGGAGCTCGCATTAGACCAGGGGTTGGGAACCTTTTTGTCTGAGAGAGCCATGGACAACACATATTTTGAAAAGTAATTCTGTGAGAGCCATACATTATGTTTAAAACTGAAAATTCCCTTAAATGTGTGCATTTTGTGTAATTTCAACACTAAAAGTACAATAATTATGTCTCCGAATTCTTCTGATGCTGAGCTGCAGTAGACTTTAGCTCATTTGTTTAATGAAATATTGATATGCAATTAATATGTAGCTCAAAAAGTCTTTAAAAAAACATTTTTTTAATTGTCTGCGAGCCAGATGCAGCCATCAAAAGAGCCACATCTGGCTCGCGAACCATGGGTTCCCGACCCCTGCATTAGACTAGCCTCGGCCAGGGGTTGGGGCTAAGATGACTTTCTCATACCTTGCCTGCTTTTATGTATATCCAGCTACCGCGTATACAAAAACCAGGCTTATAGGAAGCAACCTCAGTCGAAGGGGGGGGGGGGGGGTGGAAATTGCAGCCGACTCTCGGACGTTGTCATTCATGACACAAGAATGGTCTGATTGTCAAGAACAAAATCTTAACTATGAAGTTTCAATTAAGGTAGGCCTACATGGTAAGCCGTAAGAAGTAAAATATGAAATAAAAAATGTCCGCAATAGGATTAATAGGAAGGCCATTTTTACAGTTTTTCGTAGTTATAAAATTTTGCGTTTGTGTGGTTTTTCTTCACATCTTTAGTTACTCCGAGCTTGTGACGCAAATATGAATAAATACTCAAGTTCATTTGAGAAGAATAAATACTCAAGTTCATTTGAGAAGAATAAATACTCAAGTTCATTTGAGAAATTACTGATGTAGAGTTCTGCACTTTCTAGTTGATCTTGTTATTCCTATATATATTTGATTCTTTTTTTTTTTGGCGTATCCTTTTTCTGTTGCAGTAATTGCTAGATGAGAATTGTTTCGTTCTGCACCCCTCATGCCCTCCCCCCCTCCCCCCCATCTCCGTACTTATTTTTGTGTGCATAATGGTTTGGTCCAGCTCTGAATGTTAATGCGTTAGGTATAAAGTAATTAAAGCAATGCACATACACTTAAGACTATTGTAACGAAGCTTGGAGACTCGACAAGGCGAGTGGCGTTTATCTGAACGATTGGCTGCTTATAGCAGGGGTCGGCAACCTAAGGCACGCGTGACAAAATTGTCACGCAGAGCGATTTTCAATAGCACGCAATAGACCTCCAAGTGGTGGTTTTATTAATAATTTTCCGGTTCTGAATGAGGAGCTGACTGTTGAAGCCGATGTTTCTGAATGACAGAGCGACACATTTCAGTGAGTTAAACGCGTTTACAAGGAAGGGGTCAAACTGCACTTGAACTGAGTGATATCGATTTTAAAACATTTAACTATTTGTACTTTCCTTTATTTAGGCGTTTAATAAGATAGATAGCTGGGCTTTTTCAAAAGTACATCGATTCACTCAAAGCGCAGTTTTCTAAACAAAGGCAAGACTTTCACATTCATGGAATCATTTTTCATACCACATCAAACCTAACTGGTTAGATCTTACTACAACCGTCTTAGATGTAAATCTAAGGGATATTGACGATTTTAAAACGCAGCAAATTGAATTTTTAACAGCCAAAACAATGGGCATCGAAATGCAAAATTAGCGGGAAAATCTGGAAGGAAAATGGACAAGTCTTAACGTGTATGCATGCATAAAAGGTCACGTGCAAAACCATTTCCGTTCTTATTCGATCATTTTATTCGAAACAATGTCTGTGTGCTACTTTACTGGTTGTACTCAAATTTGTTGGGGATTAAAATTTATTTCATTTCCAATAGGTGTTTACAAAGCAAAACAATGTATTGTGAAAGTCAGAATAATCACCTTTTTAAAATATCAAACTTATTGCTTAATGCAAAATAATTTTTGTTATTCGTTTTTATGAATTTACGCATTTTGTTTTTCAATAACCAAGAAAACGCAACTCTTAACTCATTTATTTTGTAAACAAATAAAAATTTAACGTAACGCGACTAACACTTGAGTATTAATGATCGCCTGTTCACTTTTGATGTTAAAAACGGATTCCTCATAACTAATATTGTATCCTTTGTATAATTCTAAAAGACTAGAACTGGCCGTCGAGGTTGAAATCAATTGTCAAACACCAGCAAAAGCATGCTTTTTTTGTTATTAGTTTAAAAATAGAACAGGAAGTTCACGAACATTCGGGTTCAAAAGTTCAAGCCTCATTAAGACTTGTCCATGCTTAAGAAAGTAATCTGCTATTCTCAACTGCCAGGCATTCATTCGCTCTACTTTCAGCTTTTGGTTCAACTTACATTTGTGAACAATATGTATTTAATACACATGAAAGCTGTGTTAAGCATTCAAAGGGGTAACTTACACCTCATTACTCAGAAATGACTAAATATCTATCTGTCTTTATAAATTAGCGAAGAGCAAGACAATGCGCTCATTAATTGACACAGACTAATTACATTTATAAGAGTTTTTCTGCTCATCTGTTATAATGAAACATAAATATAAGTTATTCTAAAACAAAACTCATTTTTATTAAATTTAATAAATATAAGAGACTTTTAAAAGCATAATTTTGTGCAATTGTTGTAATTATTAGGCTAGTGCAAGGACTACTGAAGACAGGACATGCAGACTTGAATTTCTGACTTCCTAGCTAAGGCCAGTTTTTTTATCAGTAGCGATACACTCCCTTGGCGCAGTGATATAATGTTTACTTTTATTAAGTGTTAACTCGTGTTTGTGTTGGCATTAAGATGTACATATTACTGTTCATATGGTAGCATGACCAGTCTCTTCATTAACACACGAGTATACCAAAAATAGTTCTATACAATATGAAATGATGAAGTCGACGAAGTGTACGTTTACAGCCGAACAAGTATAATATTTATTTACTTACTTCAATCAATAAACAGTTCAGACTTCTAGACAAGCACATACAGGTTACAAATAATTCATTCTTCATTATCAAACATTGTAGTTAAATCTACTAACAACTCAAGAGCGAGAGAATTACATTTCATGTCTTGCTCTGGTGAATAACTGTAAACAACCCCTTTTTACTACACAGTCAGACTACCTCTAGTTTTCCGTGTCCTTTCAATTCTCACGAGACTTACTGAAAAATATTTTATTGTGTCAAACACAAGGGAGTTTACTTATTAAATAAACAAAATATTCTTTCTTTGTTACTTCCCTTAGCCCATAACTTTTGTACATTCAAGTTAATATAATTTGAGTCATAACATTAAGTAACTAACAAAATTCTTTACTAATATGATTCATTGTATTAATGGTTTATGTCATTTTCATTTATTTAATGACAAAGAACAATCTAATAGCCATTAAAATGTCTTAATAATTACCAAGCATGAGCGCACTATTTTTTAAGGAGTATGAATAGAAGGCACAGTTTGGTTCCAAAATGGATACTTGTTGTTGGATTTTACTTCACTGTGTTTGTTTTTAATTTTTCGATCGTGTATTTTTTATCAAAATGCCTTATAAATGTGGTGTAGTTAATTGTAAAGGTAATTATAATGCTGCCAACAAGTGTCGTTTGTTCAAAGTGCCAAATAGTGCATGTATACCATTATTGAAAGAAGAAAATATGAGAGGAGAGCACAATGTTTGTTTATTTTTAACTATCACAGTCAATTTACATTCTTTATATTCCTTGTTCATGAAAACACAAATAAATTTGACCATAGATATAGAAATCAAATTATCGTATTTATAATTATGGTATACATTTACCACTTGGCAAAATTCTCAACCCAAATAATCGACTTACTTCATAATCACTTTTTTTAGAGGCTGTGCATTTGTCTCCTAATTATGAGCGAAATAAATTTTATGGGTGGGTTACGTTTTTCCCTTTTTAGGTCAAGAAATAACGATTTTTTAGAATTTTTTTTTCACTTTATTTTATTCCTTAGGTGACCCCCCACACGAAACTGTCAACACCAACCGCATATATATATAGGGTATCATGTGTACGGCCCTTATCATTCAATCATCTAAATAGATCTTAAATAATATTCAAATGCTCTTTTAAACCCTCTCAATCCTAACCCCTCATTAGTAAACGGCCCTGCACATTAACATTATTGACATTATTGACATTATTGACATTATTGACATTAATTATGTTAGTTAATAATATTTTACTAAAGTAAAAGTAAAGTATATAAGCGCGACAAGGGACTGTATCGCTACTGTTAAAAAAACTGGCCTTAGCTAGCTAAGTCAGAAATTCAAGTCTGCACGTCCTGTCTTCAGTAGTCCTTGGGCTAGTGTTAAAAAGATGAACTCCTTAAGGTTAAATGGACAAACAATTAAAGATCAAGTGAAGAGGTTTTTCTCAAAGGAACGAGATTTGGAATAGCCTCATACGGCAGTGACGTATCACAAGGGAAATAAATAAATAAAAATAGACGCTATAAATCTATATTTAACCATATTGTTAAAAATAAGAACCGGGAAAAGATTCAAAACATGTGGCAATAGATTCAAAACACGTGACAATATTCATTTTTCCTAGTCGGAATGTTTTATGTTACGTCACTTTTCTATATTGCCGGAAATAAAAACATCTCAAATGGCTACGAGATTTGGAGTAATCATCCGAAAAACACACACATTTAAGTGCAAATATTGAACTAATTACTTAAAATGTATCTTTGATATTTTGTATAAATGTTTTTTTTAACATTCAGATACTGAATACACTATTTACTATCAAAATCAAATGTTAACTCAATTTTGATAAAAAGCTCTTCACTTGGTCTTTAATACAGGAAATGTTAATTTACAACTGTATAACGTAAATTAATAGTGGGCCTATATCTTTAATTAAATCTTGTAACAAATACCATATTGCCTGAATTATATAAAGAAACAAGCTACATTGCCCGGCGTTACCCGGGTGAAAAAAAAACAGGACTGTATAAGGTGCAGATAAAATAAAAAGTAAACTACACTTAGAAGAAAGCTATAAATCTTATATTTACAAATATTTTTTTTTACTGAAGACTTTTAGGAAAGTAATTTAAAATAAATATTGTAATCGGGTAAAAAAATAGGCAAGTATTTTGTGGCGTTTTGGGGAGAAGATTAACGTCACACTCAACTAAGGAAGGTCTTAGATGTAATCCGCTCTTATAAGATACTATAATCATCTCATATGTACGTACAAACCACTGACACTATGTGCCACTATTGAATGTCTGATTGGAGTAAGAATGTGTCTTTCCTTTCTATCTCCTATAATATTTAAGATTAAAGTATTTAGCTTGCATTGAATTTTATTTACATATATGTATACGTTCTGCATGCTTATCAGTATATTACTTATTGTTATACGATTAGTCATTGATATTAGTTCCCATTCATGTACATTATAAATGTTGTAGCACGTGTGTGTTCCTCCCCCCTCCCCGCCCCATGCCCTCGGAACAAGGCCAGGGTCATACCTGACGCAACCAAGCTAATCCCCCCCCCCACCCCACAGTCTCTTCGACCAGATCACAGGAAACTCACATCTCAATGACGGTTCTTCCCCTGGTCAGAGAATAGGGAACTTGGAATCTTTGATGCAGGACCCCGACGGACAAGAGAGAAAACTCTGACCAACAACACAGGGCCTTCGAAGTTTCCCTACCGCCGCGTCTTCTCCCCCCCCCCCCCCGCACCCCCTCCCCACTACCGTTTGGTACTTATTTTCACATGCCAATCAATCAAATGTTGAATTGAAGAGACATGTTGACCAATCGGATACGCTATCTACTGGTCAATCTTACCCTTGCCCCTCCCCCCTCATTACAATCACGTGGGGAGTTGCAACCTAACTTGTTGTTTAACATGTAATGTAAATGTAAGTTAGTTTTAGGTCAGTCTGGCTTAAGGAGTCTCGAGGGTTGGATGCCCCGAGCTCCAATTGCACCAAGCGGTGCTATAGTCTGTTGTAGAGTCCTTGTTAGGACTATCTGCTACATGTAGTTTAAGCCTATGATTAAATGTACACTCTTTATCACTTGTATTTGGATTGTATGAATTATGTGCTCATGTCATCAATGATTGAATACGGACTTTCACGTGAATAAAATATTCGTTGTTACAATACGCCTTGCTTATCGATTGATAGAATACCTGTTTGTGTGACGTCCAGTGACAGTGTCAATTAGTCAACAGTTTAACTCAACCTACGTATTAACGAGCCAAACGAAACCTGGATATAAATTTGTCTTAGAATCACCTAGGAATCATCTGCACTTCGGGACCACATACCACCTAGAAAACCTGCCTAAATCACCCCTCCCCATCACCCTGTGTACCTGCTGAGTTATCCACTAAGTCTGCACTGATAGCCTAGGCTAATTGCAGGCTCGGTGACAGAATCTTAGACCAGCACGCCACACCTGTGGGCTCGTGCCGGAATTAGTTTTGCTTGACGTACATGGATAAGTACTCACGCTCAACATTGAACTCTGTGCTATGATATTCTTCACGTGATGAAAGACTGGGGGCTTAAGGTTTCATCAGGTGAGCGAACTGTGTTATTTGACTCCACTGCAAACACTCATCTATCATCGTAGAATTATACGTCAACTCTTGTTTCTGCCAATGCTATACGCTTGAAATATATCGCCTTGCCTGTTCGGATTATTTGCTGTATTACGTTTATTTGTCGGCTTCACGCCACAATAACAAAATCGCCACTCGTGTTTGGATAACTTGCTCTATTATGTTAGATGTCGGCCAGAGCGCCACCAATAACAAAGTCGTTTCCTGCTCGGATTAGCTCCTGTACAACTCTGTACACTATATATGCTTGCCGAATGCCGATAGTCAATAGGCATATCGACATTTCTGCTTGAGATTAGCTCATGCGTAACGAAATTATTTGCCAGATCGCATAACTATGTCCGCCAAATACTGTGAACCAGTACCCGCCATGAGAAACACTGAAAATATTCGCGCCCACCGGGCCGCAATCCAGCCTGCAATCTTCAACATTACATATGTTCGGCCATTCAGCTATAATTCTTGGATACTTACAGCCACGTTCGCACTGGATTAAACTGTCATCAGCAGTACGTTTCCCGAAAGCTGACATTATTGCCTTTAGATTGGAGTATACGAACTGTTATCGGATTACCATGTGTATATATTAACTTTTGATGAACTGTGTTCCTTACACAACGCGTTGGATAATAAATGTGTTAGATTTTAAGACTGCCTAAAGGGCCCATTGACTGTTCTAAAAGCGCTACACAACTGATGTCATCCGATGTCATCTGATGTGCCAGACCACTCTGACGTCAAGATTCAAGACCCCGCGGTCTAGCGTGAAAGAAAATGAATGTGTATAAATAAAACGGTGAGTGGCATATATGTGAGTTGGTCAAATGTACGTACCGAGATATTATTGGTAGCGAATTAAATAATTGCTTCTTTACCGATTTTACAAATTTATAAAACGGGAATAGAGAAAGGAAAACGATTTAATCTTTACAGTAGCCAAAGTAATTGACGCCCCACTGCCAGCCCCCCCCCCCCCCGACGCCAGGTAAAACTAAATCTGCCCTGGGCATCTGGTCAGCGAGACATGACGCGTGTAAGGGCCGTAACTCGCCCCCCCCCCCCACACACTTCTCTCCCAGCCGATAAACTGTATTGAACTGTTAAACAATGAGAAATGTAATGCTTGAGAAAAGAAGAGAAGCGAATAGTGTAACAATTAAAGTGAAGCTATGTCCGTGTTTTAGCTCTAGGGCCCAATAATTGCAAACGAACGACAACATTGATACAATTTCCTGGCCTATCGCGCCAGAGGTGACTTGACTACCGCCTTACTCCGCCCCCCCCCACTAGAAGTCACTCGCGCGTGAGAAATCAGAATCCACGTGATCAGAAACACTAGTGTTTAGGCTTGTGTTGGGGTCAGCTGCACGCGCCCACACAACGCCCGCCGCCGCCTCCCCCCTGAAGAATGTTCACTAGGCCAATAATGCATGTACCAATACGTTAAGCAAAGGACTCCGCTGCCCCACCCTCTATGACTCCGTCATAGATCCCCTGATATTTACGTGTGAGCCAGATCCCCTCACCTGTCCGCTTTAGCGCGAGGCAGGGAGTGAACTGGTGGACCTGATAGTTCGATCAGCAATTCGATCCCTATCACCCAGTTTTGGCATCCCGTCTCGGACTTCCTCCAATTTCGTGGACCCTACTGCCGAGGTCGAATTATTATTATTATTATGCTTATAATTATTATTATAAAGTGAATCCCGCATTTATAGCACATAGAAAGCATGAAATAAATAGATTTCCTAGCTAGTGCCTATCAAACTATCAATATATGAAAAAGTAAGGACCTAAGACAGTCACAGACAAACGATAAAATGAATAAACCGTGTCAATAGCTCGCAAATAAATGGGACGAACCTAGACTAAGCATTATGCCGGAATAGATTTAAAGTACTGTAAGAAACGCTAAAGCATGCTTTTCTCCTCCGCCCTCAATAGAAACGTAAAAATATTCGCCCGTCATCCCTTACCGCCTTGTCTCGACCTCCCCCCTCTTCCCCATAGCGATGACCACCCGCTTCGCTTCGATGGTCCAGAACACTCATAGTGTAAATAGTAAATGCAGTAGGCCTACCTCTAATGGGTCAAATCTTTCATTATATGAAAGCTTTAAAACATGGCGGGGCAGGTGTGGCGTTTTGGGGAGAAGATTAACGTCACACTCAACTAAGGAAGGTCTTAGATGTAATCCGCTCTTATAAGATACTATAATCATCTCATATGTACGTACAAACCACTGACACTATGTGCCACTATTGAATGTCTGATTGGAGTAAGAATGTGTCTTTCCTTTCTATCTCCTATAATATTTAAGATTAAAGTATTTAGCTTGCATTGAATTTTATTTACATATATGTATACGTTCTGCATGCTTATCAGTATATTACTTATTGTTATACGATTAGTCATTGATATTAGTTCCCATTCATGTACATTATAAATGTTGTAGCACGTGTGTGTTCCTCCCCCCTCCCCGCCCCATGCCCTCGGAACAAGGCCAGGGTCATACCTGACGCAACCAAGCTAATCCCCCCCCCCACCCCACAGTCTCTTCGACCAGATCACAGGAAACTCACATCTCAATGACGGTTCTTCCCCTGGTCAGAGAATAGGGAACTTGGAATCTTTGATGCAGGACCCCGACGGACAAGAGAGAAAACTCTGACCAACAACACAGGGCCTTCGAAGTTTCCCTACCGCCGCGTCTTCTCCCCCCCCCCGCACCCCCTCCCCACTACCGTTTGGTACTTATTTTCACATGCCAATCAATCAAATGTTGAATTGAAGAGACATGTTGACCAATCGGATACGCTATCTACTGGTCAATCTTACCCTTGCCCCTCCCCCCTCATTACAATCACGTGGGGAGTTGCAACCTAACTTGTTGTTTAACATGTAATGTAAATGTAAGTTAGTTTTAGGTCAGTCTGGCTTAAGGAGTCTCGAGGGTTGGATGCCCCGAGCTCCAATTGCACCAAGCGGTGCTATAGTCTGTTGTAGAGTCCTTGTTAGGACTATCTGCTACATGTAGTTTAAGCCTATGATTAAATGTACACTCTTTATCACTTGTATTTGGATTGTATGAATTATGTGCTCATGTCATCAATGATTGAATACGGACTTTCACGTGAATAAAATATTCGTTGTTACAATACGCCTTGCTTATCGATTGATAGAATACCTGTTTGTGTGACGTCCAGTGACAGTGTCAATTAGTCAACAGTTTAACTCAACCTACGTATTAACGAGCCAAACGAAACCTGGATATAAATTTGTCTTAGAATCACCTAGGAATCATCTGCACTTCGGGACCACATACCACCTAGAAAACCTGCCTAAATCACCCCTCCCCATCACCCTGTGTACCTGCTGAGTTATCCACTAAGTCTGCACTGATAGCCTAGGCTAATTGCAGGCTCGGTGACAGAATCTTAGACCAGCACGCCACATATTTGTATTTTACAAAAATCTAAATTGCCCGTATATTTACAATGTCTTTTGTTTTTAAAAGTTTGAAAATTTCAAAAGAATTGTCGAAAAAAAAGGTAGGCCTATAGTCTAAATGGAGAATCGAACCCGGGTCGCTCGCATAGCAGTCCGCTACGTTTAACACTGAGCTAGCGAAGACAAATGTCCGATGTGAAAAATTATTAGACAGTATATTAGACCTAAATAGGTCAGTGACACAAACTCGCGTGATTTCAAATTGACCAATGGGGATCCGTATGAAGACAAACACTCTTATTTTATATATTATAAAGATAAATAATAATTAGTCAGTAATAGCCAGTAATATTTGTTATATTACAAAACATAACTTGTTTGGCATCACTATTGAATCAAATTTAGTAACTGTATTTTAATTAAAGGGAGATAATTAACCCGTTTTTTTGCGCTAATATTTCCAATATAATTTTCTTATTTTTATTTTATAAAAGACTAAATGAATGGTTTACAACTTCTAACTTTAAAAACTGTAAAAAGTAGTTGAAAATTATATAAATATTTGTGACTAAAACATTATATGCACATTTCTTAAACATTTAATTAACTACCCAGTTTGTATGATTACTATGTATCAATTCCAATTAAACATAATATCTTGCGTCTTTGTTAATTGAGTTCAATTCGAACCAATTTTAAAAAATCTCAGCTATAACTGAGATCAACATCTACATAAAATCAATATTAGCAGTTGCTAGATCCTTATCTTGAATATTCTTGACAGCCAAATGAAAATGTTTACAAAATAATTACTACCATAAATGTAAAAGTATAGTAATATAATATTGTATTTGGTATAAATGCAAATAACAAGGATGATAATCACTAACCCGTCAATTTTTGTTTTAAATATTAAAACGCTTTAAAAATTTTCTCTATAAATCTCCTTTGCTTTTGGCCTGGTCTTGCTACGGAGTTAAATTAATTGTCTTATAAAAAGTAATAAAACAAGTATAAAAGAGCAGGTTGACATTTAGGCTGATGGCACGCTAAAGGAATTAGAAATCCTAGTTTGGCACACGATTAGCAAAACGTTGCCGACCCCTGGCTTTTAGGAACGTTTCTTCGAAGTCACGCCCCTCCCCCAAACCCACAAGTCTTTTTTTCTGTAATTCGCTAGTGTTATATCAAAGCACGCGCCATCAAGGGAACTGCTCTCTTCATCACAGCTACCCCCTTAAAACTCCCAGTTTGTCTGGACACAAATAGAAGTACATTGGAGTGCACTCATTAGAGTCCGTGGTCCCTTCTTTATGGAACAGTTTGCCACAGACACTGGGATAATCTGAGACAAGAGTCTTTTAAAAGAGCTTTAAAGACCTTTAAAGAACTTTCTCTTTGGCTAGTGACTGTGTGCCTTACATACCAATACATCTGCCACTGCAATTTATTCCAAGAACGCACTGGGCATGCTAAATTTAATCGCACGGATAGAACCGCTATATAAATTACCATTATTAATATTAAATTAACAATAAGATTGATACAAAAACACACAAGTCCTCTTTTTTCTATTCGTTACTGTTATAATCAATAATAAGATATGTACACACAAACAACCACTGTTATAATCCTATATTTTGTTCAGTTATGATGGAGTTAGTTCTACTATAGTCAGATACGTAGGTCAGGGATCCACTAGATATACTACTGATGCTCTCGTTGTCTCTCTCACCCTGGTAACTGACCGTCGTCAAACTGTCGTTCCTCGGTTTTTTCAAAAGTTCTGAAAAAAATAAATACAAAAGCATTTGTTACGACGTTTCTTTACGATGTCAACCAGGATGGTAACGGGTCAGGATAGTGACAATGGGTGCTTGGGTTTGTGTTTGTGTTTGGGTTTGGGTTTGTGTTTGTGTTTGTGTTTGGGTTTGTGTTTGTGATCGGTGGGGACCGTTGTGGCACAGACAATAGGGTGGTGGTGGCCTTTATGGTCACAGAGATTGGGGGGGGGGGGCTTTGTAGTACAGAGATTTTGTTGGGGAAGGGGTGGCTTTTGTGGTACAGAGAATGGGGACGTGCGTGGCCTTAGGGGTACAGAGATTGGTAGGGGGTGGCCGTTGTTGTACAGAGATTGGTAGGGGGTGGCCGTTGTTGTACAGAGATTGGGAGGGGGGGATGACCTTTGTGGTACAGAGATTGGGAGGGGGGGATGACCTTTGTGGTATTGAGATGGGGGGGAGGGGGGCTTTGTAGTACAGAGATTTTGTTGGGGAAGGGGTGGCCTTTGTGGTACAGAGATTGGGGACGGGGCGTGGCCTTAGGGGTACAGAGATTAGGGGGGTGGCTGGTCTTTGTGGTACAGAGATTGTGACATAGGGTAATGGTAAAAGGGAGCGGGGTAGAAATAGTATGGGAGAGAGAGAAAGAGATGGGTAATACAGAGGCGCATAATAGTGAGTAAGTTATCATAAATGCTATAAATAGAAAAGGATTGAAAGGAAGAAGAGCATATGGCGGAGCAAAAAAATGAGTCAACAAGAGAGAGACAGAAAAGAAAATAGAGAGAGTAAAACAGAGAAGAGGAGAAAAAGAGAGAGTGAAAGAGAGAGAGTGAAAGAGAGAGAGAGAAAGAGAGAGGTAGAAATTAGATACATTTTTAATTGTCTTGTAACTACAATCCCCCACTAAGGGGAAACGACCTAAGATCGAGACCGATGGAGATATTTAATTACGGCCCCTTTCCTCCAAATGGAACCACAATGTTTAAGTCGAGTAAGCTGAAGTCACATACTACGTCCACAGGGAGTGGTTGAGATGGCAGGAAGGGTGGGGGGGATTGCTAGCTTGCAATATGGATGTTAAAAAAAATTAATTGAACTCATCTCCAGACCCCTCTCTCCCCCCCCCCCCCCCGATCCTTACTTAAAAAAACATCGTTTTATTGTATCATATGAACAAGTTCCCCACCGCCCTGCCCCACCCCACACTACATGTTGTGGAATAGTGCTCACAAGTTTTCTATGCCAATTACTGGACGGAAGAAAACGTCTGGGTAACAAGCGACGCCCTCCTGACCGCACCGTTTTTTTTTTTGGGGGGGGGGGGGGTCAGGATTTGAGCCCGAAATTTTGTCAATAATGCGTGACGCTCTGCGAAAGCACACACGTTACGATTTGCACGGATATATTATTTTGTTGGAGTTTTTTTCGTCGTAAAAGCTTTTTGGATCTAGAAGGCCCGCGGGTTTTGACCCGTCCAATGGGGGGATGGGGAAGGGAGGAGGGGGGGAGGTAACTACACATAGTCACCGTAAGCCGACTGCAGATTGATCCAGGATCGTAGGGACTTACCGAGGCTTCGTCTGGACGGCAGCTTACACATGCCGCAGTAGTTTTTGGCTAATAAAATCCCCAGCAGTGCCGCAGCGCTGAGCAGGACGAACCCAGCGGAGCTGAGGAAGGCTCGAATATCGAAGCTGGAAATGTAGTTCTCCTGGACTGCGGACATACAACATTAGACATTAAACATTAGAGGCAACTCAACACTAAAGACGTAAGATTTTTAAGATTATAAACTTATTTAATAATCAATAGCGTTGGCATACAACATTAACAACATAGCGACGGAATATATAACTGTACGGGCGTTTCGAATTAGAAACCTTTAACATTATTATAAAAACATTTTAAAAATACAAAACATTACAATTCTGCAACATCGAAATAACGCGAAATTAGAAAATCGGAACAGTAGAATAGGCCTAATATGACATTAAAGTAAGCTATTAGTTGAGTGATACTACATTAGAATAACACAATATTAAGAGTAAGACAACAGGCATAATAATACAACATTAGAATAATACAACATTAGAATAATACAACAAACACAGTAATACATCATTAGAGTTAGACATCAATAGAATACACAGTAATATAATAATTGAGTATTAGATTAATTGAGCATTAGAATGTACAACATAAGAATAACACGACATCACAATAATACACAGCAATAATACCTGTATTGTGACTAAAAAAAATCAACCTATACTTATAAAGTATCCAGGTATATTTGTATTGAAAATATAAAATAAAATTCATTTATTCCCCAACAATTTTAAGCGCTCCATTGCAACCAATCTAAGCGCAAGATACAATTTTTGATTTTAAAGAATGTAACATGAATTAACCGCACTTTTCTGAGGTATGTGGAAGGCAGGGCGGGGCGAAGAGGGGCCCCCGCAATCCTAAATACGGCCCTGTGGCCAGGTATTCACCAAATAACCCACCGTCACACTTGTCTCCATGGAAACCAGCATCGCAGCCTTCAGTGCAGCTTCCGGTGTTCCTGTTGCACGATCCATTTCCGGCACAGTTCGTACACACTGCAAGGGTAACATATCCCGTAAACGAAGCAGAAGCCACGAAACGAAACACAAGAACACGTTTAAACAAAGGGCCCTAACTCTTGCGAACATAACCCTCTTTGTCCGTCTCTTTTACTCTCCCAATTTTTTCCTCCTATTCCATTTTCTCTCTCAACTTTTTCTCTCTTTCTTTCTCTATCTCACTATTTCTTTCTCTATCTCACTATTTCTTTCTCTATCTCACTATTTCTTTCTCTATCTCACTATTTCTTTCTCTATCTCACTATTTCTTTCTCTATCTCACTATTTCTTTCTCTATCTCACTATTTCTTTCTTTATCTCACTATTTCTTTCTCTATCTCACTATTTCTTTCTTTATCTCACTATTTCTTTCTCTATCTCACTATTTCTTTCTCTATCTCACTATTTCTTTCTCTATCTCACTATTTCTTTCTCTATCTCACTATTTCTTTCTCTATCTCACTATTTCTTTCTCTATCTCACTATTTCTTTCTTTTTCTCACTATTTCTTTCTCTATCTCACTATTTCTTTCTCTATCTCACTATTTCTTTCTCTATCTCACTATTTCTTTCTCTATCTCACTATTTCTTTCTTTATCTCACTATTTCTTTCTCTATCTCACTATTTCTTTCTCTATCTCACTTTTTCTTTCTCTATCTCACTATTTCTTTCTTTATCTCACTATTTCTTTCTCTATCTCACTATTTCTTTCTCTATCTCACTGTTTCTTTCTCTATCTCACTATTTCTTTCTCTATCTCACTATTTCTTTCTCTATCTCACTATTTCTTTCTTTATCTCACTATTTCTTTCTCTATCTCACTATTTCATTCTCTATCTCACTATTTCTTTCTTTATCTCACTATTTCTTTCTCTATCTCACTATTTCTTTCTTTATCTCACTATTTCTTTCTCTATCTCACTATTTCTTTCTCTATCTCACTATTTCTTTCTTTATCTCACTATTTCTTTCTCTATCTCACTATTTCTTTCTTTATCTCACTATTTCTTTCTCTATCTTACTATTTCTTTCTTTATCTCACTATTTCTTTCTTTATCTCACTATTTCTTTCTCTATCTCACTATTTCTTTCTCTATCTCACTATTTCTTTCTCTATCTCACTATTTCTTTCTCTATCTCACTATTTCTTTCTTTATCTCACTATTTCTTTCTTTATCTCACTATTTCTTTCTCTATCTCACTATTTCTTTCTCTATCTCACTATTTCTTTCTCTATCTCACTATTTCTTTCTCTATCTCACTATTTCTTTCTTTATCTCACTATTTCTTTCTCTATCTCACTATTTCTTTCTCTATCTCACTATTTCTTTCTCTATCTCACTATTTCTTTCTCTATCTCACTATTTCTTTCTTTATCTCACTATTTCTTTCTCTATCTCACTATTTCTTTCTCTATCTCACTGTTTCTTTCTCTATCTCACTGTTTCTTTCTCTATCTCACTATTTCTTTCTCTATCTCACTATTTCTTTCTCTATCTCACTATTTCTATCTCTATCTCACTATTTCTTTCTCTATCTCACTATTTCTTTCTCTATCTCACTGTTTCTTTCTCTATCTCACTGTTTCTTTCTCTATCTCACTATTTCTTTCTCTATCTCACTATTTCTTTCTCTATCTCACTATTTCTATCTCTATCTCACTATTTCTTTCTCTATCTCACTATTTCTTTCTCTATCTCACTATTTCTTTCTCCATCTCACTATTTCTTTCTCTATCTCACTATTTCTTTCTCTATCTCACTGTTTCTTTCTCTATCTCACTATTTCTTTCTCTATCTCACTATTTCTTTCTCTATCTCACTATTTCTATCTCTATCTCACTATTTCTTTCTCTATCTCACTATTTCTTTCTCTATCTCACTGTTTCTTTCTCTATCTCACTGTTTCTTTCTCTATCTCACTATTTCTTTCTCTATCTCACTATTTCTTTCTCTATCTCACTATTTCTATCTCTCACTATTTCTTTCTCTATCTCACTATTTCTTTCTCCATCTCACTATTTCTTTCTCTATCTCACTGTTTCTTTCTCTATCTCACTGTTTCTTTCTCTATCTCACTATTTCTTTCTCTATCTCACTATTTCTTTCTCTATCTCACTATTTCTATCTCTATCTCACTATTTCTTTCTCTATCTCACTGTTTCTTTCTCTATCTCACTATTTCTTTCTCTATCTCACTATTTCTTTCTCTATCTCACTATTTCTTTCTCTATCTCACTATTTCTTTCTCTATCTCACTATTTTTTCTCTATCTCACTATTTCTTTCTCTATCTCACTATTTCTTTCTCTATCTCACTATTTCTTTCTCTATCTCACAATTTTTTTTCTCTATCTCACTATTTCTTTCTCTATCTCACTATTTCTTTCTCTATCTCACTATTTCTTTCCGTTGCTCTCTAGATATCTTTCTGACTCTCGCTTTCTTTCTCTCTTTCACTCTTTTTCACTCTCTTTTTCACTCTCTTTTTCTCTTTCTATCTTATAGTTCACTTTCTGTCACCTTTTTTTTCTTCACACCTTTCACAATCTTTCTCTCTTTCTCACCCATGCCCCATCTCTCGATCCCCTTTCAACTAACTTTACTCCTAGGTTACTCAATCACCGATCTTCCACTGTCACTCTCCTTATAATTCCACAATCAAATCTCGAGTACAGTTCACCAATATCGTTCAACCCCCCACGAGTAAACCCCCCCCCCCACACTTTTTTTTTCAAGTCGCTCATTAGTATGAAACTAACACTACAAAATGTTCCTAAATTATTAGTCCGTGCAAATGAGTTTCAATGTTATATTTCCATGTTGGAGCGAACCTTACAATAAAAGTATAGTAACTTAAAAACGCTA
This sequence comes from Anisus vortex, assembly GCA_949126835.1. Classification (NCBI taxonomy): domain Eukaryota; kingdom Metazoa; phylum Mollusca; class Gastropoda; family Planorbidae; genus Anisus; species Anisus vortex. The sequence continues at coordinate 9,681,951 of OX421493.1, forward strand.
TGTTGGGTATAAGCTGACTTCATGAAATTTCTCAACAGGATTGTTTTAGAGTTTAGACCTAGACTTAGGTAGTGGAGCAATGCTAACAAGTAAGTTACAAGTCTCAGTGCCAACCCCTAGAACGTCTGGGTAACAAGGAACGCCCTCCTAACCGCGCCCTTTTTGTCAGGATTTGATCCCGAAATTTCGACAATAACGCTTGACGCTTTGCCGATTGACCAGAGCAGCACAATTTCTCTAGGAAGTTTGCAACAAAAAAAGAGTCACTTCTCACAGCTTTAATATAAAAAAGCTAATATTGAGTGGTTATTTTGGACTAAGCCACACCAAAGAGTGCCCATGCGGAACTGGTCTCCAGGGCATACTATCCTACAACTGTTAGTGGTTATTTTTTACTAAGCCACACCAAAGAGAGCTTATGCGGAACTGGTCTCCAGGGCATATTATCCTTCAACAGTTAGTGATTATTTTGGACTAAGCCACACAAAAGAGTGCTTATGCGGAACTGGACTCCAGGGCATATTATCCTTCAACAGTTAGTGGTTATTTTGGACTAAGCCACACCAAAGAGTGCTTATGCGGAACTGGTCTCCAGGGCATATTATCCTACAACAGTTAGTGGTTATTTTTGACTAAGTCACACCAAAGAGTGCTTATGCGGAACTGATCTCCAGGGCATATTATCCTACAACAGTTAATGGTTATTTTTTTACTAAGCCACACCAAAGAGTGCTTATGCGGAACTGATCTCCAGGGCATATTATCCTACAACAGTGCCCACTCCGCAGAGTGGACCCGAAACCTCGTCGGTCCTCGAGGGTGCCGACATGGAATAAAAAGCTCTTCTGTGACCAAAACTAAAACTAACAAAAAAAAAACAGTCCCGTTTATCAGAGCCTTACAGTCCCTAGCCTGTGAAAGTAAAAATACAATATGGAAGTGGAAAGTTGAGTCGTCAATAAGTGAAATAAACTGTACACATTACCGTCCTCACAAGTTACACCATAGAAGCCGCCATTACAGCCGTGTACACACATCCCTGTTGATATGTTGCACTGTTTGTTCCCAGCACAGTTTACACAATCTAAACAAAGGCATTGAATTAATAGATCTATCTCTCTATTTCTATCATTGTATCTTTCTATCTTTCGATCTATCTACCTGTCTATTATTCAGTCTATCTATATTTTTGACAATTTGTTTAGATTATTTGTTTATCTATCTATCCATCCATTTATCTATTCGTCTATCTGACTATCTATCTATCTATCTATCTAACCATCAATCTATCTGTCTATTTAACTAACGTTTTTATCTGTCTATCCATCTATCAGATTGTCTGTCTGTCTGTATATATATATATATATCTGTAGATATATATAATCCATCTATCTATTTTTTTATTAAATCTATTAGTCTGTTAGTATCTTTCTATCCATCGATATAGTTATGTACCGTCTGTCATCATCGATTATTTATCTCTGTCTGTCTGTATATTATCCAATAATTAATCATTGTATCTATCTAGATGTTTGTCTTTCTGCCTGCCTGCATATAAGTCTATCACTTTGAAATTGTTGTTTTTTTACATTTGTAAACTTCATTATACTAATTACCTAACTAATTAAGTAGTTGCGATGCGTATGCTTGGGGGGGGGGGGGGGGAGACAGTAAATTTAATGCCATTAACTACTACACTATAGGCCTTAATTTCAAATTCATCCACACATTACCTAGTTCACAATCCAGACCATGGTAGCCAGCCGTGCAGCCTCGTTCACAGTGTCCGCTCAAGTTCGGACAAGTGCGATCTGCGCAACGGTTACATTCTAGGAAACGATAGAAACGTTACTGGTCAACCAACAGTCCAAGGAAATATAGTCTGGGCATTAGCGATCTTTGCAAGCAGGACCGTATTAACCATTAAGCAAAGAAGCAGGTGCTTGGGGGGGCAAATGGGGCAAAATGCAGGTGGGAGGGTAGGGGGGAAACGCCACAGATACTTTCCATGGTCCTCAATGAAAACTTGAAAACTGAACCAGGGGGGGGGGGGGGGTCGGTATTGAATCAAAGCTGGGTTCCATATTGTCCGTATGGTTCTGTCTATGGCAAGCGTCAACTGTCAACTGTGTCAACTGTGTCAACTGTGTCAACTGTCAACTGTGTCAACTGTGTCAACTGTCAACTGTGTCAACTGTGTCAACTGTCAACTGTGTCAACTGTGTCAACTGTGTCAACTGTGTCAACTGTGTCAACTGTGTCAACTGTGTCAACTGTGGTGATTACTGCATAACAATTCAGACAAAATATTTTATTTTAATGTTTATATTTTAAAAAATGTCGGTTATACATATATAAGGGGAGGGGCACCAAAATATTCAAGTGCTTGAGCCTCTGGGGGTCCTTATCCGGCCCTGGTTGTAAGAAAGCACAGTTCCCTAATGAAACTGTATATAAATCTCACATAACATTTATTTTTGCCAGAAACCACCAGTAATGAAGAACTCTGGCAACAAACTAAACAGAGGCCTGCAGAAGAGGACATTTAAAAAAAGAGATGATATGGATTGGCCACACCCTCAGAAAATCGGCATACAGTGTCACTCGGCAATCGCTCATTTGGAACCCCCAAGGCAAAAGGAAAAGAGGTCGGTCGAAAAACACCTGAAGGCGCGATATGGAAAATGATGTTAAAAAGCTATGGCTTAACTGGGGTCAGATAGAGAAATTGGCCCAGGATCGGAATACCTGGAGGACTCTTGTTGGCGGCCTATGCCCCAGGTAGGGCCAAGTAAGTAACATTTTTTTTATCACGCACGTTGATTTGGAGGGAAGATAACCGGATTACCTTGTTCACAATCGCCTCCCCTGTAGCTTGGTTGACAGCCCGCGAAGCAGCGCCCTGTGTGCCTGTCACATGACCCGTTTTCCGCACAACGACCGCAGGCTGAAGTAAGAAAAACAACAGGAAGTGACATAATAATCTATTTATTCTGAGTGCATTTAAGTTGGCTTTCATCATTCCGTTTTTTTTTTCTTCGGCAAGTTGAAGTACAAAAAAAAAAAAAAAATTGGAAGTAATAAATCTATTAGGAAATTTAATATTAAGTTTTTAAAGGTTAATATTGTAAAATATTATTTTGTAAACAGTAATAGGGAGAAATGCAATATTGTAAACATACTATTTGTAAAATGTAATTTTGTACAATTTTGATTTTTTTATTATATAAATCTAAAATAGAATCTTTAAACATAAAAAAAAATAAATAAAACAATTACAATCTAATGAATTATAGAGCTAATATTGAAAAATGTAATAGTTAAAACTGTAATGGTGTAAAATATAGCTTCTACAAAATGTTATATTGTTACTAAAAATATACCATTTTACAACCAGTAAAGCTTCTTTGTGTTTAGACTCTAATCGACCTTCCACTAAACACTAAGGCCACTTTTTGTTTTTCAACCCTTCACTGAATTGTTTTACTATTTTAAAGACAAGGGAAACAACTGAGTTAATACTTTTTATGAAAAAAAAAGGGGAAAGAACTGATGTTATCATTTTATTGACTCTTCTTCTTCGGTCCCAGGTGATGTATTGAAAAAAGGGTTACAGGGACTCGGGTATTGTATAGACTGCACAATGATATAATAAACCAATAAGGATATTCGAAACTCGGATATATAGCATGGAACCCAGGTGAATATAATAAACAAATCATTTATCATAATATGTACCAGGGACCTTTAGCATACAGCACTCTGCCACATAACCATATCGTTTCATATTATATATATTGAAATTAATTTTGACATTTAGATATAACGTTAGCGTTCGAGTCAAAAGAGTTAGGAGAAATATTTGCTTTGTAATGTTATAAGACGTTGTATGAGTTGGACAGTGGGAGAAAAGTAAAAACGATTACAATAATACTGCCGGTTAATACATAATAGCGTCAGCGCGTTCAGCTGGTGTACCGAATGTTCTGGGTTAGAATCCTGGGGGAAAGCTAGGATTTTTCCTCGGTCTGGAGGGTGTCCATGAGTCTACCCAGCTCTGATTGTTACCTGACATTAGTTGGGGGCAAAAATAAGGCGGCTGACCATTTGTGCTGGCCAAGCAGTCCCCTAGTCTGCCGTCTGCCTCATAAACTGGTGAACGCTGCTGCACCGGCCTTTGATAAATTTAGTCCGACAAGGTACTTTACTTTTTAACTTACTCAATACAAAATAATACATTATTATACCGAGCGAATGAAATACTTGCTCAAGAAACAGGCGTCCCCTCTGTAGCCATCAACGCAGCCAAAGTTACAGTTCCCATTCACCCTATCACAACTTCCGTTTCCTGCGCAATTCCAGCATTCTGAAAATCGCAAATAAAAAAAACAAAAAAGAAACTAATAGAAATGTTGTGCACCCAAGAAACATGCACAGCCTCGGTGTGAATAGCCGTGTGTGAGTGGTCTTCATGTGTGTCTTTTGATGCACGTACGAACACATGTTCGGCGACACTGTTTTCCAGGTTTGAAACCCGAGGCCAAAAAGGGAGCATAATCTTATATAGTAAAAAACAACAACACAAACAACACCACAGACGCAAAGAAATAAAACAACAGACAGAGCGGCAGCGCATTCGGCTGGCGTATCGAAGGTCCAGGGTTCGAATTCTAGTGAAGGCTAGAATTTGTTCCAGGGTCTTGAGGGTGTCCCTGATAGGTACCTGACTTTATTTCGGGTAAAGTAACGGTGGCTAGGCATTCTGCTGGCCACACAATTCCCTAGTATGCCACAGAAACTAGTAAAAGCTGCTTCACCGGCCAAATGGATCAATTTAGTCCAACGGGATACTTTACTTTTTTAAAAAGCCAAAAGCCTAAATTACAGATCTAGAATTTAAACTAGTGTATAGAGAATGTAGAGGTCTATTTTTTTTTTTTTTTTAGCTGCATTATCCGATGTTACAATTCATAAGTTGAGGGAGAATCTAGTGATGTCTAAGTTATAATGTTGACTGTAGATGTTGAATGTTAAACATAAAAACAGTTGCAAGCTCAAATTGAAACTGTCAAAAATATAGTCACAGTCTTTGGTTTTCAAAGTCGAAAAAGAACGTTAAAATACAGAAAACTACATACACAATGTTACAAACACTGACATGTACAGTAGAGATAGGCTTGCATTCAACTTAAATCTAAGCACCGTAATCAGACTCCTCAACATAAAAAAACCTTCTAAACTTTTCATATCCTGCCTAATACACCCTAAAACTGACACCGACATCCGCGTCGTCTTCAATCGAAACTTTATATTACAGACATTTTTACAAAGGTACCAAAAAAAAAGTTAGAAGCTATTAATAGGTCTTAGGCAAAAAGCCGTTCACATTCTTATTAGCAGGTGATAAGGCTTGAACCTGGCATGTTGTTAAAAAGTTAGTTTTTCTTACTTTTGCAGGTATCCAATTATCATAAGGCCTAGTCCACAGAATTAGTAGCTTAAAAACAAAATTACCATAGCTAGGTGCGCCGAGAAACCAGTCACGCGAAAAGTAACACTATGTAATCTTACAACCTTGAATTGAGAATTATTTCTGAATTCAGGGACGTGAAATAGACCTCTAGTGGCGTCACACTATTATGATTTTAATATTTACTTTTGATCAAATAAACTAAACGTTGAACGCATTGAACAAACGACACTAAAATGCAAAGCACAGAAAGAAGCTGTGGCAGTGAAACTGTTGTAGTTCCAGCACCAACATCTAGAAGCAGCATTAATGTAGTAAATGCTGCAGATTTATGTAAAATTACGCTCGTGAGAAAGAGGAACTAGAAAGACTCTGAACATAATATTATATTATGATCTTCTTACTTTCAAGACAGCTGGGACCATGATATCCATCCAGGCAATTACCCTGGCATTCTCCGGTGTCTTTAGTGCATGCCCCGGTACCACCACAGTTAGAACATACTGGAATGTGAAGAAAGACCACAATTAGAACATACTGGGTCTGGAATGTGAAGAAAGACCACAATTAGAACATACTGGAATGTGAAGAGAGACCACAGTTAGAACATAATGGAATGTGAAGAAAGACCACAATTAGAACATACTGGAATGTGAAGAAAGACCACAATTAGAACATTCTTGTATAACTTTGACATTTATGTTGGGATGGTGCTAGGTCTTTTGAACAAATACTGTTGTTGAATGCTGTTGTTGAATACTGTTGTTGAATGATGTTGTTGTTGTCGTTTTTCTTTAGTATCTGGTTTTATCAATATTCTTTTAGTTGGGGAAATATCTATTACTAATCCAAAGAGTGTAGAGTACAAAGAAAATGTGTGTCCATCGCCATGGTATTTATGATTTTCTTTATCCACATAGCGAGTATACACTGTTATTGGTAACATAGCACCGTATTTGAATCGGCATTAGTCGACATGCCACAAGTCTCGAGTCTCCAGACATTGGCAGTCTACAATTTTCAAACCTATAACGTTCGAGTAATCAGTGCTGAATCGATCTAGTACTTAAACCCTTGAGTGCCTCTGCAGAACTAGACTCCAGTATTCAAAGCAGAGCTCGAACTTGACTCGATTATTCATGGAAGAGCTTGTACTAGACCTCAGTATTCAGGGCAGAGCTCGTTCTAGACTCCAGTAGTCAGGGCACAACTCGTGGTAGGTTGCTGTACCAAGTACACGGACGCTTAAGACCAGGCCTAGCCTGACCGTACCCTAATACATTAACAGCCACGGAATGGAGGGGAAAGGAGAGGCACCGAGCCAATTCTACAGAACTACATCGAAGAGACAAATTTTGATGGCCTGACAATACATGGGAAAGGCTGAGCGCAGAGGAAAATCATGAAAACCTTTGATAAATCAATGCAACAGATGAAGCTCAGGATCGTTTCTACGCAAGTTATACGCTACCAGTAGTAATACTAAGTGGGAAGGTACATTTTTTCGGGTGGCAGTCTGGCTTTGAGTTCAAAATGTAGATTTCATGATAGGTGATATTCGCCCCTGCATCCTTTCTCTCTAATCACTAGGCGCCTCCGAGTGAAAGGTAATTTTTCGGTTTCAAGCGCGAGATACTTAATCCGGTGTTGGTTTGTACTAAACAAATCTAGAAAAAAGAAATGAAGTGACAGTGATGGGGTGGGGGGCGTAAAGGGGTAGGGGGTAGGATTTTACACAGTGATTTTTCATGTAACAATATTTAAGACAAGCACATACACAAGGTCCCTACACTCTACACAGCGGGGTCCCTTGTAGCCCTCCTCACAATCAGACTTGCATGCATCCGTGCAGGAGCTCTTGTCCAGGCAGTGTCTGCAGGCTGCAAGAGAAACAACAGCATAGTAGGCCTGGTCATAACATCGCATTAAATATTTAACCACGGGCGTGTCCAGTAATTTTTTTAAAGGGGCTCATATGCCATTGCACAAAGTTTTACAGGGGTGTGAGTGGAACGCACATTTTATTAGGCCCACAAAATGAAAAAAATGCCATGTGGTGTGTGTTTTGCGAGGGCGGTGGTGCTAGCTTCGTGGCTGGCCCATTTAAATACAAGGCCATACTACTATGCTGATTGTTCCCCCATTGAAGGCTAAAACTGGCCAAACTCTTGCACTACAGTGCTTAAGAAAAATAATTATGCCCTAACCATAGGAGCTTGGTAAATAGTGTCGTTATCCCCACAATCCCACTGCTTAGAATATACCGACGTTCTAATGCTATTACTGCTGTACTTACAATGGTTGAAAACGGGCTTCGTCTAGAAGCAGAATTATTAAGACCTTTTCAAATATTTGTTGCCATGGTGACAAATAAAAAACCACAAGGTGCATAATATTTCCAGTGGCACGCGGAAGACCCCTAAAGAACAGCAATTCAACTCTTCTACAAGATAGTGAGTGCTAGAACAGGAAGACGTTTAAGATGTTGGCGCGCTGAAAAAATTAGTAATCCCACTTTTGCACACTATTTTCAAAAGGTGGCCAACACCTGACTTGGTAAATCGGATGTAATTCAGTTCCGATTCCTTAACCTTTAACACACATCTTTGAAAATCAAGTCATTATATTGATGGGTTCAGGGAATGCCAGATTTTGTCCAATTTATAATTGTCTCTATTTTAAAAAAAAACGGACAATCCTTCCGATTCTTATTGAAGGATGTAACGATCTAAAGGAAGTGGACCAGGCAGGGCACACCAAGGTCCTGTCCAAGACTAGCCATTCCGCGGCACGCCATTAAAGCGTGTCACGTAACATAAGGTACGGTTTCAGCAGTCACATGCACTATACGGCGGGATGTCCATCGGATGATTAACGTTGTGACATTGCTCGTAGACCTGTACTGTCCTCCCTCCCCACTGGGGCTTGGAATCGCTCGGTGGTGCAATGAGCCATGGGACGCACGGCATGGGCTTCTCCCCCGTGCGTTAGCCGACCGGTGTGCTCTTGATGCAAGCGAGCTGGTGGTTGGTACACTCCACCGACGAATGAGGCCCATGGGTAGAGAAGTGTTCCAATCCACCAGACGAACCCACCAGGTATAAGTAGACTTAAGACACCATATTAATGCCTGTTTGTGTGTGTATGTGTGTTTGTGTGTGTGAAGGGAGGGTAATATGTTACTTACGTTCACGGCAGACGACCGTGCCATGCTCCTGGTTACACTCCACGCAGTCGCCATTCAAGAGGCACCGCCTGCCGTTGCAACGGCTGCAGTTACCCGTGCAATCCAGACCGTGGTTTCCGGCATAACAATCTTGAACACAGAGGACAATAAAACATTGGTGCGGATGAAATCTGATAATTGAAGAACAGCGAAAGTGCAGGGGGTGAGGGAAGGCGACCTAGGGTTGACTAGTTGTACGACGCACTTGGGTCAAACCTCTCATAACTCTGAAACAATTAGCTATATCTCTAGCTGATGCAACAGATGCATGAGTATATCTTCAAGTTTTCATAAACGCATTATGGATTATGGTTGAATAAAGGATTCGCAATTTCACGTCTTGCTTAATTGATTATGACATCTTGGCAGCATTGCCATTTTATTGTTGAAACTCAGCTTGGTCAGACTTAACGGGCAGTAACATTTTCTATTGACCTTATCGTCTTACCTTGTATATTTTATTACTCGCTTAGCTCTTAAGAAAGTAGTTCCATTTTGTTGTTTTAAGCTCCAACCCACATTTTTTTACAACGACCGTTCTCCAGTTCTTGTACGTGGATCGTATTTATATCCCATCGATTTTCAAATGTTTCTGAAATAATGGACGAGCCTCCTGGATATTACGTCCGAGGCGTAAACCTGGAAGGAGTAAGCCGATGGGGAAAAGTCACACTAAAATGTCCTGTCCGAGGCGTGCCGGCATGCGGCGAATGCCAGACTAGAAGCCTGATCGTCCGGCACTTGGCTTGGCGAGATGAGATTTTTTTCTCGGTGGCTGTCGCCTGTACTCGTACGCGTAACATTGTACATATCCCATTCGTTATCTAATTGGCGTACTCTTAATGGAAGCTTACTGGTGGTTTAGTAGAGTGCCAAATTAGGATTACTAGCTCACTCAGCGTGCCAAGAGCCTACAATTTATCATGCTCTATCACTCAATTTCCTCAATTGCCATTGAAAAAATGCTTTGGATGCACGCGTTTCGTAGGTTTCCGACCCCTGGTTTACACACTTTCGCCAGTTTTGACGCCCATCGCTACAGACGTGCGTATTTGTCCTACCACCCTTACCTCCGTAAGCCTGCATCTCGCAGACCGACAAGGTGTAGCGTCCATCCACATTCCGGGCCCTGGTGCTATGTAAGGTGATCGAGCGGACGAAGGACGGAAGGGCCATGGTCATCTGGTACCTGTTGCCCTCCACCGAGGTCAGATTGAGCACGGCCTGGACCGAGGCGTCGAGGAACGTAGCGTCCAAGCGAAGGCCACGCAACTCATTTTCTACATCTTGACAGAGTTACGTGCAAATGACAAAATACTAAATATGAACAATTACTTGCAATACATTTATTAGTGTTTAGATTATGGAGTGAAGAGTGTGGCTATATCTTGGACGGCGAGGGGGATCATTTTGTCAAAAGCTTCTATTTACTTCTATTCGTTAAATATATATTAAAAATTAACTGTTAAAAGACTAACCAAGTAGATTTTCAAGAAAAAAATAAAAAGAATTCAAAACATTACTAAAAAAATTGTTGTTACGAACGAAGGAAATTCAATATCTTGTCTAAAATGTCTTTTTTGGCCCCCTCAATGTGGATAAAATTCAAAGTTTTGAATGTAATATTATAAGCCTCTAAGGACAATCTCCAAAGTACATTAGATCAATGGTTGAGATCTATACACATCAGAGAAAATGGGGATTGCGGTTAAAGCAAAAAATTCACCAACACGGATGTTGAAGCAGTGTTCACTAGTTTCCTTGGGCATGGCATTACTATTGGATTATGTGGCCATATAATATATCTATATAGAGGAATAGTAAAAGAAAATTCATCCACAGCTTAAGGTACCAAAAGTAAAAAGAGAAATATTTGCTGCTCGTTGTGGTGGAACGAACTTCCAAAGACAATTGAACAAGCGGGGATAATATTGACATTTTAACAAGTTTAAAACATTTCTTATTCGATTAATTTTAATAAAATAGGGTAGCGCATCTGAAAACTAATTCTTTTAAAAAGCGCTATATAAAAAAATGAGTAATTTGTATTAATATTGTCTTTTTTTTACACATGACACTTGATTAAACTTTAGAAATAGAACAAGAGATTTTCACAACTTCTAAATTACCACTTGTAATGTTATTTGTAAGTAAGACCCATCGACCAGGAGATGTGGGACAGAGGTCTTTCTTGAGGCAGGATCAGTGTTCACGCACGTGACCAAGATATGTGGAGAGACTTTGATGCTGTCTTGTGCGCCAAAAAAAAATGGTGTCTTCGTCAGTCAGTAGGTAGGCAAGAAATGGTTATATCAAACTACCAGGCCCACGAGGACCTAACAATTAAATATACATCTTTAACACAACCGCTCACGGATTTGGTCAGTTATGATGGGTCAAGCTACGCAATGTCCGTTTTTTTTCACCAAGCAGAAGTACACAAGAGGCTCTCCTGGTTGAACTACGAATTCTGAAAAACAAAACAACAGCAACAAAAAAAAACAACACTAAAATTTACCTGATCCGAGGTAGAATACAAATCTATGGACGAGATATGATTGGTCCGGGTCAGACAACCATGTCCATTTCATATTGGCCAGGCTTGACACGCTGTAGGTCGGGCAATTGTCTTTACTTTTTTTACCGTCAACGGTCATCATGAAGTCGCTAATGGACAAAACGTCATTGGCAAAACTGTGCTGTTTTTTGGGCGGGAAAATATTTCTGGCTACATTGCGACCTGTGGTTAGATTCGCTTATTAAGACGTATGAATGTTGGTATGAGGGCATAGTTAAGACGTGCATAATACAATAAATCATATCAATTAAAGGGCATCATATATATCACGACTTAACGCATTATGATTGTTTGCCTATTCTCGAGTCAACAACAGAATTAGCTGAAACTAGTAGGACATTAAAACGACTCGAAGACGCTATAATTTTGAAAAATGCAGCACAATAATTTTGTTTTTATGAGCATCGTTTGCTATTTCTCTCTTTTTATCCACCCTCCCTCTTTATCTATACAAATCTCTCTTTGTATATATATATATATATATATATATATATATATATATATATAATATAGATATAGATGTATAGATAGATAGATAGATAGATAGATATAGATATAGATAAATAGATAGATTCATAGGGATGTTGAAGCAGTGTTCACTAGTTTCCCTGGGCATTGGATTATGTGGCCATATAATATATTTATATAGAGGAATAGTAAAGTGCCCTTCGGACCAAACTGATGATAGGGCTGATGAAGCAGCCTTCACCAGTTTCTGTGGCCACGGCATACATATATAGGGATAAGATAGATAAAATAAACTCTATATCAAAAAAGGTAATGAGAGTTGTTCGAATATCATATATAATCACAAAGTGAGTACCTCCGCTGATATAAAAATCACATAGATAACCGACTCCGGAGCCTGTCAGGACGACCTGGTCAAAGAAGAATTGGTTCGCACAGCGAATCTCAGCGTAGCGTGCGGAAATCTCCCAAAGCTCTTGAGTGTAGCAGACGATAATCTCGTCTTTCAACTTGAAGGTCAGGGTTAAGTTGTTGCGGCGATATTCTGAACAAAACAATTGTTACAAAAAAACAACAACAACACGAAAGGAACAACTATATTTGGTTAAAAAAAAAAGATATGTTGGTGATATTATGAGTCATTTTGAGTATAGAGATATACGAATGGAACTGACATCAAATAGCAGATTTGATAACAGAGAAGATTTCATCTTTCAAATAAATAAAATTAATATCTATAGAATATTTATTGAGCATCTTTTGAATATCTATTGGGTATCTATTACACATTTATTGAACTTATATTAAATATTTATAGAATTTCTATGAAATATCTATGAAATATATTTTGAATATTTATTGGATTCTTGTAGAATTTCAATAGATTACTTGTGGAATATCAATAGAATACTTGTGGAACTTCAATAGAATGCTTGTGGAAAATCAATAGAATACTTGTAGAATTTCAATAGAATACTTGTGGAATATCAATAGAATACTTGTTGAATATCAATAGAATACTTGTGGAATATCAATAGAATACTTGTAGAATTTCAATAGAATACTTTTGGAATATCAATAGAATACTTGTGGAATTTCAATAAAATACTTGTGGAATATCAATATAATTCTTGTAGAATTTCAATAGAGTACTTGTGGAATATCAATAGAATACTTGTGGAATATCAATAGAATACTTGTGGAATATCAATAGAATACTTGTGGAATATCAATAGAATACTTGTGGAAAATCAATAGAATACATAGACCACTAAGGGGCACGTGGACGAGTCGCTTCGCGTTCGACTGGCGTGCCGAAGGTACTGGGTTCGATTCCTGGTGAAGACTAGGATTTATTTCCTGGTCTGGATGGTACCTGACCTTAGCTGGGGTAAATTAAAGGCGGCTGTGCATTGTGCTAGCCACAAAATCACATAGTATGTCGTTGCCACAGAAACTGGCGATCGCTGCTTCACCGGCCCTATGGATCAATATTCTGTCCGACTGGATACTTTACTTACACATAACACGTATTGCATAGATCTACATATGAAATACTCACTGAGAGTGACCTGTTGAAACGCCTCAAGCTCCACTGCCACGAAGGTCAGCAGGATCTTCTCCTTGAACGTCAGGGCCAGCGTGTCGGCGGCTTTGTTCGTGTTGCACGTCCTGTGGTCGTGGTCGGTGGCGAACCCTTTACCGCTGGTGGCTTTCAACGCCAGATCATCTAATGACGAAGCGCGAAAACACAAGTAATGAGTGCAGTGACATGTTTTAAAATAATATATGAACGTGCATTCGTTTGAGCTAGTGCCGGACACTTTTTTGGCGATATAATTTTTAATGCTAGATGAGCACACCTATGTTTTTCAAAGGTCTAAATTCTAGATGGACAAACAGATGTTTCCCAAAGGTCTAAAGTCTAAATTCTTTATGATCACACATATGTTTCCCAAAGGTCTTATTTCTAGATGAACACATATATGTTTCGCTACGGTCTCATTTCTAGATGAACACACATGTTTCCCAAAGGTCTCAATTCTAGATGGACACACATAGCCTAAGTTTTCCAAAGGTCTAAACCATAGGTTCTCAACCTTTTTCGGCTCACCGCCCCCTTTTACAATTTTTTTTCCGCTCACCGCCCCCCCCCCTTTTCAGCCCATCTGGACTATAAGTTTCCGCAATTTTTTTAGGCGGACTAGACTTTTTGTGTGATTAATTATCTTTAAAAAAACTGAAAAGGAAACATAGTGTAAGAATTAATAGATCAATAAATTACCTTAACAAACGGTTTAAATAAATCAATGCGAATCGTTTGCCTGGTGTGTTGCTAGCAATTTGTCTATTTTTGTATCAATTTTGGTTGCAAAAGCCTTAGGTCTAATAATCAGTAATATTTGTTATATTACAAAACAGAACTTGTTCGGCATCATTATTGAATCAAATGTGGAAACATTTATTTGCTAAAGGGAGATAATTAGCCCGTTTCATTTGAGCTAATATTTCTGTTTTTTTTTTCCTTTTATAAAAAATAAATGGCTTACAATTTATAACTTTGAAATGATCAAACTGTAATAAGTATTTGAAAATTATATAAATATTACATGACTAAAGAATTTATAATATGTATACTTTTAAACATTACAATAACTACCCAGTTTGTATGATTACTACTTATCTATACAGCTTAACAATACGTTAATTTTATTAGAGACGGTTTAAAATACATTAAGGACATCTCGGTTAAACTGAGATCAAAATATCATTAATATTAGCAGATGTTAGGGCGACAGTGATCGGTCATTAGGGTTGACAGTCCGGTGAACCAACCACAGGACCAGCCGGCCGCACACTATATTTGCCAAATACAGACCCCTACTTCATCGAAAAGTCACTGCGATTCCTATTGCTTATTAATATAATAATATGTAGGCATACTGTTGGGGGATATTAGGTATTTAGCGGCACTTGCGTATACATCACATTTCATCCTCCAAAAACTAATCGATTCATATAGCTGAGGTGTTAAAATATATCAGGTACGTTTGTACTGTCCACTTGCCCTTCACCGCCCCTCAATCGCCCTAGGGAATGTCAGCGCCCCCCTAAAGCTTCTCACCGCCCCCAGGGGGGGCGATATCGCCCCCGTTGAGAACCTATGGTCTAAACATTCAATTTAAAGTAATGCTAAAATTTACCAGAAAAGAAAGAAATTAATTTGTATGAAATTGTAGCGTTTATACTATCCGTTGTGAGAATTGTGATTTATGAAAAGACAATGATTCTTATATTTTATATTATATAGTAGACAGGCTCTTCCTCGTCTGGCTTTTAACATCACATAAGACTTTATTTAAAGACGTTTAACTAGATTGATGAGCGTTATAACTTTTTGTAATTATGTTTTAACCCTATTTAAATTTAATAGACTTAAGTCAAGCCAAACATTTGTCCTACGTCATACTGTATTGAAAAAATTTAATATTTTATAAACTTTATTCTTGCCAAACATTCTTCGTACGTCTTACCGTATTGACAAAATTGTCCAAAAAACGGCTCTCGGCATATTGAATCGCCAAGACAGGAGCCATCAGCTTGGCATTTTCGGCTTTCGCACCTACACTTGAATTCACAACTAGGGCCAACGTTTCCTTCCTTACATTCTGTTAAAAGATGCAATTCCAAACACAAATAATAAACACCAGCACGAAATTTTGTTCCTTTCTCAAACCCCTAGATTCAATGCCGATTTTAACTGTTTTACAATATTTCTGTTCGATTGTCCAAGACCCCTTTATACTGATTTGTCTTATATTATACTAATTCTTCACAAATACTTAAAAACCTATCGGACAAGTGCGGCTCATTTATGTGAAAGCTAGACCTTTATAAAGTAATAAATTAGAAATTGGAATGAAAGAACAGTAGCTTTTTTTCCTTTAATGTCGCTGTAGTCGAACAATGATAATCCATTTACAAATATTATTTTAGGTTATGGTGAATTGGAACTGGTTTAGTGTGTCCAGTATGTTGGTTAGGTAAAAAGACATATTATTTACATTTGGTCGTTGCCATACTGGTCACCAGTTAAAAGCCTCATTTGTAAAAATGTATTAAGTATAATAAATAGTATGTGTCAAAAGACTTATTGTAGGCCTATTTTGTATTTTAATAATATAAAGAAGATATTATCTTATCTTATACATTATCGACCTCCTTCTAGAGTGATTCTAGACAGAAGAAATTAAGTTTTCATTTAAAAAACACATGTTTTCAAAATAGTATAATATTCTGTATGTTACATATTACTCGATCTGCATATGACTAGCAAATATGAGGCCTATTAGTTTGGGAATACTATTAGAATTGGCACGAAGCAGTTATCGAAAAGAAAGAAAAAACACAGAAAGAGTTAAATAAAGTGTGAGGAAAAAAACAAGCCAGAAGAGCCGAACTGAAAAGAGCAAATTATATTTTGTCTATTATGGAGCCATTATCTATGATTGCTCCAATAATCCGTGCAAAAATAAAACACATAAGAAAATATTGATAACACAGTGACTGCAATATAGTCTAGTTCTTTTCTTTTATCGGTAATAGCTTGCGGTTTAAATTAACAATCTTAGTAAAATAATTAAGGTGTTACGCTTTTGTGAATTCCCCATTGTCAAAATAAATACAAAGAAAATTATAAATTTAATCCATTGAAACATTGATACAAAAAAAAAGAAGAATTGTTTTGCTAAATGTTTTGTATTACCTCAGAAGATTTCTTGTTTCCTTTCAACAATTGTCTCCACTAACACATTGTTTAAATTTAATCTATGCAATAATATTAATTTTCTGCACTTTATGGTGTGTACGTGAGGACTGAAACACTGATCAGTGAGACCGGAGCGTTAATCTCTCTATTTATTGGCCCAGTGGTCATGATTACAGTACCGCAGACCGTCGCTCGCTACGATTATTTTTTAGACCTATTCTAGAGGATACAATAATGGATCAAGGTCTTCTTTATTGAAGGTAAAAGAACAGAAATGTACTTAAGTTCGTAAATTTAATCCTCCACGGGAAACGTCCCTCGTGAAAATTCTTGTATTGGTTTATGCTAAGTACTTTATACTTTATACTGGACCACATCTTGTCGAAAGCGACCCCTGGCGCGAGCCCTATGCCAATCGAACAGATGGCACATTGACGGTCACTGTTGCTTTCCGTCAGATGGCACATTGACGGTAACTGTTGCTTTCCGTCAGATGGCACATTGACGGTCACTGTTGCTTTCCGTCAGATGGCACATTGACGGTAACTGTTGCTTTCCGTGTTATGTCAACGCTAAATTAAATAGCGAAGCGTGCGCAAAGTGTTGAGGATAGGCTGATGTTGCCAATGCATCAGTTTCCCTTTCTCCACGCATCAGATGTATATAATGGAATGGTGTCAATATAGCTAGGCATCAGATGGGTTGCCATTTTGCTATGTGGCAAGCAGAGAGCGTACTGCATTATGGACTCTGGGCTCCTGATTGGATTTCGGGGTTTACTCCCCTAGTGCATGGGTTCAGCCACAAGGCAGTGGAGGTTTGACATCAGAGTTCTCCTTCTAGACGAGTAACCACGACAAGTCTGACGAGCCCTATCCGCCAAAAGCACCTGGTTCTGAGGCGCCAGTGAACCGCCAAGTATCCCTTCTCCTATTAGCTTTAAACGGGTTTCGGCGGGCTCAGAGGCTGAGCCACTCATAAAGGCCAGGACCTGAATTTGGTTGTCAGAGGCATTCCTAGACGCTTGCTGAGTATTTCTTACAAAGTTGGAGTTTATCGCCAGTTCTTCTACTTCTTCATGTTACTGTGGAGACCCCGTTAGGACCGAAGGAAAGAGTCCACAAGTTAGCTACACAGAAAATAACCACAGTAGTAACAACCCTTGAAATCGAGACACATCTTGTCGACCCTTTTTGTTAAAGTCCATGAATTTTTTGCTTGGTCTTAGCTATCCATTTTAACCAATAGAAACTTTCGAGGATCTAGAATCTAAACCTCGTGTCTTTTAACTTAGTTTTAAATTAGTTCTTAGTATGATTTTGCAGTGACAACCCAGCGGGCAAACCACGTCGTATCGAAAGGGAAAAAACGTGGGAACCATGAAAACACGGGGAAACCACGTTTTTGTCCTCGTCGATACGACATGGTATATCCAAACTAATAAATAGCTCAGTGCATGTAAGATGGTAAAATTACGAGAAATATTAGTAGTCATAATACATCAGGCATTTAATTCTAACTTAAAAAAACAACGCAATAATAATCTATTATATTCAGTGATTACAGATGATCAGATAAACATAAGAAAAAAACAACAACTCTTTTCTTATTTCTTATGCAAGAACAAAAGTATATAAGTACTCTTTCTTCCCGAAACACCTATCAAAAAAATTAAATCAAGACGATTCAAATAAGCGTAGACGTTATTCAAATAAGCGCATGACGCACTTGTCGTATGTATATCTATTAATAGTCTCTGCGTAAAATTAAGACGAAACACACTAAAACCGATAAAAAGCACCTTAATACATTTCTCTAAAACGGAACTATTTCATTGTTTACATTTATAAAAGAGTGTGTTTGTGTATGACTCGTCTGTACGGGAATGTTAGATTTTAATGTCATTGGTTGGAACTAGATCTGGTTTTATCTTTACTTATTCTTAAACAATTATTTGCATTTAAGGTGTCAAAATCTTGTATTATTGCATTCATTTTCTATTATATAGTTTTTAAACTCAAATATACAGTAAACAGTATGGTTGTTGGTTTTATCATAGACTATAATATACATGGACCGCTTGCTTTAGTTTTTAATGCTATTATCTTCTTTTTTTTTTAAATTCCCGATTCTAAATAAAGTAATTGTTATTCAAGTTCCGTTTTATTAAAGCGCATTTTTTTTTCGACTTTAAATGAATACTTGTAGGCCTATTAATCCTAATATCATTGACTATAATAAGAAGGACCGCCTTCTCTATTTTTATAGCTTATGTTCTTTTTCCGTGCGCACACAACACTGATCTATAAATTTTTCCGCTCTGTACAACTTTCGATTTTAATTTTTCATCGAGAAAATCATAGCGATTAAATAAAACGGAACTTGTATATCAATAACTTTATTTCCTGTTTAGCAATTACTTTATTTAGAATCGGGAATTCGGAAAATCATTGTTTCAAGTCATCATATAGCAGAAATACTAAAGCAAGCGGTCCATGTATATTATAGTCTATGGTTTTATTTAAAGAAATTATCGTGTATATTTATATATGATCTGATCTGATATATTACAGACGCTACTTCTATAAAGAGTTATAAGGTCTCTTTAAAAATACTGGACGAGCCCGACTGGCTCTTTTGTCCAGGGCGGAACGATAGGTTTGAGCTTAGGTAGGTAGGGCACCCCCAAGCTCTGTCCGGGCTGAAGCCACCCCACGAGGCGTGGCGTGCCGTGTAACAGTGAGAATTCCGCAGCTAGGATTATCCACTGCAGTTCCCCTAAGGATCATTATCGTGGTGGCTCACCCTTTATACCTGCAATGTCACCCGGTAGTACAAATGCTATGCTCTAGGTACAGGCATCCAGACACCAGGTGGTTCTCGAGACGGGGTTGCTGCGTCCATTGCTACCTCCCCACCGAGACCCCGTCGCCTCTCGGCAGTGCAATGGGTCTCGGACCCGCAGCGGGAGCTGTCCCCCATGCGTTCGCCCGCCGGTGTATTCTTAATGGGAACGTATCGGTGGTCTACACACTTCGCCAGTCTTTGAGGCCCATGGGTAAAGAAGTGCCTTCGTAAAGAAGATTATTGCGTCCTACGCTCATCCGTGGGCCAAGTTTAGTCTTGCATTTTATTAATGTTTTAAATGATGTTAAAATACTGGTTTCCCTGGTTTGTTCAGGCAAACCCATATTCTATATTTAATTTTATATATTTATATTAATATTATATTTCTTACTGAGTGGCGTTCGGGCATAAAAAAGGGTTGCCTGAACTAGCCAGAAAAGTCAACAACTAAGCAGTACGCAAACCATAGCATAGAATGCAAAATAGTAATCTGTGTTATATAAGACGTAGAGACTTTAACATAGCAAATCATATTGGCTGTACTTTGAGGATAAGCGGATATATATTATTTATGTAGAAGCTTTCTTAACAAAAAAAACAACAACAAACAAACACAAAACAACAACATAACCCAACATAACAAAACAATGATTTAAAATAAATGTCACATAGTGTTTTAAGCACAGTCATTTATTCGTCTATTTCCGTTGTTATACCAGGAGACCGGTGTAGTCAGTGCAATGTCAGGAGGCTTCCCACCCATCCAATCTTGCCTCACTCTTTGGAGCCGGCTGGACACATCAACGCCCTTTAGACATTGGAGGCGGGGGATGGGGGGTGATGGTGGTTGAGGGTATATCCTGACGATGACTGCATCACCTGGCCTCATTAAGATTGAAGTCCTAGACAATTTATTTGCGAATAGCCAACGCTATCTCCACGATTAACAAACTAATAAAATTTCTCCAATGAAAAAAAAAGACAGTAGATGAAGCAATCAAGATAAGGAACGTAACTATAAAGTTATATCAAAAAGACTACAAATTTTAAAGCTAAAGCTAGATGTCACTTAAGCATTTTTTTTAGTATCGGTAATATCCTATTCTAAAAATAGTGCATGTGTAAACGTTACTTTACTTTTTATCTTCTTCTTCCATTCAGTTGTTGAATGTTTAATTAAGAAAGATATTTGACGAGCTTGATAAGCAGAACACTGACAGCATGTCCAAAGTGTATTTCTTGGGTTTACTGCATCTGAATTGTTTTATTGTGGTCAGCTCTGAACACACCATGGCAGTTAGTAAGTATTGGGATACAGATTTGGCTACGTTTGATAGTTCACCATCATCAAATACCATCATTAGATCTACTATTTAACGTTGAACTAAATGGTGTATTTTTTTTTCATGTCAAACACACTAACAGTTTTTAATGCCTGTACTCGGTATTGGAGTGCTAGTGAAATCAAGCATACAAAATACTAACTTTTAATTAGTTTAAGATTAGCACTTAAATGTGTGTTTTTAGCAGGGGAAAACACCTGATCTCAACGGTCATTTGACATATATAAATTCCAACAAACGGACAAACGACGTCAGTAATTAAAAACTCGTGTAGAAAAATTCACACACTGCCTCGAGTTTTGAATCTACTGCTGCTGTGTGTTTTGAATTTTTAGACTGTTCTTGTTTTCAACAAAATATTTAAATATGGATTTAGTGGCTCCTGCTTTGTTTACTATTTTTTTTCCCCTCTACAAAACGTCACTTTCGTATGATGCTCATGAGATTGTTCAAATGATTAACTCAATTTTGAGAGGAAAAAAGAGATCTCTTCGCCTGGTCTTTAATTTTAATAATTTTGAAATTATTTGAAATTAAAGCCGAATAAAAAAAAAAGTTATCGGGAAATTCCGTTTCAACATTCTAGTTTCATTTCATTTTTTTTCTATCGGTCAGACTTCTGTCCGGAAGGTTTTTTCGGACCAGATTGTAAGTACAAGTGCCACTGCAAGAACCTGGGGTCGCGTGTCGGCTGCCATATTAACGGCCAATGCTTCGAGGGAGACGACTGCGAGACACCTTATTTCGGATATCTGTGTCAGTATAGTAAGTGATTCAAATTCAGTTCGAGTTTGATTAAGTTGCAATAGGCCTAAGTGGATTGTGCCAATATGTAAAGTATTAAGATCGGATACAAGATGTCAAAATGATGCGCTACAGTCAGATTGAATAATGCAAGTGAAGGATTTATAGAAATTTGTTAGTTCTATTGTTGGTTTCACTCCGTACATCATATTAAGTGAACAACATTTTTTTTTCAAAGTTTTATATCTGATGCCATGACCTCAGCATCCTTCCATTATACTCAGATCGACTTTTAGGGGAATTCCACTTTAGGGGAATTCGACATGGGGAATTTGACTTTATGAGAATTCTACTTTAGGGGAATTCTACTTTAGGGAAATTCTACTTTAGGGGAATTCTACTTTAGGGAAATTCTACTTTAGGGGAATTCTACTTTAGGGGAATTCTACTTTAGGGGAATTCTACTTTAGGGGAATTCTACTTTAGGGGAATTCTACTTTAGGGGAATTCTAGTTTTGGGGAATTCTACTTTAGGGGAATTCTACTTTAGGGAATTCTACTTTAGGGGAATTCTAGTTTTGGGGAATTCTACTTTAGGGGAATTCTACTTTAGGGGAATTCTACTTTAGGGGAATTCTAGTTTTGGGGAATTCTACTTTAGGGGAATTCTACTTTAGGGGAATTCTACTTTAGGGGAATTCTAGTTTTGGGGAATTCTACTTTAGGGGAATTCTACTTTAGGGGAATTCTAGTTTTGGGGAATTCTACTTTAGGGGAATTCTACTTTAGGGGAATTCTAGTTTTGGGGAATTCTTTTTTAGGGGAATTCTACTTTAGGGGAATTCTAGTTTTGGGGAATTCTACTTTAGGGGAATTCTACTTTAGGGGAATTCTACTTTAGGGGAATTCTAATTTAGGGGAATTCTACTTTAGGGGAATTCTACTTTAGGGGAATTCTACTTTAGGGGAATTCTACTTTAGGGGAATTCTACTTTAGGGGAATTCTAGTTTTGGGGAATTCTAGTTTTGGGGAATTCTACTTTAGGGGAATTCTACTTTAGGGGAATTCTACTTTAGGGGAATTCTACTTTAGGGGAATTCTACTTTAGGGGAATTCTACTTTAGGGGAATTCTAGTTTTGGGGAATTCTACTTTAGGGGAAATCTACTTTAGGGGAATTCTACTTTAGGGGAATTCTACTTTAGGGGAATTCTAGTTTTGGGGAATTCTACTTTAGGGGAATTCTACTTTAGGGGAATTCTAGTTTTGGGGAATTCTACTTTAGGGGAATTCTACTTTAGGGGAATTCTACTTTAGGGGAATTCTACTTTAGGGGAATTCTAGTTTTGGGGAATTCTACTTTAGGGGAATTCTACTTTAAGGGAATTCTAGTTTTGGGGAATTCTAGTTTTGGGGAATTCTAGTTTTGGGGAATTCTACTTTAGGGGAATTCTACTTTAGGGGAAATCTACTTTAGGGGAATTCTACTTTAGGGGAATTCTACTTTAGGGGAATTCTACTTTAGGGGAATTCTACTTTAGGGGAATTCTAGTTTTGGGGAATTCTACTTTAGGGGAATTCTACTTTAGGGGAATTCTAGTTTTGGGGGATTCTACTTTAGGGGAATTCTACTTTAGGGGAATTCTAGTTTTGGGGAATTCTAGTTTTGGGGAATTCTACTTTAGGGGAATTCTACTTTAGGGGAATTCTACTTTAGGGGAATTCTAGTTTTGGGGAATTCTACTTTAGGGGAATTCTACTTTAGGGGAATTCTACTTTAGGGGAATTCTACTTTAGGGGAATTCTAGTTTTGGGGAATTCTACTTTAGGGGAATTCTACTTTAGGAGGATTCTACTTTTGAGGAATTCTACTTTAGGGGAATTCTACTCCAGGGGCATTCTACTTTAGGGGAATTCTACTTTAGGGGAATTTGACATGGGGAATTCGACTTTTTGGGAATTTGACTTTAGGGGAATTCTACTTTAGGGGAATTCTACTTTAGGGGAATTCTACTTTAGGGGAATTCTACTTTAGGGAAATTCTACTTTAGGGGAATTCTACTTTAGCGAGATTCGACTTGATGCTTTCTTAAAAGTGTTTCCAAGTAAAATCTAATAATTATGTTTTAGACGCACGGGAGACTGGTGTTTGATTCTCATCAAAAAATCAGGAATGGTCCTAATTTTAAATAGAAATACATACCTATATTTAACCCGATTACAATATTTACTTTAAATTACTTTCATAAATGTCTTCAGTAAAAAAAATTTTTTTTTTTTAAAATCATCAGCTAGACTCATATCCCTTGGCTTTAGACAGCAGTGACCGTTTCAAAACTTAGGACACATTTAGTCAGCCCTTACCCCAAAGAAAAATACCACTTTATCTTATAGTGTACAAAGCTAAAAATAAGAGAAAAGAGTTCTGTCCCTTGCCAAGGGACGTCAGACCCGTGGGAATGTGAACATTGGACTAGTAGAGGAAAAAGTGCCCTTGTCTTAATAAAAGACGTCACATCCTGGAAAAACCCACTTCTGGTAAAGTCTATTCCAAAGATTGTAGCCTAGAATAAACATGACGATCTTTCAGGCCAAATACATGGAAGAATTATCCAGAATAAAATCTACATATAGATCTACTGGACGCTCGTAATTAGCAAAAATAATGGCTAAAATAAAATTGAGACGGAAACAGTAAGAGCTGTATGCCCTTAGAGCAGAAGTTCCCAACCCTGTGCCCGCGGGCGCCATGGCGCCCGCGGAACGATTCGTATGTGCCCGCCTCTCACTATTCGACAGAGACAGAATTTTTTTCATAAACATTATTTTAAAATATGATTTATTTTTATTCATTTGTTAGAGTTTTAATTTTTTGTTGTACTTGTCCCAACTTGTCTAGCGGCGAGCCAGACTGCACTATTTACGCTAGCCTGGAACGGCTAGTGCCATTTGCACATCACACCTTGTTCACGCAGAAAACCCGAAGTGAACGAATGGAACGAACGCCACGAACTGATCCGATAAACGCCAAATCACAAGGCACATAACTCTGATTGCTTCTGCGATCATCGGCTCACTTCGGGTTTTCCGCGTGTACATGGAGTGATGCGCAAAAAGCATTCCCCGCCTGGAACCGCGTTGTTGTCATTGTGATTGCTGCCCTGTTCGGGTCGCGACAGTTAGATAAGAGACATGTTCGTCAGACGAAACACGAATTTGGAGTTTTCTATAAAAAAAAATTAACAGGCTAAAAGCGAGGTGCGTAATTTATTGTATACATAAGCGATGATCTATTAATAAACTATTATTATTGAGGAGATAGTTATAGTTCTTGATATAATATATTTATGCATATAATGCAGAACAGACTTGCGCTATAACATTGATATTATATTGTAGTTTAATTTTTTTTAAATTATTTTTTTTAGCCCTAAAATGAGTGGACCAAGTAAAAGACAACGAACCTATAATTTTAACACTGACTGGGAGGAATCATATTGTTTCGTTAATTTGAAAAATAAATGCGTTTGTTTGTTGTGTGGTAGTAGCATTGCAGTGCCGAAAAAACATTACGTTGAACGACACTTTCAGACAAATCATGGCACTTTTAATGTGAATTATCCTCTTAAATCTGAAGTAAGAAAGAAAATTTTTTTAATCTAAAATCAAGTATAACAGCAAAACAGACTGTTTTCACATGACATGTGGAAAATTCTAAAAAGGCCACCATTGCTTCTTTCAAAATATCTCACATGCTCGCAAAAAAAAAGAAACCTTTCATTGATGGTGAGTTGTTTAAAGAACTATTTTTGACTGGTGCCGATTGTTTGTTTGATGGATTTTCTAACAAACGTGAGATTGTCTCAGCAATACAAGACTTACAGTTGTCAAATAACACAGTCACAAGAAGAATACATGCAATTTCAACAGACATACAAACTCAGTTAAAAACTGACTTGGAAATATGTGACTGGTTCTCGCTACAATTTGACGAGTCAACAGATATATCAGACACCGCACAGTTAGCAGTTATGGTGAGAATGGTGTTTAGTAACTTCACAGTAAAAGAGGATATGTTACAAATATTACCTATGAAAGGACAGACAAAGGGTGAGGATATTTATAATACATTCAAAACATACGCCAAGTCAATAAATATGCCTTTGCACAAGCTGTCTGCAATAACCACGGATGGGGCGCCAGCAATGATGGGTAAAAACAAAGGATTTATTGCCCTCTGCATGAAGGATGATTCATTTTCAAACTTCATGTCCTACCATTGTATTTATGCGAATCATTGTTTTCAAACATGAACTTAATAAAATCAAGATATAGATCTCGACTCACCGATGAGCATCTTTATGATTGTCTGCTAACAGGATTATCGTCATACGCTCCTAATTATGAAGCTCTGGCCAATGAAATTCAATGCCAAAGATCACATTGACTTTATTATATTTTTTAATTAATTGTTTTCTTTGTATTTGTGTGTTTTGTTTACTTTCTTTACGTTTTGTAAATACATTTCTCTGTGTGTATGCAATTTGAAAAAAATGCCAAATAATTTTATTATTTTGAAACATTTTTGTTTATTATTTATTAATACATTATGACTATAAGAAAATAAGAAAATAAGAACATAAATTATGGAAAAATGACAAGTTATGGAGAGAGTTTGTCGATTTAAAATAGGTGGTGCCCGCCACCCTACCGATATTTTAGAATGTGCTCTAGAGTAAAAAAAGGTTGGGAACCCCTGCCTTAGAGAGTATCTATAGCCAATGTATAAAGTAACTCGATTGTGTCGTATCCGATCCCCATTGGCTAATTTAAAGACACGTGACCTTATTGTCTCATATATATTACTTTTGCGATCTCGCTTCTGACATGTATCTGCCCTAGCGTTGTGGTTAGCGTCTTCGACTGTTATGGCATGGTTTCGATTCCCCACTGAGATCTTTCTTTTCTACTTAAAAAAAAAAAGATTATAAAGAATTTCAGGACTTGAAGCTTTCCTAAAATGTTTACAGTAGGTGAAATCTAATAATTATATTTGAGACGCACGCAGAAGACGGGTGCTCGATTCTCGTCCACAGTCCTTCCACGGGCAACGCCGGACAATTTAGCTTTTTCTTAAATAGACAGACTTGCCTATTTTTAACCTGATTGCACAATTATTTATTTTAAATTACTTTTGTAAATGATTTCAGTAAATATTAATTATATTTAAAAAAATTATTAGATCTATAGCTTTCTGTTCATTGTAGTTGATGAAATTTGTATCTGTATCTTATAAAAGCCTATTTAATTTTTCTTCTTCTCATGTTAACGTATTGTGTGGGTTCCTTAGAATAATTTCTCCAAACCTATTTCAGTAAACGTTGCCAACGATATATCGGAAGGCACAGTGTTCTACAACGATCAAGATTTGAGAACCTGCAACAACCGGAGCGCCAATCGCGATATCCGTTTGTCATTTAAGAATCTCTATTTGTTCCATTTCCTCTCCCTGAGATTCGTGCACCCAGAAACTCGTGAACAGGGTGAGTACTGAGCTACGCATTTTGTCAGTGACCCCTGATATTTACCCCCCCTCTCCCATGCTGTTGTTGTTTATTGTTTCTACTGTTGTTGTTTGTCGTGTTTTCTGTTGAAAGTCTCAACCACAACCTGGTCCCTGGATGTCCAAGCCTATAGTCTGGAATTTTAGCTACCGGCTAACAGTGCCGTTAAACGTGCGAGCAACCGCGTTAAAGATTCAGCGGAATTCCGCAGGTGGGGGAGAAGAAGTGTTATCAGTACCCTTTGCGTCGCGGTACGCCTATTGGCACGCGCCGTTAGTTGGGGTGGCAAGGGGTTGCTAGTCTCGAACCACCCTTTAAGAGGATTACACGTAGACGTTTCTTTTTCCGGCCCTAAAGAGCGATTTGCGTAAAACTTTGGTACAAATTTCTTAATGAGAAATTTCAGCCCCTCCCACCTCGAAAAAATCCTGGCTTCGTCCCTGAAACTAAGTGAAATTTATATTTTACCTTCTTAATAAATTACGTTGAAAATAATTTAATTTACGTGCATAGCTTAGTAACGAGATAGTTGATTTCAAACAGAAATTTCGTTTTTCTAAAAAACACATTGGCTTTTTTTTTTACAGCAGTATTGGTAATGTTATCTATCATAACTTTTCATATAGCTGTTGTATTTATGGAAGAATAGATATTAATTCAGCTCTATATCTATATTATTTTTTTCTATCTCAACCTTTGCAACAATATTACTTTATTGCTGTTAAATTTTAAGATTTAAATATTTACTCAATTTATTCTAACTTCAGTTTTCTAGTTTAGGTTTAAGAAAGCAGCAAGCTAAATCTACCTCAATATTTCCAATTGATTGCTAACAGCTATACAAGTTTACCCATTGACGAAAGCTTTTATCTATCATAAATGTCAAACAAGAGCTCAGAAGGTGTTCGAGCAGCTAGAACAATGCAGGCTTGTTGTAGACCTGCATGCCATCCATTTGGGCTATTCGGTAAACTAGAAAAACCGGTGAACAGTCCAAGTCTTCCAACTGGCCTTTACTTTCATTTGCTGAATTTAGGAATCCACGAGATGTCGCTAGACTCAGGGAGATTTTGGGCAAGCTATATTGAGGGTATTATTTTAAATAGGGTTTAAAAATGAGTCAATACGACATATCATCCTACGAACTATCGCCAGAGTATTGTCAATACGGCATGGCATCCTACGAACTATCGCCAGAGTATTGTCAATACGGCATGGCATCCTACGAACTATCGCCAGAGTATTGTCAATACGGCATGGCATCCTACGAACTATCGCCAGAGTATTGTCAATACGGCATGGCATCCTACGAACTATCGACAGAGTATTGTCAATACGGCATGGCATCCTACGAACTATCGCCAGAGTATTGTCAATACGGCATGGCATCCTACGAACTATGGCCAGAGTATTGTCAATACGGCATAGCATCCTACAAACTATCGACAGAGTATTGTCCTGACTTTTTATTACATTCGCGGATCCTTTAGCTCATAGGTTCTCAACTTTTTTCGGCTCACCGCCCCCTTTTACAATTTGTTACCGTTTACTGCCCCCCCCCCTAACTTTTTTTTAGCGTCCACTACCCCCCCCCCTCACCCCTCTGGAAGTTAAATGGTCAATATAGTTTTCGCAATTTTTTTTAGTCCGACTAGATTTGTGTGCTTTATTTATTATTAAAGGAAACAACTGAAAAGTAAACATATTGTAAGAATTATGAGATCAAAAAATTATCTAAACAAGAGGCTTAAAAAAAATCTATAATAATGTGAATCGTTTGCCTGATGTGTTGATAGTAGTTTGTCTATATGTGTTTCAATTTTGGTTGCAAAAACCTTAGGTCTCCACGCTTCACTATTTGCAGCTTGTCTTGTTTTTTCTTTTTTTTTCTAAATGGTATTAGCATTAAAATCCCCTTTCCACAATAGAGGTTGATAAGAATGCAATACAAAATTGTTGCCATAACTCACAGACCCAGAGATACTGATTGATTTTCAAAAGAATCGCATTTGCTTTTCAAAAGCTCGAGCACCGAATCCAAGTCTCATACATTATATTAAAACGGTCATCTTTTGCTAACCAACGCACCCTCTTATTCAACAAATCACTGGCCTCCGGGGAATTACCAGGTATCTGGAAACACGCCCGAGTGCAACCAGTATTCAAAAAAGGGGACAGAAGCCTACCAGGCAACTGTAGGCCAATCTCATTGACTTGTGTGTGTTGCAAGCTTCTTGAACACATTGTCACGTCGGAAATCTCTAGCCACCTGAACATGTATAACATCATCACAGATGCTCAACACGGATGCAGGAAAAAGAGATCCTGCGAGCCTCAGCTCATCCTCACCGTTGACGACTTGGCAGCGACCGTCGACAAGGCTGGGCAAACCGATACCATCCTGCTAGATTTTTCAAAGGCCTTTGACAAGGTCCCTCACAAGCGCCTCCTTCTCAAGTTGGATTACTACGGTATAAGAGGGCAGACCAAGAGATGGATTGAGAACTTCCTCGTCGGCCACACCCAACAGGTTGTCGTAGAGGGTGAAACTTCCACAATAGGACCAGTCATATCTGGAGTCCCTCAGGGCTCGGTTCTTGGGCCTTTGCTGTTCTTGATATTCATCAACGACTTGGAGAGTGGACTTCACTCCAGGGTACGACTCTTTGCAGAAGACACCATCCTGTACGCTCCAATCGATAGCCCTGATGATGCTGTCCACTTACAGGAAGACCTCCTAAAGCTAGAGGCCTGGGCATCGAAATGGCAAATGGAGTTGAACGTCGTTAAATGCCTCCTCCTATCTGTTTCCAGAAAAAGAACTAGGATACCCACTAGCTATACTTTAAATGGCCAATCTCTTGCAAGGGTGTCAGAAAAAATACTTGGGTTTGAACATCACAGAAAATCTCCACTGGGGCATACATGTTCAAACCATTGTTGCCAAGTCTAACAGAGTCTGCGCCTTCATCCATCCTAAAGGGGTGTTCCACGAAAATTCAGACCCACTGTTATAAAAGCTTAGCCTCGCCAGTTTGGGACCCCCACCAGCAAAACCTGATTGACAAACTGGCGATGACCTAGCGACGCGCAGCACGTCGAATACTAAGGACTACAGCACCAAATCAAGCGCCTCTGCCTTAGTAGCAAAACTCCACCTAGATACACTACAACAACGAAGAGCAATTGACAAAGTGTCCATGATTTATAAAATCATCAACGACCACGTGGACCTTTCGACCCAAACAAACAGAATGCAGAAAGTGTCCCGCTCTACCCGAGGCCATCAGCTCAAGCTGCATGTCCCACATGCACGCACCGACGTCTACAAACATTCTTTTTTTCCGTCAGCCATTAGGCTGTGGAACACCCTGGACCAGGCCTCCATCACTGCCCCTACAGTTCCGGCCTTCAAATCGTCACTAAAGTGCTGGTCCAAAAACCTAAAGTGACACTCTTTTATCTGTATATAGCTGTTGTTTGCTATGTTATGTTTGCTATGTTATTTTATGTGTATTTAAATTGTGGACTTTTTCCTCGGTTCTACGGGGTCTCCACAGTATTACGAAGAAGAAGACCTATGTGTGCAGTAGCCATCGCTTGTAGTACTCGTCAAGGAACAATATTTATTTTGCCTTATAGTACAAACAATAAGTACAATAAAGGCAATAAAGACATAGTCAAAGACATAACTAGAAAATTATGAAATTAAAAATTGATAAACAATAAAAAAATTATATCGAAACAATAATAGTAATACAGATATATTATTAATAATAATAAATTAATTTAAGGTATCAATGCAAAGCTGTCAAAAAATCATTGAATACATTACTTATTTGTGAACTGCTGTAATATTGTAGTGAGCGATACAGAAAACCAACAAGACTTTCAGTAGGGTAACTAAATGTTGTCATACAATGGACAGCCACTACATCTGGAACAGACTACTTAAAAAAAAAATACAACATCAATCTACGATACGCCATACTATCGCCACTAGAGGAATTTCTTTTACACTAAAAAGTATTCTAGTACAAGTATTAATAACCATAATGTTGAATTCATATAAATAAATAATAATTAGTCAGTAATATTTTTTATATTACAAAACATAAATTGTTTGTCATCACTACTGAATCAAATGAATGTTGAAACATTTTTAATTAAAGTGAGATAATTGACCAGTTTCATTTAAGCGAATATTTTAATTTTTTTTTCTTTTTATAAACAAAAATAGCTTTTAATTTATAACTTAGAAAAGATCGAACTGTAAAAAGTATTTTAAAAATATATAAATATTATATGACTAAAAAAGGTATATGTATATTTTCAAACATTACATTATATACTCAGTTTGTATAATTACTTCATAACCATTCCACTCGACAACAGCAGCTATATTTTACTTTAAACAAAATAAATCTTAGGTTTTCTCAGTTATACTGAGATCAAAATATCATTAATATTAGTAGATGCTAGGGCGACATGGATCGGTCGGCGGTAGGGACAAAACTTGAGACGTGTCGGTTGACAGTCTGTTAAACTAACCACAGGATTAGGCGGCCGCACACGATACTTGTCTAATACTGACCTCTATTTCTTCGAAAAGTTCATGCGATTCCTATTTTTTATTAGTATCATAATATGTAGGTCTACTGATAGGGGATATCAGATATTTCGCAGCACTTGCGTTTACATCACATTTCATCCAAAAACGAATCGATTCAAATAGGAGCGGTGTTCAAATTATATCAGGTTCGTTTGTACCGCCCACTTGCCCTTCACCGCCTCCCAATCGCCCCCGGAAACATAAGCGCCGCCCTAAAGCTTCTCGCCGTCCCCCCCGTTGAGACCCCCGTTGCGACCCTATGGTTTAGCTGTTTAGTTTAAGTCACTTTCTTTCAATGTTTGATTCAGATGAGAGCATGTCAGACATTCAGCTTTACTTAGGTGCCAAAGGGATGGCATACGGCCGCCTCTGCAGAGAACTTGATTACTTGAACATAAGCAGAACCAAGGCCGACATCTACTGCCCGGATCTACAGAATATGCAAGTCGAATGGGTCGCCCTGCGCGGGACTGTCGCAACCGTGATCTGTGAGGTGTATTTCAGTGCGGGTGAGCTGGTGGTGTTTTCTGTGTGTGTTGTTTTTCACCCTTCGACCCAGGACCTAAACATATGTACGAGAAATGGTCTTGAACATCTCTCTTTAGACTATTCTGCGTAAGTGAGGTATCCAAACTTCTGAAAAAGAACAATTAAGAAATGTCAAGTATATTATGTGTATACTTATATCATAGTAAAAAAGTATCCTGTCGGAGCGAGTTGTTTTATAGGGCCGGTGAAACAGCGTTCACCAGTTTCTTTGACCACGTCTTACGGAACGACCCTTAATTAACGATGCGTTACATAAGGACCCTTATTAATACAATAATTAAATAAGAGCCTCGAGCAATCTTCAGCCGGCAAGGTTAGGTTTGACACGCCGTCTAGACATATGTCTAGACTCTAGACATATGTCTAGACTCGTATGACACTTTGGTGCGAACCAACAATTAGCTCCCCTAGGTGTAGCATCTGGAGTCAGGACCAAGAAATCGATACTAAAATAATGTACCGGAGTCTGGCGTGAAATAGCAAATTCTCTTAAATAATGATAATATATTTCCCCGGCCTAAATGGTATTCGATTCCAAATGTTCTAGAACGTTATAAATATAATCGATCTAACGATTTTTGGTCTTTCCCAGGCCAAACTTGTCAGTCTCGATTTGGGCGCGATCGTGACATCATCGTGTAGATCATGTTTTAAAAAGTAAAATCTCTTGTACTTAAATATATTTATATTTCTTGGCCATTCATTTTTACACTGGGAACACCCGCTAATAACTTCTTATTTATTATTGTTTATATTATACATTACATTTACACATAATATGCCTAATATTGTAAAATTTATTCTGTGTTTTACAAATTGAAAAGATCGACTGTTGTTTTAAACCTGTTCAACCGTGAATGTCAATTTTCTACATGATTACTTATCATGATCAGTTTGGTCCGAAGGGTACTTTACTCCTTACTTATCAACCACACATATAAGGGATTGAGTCAAGAAATATATTAACTTATTTATACATAATCTTATTTACAACTTAATGAGCCAACTGCAAGGATGGACTGTGTCAATCATATGGTATAGAACAGTGATGGCGAACCTTTTTGAGGCCGCGTGCCCAAAGAAAAATACAAGACCAATTTCTTTCTTTCAACGTGCCAACACAGCAATGAGAACAAAATACATATATTTTTCTTTCGGAAAAAAAGAACAGCTCATACAGTTCGAAGTAGTTAACATCTTTTGTCCAAAAAGAATAACAAATTAACAGATCTTTGAGTAATTATGCAAACAGTTTTTTATATTAAAAAAAACATAAACTGTAGTAAATGAAATTTTTTTTTAATACATTACAATTACAGTTATTACAGTTAACTGTATGCATTTGGCATGATTTTGCATAGTTAATTCTATTTTTGCTGTTTTGTGCATGCTAATAATTTGTCAAGCCTTGGCTCATACTCCGTATTTTTAAGAGCGACGCATGCAGTACTCAGGTCATCTGTCCGTTTCTGTTTCTGGTATCAGATTTGAAATGATTTAAAGTTGAAAACAGCTGCTCACAAGCATAAGATGACCCAAACAAAAAAAGTAAGAAGTGCAATCCCAAGTGCTTTCATCGACTTGAAATTATTTGGCAGAGAACTCCACACTTTAAGGATTTTATCATCAGAGCTACCAAGACATCCTTTAACACTCTCAAGTGTTTCACGCAGATAATATAATTTATTTTTCCAGATACAACTTTCTTGAAATTCCCATAACTCTATTTCCAGAATTCTTAAATCTAACTACAAAAAGAAGGAAAGATCAAGTTTTTCAAATTTGGCTTTAGCTGGGGAAGTAAGAAAACAGAGGGTTGACGACATCTTAAGGAACTGTACAAATCAATTAATGAAATTTTTACTTTGCAGCTGTTACAATGCTAGGAAATTCCTTTTAGATTTCCTGATGGATTGTAGGATTGTCCGTAAATCTTATGGAGTTTTGTAAATGCATTTTAACATTTGAAAAATATTTCAGCTGCCCACTTTGTAGATATCTTTAAAAAAAACTGCAGTTTTCTTTTAAATTTTCTGATATCACAAAACATCATTTCTACTGTTGTTCCTGAACCTTGCAATGTTTTATTCTGTTCATAGAAGTGTGCTGTAAAATCTGTAAACAAAACAACTACTGAGGTTGGTAAGCCGACCAAATCAGTGAGCTGTGGATAATCCTACCCTTTTTGAAACATAAACAGCCTAATTTCATCCAAGCATGTTACAAATCTCTCTAATACTCGTCCTCTGCTCAGCTATCTGACATTATTGTACATGAGTAAAGTATTATACTTCGCCTTGACCTCATCAAGGATTGCGTGAAACTATCAACAATTAAGAGCACGAGCCATGATGTAATTGAAAATTTTTGTGACATCTTTGAGGATATCATCTAAAATCTTGCTGCTATCCCTGGCACAAAGAGCTTCTTGGTTTATAATTAAGTGAAACTTAACGACTGGGTGTTTCGCTTCTTTAACAGAAAACTGTATGAAACCAGATGCGCCCCCCACCATGCAAGGTGCGCCGTCACTAGTAACTGAAACAACTTTTCTGCTTTTATATCTTGTGCAAAAAAAGCTTCCATAACAGCAATGTGTCCTTTGTGTTCTTTCAGGCAAAGATAATTTCACCAGCTCTTCACTTATAATGTCACCAACTGCATAACGCAAAATTACCGCAAGCCTTGCATGATTATTTACATCTGTGCTTTCATCCAAGCACACAGAGTAGCAGGCAGCCTTTTGAAAGTCAGAAGTGATCTGCTGACTAACATCACTTGCCATGCGAAAGACTCGATCATTAACAGTATTTCTGCTTAGTGGTATCGCAGAGATGCGTTGCATAATTGTGTCCTTGTTTGGAAAATTATAAAAAAATCGACGATCCCATCCCTAGCGGTGTTGTCTTTTTTGGTAAATGCTCGCGTGCCCACCGAAATGGCTCTGCGTGCCAGCTGTGGCACGCGTGCCATAGGTTCGCCATCGCTGGTTGGTATAGAACCTGAAATTTCGGGTTTTAACCAATGTAGGCTACATATCAGGTGAACATATGTACTAAAGTAAAATAGACATCACGTTAAGTTTATACACAATCATAGACTCGTGTCCATCGTCTAACAACTGTAGGCACGCTTCGTACAGGCGCCATTCTTTTATGTAATACACGGCACACTAGGAGATTGAATTGTGTGGTCAACACAATGCCCTGCCGCAAGTACTTTGCCCCAACTATTGTCAGATAGTTATCAGATCTGGATAGACTTATGGAGACCCTCTAGACCCTGAAATAAATCTGATTTGAGCCCAGGACGCTCGGTACGCTAGCCGAAAGTGCTGCTGCCAGACAACGTGCACCGGACACTTATATCAAAATGTGAGTTTTATTAAAAACAATCGATTTCTTCAATGAGCTCAATTTCACGTGTCCAGTAATATACTTTTAGGGTGAAAACGTTACAACTAAACAGAAAATTATTATTAATAAGTTATCAACGTCGCCAATGAAACAGTCCCAAAGGAATCTCACGAATCCCGTAAGATTTGTTTTAGTTTACAAGTTTTCTACATTTTTTGCCTATAGTAGCCAAGAAAAACCACCGGATTTTGTGGCCAGAAAAATGAGAACTCACAATTATGTTAAAAAAACAAAGTTTCATGTCAATCTAAAGCTCTTCTGTTTAATGGCAATCTACATATCTTCTGTTTCTTGTCAATCTAAAGATATTCTGTTTCTTGTCAATCTACATATCTTCTGTTTCTTGTCAATCTAAAGATATTCTGTTTCTTGTCAATCTACATATCTTCTGTTTCTTGTCAATCTAAAGATATTCTGTTTCTTGTCAATCTTAAGATATTCTGTTTCTTGTCAATCTACATATCTTCTGTTTCTTGTCAATCTCAAGATCTTCTGTTTTATGACAATCTAAAGATCTTCTGTTTTCTGTCAATCTCAAGATCTTCTGTTTTATTACAATCTAAATATCTTCTGTTTCATGGCAATATAAAGATCTTCTCATTACTAGCATTTCTAAGATCTGCAGTTTCACGCAAAGCGCACTGAAGACGCTCATATATAAACAAATACTGAATAAATTGTTTTAAAGCTCTTGAGCATAAACGTACGAAACGAAAAAATGAAATGGTGTAGCCATCCCAATGTCTAAATAAAACTAGAATTAATTAAAGTTTGATTATATTAGTTAACTTGTTACACCAAACAGACAGTAATCTCTGCTTCTGACATACACAGCTTGACATTCTTATAAATGAATTTCGAAGCTGTCAGAACCCAATTGACAAGACATTTCCGATTACATTTCCCGCCATATTCGTAAACAAAAAACATGCTTTTGCTGGTGTTTGACGATTGATTTCCACCTCGACGGCCAGTTCTGGTCTTTTAGAAATATACATAGGCTACAAGATTAATTATGAGGAATCCGTTTTTAACATCAAAAGTGAGTAGGTGATAATTAATACTCAAAGTGTTATTCGCGATAAGTAAAATTTATCTTTGTTTATAAAATAATTTAGTCAAGGGTTGCTTCATTGATTATTAAAAAAAACAATTCGTAGATTCATAATAACAAAAAACTAAAATTATTTTGCATCAAGCAATTAGTTCATGTCTGACATTCACAATCGATCGTTTTCTTATGGCAACATTTTTTGGTAATGAAATAAAATTTAATCCACTATATCTTTTTGTACAACCAGTAACGTGTCACACAGACATATTTTGAATCAAATGATCGAATGGGACCGGAAATGTTTTACCCTTCGACCTTTTATGCATGGATAATTGTTCAGATTTGTCAATATGTATCATGAACTGCGCGGTAATTTTAAGAGTTGCCATTTTTCCATAGGCTATAGTTTGTCTTTATAGGGGGTTATGCTGGGGCCATTACTTTTTTCTTGATAGACTGGTACATTAGGGAAAAGGGAAAGGGGGGGGGGGAGGGTGGATTAAAAGGATTTCCCGTCAGCCTCCAATTTTCACGAATCATTACCTCTTTGAATTCCCCTGCCTTTTCTGCATTTGCCAGAGTCGTGCTTGCGAAATATTCACCGGATCCAAGTTCGAAGCTCACATAACATGTGTCAATTCTTGAACAACACGTTGAAAATGGTGTGCTAAATAAATATGCATAGATATGTTTCCATTGTATTCATACATTTTTGGCTAATTAACTTCTAGTATAATTGCGCCGTTGTGTATTGTCAATATATCCCATCACCAGGGCGCGACGTTTCACACCTCGGCCAGTCGTCGTTTACGATCCTGGAGCAACTGGACAATACCAGCTATACGGTCAATGATACTAGCTGTTTCTTGGCCATGGGGCAACGGTACCCTTTTGTATGGACATACAAATTTGACGTACGACCGCAAGTCTTCCAGTTGGTTTTCTACACCATTAGAGGCAAGGGAATATATTATAAACATGTAGGAAAAGAGGTTTTGGTTAATAAATGTGGTTTAGACATGCATATTTTGACAATTACAACGTGTAAAAGGTTTAACTCTTTCTATACGTTTTGCCATACTGTATTGCCGTAACGTTATGGCTCGGCTTGATTTTACGTATGGAAAGAGATAAGAATAAAGTGAAACAAAGAGCCCCATTTTAGAATATTGTAGTTCACAGTGCTAATGACCATGACAATGGTTTGAAAAGGGAATTGTGTCGCCAAACCTATTTCCAATAGGCTACATTATTAAGGACCTGTCAGGGCTGAGTACATTTACACCTTCCTCCCCCCCCCCCCCGCCCGTATATAGGTAAGTCGGGAATATCGCTCACCCATTCACGCAGCCTCCCACCCGGAAATTCCAGGCACAATCCACCGACTCAGTCACCCACCGACACAGTCAACCATCGACACAGTCAACCATCGACGCAGTCAACCACCGACACAGTTAACCATCGACACAGTCACCCACCACAAAGTCACCCACCGACGCAGTCAATCACCGACACAGTCACCCACCGACACAGTCACCCATCGACATAGTCACCCACCGACACAGTTAACCATCGACACAGTCACCCACCACTCAGTCACCCAACGACGCAGTCAATCACCGACACAGTCACCCACCGACACAGTCAACCAACGACACAGTCAACCATCGACACAGTCACCCACAGACATAGTCACCCACCGATACAGTCAACCACCGACACAGTCACCAACCGACACAGTCACCCACCGACACAGTCAACCATCGACACAGTCACCCATCGACACAGTCACCCAATGACACAGTCATCCACCGACATAGTAACTCACCGACACAGTCAACAATTGACACAGTCAACCATCGACACAGTCAACCATCGACACAGTCTCCCACCGACACAGTCAACCACCGACACAATCAACAATCGACACAGTCAAGAATCGACACAGTCAACCATCGACAAAGTCAACCATCGACACAGTCACCCACCGACATTGTCAACAATTCACACATTCAAACAGCGACACAGTCAACCATCGACACAGTCAACCATCTAAACAGTCACCCAACGAAATAGTCAACAATTTAAACAGTCAACAATCGACACAGTAAACCATTGACACATACAACCATCGACACTATAAACCTTCAACGCAGTCACAAAAGGAAACAGTCACCCATCGACACAGTCAACTATCGACACAGTCAACCATTGACATAGTCACCCACCGACACATTCAACGATCGACACAGTCAACAATCAACACAGTCAACAATCAACACAGTCACCCATCGACTCAGTCACCCACCGACACAGTCACCCATCGACACAGTCAAGAATCGACACAGTCAACCACCGACACAGTCACCCATCGACACAGTCAACCATCGACACAGTCACCCACCGACACAGTCAAGAATCGACACAGTCACCCATCGACACAGTCAACCACCGACACAGTCACCCACCGACACAGTCAAGAATCGACACAGTCAACCACCGACACAGTCAACCACCGACACAGTCAACCATCGACACAGTCACCCACCGACACAGTCACCCACCGACACAGTCAAGAATCGACACAGTCAACCACCGACACAGTCACCCATCGACACAGTCAACCATCGACACAGTCACCCACCGACACAGTCAAGAATCGACACAGTCACCCATCGACACAGTCAACCACCGACACAGTCACCCACCGACACAGTCAAGAATCGACACAGTCAACCACCGACACAGTCACCCATCGACACAGTCAACCATCGACACAGTCACCCACCGACACAGTCACCCACCGACACAGTCACCCACCGACACAGTCACCCACCGACAGTCACCCACCGACACAGTCACCCACCGACACAGTCACCCACTCGAACATTGAAACACCCACACATCGTCCCTTCTCCCACACGTTTAACTGCACCTCCCACAAACTCCCCCTTCACACACACACCACACTTCCACCTTGGACTTGATGGGTTGTGGGAGATAAAGTCATAACAAAATTGGATCGTAAATGCATACTAACTCATTTCTTTATGGAACTTTCTATGTCACCACGTCACTCTTACGATTGCCCAGGTAAACATCCGTTGCAGGAGTTCGATCTCTTCATCACCGAAAAGGGGAAGATTCACCAACGCACGTTCAAGACGACACAAGAGAAATATGTGGTTAATTTTGACACAAGAGTTTTAATGGATAAACTTGATCTGCTAATTGAGACTGGAAGTACGAAGAATCCATATATATCTATTTGTGGATTGCAAGTTTACGGTGGTGAGAATTTGTTTATTCTTCATCTTCTTCGTTCTCAAATGTTATGATTTGGAGGATTTCGAATCTACAGATTTAATACAGAGTACAATACTTGTGATTAACTACGCCGTGGCTGTCAGTTTGTCATTTAAGGTGTAGCTTAGAGATGGGTCGCTCACTAAAGAACTGATCGACTGATCCGGGTCTTTCAAAGGAACGGGTCCGAAAGTCGATCACTGCCCAAAGACCCCACCGATCAGTACTGATCCGGGTCTGTGCAGATCCGGGTCTATACTGATGGGGTCTTATCGGGTCTGACCCGGGTCTGTATTGATCGGGTCTGATCCGGGTCTGTACTGATCGGGTCTGATCCGTTCCCGTTCTGCATTTCGATATGCTGGTTTCGAATGCGAGTGATCGCTTATTTGCGATCAATCATCAATCATTATAGGCCTATATAATTACCGTGAGTTTGTTTGGTATGTTTATATAAACAATATTG
This sequence comes from Anisus vortex, assembly GCA_949126835.1. Classification (NCBI taxonomy): domain Eukaryota; kingdom Metazoa; phylum Mollusca; class Gastropoda; family Planorbidae; genus Anisus; species Anisus vortex. The sequence continues at coordinate 9,722,362 of OX421493.1, forward strand.
CTTAATTCGTCAATTTCTTTTTAATAGCCTAAAAGTAGGCCTATTACTAATCACCGTATGCAAAGGTTCTACTGAGCGCCATTTTTCAGAATAATGTCCCTTTGAAATGCTTTCACACCGTTCAATTACAATGTTGAACGCGAGATCTTAACGGGTTTTCCCTATTCACGCCCCTGTTGTTGTTTTTTTGTTTGTTTTTTTTAAGTTACACACTCTCTTTTAACAAAACGCATTGTAATCATTCGTTTCTCCGTCATTTTGACGGGCATAGCCAATAGTTCTAAGTAATGTTGATGATACAATATTTGCATTATAATTAGCCAATATGATTACAGTATTTTACATTTACCCTTTTAATTTTAATTATTAGATGAAAAAAAGGAATCATCGCTTAAATTAAAAATAAAAGTTTAATTATAATTAGTTTAGTAGCCTACAACTAGACAATTGAGAATAATTATTTCGTATTTATATTTGTAAATGTTTTAAGTAACAAAAAAACGGCGTTTTAACAAGGGATCCAAGTTGTTTTTCTCTCCCCTTGTCAGCCAACATGTAAATAAAATGGAGGCGGACCGGGGGGAGGGGAATTACTAAGTGATCCGTGGATCCGTTGAACGGATCCGGATCTTTTTAGTGAGCGCTTAATTGAGCGGCGATCAGTATGGTGAACGGTTTCGCCCATCTCCAGTGTAGCTTCATGTGGCCATATGGCCGAACGCTTGGAGTGGTACATGGGGGGGGGGCGGGGAGGGATGGTCAGGTTTAAAGGACATATTTCAGCATTTTCTGGAGTTGTTCCACATTGGGCAGATTTCACTTGCTCCAATGTGTAGACTGCGGAACATGTGTTGCTTCGGCCTGTTATGACCACAATATTCTTGTCTTACCTAAATCTTAGCTAATTTGTTACATATTGTTTACTGTTCTTCAGGCCAACAAAATCCTTATTTTTGTGTGTTTTACTAAAAATATATTTTTTTAAAATACGCGATTTAACCGTGTATTTTATTTTTTATTTTTATCTAATCATATATAATATTATTATATATTATTATATATTCATATATTATGAACGCAATTGACACAATATCCGTGAAACAGCAGACTCATAGAGATTCATGCTATACAATGTAAGCTAAATTCGCGATCCATTGAAGCCGTAAGAAGCGATCCGGGATGAGGCGAGGGTATACTGTGTGCCTGTTCACGGATTACTGATAGCCTAGTCCAGGGATCGGCAACCTATGAAACTAGACTTGACACGCGGAATCATTTTCAATGGCACGCGGAAGTCCCACAAAAAAAAGCAATACACATGGTCAATTATCTCATCTACGAGAAATTGATTGATGACACAGGATGACGTTTAGGCTGCTTGCACTCTGTGAGTGAATTTAGAAACCCCACTTTGGCACACTGATCGTCATCGCTCGTATGCCTATAACCCCGCTGTCCCTAGTCTAGCCTATGTTTTTACTATGTCTGTATACTTACTGCTTTTGGTTGACAGATTGTCCTGTACGTCGATCTGGCGTAGACTGTGTGAGACCCTGTGATGCTTGCAGTAAAGACAATGTGAAGTGCGACGTGGACGGTCAGTGCTTCAAGGAGAAGTGCGACATAGACGGTCACTGCTTCAGGGAGACATCTCGTTTTGGCAATTCTATCATACTCGCAACAGGTGATGGTATAAACACGGTCTGTGTGTTTTTGTTGCTGGTTTTTTGGAAAGAGGGGGGGGGTGGTTAGACCAGTGGCCATCATACATTCAGTAATCTTCTAAGTTACTGTCTTCTGCTGTGCCCAACAATATCTCTTCTCTCTCTCTTTCTCTCTCTTTGTCCCTCTGTCTCTCTTTTGCTCTGCTTCTCTCTCTTTCTCTCTCTTTTTCCCTGTCTCTCTTTTGCTCTGCTTCTCTCTCTTTCTCTGTCTGTCACTCTCTCTGTTTCTCTTTGTGTCTCTCTGTTTCTCTGTCTCGCTCTATCTCTCACTTTCTGTCTCTCTCGCTCTCGCGGTCTCTCTCGTTCTCTCTCTCTCATTTTCTCTCTGTATACCTTGTTATGATCGGGATGTGGTTGATTGGGGTTCTTGCGGCTAGTTGTCGTAGCAGTATGTTGCGCCGACGCTGTAATCGACCTGGAATATTGATTAGTTCTCTCCTGGCTCGTTAGATGACATAAAATACATACACAGACAGTTCTAAGGTGTACACAAGCAAATCTCTGGTGACGGTTAAAATGTTTATTGTCCTTTAGTAATCCATTGGGAAAATATACACGAATCGATACAGTAAAATCTAGCATTAGCGTATGGTATTGTCATGTATTCTATCATTAAGGTACACAACTACACTGTGGAAAATCTATTACCAGCCGAAAATCTAGAGTCTATGCATGCGGGGGAGTGGGGGGGGGTTCTAATATGCGAGTCGAAATATACAGGTAGGGACTTCCAAGCCCAAGTTGTTAAGTTTTCAGGCCGAGGGCCAAGTCAAGACTACTCCTATTTTCGCGCTAGCGTCCTTGCGAATCCAAATCACGTGGTCGCTCTCAATTTGGTTGGTTAACTCCCTTAATTAGTTTTAGATATGATTCCGATTGGCTAGTTCGAAAATATTTCTGTATAAAGGGATGACTCACAAGAAGGAGAGGGGGGTGTAGGCGGGGTGGGGGTGTACGGGGGAACAAAGGAGAGAAGGAAATGATTTATCTTTCCTACAGGGGACTTAATATCACTATGTCAAGTTGTCAGTGGTCAGACTTCCCCCGGAAGGTATTATACATGTGTGAAAAGGTTTCTCTGGTCAGTTTCTGATGAGCCGGAGGAACAAGGGGATTAACTAACATGCCGCTGCCCCGTGAGTTGGGTAGGTGAAAGGGAGATAAGGGGTTGGCAGGGGAGAGCACGGAGGAGGGGGTAAAGGTGGGGGTTCAGCGAGGAGTCGAGTATTTGGGTCAATGACGTAATGCCTATAGACATGAATGTTGAATTAGAAATATGAATTAATAGTTACTGACGTGATATCTATATAAACACATTAAAATAACAGGCTGGAATCACTGTAAATTTGGCAACGGTAAATTCGCCAACGGTATTTTCGGCAAGGTAATTTTGGCAACGGTAAATTCGGCAACGGTAATTTCGGCAAAACGATCAAAGCGGTGATTTTGGCAACGGTAAATTTGGCAAACTTAACATATCCACTGTTTTTATTGACCGTATTGGTAGGACTACACTCTAGTCTGGGGTGGGCAACCTAGGGTATGCGTGCTAGACTTGGCACGCAGTATGGTTTTAAATTTCACGTGAAAGACCAACAAAAAGGAAGTTTAAGTATCTTCTGCATGAAAAAAGCAGGATGACATTAAGGCCGTTGGCACCCTGAAAGATTTAGAAATGCTACTTTGGCACACTATTATCTAAAGTTTGCCGACCCCTGCTCTAGTCTACTAAATGAAGGAAGCTAATGGCACGAAATGGAGTTAGCATTATAGAAAGTGCCTGATTTGTGACATGTTTGCAATAGCGTAACATGAGGAAGGCGGAGGAGATGGGCCCCAGTCGTTGAGTTTATGAGACGTGCTAAAATGACACTAAAAATGTATATATAAAGTAAACAAATTAGGTAACAAAAAATAGTTAATTAGTTCGTTTGACAAAAAAATAAATTTAAGAAAAACTTTTACGTTATTTAACTAATGCATTCAAAAATGGAACATTTAAATATTGTAACCCCCCCCCCCGTCTATAGCACAAGAAAACTAGGCAAGGCAATATTACGTAAACACCAGAATGAGACTCGCCGTGTTAACAAAAGCAAACGCTAGCCCCTCCCTCCCCAGTCTCCCCACCCCCGTCTCCCCACCCCCGTCTCCCCACCCCCGTCTCCCCACCGATTAAATTGTTAGTGACCAGCTTGGTAGCACCAGGCTAAGCAGTGAAAACTAAAAGAGGTTGGGGGGGCGGTATTCGTTTAAATTATTTTTTAATCCCAGAACATTGTTTTTGATAGTTAGACAAATCAGTCTTTCTATCAAAACATTTATAATGATATTGGATTTCATTTTATTATTACAATTTTGAAAAAAATAATTAAGTTATTTACTTTTCTTATATATTTCAACTATATTGCAAACGAAAGTTGTAAATAAAACATTTAATAGGTAGCCTAATAAATTGTATAAACGTAATTTCAATGTTTAAACCAATTTACGTAGGCTATAAGGCACATTTAGCTACAAATCTTTTGTAAGTTATCGAGGTTTCTATATCAAATATAGCCAACTAAAAATATGTATTGTTGTAGGCCTATATGTCTACGTAATGTATACTTGTATCGTTATAACATAGAAGGTACACGGTTTAAAACTACAAAGACAAAAAGGTAGGGTACTGATTGACGGCAAAAAGCCGACTGCAATGGAATGTGATAAAATGTTTTATGGTGGCCATGTGTTCCCCCCCCCCACACACACACACTCAACAACCTGTGTTGAGAGAATAGGCCTATAGGTCACCAAAGTAATTCTTTAACTCTCCTTGACGTAACCGGTCTGGAACATTCGCGTACCACCGTGTTCGTTTTTGCCTACCTTGACCTTTGCCGAGGCGTAACTTAAGTGGGGGGGGGGGAAGGGAGAAATGCCGAGGCTGTGGAAGGGGTACATTTGGCGCCTATTTAAAATGTTTGTCTTTGATCATTAGATGACCTTAAATTAAATAACGTGCCAAAGTGCTCCTTAATGTTAGCCTATCATGCTCTTTTCACCATTTTGGTAGTCTTTCATGTGCCATTTAAAAACGCTCTGCGTGCCAAGTATGGCACGCATTGCATAGGTTGCCTATCCATGGACTAGAGTGTAGTCTAACCAAAAGAATTAAAAAGCGGGTTAGAGGCGTAAGCCCTAAAATTCACCAATTTCTGTTTAGTCTAATTTTTTCTCTTTTTGGGATTAAGTCTACTCTCCCGCCATACTGTTTCCACATCTCTGACTTGAAACTATATCAATGTCTTGTTCATCAAATTGATCTGAAACATGTTGATTATATACGAATAAAAATGATAAGAAGATACTACTAGGCATATACGTTTATATTATTTAAATACAAGTATCCTAAGCAAAATAATGTAAATATAAAAGACACATTTTATAAAATATTGTGTGAATATTTTTACAATAAAATCAAATATAAATGTATTGACATAAAGAATAACTTTTAACTAGCAACATAAAAATGTCTCCTTGACCCCATAACCCCGCCCCCCCCCCACCTTTTTTTTCCTGCTGTAGCCTGGGGTCACTAATACTTGAATTGGCAGAACTTCGTAAGGGGAGTCGGGTAAGTACTTACGATGGACTTGGTCGGGGGCGGGAAGGGAGGGGTCATTCTACGTTTGCTCTTGTTTACACAACCAGTATCATACTATGTAGGGGTGGAGGTCAGGTAGTCAGAGTTACGTAATATCGTAGGGGAGACAAACGTATGCTTTGAGGCGTAAAGTCAGATTATATACCTTACACACATAGGCCTACCTTTACCTTTGCCGAGGCGTAAATTAAGGGGGGGGGAAGAAACGCCGGGGCTGGTGAAGGGCTACATTTGGCGCCTATTTAAAATGTTTGTCTTTGATCATTAAATCACGTTAAATAACGTGCCAAAGTGCTCCTTAATGTTATCATGCTCTTTTCACCATTTTGGTGGTCTTTCATGTGCCATTTAAAAACGATCTGCGTGCCAATTATGGCACGCATTGTATAGGTTGCCTATCCATGGACTAGAGTGTAGTCTAAGCAATAATTTTAATAAAAACAGTGGATATTATATGATTGCCAATTTTACCGTTGCCAATTTTACCGCTTTGCGTGTTTTGCCGAATTTACCTATTCCGAAATTACCTTTGCCAAAATTACCTTGCCGAAAATACCGTTGACGAAAATACCGTTGCCAAATTTACCGAGCACCAAAATAACAACATGAATTAATAATCGAAGACATGATATAAACATCACTTTCCAAAGCATCGTATTTCAACTGAACGGGAATCGATGAAAAAATAAATTCCCAGAGCACATACATATTTTCCCGTAAACATACACATATATAGGAATAAAGCCCTAAAGGTCCAGAATTTGTGTTTAGCTCGCATTAGTCACCGAGTCTCAGACCTAATGAGATATTAGTATGCCATGTATACTCGTACACCTGTACACACTGGTAAAGACATCTTAAAGTCCAAGTGAAGAGTGTTTTTTTTATCAAAATTGAGTTAACAATAGATTTTGATAGTAAATAGTGTAGTCATTATCTGAATGTTAATAAAATCATTTATACATCAAGTATTTATTTTATCAAGTAATAGGGCGTTTGCAATCCCGTGACAAAAAGCACGTGATTTGTGTTTACTTTGAGTAATGGTGTACAAGTAAATATGGCCGCTGTATTAATAAAGTTTCATATAGGCTCGAGCTTTTTTTAAATGATGTGTTGTGTTTTAAGTCTTATTAAGATTTAAGCTGTATTATGTATGTTAAATAAAATAGGCTATTTTATTATTATCATAGACATAGATCATAGACGATGTGAGCCTAATAGTGACTTGACTAGATAGCCTATTCACCAACAATATCACTTGACATCGTAGCCTAGTCTACGAAACATTAAAAGTGTAGGCCTATAAAGTGAAATTAAAAGTGTAAATAGGTCTAGACGGCCCTAGCCTAATCACATTAATCAATTAATCTACAGTACTACTATTTACCTCCTTATTTTTGAGTAGGATAGCCAATATTCAGATGTAAATTTTGCATGATAAAGAAGTACTTCACTTTCACCACGTTACATTTGTACCTCAAGTGGCTTCTTTATTTACACAAATACGTCACTAAAAACCTAAGCCACGCCCACTAAGAACGCTCTATTAGTTCAATATTTGCACTTAAATGTTTTTTTTGTGTTTTTTTTGGACGAAAAATCCAAATTTTGTAGACATTTGAGATGTTTAATTTCCGGCAACATAGGAAAGTGACGTCAGAGAATGAATTTTGACCAGGAAAAATGAATATTGTCACGTGTTTTGAATCTTTGCCCGGTTCATATTTTTATCAAAATCGTTAATATAGATTTAGAACGTCCTGTGTTGTGTTTATTCATTTCCCTTCTCAAACGTCACTTCCGTGTGAGGATTTCCAAATCTGGTCCCTTTGAGAAAAACCTCTTCAGTTGGTCTTTACGCTGTGCAGGAAACGGATCATAAGAGATGATTTGCGATCGTGGCAAGCATTCTTTGATCTCATAAATCTTCCTATGTCTAAGTCAAGTTTCAATCAAGTATATGGCTTGAAGAGTCTAAATATATCTAAAAAATGTATCAAGCAAGCAACATGTGTCTATGTTTACTACGTACATTTGTGTGTTTCCAAAATAGAATGTGCCAACTGCGCCCCGGGCTCAGAGTGTGCCAATGGCATTTGTTCATTAGGGTGCCAACCTGGTTTCAAAGGTGATAAGTGCATAGAAGGTGAGAAAAGCAAAATCTGATTACTCCATGTTTTCACAAAAAGTATTACGTCCTCGAATTCTGTTTGCTTTTAGTGTTGTTTTAAAGTTTGGAAATGTGTTAAAAATAAATGTTTTGACTATTTCACTTACTTCACTGATTCATTAGATCCTCGTTATTTCTTCATTATTTCGCTTACTTCATTATTTCGTTTACTTCATTTTTTCACTTACATCACTACTTCGCTTATTTCATTATTTCACTTACTTTATTTTTTTGCTTACTTCACTATTTCGTTTACTTACTATTTCGATTACTTCTTCACTATTTCATTTTGTTCAATATTTAGCTTAGTTAACTATTTCGCTTAATTTACTAGTTTGCTTACTGTATTATTTGACTTTCTTCATATTTCGATAACTTGATTATTTCGCAAACTTCATTTATTTAGCTTACAGCTCAATTTCTCTTTCTTCAATATTTCGCTTACATCACTTTTTCGATTACTTCACTATTTCGTTTATTTTACTATTTCGTTATTTTACTATTTCGGTCATTTTACTATTTCGTTCATTTCACTATTTCGTTTATTTCATTATTCTGCTTACATTTCAATTCCGTTTCCTTCACTATCCCTTACCTAATTGTTTCGCTTAATTTACTATTTCGCTCAGATTCGAAATTTTACATACTTCGCTATTTCGCTTACCTAGCTATTTTGCTTACTACAATATTTCGCTTTCCTAATATTTTCGATTAATTCAATATTTTGCTTACACTCCTATACTGTTTTATCCATTCACTACTCTGCTTATCTTAGTTTACTTTTTTTGGTCCATGCATATACATTGATCTATAAAAAGAATGGATTGCGCCTTCTTAATAAATTGGTTTGAGCAAAGTGAAGACAGGGAAATCTAATAATGTAACTCGCACTTATCCATATAAAAAAAATTGGGTCTAAAATTTATCTATAAATAGATCGGAACGGAATCTATGTTGCTGCCGTTGTACACAATATACATATGAATTGTTGCTGTCAAGCGACTGAATTTGTATTAATAATATAAAACTAACAATAATACTATCAAATCGGAAAAAAAAGAAAACAAGTACCTAAAAAATAATATTAAAAAGTTAATAATAAAAAAAAGTAGACAGCAATATTGCGCAGTAAGTGAAAACCCGTCCCGAAACACACTAAATTATGTGAAAGCATTTCAAAGAGACATAATTCGGAAATGGCGCCCGTTTAATAACATTAGCATACGGTGATTAGTAATAGGCATAGGTTTAAGTTTATTTCAGAAAATAAATTAACGAATTAATAAATATTGTTGATAAAATAAAGATTTCTTTTGGAGGACAACGTTTCCAATTTATACATTTAACTTCTAATCCGATTATTCAAAATGCTTAGGAGACTTTTTAGAAGAAACAAACATCTAAATAAATAAACAAACTGACGGTAATTATATATATTGATTAGTGACAGTAGAAAAAAATGGCGAACATTTCTTCAAGAATGTTACTCCCGAGCCTAATCCATTTTTTTTATAGATCAGTGATGCATATATTATGAATTTTTTTTCTTCCTCGTCAGAGTGTGGCAACTGTGGAGTCAGTAAAGACTGCGACCAGCAGAGTGGTTTCTGCTTGGGTGGATGCGCAAAAGGCTACTCCGGCAAACTGTGCATTCAGCGTGAGTATTGAAAGAGTACATGTGAACAACGAGACCTTTTTGCACACCACATAATAGTCACCGTACACAGAGAGTTGGGACATGGTTATAAATAGTACCAGGAATACCCGTGTCTGGCTAATAAAATAGAACACATAAAATTAAAATGAAGTGATCATTCACAAATATAAGACGTATAAATGTAAATATAAGTGCTACATCACATTAGTTAGGTCTGGGAAAAGGTTGGGAAAAGGGAAAATTTGCAACTAATGTATGTAACCCGAATCACTGTAAATTTGGCAACGGTATTTTCGTCAACGGTATTTTCGGCAAGGTAATTTTGGCAAAGGTAAATTTGGAATAGGTAAATTCGGCAAAACTAGCTAAGCGGTAAAATTGGCAACGGTAAAATTGGCAATCATATAATATCCACTGTTTTTATTAAAAGTATTGGTAGGACTACAATCTATTCCATGTATCGGTAACCTATGGAATGCGTGCCATCCTTGGCACGCCAAACGGTTTTAAATGGCACATGAAAGACCACCATAATGGTGAAAAGAGCAGGGAAACATTAAGGCACACTTTGGCACGTAATTTAATTTAACGTCCTCTAATGATCAAAAACGAACATTTTAAATAGGAACCAAATGTACCCCCTCCCCCGCCCCAGGCGTTTCTCCCCCCCCCAGCCCACCGCACCCCATTTGTGTAAGGTAGCCCAACTGACGATCACTTGGAGTTCTGTTTAGATCTTTACGCATCAATGCATTCCCTTATCTCCAATACGTCCCTATAAACTTCCTCCGTTTATAGCACATTGGCGAGATTACGTAACTCTGACTACTTGACCTACACCATGATACTGGTAGTGTTTGCAAGAGCAGACATAGAATGCCCCCCCTTCCCTCCCGCCCCCGATATATAAAGCATACAAATTAGGTAACAGAAAATAGTTAATTAGTTCGTTTGACTAAAAATTAAATTTAAGAAAAACATTGAATAAATACACCGTAATTTTTTTTTAACCATTTACGTTATTTAACTTTAATGCATAAAAAGGAACATTTAAATAGACGCCAAATGTAACCCCCCCCCCTTGTCTATAGCACAAGGAAATAAGGCAAAGCAATGTTACATAATGTAGATTATTTGCCATCTCCCTCTTCTTTTTTAAACACCAGAATGAGACTCGCCGTGTTAACAAAAGCAAACTCTAGCCCCTCCCTCCCCCGTCTCACCACCCCGTCTCTCCACCCTCGTCTCCCCAACCCCGTCTTTCCACCGATTAAAGTGTTAGTGACCAGCTTGGTAGCACCAGGCTAAGCAGTGAAAACTAAAAGAGGTTTATGGGGGGGGGGTATTCGTTTTAAATTCCTTTTTAATCCCAGAACATTGTTGTTATTAGTAAAACAAATCAGTATTTCTATCAAAACATTGATATTGATATTGGATTTCAATTTATTATTACAATTTTGAAAAAAAAAAATTTTTTACTTTTCTTATATATATAAATTATATTACAAACGAGAGTTGTAAATAAAACATTTAAATTTTATAAAAGTACTTTCAATGTTTAAACCAATTTACTTAGGCTATAAGGCACATTTAGCTACAAATATCTTGTAAGTTATCGAGGTTTCTATGTCAAATATAGCCAACTATTATGTATTGTTGTAGGCCTATATGTCTAAGTAATGTATACTTGTATCGTTATAACATAGAAGGTACAAGGTTTAAAACTACAATGACAAAAGTTAGCCTACTGATTGACGGCAAATAGCCGACTGCAATGGAATGTGATAAAATGTTTTATGGTGGCCATGTGTTCCCCCCCCCCACACACACACACACACTCAACAACCCATGTTGAGAGAATAGGCCTATAGGTCAGCAAAGTAATTCCTTAACTCTCCCTGACGTAACCGGTCAAGAAAATTCGTGTATCTCGGGAGAGGGGAATAAGGACTGTGTTCGTTTTTGATAGATATATAAAGTAGGAGGGTTGTTATGTGTTTGCAATGTTTCCCGTCCGATCTAAACAAACCTGGGCTCATTCGTAAAGAACTTAGTATGGTCGTGCCTGAAAGGAGAGTCTGGTCGGGGGCGGGAGGGGGCACTCCACGTTTGCTCTTGTTTACACAACCAGTATCATACTATGTAGGGGTGGCGGTCAGATAGTCAGAGTTACGTAATATCGTGGGGGAGACAAACGTATGCTTGATGCCTAAAGTCAATTTGGTTACCTACACACATAGGCGTACCTTTACATTTGCCGAGGCGTAACTTGAGGGGGGGGGAGAAACGCCAGGGCTGGGGAAGGAGTACATTTGGCGCCTATTAAAAATCTTTGTCTTTGATCATTAGATGACGTCAATTAAATAACGTGCCTAATTGCTCCTTAATGTTATCATGCTCTTTTCACCATTTTGGTGGTCTTTCATGTGCCATTTAAAAACACTCTGTGTGTCAAGTATGGCACGCATTGCATAGGTTCCTATCCATGGACTAGAGTGTAGTTTAACCAATACTTTTAATAAAAACAGTGGATATTATATGATTGCCAATTTTACCGTTGCCAATTTTACCGCTTTGCGTGTTTTGCCGAATTTACCTATTCCGAAATTACCTGTGCCAAAATCACCTTGCCTTAAATACCGGTTCCGAATTTACCATTGCCAAATTTACAGAGCACCATGTAACCCACCAATTGAAGAACACATGTTTAAAAACTTTAACGAACACAGATAAGAGCTGCAACCCAAGGGCAACTATTGAATATTCAAAATAGACAATTGTAACACCAATAGTTTAATCACTAAACAGAGGATGGAAGAACAAAGCGCGTAGTAGTAATAATACAAAAGGGCATTACATTCCAACTTAGAAATACAACACACAAAACAAACTATTACGATGCTCAGATAGCAACTGGAATACAAAAAATATATTTTATAACAAGAACAATCCCAAGTGGCATCCGGTCATGGAATAGGTTTCCTGAACAAACTGTGAAAAGCTGAACATTATTTAAAAACTATGATCAAAATACAAGACTTTATTCAAACCACGGATACTCGGATAATCGTAGGACGCAAAATATCTTCTTTATAGATGACGAGTCGGTAAATTATAAGATAAGATACAGTTAGTGCTAATGTTGTTGTTTTTTTTGCGAAACTTTGCTTCACACTTTTTCTTGTCTACCCAATCCCCTTATCTTGTATATTTTCGTACCGTCGTACAGCCTGCGGGATGTGCTCGGACAGACGCTGCGACCCTCTCAATCAGACGTGTCTATCAGGGGAATGCCAGCCTGGCTACAAGGGTCACAACTGCTTCAAGAGTAAGTCTCCAGCCCATCTTCAAGACTGCCTGTGTTTTGTAAAGTAACTGATCTATAATGAATACATGGCATGACAAGACGTAGGGCACAATAATGTAAAACTATAACTCCGATTTTTTTTAAACAGACGTAATTAATACGGTTATACTCAAAAAAGTTACCCAAAGTCCCGGCAACGCTTTGGTACCTGGCTTTGAAAGTTGAAAAAGCAGTTACAAAAGAAATTCATAATCTAGGTCCGCTTTTTATGGTGTTCCAGTAATAAATCTTTACGTGTATCTCCAAAACAATGATGATTATTTTTAAAAATATAAATTTGAACACGAATTTCTTAATTTTTTGTTTAATCTCTTAACCTTAACGGTCGATGGGGGTTAGCTAAAGGGCACTGAGTTTCCATCGGTCCTTTCAGTGAGCTTTGGTAGATTTGGCCGCGCCCATCTCCTCTCCAAGTCACAGGTGGATTTTTTTTTTAAATATATATTTCTGATTGTCTGCACCGTGGGTCGAACCTCCATGATGTCGAGCTTGTGATTCAAGCTAACCAGCTGCGAATTTTAAGATTTGTTAATTAGAGTATGTTTGTTGTTTAAGGCCGGCTGGTCCTATGGTTAGTTCACCGGACTGTTAACAGACACGTCGCGGGATCTATCCCTTCCACCGACCGATCCCTGCCACAGAATAGGTATAGAACAGAATGCGCAATCCCTATATGCGCAGTCACTAAAAGTTAAGCTCGATTCCGCCATTTTTTTTCGACGCAAGGCAGCGGTCGCTAGAGACACTACTATAGTAAAATGAGAAAGGATATTTAGGCGTACCATAAATATATACAATAGCCTATATGTAGGGCCTATATTATATTTCATTATAGGCTTACTTTTATATAAATTTGACTTAACTACCCATTTTCTTTTCAACATTATAGGATTAGGCCAATATGATGTAAAATTGTATTACCCGATAATGATATTTGAAAAGATAGCCTAGGCCTAGGCGTAGCTCAATACGATAATCAATCGTTTTCGCATCATTGTTGCAGTTTATTACACAACTGTTTTTGTAACCTTTGCCTGAAACATTAGCTTTGGGATTTCGAACTTGTAGATTTGAAGAAAAAGACATTGTAAATAAGCATCAATATATAGTGTAACCAGGACCGCTGCGTTTAAACAGTATGGCGTCGGTATTACTTCTGGAAACAGCAAAATATGCGATTGCGCATTCTGTTCTATACCTATTCTGTGATCCCTGCCGCACCTCAGGAGTTTTGGGCCTAGTGGGCGTATTAATCTTCTATCTATAAGGAACGTCTGTAAACTTATAAGACATGGTAGGTATGATATTTAGACTACAGTATGTTTTTTTTTTGTGTTTCTTTTATAAGGGTGTCAACGATGTGGAGGATCAGGGCGCTGTGACATCAACACCGGAACCTGCCTTGAGAACTGTAAAGTTGGATTCAGGGGTGACGTGTGTTTGTTGAGTAAGTTATACACGGGGGTTTGTCTGTGAAATAGAGATATAGTACGCACAGAGAGATACAAGTGTTCTTCCGAACGCCGCGGGTTCGAATCCAAGGGAGAAAGGCATCACCCCCCCTTGTTTTCCGAGGATAGGGTGTGTGCGTCCCTGGTGGACTCTGATGACCACGTGATATTAGTAAAAGTGGCTGGGCACTGCACTGGCCACACAATCTACCAGTTCGCAGTGAACTTAGCTTCATTATCATATGGACCAAAATGGTTCAAAATACTTTATATTATTAAAGTTTAAAGACCAAGTGAAGAGCTTTTTATCAAAATTGAGTTAACATTTGATTTCGATAGTAAATATTGTTTTCAGCATCTGAATGTTAATAACAGTCATTTTTACAAAATATCAAAGATTAATTTAAAGTTTAAAGTAATTAGTTCAATATTTGCACTTAAATGTGTGTGTTTTTCGGATGAAAAGTCCAAATCTCGTAGCCATTTCAGATGTTTTTATTTCCGGCGACATAGAAAAGTGACGTAAGAGAAAGGATTCCGACTAGGAAGAATGAATATTGTCACGTGTTTTGAATCTATTGCCACATGTTTTAAATCTTTTGCCGGTTCTTATTTTTAAGAAAATGGTTAAATATAGATTGATAGCGTCGACTTTTATTTATTTATTTCCTTTCTCTAACGTCATTGCCGTATGAGGCTATTCCAAATCTCGTTCTTTTGAGAAAAACCTCTTCACTTGGTCTTTAAACCGGAATATAGGATTTAAAAAAAATTCACACATAAAATGAATAACCACTTTAACCATTTTAAATAGTGATGTTAAATGAATAATGCGACAATTGTTTAAAAATATTGTGTGTTCTAATCACTGATCTCTAAAAAAAAAATGGATTAGGCTCGGAAGTAACATTCTTGAGGCGATTTCCGCCATTTTGTTTATACTGTCACTGATCAATATATATAATTACCGTGAGTTTGTTTATTTATTTAGATTTTTGTTTCTGTTCTATATTCTCCTAAGCCGTTTCACTAATCGGGTTAAAAGTTAAATGTATAAATTGGAAATGTCCTCCAAAATACAGTTTTATTTTTTTAACAATATAGCTTAATTTGTTAATTTTTTTTAAAAATAAACTTAGACCTATTACTAATCACCGTATGTTAAGGTTATACAATGGGCGCAGTTTCCAAATGATGTCCCTTTGAAATGCTTTCAAATTTAGTGTGTGTTCGGGACCGGGTTTTTCCGTACTGCGAAATATTGCTGTCTACTTTTTTTATTATTAACTTTTTTATTGTTTGGTATTTGTTTTCTTTTGATAGTATTATTGTTAGTTTTTTTTATTAATAAGAAGTCAGAAGCTTGACAGCAACAATCTATTTGCATATTGTGTCAAATGGCAGTAACATAGATTTCGTTCCGATCTATTTATAGATCAGTGGCACAGTAAGTTTTATACACAATTTTGTTTATATCGATAAGTGCAGTGGAAATGTTTAGTTTTTCCTTTCTTCTATAGATCAGTGCTTTTCTTTACTTTGCTCAAACCAATTTATTAAGAAGGCGCAATCCATTTTTTTTATAGATCAGTTGTTCTAATGCACCAGCTTTAATATAAATTAGTCTCAGGACTGACACAACATTATAATAAGTCAATTAGGGCTTTAGCAATTGAATATCTAGATATTTTCTTTTGAGAATGCATTTGCTTAGCAGGCACTATTAGCCAATAGTTGCTAAGATTAAGTCTATAGCGGGCACGGCAACCCACGGAACGCAGAACGATTTTAAATGGCAGGCAGAAGATCCACAAAAAAGGCAATTTCTAGTCGCTTCCACACACACACACAACTTTTGGTGGCCCACGTTGACTTTTAGGGTGTTGGCACGCTGAATGATATAGAAATTCCTCTTTGGCACACTTATTACCCATAAGGTTGACGAGCCCCTGGTCTATAGTAAACTAAATAGTTTTAAATATGTCATGTGACACTTTGTTTATGCTTGGTTGTTGTTTTCAGAATGCACCAACTGCGCGGGAAACGGGGCGTGTGAGCAGAAGACAGGACACTGTTTGCATGGATGCAATTTCGGCTACAAAGGAAAATCTTGCAGCGAAAGTAAGGGTGGCAAAAAGGAAAAGTTAAGTTAAAAACGGTTGGGAAAAGTAGACCTCGTGATAAGTAAAGACTGGAGAAAGAAAAGACTTGGAAGAGTAAAGGTTGGGAAAAGGTTGGGAAAAGGCAGAATCATGAAAAGTAAATGTCAGAAAAAAATGGTTGCGAAAATAAACGGTTGGAAAAAGTAATGGTTGTGAAAAGAAAATGTTTTGAAAGGTAAAGTTTGAGAAAAGTAAATATTGTGAAAAGTAAAGTTTGA
This sequence comes from Anisus vortex, assembly GCA_949126835.1. Lineage (NCBI taxonomy): Eukaryota > Metazoa > Mollusca > Gastropoda > Planorbidae > Anisus > Anisus vortex. The sequence continues at coordinate 9,738,763 of OX421493.1, forward strand.
GAAAAGAAAATGTTTTGAAAGGTAAGGGTGGAAAAAGTAAAGGTTGAAGAAGTAAATGTCAGGAACAGTAGGTTTTTAAAAAAGTAATGGTTGGGCAGACGGAACATTGGAAAAAGTAAGGGTTAAAAAAAGTAAGAGTCTCCGAGGGTAATGTATTGTGCTCTAAGCGGAGTTTTTCCTAAGTAGTGAACCTCGTTAGCAGTGACAGGCATGGGCTATTCCAGCAGTATTTACAAAATATTAATTTCATTACCGATGGTTATAAAATACACTTTTATGTAGATTTAAAAAGGGAAATAATTCTAGTGTTAGCGTACAGAAAAAGACTGATGGTCTACATCATAAGGGGCAAGCAACTGTGTGTAATCTTACAGTCATGTGTTTGCAAAAGCCATATATTGAATAATTGGTCTTTATAATATAATGCATAAAGCACCTTTTTTCAGCAAATTGTGTTAATTCGTTGTCCAAAACTTTAAACACTATTATTTGCTTTTACTATTCATTTAAAGTTTAAAGCTTCAACATTAAAAAAAAAAAAATTCTCCCCCCTTGTTTCCAGGATGTACCAACTGTGGGGGTGACGGTGAGTGTGACCCTGAAACTGGTCATTGCAAGAAGGGGTGCCAGCATGGCTTCAAAGGGCAGTCGTGCTCATTGCGTAAGTTTTGCACGAGGAGTTTCGGACCGTGTCCACCGTGAACTTTTTTTTTGGGGCGTTTACGAAGAGACTAGAGTGCACCTTGCACTATTTACCCTAATTAGGTACTTTTTTGCACGTTGCGCAATGATGCTGAGTATGTCTGACACATATTAATCCGCCTTCAGTTTCTATCAAAAGCTATTTTATTTAATATTATATTTTAAATATTGTATTGTGTATGCATCATACTTTTCATTTTAACTCGTACATTTTACATCATTGAATGACGTGTGTTCTTCGCTGTCATGTATTATGCCCTCATGCACCTTGCCTACATTGTCCAATCAAGCACTTTGCCTACCAATAGAAACTATAATGTCCATAACGACCGTTGGAAACAGTTATAGGTGCAAAGCGATGGGGGATGGGGTGGGGACGATGACTTTCGCGTATGACAGGAAGGTCTCTTTACTTTACATTTATACTTTACGTTTATACTTTACATTTATATTTTACATTGATACAATACATTAATACTTTACATTCATACTTTAAATTTATACTATACATTTATACTTTACATTTATACTTTACATTTATACTCTAAATTTATACTTTACATTTATACTTTAAATGTATACTTTACATTTATTCTTTACATTCATTCTTTACATTTATACTTTACATTTATACTATACATTTATACTTTAAATTTATACTTTACATTTATGCTTTACATTTATACTTTACACTTATACTTCACATTTATACTTTACATTTATACTTTACATTTATACTTTCTATATTTAAATTTCATGTTTACAATTTACATATATGCCTATACATGTACACTTCCACTCAAGGTTTATATTAATATTTACTTTGATTTATACTTTACATTTATGCTTCGTATCTACATTCATACTTTACTTTTGTGCTATACATTTTCACGTTACCATTTAACACATTAAAAAATATAGATGTTCGCCTTTAACGTGATCTCCCCCCCCCCCCCTTCACAGCGTGTACGTTTTGTCGAGGTCTTGAGTGCAACACCACTACTGGACGCTGCCTCCGAGGGTGTGTGACTGGACACTACCACTACGAATGCGAGAGAGGTATGAAGACTACCGCCCCATCGGTCACTTGTTGGGAAAAGGACGCCCAATAGTCACGCATCGGCTTGTAAAATAATAATAATAATATTGTGTTCAATCAATATCAGTGGAATATATATCTTCACTAGCCAATAAGGACATCTATTAGCTTTTGACAAGTTTATTGTAACAAATGAACATATTCTAACTCGCTTGTGACAATGAAAATGTTCTTTCTACGCTATTGACGAACATTTGTTGGGGAATGAAAAAATGATACGTATGTGGGGCTTAAAGTGTCAGTCGGGGAAAATAGGGAACGAGTATGATGTGGTTTCATATTCTGAGATTTTTTACCCCTTAAGTCGCTAGAATGATAGTAGTATAGGCCCATGGGTCGGCAACGACGTTTTCATACTAGTGTGCCAAAGTAGGATTTCTAATTCATTCAGCGCGCCTGGATCCTAAGAACCACTCCTCCTATGGCATTCAATTTCTTGTAGAAGACAATTCAATTGCCTTTTTTTTTGGAGATCTTCTCTCTGCAATTGAAAATCACTCTGCGTGCCAAGTCTGGCACGCGTTGCTTAGGTTGCCGAGCCCTGGTCTAGGCGACCAAAAATAAAGAGTCAGAGTTATGATCCACCATACCTTACATGTATATGGATTTATTTTTATAAGAGCAACAATATTAATATTAGGCTTTATTTTTTGTATTGTTAGCTTTAAACACAGAGGCAGAGACTGCTTGTAAAAGAAAAGAGAAGGGAGATATTGAAAATAAAAGAAGGGGGGGGGGAGAGACGTACGATTACCGCAAGTAATGGTATGAGCAGACTTGAGGAATGGAAATTAACAAAAGAAATGGGGGAAAAAAAGGGAAAATACTATCAAGCTGTCCCTTGGAGGCGCCACTGTATGGGGTGTCACTGTATTCTTATCAAAACCTTCTTGTCTTGTAAGGGTCATTTTGTATTGAATTATATCTTGTTTATGATACTAACTAGTATTGTAATACCTGATACGATAACAGATGCTATTCATATTTATTGAACTTTAACAACTCCGCTGGAGCGTACATAATAGAGTAGGACAGATGCCGGGTACGCAATTACGCTCCCTATTTACGCTCAGTGAGTTTATATAATATATTTTTTTTTTAGTGCTGTACACTCGAGACGGGACATCTCAATCAATATTCATATTATCATCGTTGTCACAACCTTCCTATATTACTTAATTACAATAACATTTAAATGACTACTTTACTTCTATAGTCATGGGCTCGCTTAATTAGGAAGGTCCCAGATCTTAATAATTACATAGAAAAACAATGTAATTAAAACATTTACACATACGTAAATGAAACAACAAACGCATGATGTTTGATTAAGAGAACTACTATAAACTATTATACTTTTATTAATAGTGATTTTAAGGATAGAGATAATATAAAATTAAATAATATCAAACTGATATATAGTAAACACAAAGGAAAACATTATATCTATACTAAATGGTTATTACAAGCATATGAAACGTAATATATAAAAGAATGTTATCAAAACACAACCGTTACAATATCATAGCCTACGCCACACGTCTCCACTGGCTTGGTCCTCAACGGCATCACACTGCCTCTCCTCTGACGCACCACCGGACGCACTACTGACGTACTGATGCACCAAACTGCCATCAGCAACCAGTCTACACCGCGGCCGTCTACACGTCACGACTAAGCCACTGCCACGTCAACCACCGCCAGCCACCGACCTTTTGCCACCAGTAGTCAGCCACTTTGCCACCAGCTGGCCACCGCTCTCGGCCATGTTGCTACGGTCACCACCGCTATCAAACTATGGGTCCCCAGCCTCAGCACGGGCCTGGGTACGGGCCTGGGTACGGGCCGTCACCTACATAATATTCAATAAAAAAAACCTTAATGTTGTCCTAAACTATATCTATATATTATATATTGTCTATTGGAAGGTATCGATGCAAAACTCAACTCACCCGTGTCAGAAAATACTCATATGTCCGTGGACAGTTGACTTGGCTTGGGTGTGATCCAAACATCAGACCACAAGTCCAAGTTCTGTACCCAAACCCTCAGTGTCTCTGCGTTAAATAGTTTTGCATCGAACCCACCAAGTCCCACACCTGTCAGTGTCTAACTAGATTTATTAGCGTGCTGGATTCTGTCTCTCTTTGTCCATGCAGAGTCCCCCTCACTGTCGCACCAGTATCAACTATCACTAGCTCCAGTCTCGGTGTTTACAGTCCGTACTAGCCTACACCTACACACTAAACTTGTCTCTAAACCTATAGATCGTCCTTGCCAAACATTCCTAAGTCGAACTATGTTTCTGTTATGTTATTGTGATGCCGTGAGACCAAGCCTCGAATAAAACAACTCCTTGACAATCGTGATACTGTTGTACACATTTTCAGTTTGTCACAACTGTGCTGGGGACGGAAGCTGTCAAGGCATGAACGGTAAATGCAGATACGGGTGCATCGATGGCTTCTACACAGACCAGTGCAGTGAAGGTAATGTGCGATCCCGGCGAATGGTGATATTAAGGTAATGCGCAATCCCGGCAAATTGGGATATGAAGGTGATGCGCAATCCCGGTAAAAGAGGGTATGAAGGTAATGTGCAATCCCTGTGAAAAGTGGTATGAAGCCTTATGAAGGTAATGTGCAATCCCTGTGAAGGGTTGATATGAAGGTAATGTGCAATCCATGTGAAGGGTTGATATGAAGGTAATGTGAAATCCCCGTGAAGGGTTGATATGAACTGCTATGTAGGCAATGGGTGATGGGTGAAATGAATGTGTTTCGCCTTCACGGGTCCTTTTTTGTTCACTATTATAATAACTCAAGCAACTCGATGTATGTTTGAAAGTCAAATTTTATTATTGAACTTATGTACAATATAAGTAACTCCAGAAATATACACAACGCAGAAATCAACTGCAACAAATGACCGCAAGAAAGCACTTATATATACATTTTGGTGCTGAAAGTACTAGAAATGGATTTTCCCGAAGCATTCCAAATGCAAAAGAAATTACGTTCTATAAAGTAGAAGAAACCACGATAAAGCATTGTTGTATTACGTCATCATCAATAAATATCTCTCGATTGTAACAAACATACTCTCTACGCCAAAAAAAAATGCAAATAAACAACCCTACATGAAGTAGCGTGACAATCTCAAATACAATATAGAAAATATTATTACAGGTTATACACATATAACAAAAGGTAAGTCGCAAATGTAATTTAACGCGTGTTACTTTCAGTGTGTCAATTGTATTATACGTGTGTTACTTTCAGTGTGTCAATTGTATAATACGTGTGTTACTTTCAGTGTGTCAATTGTATAATACGTGTGTTACTTTCAGTGTGTCAATTGTATAATACGTATGTTACTTTCAGTGTGTCAATTGTTTAATACGTGTGTTACTTTCAGTGTGTCAATTATATAATACGTGTGTTACTTTCAGTGTGTCAATTGTATAATACGTGTGTTACTTTCAGTGTGTCAATTGTATAATACGTGTGTTACTTTCAGTGTGTCAATTGTATAATACGTGTGTTACTTTCAGTGTGTCAATTGTATAATACGTGTGTTACTTTCAGTGTGTCAATTGTATAATACGTGTGTTACTTTCAGTGTGTCAATTGTATAATACTTGTGTTACTTTCAGTGTGTCAATTGTATAATACGTGTGTTACTTTCAGTGTGTCAAAACTGTGGCGGGAAAATGGCCTGTGATGTGAAAAAAGGTATTTGTACGGAGGGTTGCAAACACGGTTTCCACGGTGAATTCTGTAAAGGTATGTCCCTGTGGGCACTCCACGTCGTATCGACAAGTATTTTAAAAAAACGTGTATATCACGTGTTTTAGTGGTTTCCGCGTGTTTTCCCCGTCGATGCGACGCGGTGTGCCAGCTGGGGTGGCTCTTATATCCTGAATAACCAAACTATGGCTACTTCAATCTTAGCTCTCACTACAGTAATAATTAAATAATAGGCCTACTTTTTTTCTTGTATGATAAATGGTATGATAGTGTGCGTGAATGTCTATTGTGTTTGAGTACAAATGGTTCTTTAATATTGTTTTAGGTATGCTGAAAAAACGGAATTTATGTAATCAAGTCAATTTTCCATTCATTCGGATCAATAAAGCAATCTTATCTTATCTTATCTTATCTTATCTTATCTTATCTTATTACAACTAACCCCTGTTAGTCACCTCACAGCTTCTTTTCCCCGCCCCACTGGCACTGGGGGAGGTATCGCCGTCATCTATAAAAAAAACACCTCCACGCTGCTGTATTGTTCTCCAACACTCTCCCCTTTTCCCACACCACATTCGAAGCCGTGGAAATTAAAGTTTCTACCACCACGACTCTCTCCTTCCTCTGCATTTATCGTCCCCCACCAAACGCCAAGAACAAGTTCAAAGATGCTACTTTCTTTGATGAGTTTGCTCTTGTACTTGACTACTACAATGTCACCCCTAACAGAGTCATCATCTTGGGTGACTTCAACATACACTGGGACTGTCCCTCTGATGCCAACACCAAGCGCGCACGGGCACTATTCGACAACTACAGTGTTGACCAGGTCGTCCCATTCCCCACCCACTCCCGTGGTCATATCCTCGACTGGATCGTCACCAGATCCGCTGACAACCTCGTCTCCAGCCTAGTCGCAAGCGACCTTCTTGTCTCTGACCATTCTGCCATCTGCTTCATTGTCCTTATCACCAGACCGGTGAAGAAATGCAAGATTGTCACCCGCCGTAAGCTACGAGCCATAGATACTGACACCTTTGGCAACGAGGCTGCCTTGCTGCTGGCTCAGCGTGACCCCTCTTCTGACCATGCTTCCTTTTTCGCCCTGACTCTACGCCAGCTTCTCGACAAGCACGCCCCGCCATCTTTGTGTGCAGTTTCTGAGCGACCGCCAGCTCCTTGGTTTTCCGACGACGTCAAAGCTGCCAAGCACGAACGACGACGGGCCGAGCGCACTTGGCGACTCTCCGGCCTCGAGATCCACCGCCAGATCTTCAGAGACATGCGGCTCCGCGTCAAGGAAGCCATCACTGCCGCCAAGGTCCAGCACTACCATAACCGCATCACGCAAGCCTCGTCGTCCAAGGAGCTATTCTCTATCATGTCCACCCTCCTCGGCTCCTCACCCTCTCTACCCCTACCCACCACACACCCACCCGTGGACCTCCCAGAACTCTTCTCAGAGCACTTTAATAAGAAGATAGAGAATCTGCGTAGTTCTCTGGATCATGATGCCTATCGCCCTTCCCCACCCTCTCCCGCCTTCTCTGGCTCCCCTCTCACCTGCTTTCAACCTGTCACCATCGACCATGTTAAGCGCATCATTATGAAGTCCCCCATCAAGACCTGCGAGCTTGACCCTCTGCCAGGCTTTCTGTTCACCCAGTGCTTGGACAAGCTCCTGCCGTATATCACCGATACCATAAACACCTCCCTCTCCACAGGCATCGTTCCTAACTGTTTTAAATCCGCCATCGTCCGCCCACTCTTGAAGAAATCAGGACTTGATGTAAATGAATGTTGGAACTACCGTCCAGTATCAAACCTCCCCTACCTCTCCAAGCTCCTGGAGCGCATCATCCTTGAGCAATTGAACGTCCACCTGTCCCTGAACTCGCTTATGCCCGTGTTCCAGTCGGCATATCGCCCCAATCACAGCACTGAGACAGCGCTACTGCGGATCACCACCGACCTCCTGAACGCCGCAGACAGAGGTCTCGTCTCCGCCCTTGTTTTATTGGACTTGTCCGCGGCCTTTGACACGATCGACCACCACCTACTCATCGATCGCCTCAGCTTCACGTTCGGCATTCATGATATAGCCCTCTCCTGGTTCAAGAGCTACCTCGACGGTCGCTCCCAGACCGTCACTACTGAATCTTTGTCCTCCCAGCCCGTCGCCGTCCGCTATGGTGTACCACAGGGGTCCGTCCTCGGCCCAGTCCTCTTCACTTTGTACACCCAGCCCCTTTCCTTCGTCATCGAGCGACACAACCTTAATTATCACTTTTTCGCTGATGACACCCAGCTCCTAAACAGCGCCAAGCCTGAGGACATCGACGAGCTCCTTGCTACTATCTCCTGTTGTTTCCTGGACATCAACAACTGGATGACAGAAAACAAGTTGAAGCTCAACAGCGAGAAGACCGAAGCCCTACTCGTAGGAACGAGACAGAAGCTTGCTTCCCTCAGCGTGACTGACCTCCAGTTGGGTGACGCTACTGTGCCCTTCTCCTCAACGGTAAAGAGCCTCGGCATGTTTCTGGACTCCACTCTGTCCATGCAACCCCACATCTCCTTCCTGATCAAAACCTGCTTTTTTCACCTGCGACGTATTGCCACTATCCGTCGCTACCTCACTCCGGAAGCTTGTACCAAGCTCGTCATCACTCTCCTCTTCTCTCGTTTGGACTACTGTAACTCTCTTCTGGTTGGCCTTCCTGACGCTTCCATTCAAGGACTCCAAAGTGTCCAAAACTGCGCTGCCAGACTAGTCCTAAAGAAGAAGAAGTCCGACCACATTTCACCTCTGCTCGACTCTCTGCACTGGCTCCCTATTCAAAATAGGATTTTATATAAACTCGCATCTCTATGCTATAAATGCCTCAATGACTCTGCCCCGGATTATCTAATTTCCTGTCTGGAAATATATACAAAACCACGCCCACTTCGATCGGCTGCTCACAAACTCATTTTGACGATCCCGCGGACAAAATTCGTGACAGCTGGTCAGCGGGCCTTCACCTACTCCGGCCCCTCCGCATGGAACACCCTGCCACTCCAGCTGCGACAAAGCTCGAACTTTAATATTTTCAAGACCGGACTTAAGACTCACCTGTTTATTATTGACTCCTAGCCCACTTACATTTTTAAACATTTGTCTGTTATTGTTATCATCGTTAATTGTAATTGTAATTGTAAATGTAAGTGTTAAGCGCATAGAACTGATTGCGGGATATGCGCTATATAAGCTTCATTATTATTATTATTAAAAGCTATTTAAATTATACCCCAAAATAAAACTTCGATTTATGATTATCCTATTAATTAGGCATGCTAAAACCGGTTTTGTTTCAAAACCGGTTTTCAGTTCTAAAAAACCGGTTTAAAACCGGATTTCGATTCTCCCCCCCCTCCCCCCAGGCAAGAAAAGCCAAATGTGCGTAGTTTTTTAGGTATTTTTGAAAAATACTTCAGACTTAATTTGTGTTTGCAGGGCATTCAAGGAGTTGATTTGTGTGCATAACAATATGATTTTGTACACTTTTCCATAAAATTCTTTAGAAATAAAAAAAAATCTGGGCTAATTGATTAAAACCGATAATAGTTTTCAAGGGTGATAATCAAATTTCCGATTATCGTTGACCATAATATTAAGAAGCATATGAAGAGGATGACGATGTTAATCCAGGATGCTTCGTGCGCAGGTGCGTACGCAATCCCGTGGCACTGCCTCCGCTCCGGCTTATCTTTTGGGAACATAGTTTACACCGAGCCATCGTTAAAGAATTTTGTTCAAAGATGAACCGAAATTTAATAGGATTCATGTTAATTGTAACTGTAACTTAACATTTGGTTTGATGTTGTTTTTTATCGCAAGCCATAGATCTATTTGGTATTTGGAAAAGTGAAACACAATATCACAGACTAAATAGTCTTAGCTAAGCATTTCAACATTATTTTTTACTTCCTTTATTTTAAGTTGCATTTTCTGTCTGTCTGTCTGCAATCGTCGTGGGTGCAAAAATTGGCTTCAATTTTTCAACCACTTCCCGTGGTCCGATCGAGCTGAAATTTGGACAGCAGATTTGGGGCGCCTAACAATACATCCTATCAAATTTTCAGTTAAAACGACTTAATAATACTACACTTATGACAATATTCATTTCTTAAAAGGAAAGTATTAGAAATATTTTGATTTCGCGTTAAAAATGCCTGTGTAACTTTTTCGGCGCAAAGCTAGAAAAAAAAAATTATGCGCTAAGATTATTTTTAGAACAATTCATACGGAGTAAGGAGATATTTTTGAGATTTGCGACACAGATATTTTTCTGTACGTTTCATTTGCAGTAGTCAATCAATTATTTAATTACATGATGGTAAACTTAGTTTGCAAATAAAGTGAGTATAATGAAAACTTTGTTTTTATGGTTTTCTTGTTAGAAATAATTCCATCAGAACAAAGAAAAAAAAAAAAGAAAAGGGTGTTCTAGGGGACGTCCATTAAGTACGTCAACAATTTTTTGGCGATTTTTACCTCCCCCCATCCCCCTTGTCAACAATTGTCAAACTTTCATAGACCCCCCCCCCTATATAGTTACGTCAACAATTCCCCCCCCCTCAATATAAGTAACACAATTTCAGACGCTTGCTTTTATGTTCAAAATTGATTTGAAACGGAACAGTTTATACTACAATTAATTGTAATACATTTTAAAACTTGTTTAAAAGATTTCAAATCGACTATAACTCTCATAGGCGTAGCCCACTGATCTATATAAAGAATGGATTGCGTCTTCTTAATAAATTGGTTTGAGCAAAGTGAAGAAAAGCACTGATCTATAGAAGAAAGGAAAAACTAAAAATGTCCACTGCACTTATCGATATAAACAAAATTGTGTCTAAAACTTACTGTGCCACTGATCTATAAATAGATCGGAACGGAATCTATGTTGCTGCCATTTTACACAATATGCAAATGGTTTGTTGATGTCAAGCTTCTGACTTCTTATTAATAATATAAAACTAACAATAATACGATCAAAAGAAAACAAATACCAAACAATAAAAAAAGTTAATAATAAAAAAAAGTAGACAGCAATATTTTGCTGTACGGAAAAACCCGGTCCCGAACACATACTAAATTTGAAAGCATTTTAAAGGGACATCATTTGGAAACTGCGCCCACTGCATAACCTTAACATACGGTGATTAGTAATAGGTCTAAGCTTATTTTAAAAAAAAATTAAAAAATTAACGAATTAAGCGATATTGTTAAAAAAATAAAACTTTATTTTGTAGGACGTTTCCAATTTATACATTTAACTTTTAACCCGATTAGTCAAACGGCTTAGTAGAATATAGAGCAGAAACAAACATCTAAATAAATAAACAAACTCACGGTAATTATATATACTGATCAGTGACAGTATAATCAAAATGGCGGAAATTTCCTCAAGAATGTTACTTCCGAGCTTAATCCATTCTTTTTAGAGATCAGTGGCGTAGCCACAAAGGGGGGTGTAACATGGTTTCTACCCCCCCCCTCACTCGCCCCTCCCACATTTTTTTTCCAATCCGAGGCTCTTAACTTTATTTATTTCCTTTTTGTTTACTATTGTTCTTTTCATGTAAATAATTAATATTTTCTAATTTTACGTTTGACTAATGAGCTTTTGGTAGAAATGTTAAATATGGTGGGGGAAACTGTGCACCAGCTGTTACTTATAGCCTTCTATTTTAACCATATGTTCACTATTCTTTCTTGCATTATTGTCCCCCCACACACACATTATACATACTGCAGTTACTCTCCCTTTCTCCTACCTCTCCTGCATCGCACCTTTTGCCACCCACACCTTGCAATCCTTGCGACGCCACTGATACTAATATATTTTTATCTCATACAATTTTTACAGAAAATTAGACATTAAAACGTAAAAATTACTAAATAGAACTAGACTATAGTAGCCTAACCGACCTAATTTAATGTTTCACCTATTATAACGTAGTCATCAAACATATATGTTTATATATCAGAATTAGGTTGGTTAAAAAAAAAAGATAGGCTAAGTATTTCGTACTTCATGTGGTGGCTTCTGACTTCTTATTAATAATATAAAACTAACAATAATACGATCAAAAGGCCTACAGTGAATTTATATAATATTTTATTTTTAACAAAACTGTTCCTTGATCAGTTTACCAATACACACTTAAACTTTGTGGCAGTTCTTGTAATAAAATTATACGGATTGCTGGTTTAATTAAAGAGAAACTATCCAATTAAAACACAATGTCCAACACTACGCTAGACAGCGAAGGTAAGGTTTTCTACAATTGTGGTCGGTCACACTGCCTTGCTAACAATTGCATTAGTTTCCACGGTTAATTTCCACCAATACATAGATCTACTAACTATCAAGATGAACACAAAAAGGAAATGTAAACTGTATTTACCGTAATTGATATATTTGTATTAACGTAAAACCATGTTTTTACATGTTAGGCCTATCTGTGTAAATTGAACAGAGCAAATGTAGAATTTTGTAATAAATTTGTATTATTATTTATTTCATAAAAAGTAACATTGTTGACGTCAACTTTTCTTGACCCCCCCCTCCCCCATGTCAACAATTGTCAAACTTGTTCAGACGCCCCCTCCCCCCTATTTTGTTAACGTAATTAATGGACGTCTCCCTACCTACAAAGCGAAATCCGGTTTTGAAAATCAAAACTGGTTTTCAATTTTAAAACCGGAATCCGGTATTCCGGTTTTCGTTTAACATCCCTACTAATAATATAAACCACGCACACAAAAAACCCTTATCTAAATGGTATCTTAATGAAGAAAAGAAAAACCCAGCTCTTTGTTATTCTACTCGACTCCACAGACTTAGACTCGCTGAACGAAAACCTGACATCCACGTCCACCCTTGTGTCCTACGTCTACTTCATCGTCTGCATGGCGATCGTTCTGTTCATTGTTTTCTTTGGACAGACAGTTTTTACCGCCTGCTACTTACCGGCCAGGGAAAGTTTAGGTAGTTCTTTTTGTTAATACACAAGATGTCATTTGTAGACAAACCGGTTATTCGAACGGGTAGTACAATTTTTTTTAATTCAAACTATCTAAATTACCCCAAGGTTGCACGCGGGCTAACATTACATAATCATATCGCTACAGATAAAAAAAAATTACAGACTACAATGAAGATAAATCTATACGTTTTTAAATTAACCAATGGGGATCGGACTTTATACAAAACAGACTGCTTTATTTATAAAGCCATTTGACAAGTCTTAACGATTATGCAAGCATGGTGAGCCTACTAAGTCGATGCATTCCAACACTTCCGGTCCATTTCATGAACGATTGATTTTGAACATCCAACGTGACGAGCATCACTTATTTTGAATGTGAGATTTTGCCCTTTTTACGAAATGTAAGGTTAAATATCTTCGTATTCAAATTAAGGCAATCGTTTCATGGATTTATAATGGCTGATATAAAATATTATAATAATATTGGTTTCTCTTTAACGTGGGCCCGGTGGCTGAGCTGCAGCGCGTTCGACTGGCCCACCGAATGGGCCTGGGTTCGATTCCTGGTGAAAGCCATGGATTTCTTCCCGAGACTCAAGGATGTCCCTGAGTCTACCCAGCTCTGACGGGTACCTGACTTTAATTGGGGTAAGGTAAAGGTGGCTGGGCATTGTGCTGGCCACGCAATCCCGCTAGTATGCCATGTCCACAGAAACTGGTGAACGCTGCTTCACCGGCTTCTATGATCAATTTGGTCCGAAGGGATACTTTACTTTATCTTCTCTGTTCAAAAGACAGCCTGCGGAGCATGAAAACATCATCAGGCTCCACTGCTACAAGGAGTACACCGGAAGGTATAGGGGAGTACGGGGTACTGGCGCCGAAAGAGAAGCCAAAGTTTATCAAGTTGACTGATTGGATTATAGATACAAGTACGTTTTTAATTTTCTTTCCGTTTTGTGACTATTTAGATTTAGATTATATACCATCAAATAAGATTATCCAGCTGACTGATTAGATTATACCATCAAATAAGATTATCCAGCTGACTGATTAGATTATACCATCAAATAAGATTATTCAGCTGACTGATTAGATTATACCATCAAATAAGATTATCCAGCTGACTGATTAGATTATACCATCAAATAAGATTATCCAATTTCTAGGGAGTTAATTGTTCTTTCCTTATGTTACCATTCACATGTATTAAAACATGGTGTTTTCATATAACCCCAATTCTAAGGGACCTCCACTGGCTCCCGGTGATAAAGCGAATAAATCACAAAATTATGTCCCTTGCGTACGGATGTATAATTGGCACTGCTCCTTCCTATCTTCAAGAACTGATATCAAAGCATGAGCCATCTAGGGAACTGCGCTCTTCATCACAGTCGCTCCCTTAGAACTCCCAGAGTGGCTGGACACAAATAGAAGTACCCAAGGAGTGCGCTCATTTGATCATCTGGCGCCCTCTACGTGGAACGGCTTACCTCAGACACTGGGAGAATCTGAGACAAAAGAGTCTTTTTAAAAAGAGCTTAAAGACCTAGTGGATGTGTGCCTTACATACCAATACATCTGCCACGACAATTCACACCGAGAGCGCACTGAGCATGCTAAATTTAATAGCATTGATAGACGCGCTATAAAAATGACGCATTATTATTATTATTACTACTATCCGTACATTATTAGTTTCCTACTTTTTGTATTTAATTTAGAGAGGTCCCAGGGGTCAGATTTAAGGAGAATGACCATGACGAGCGGCGTGGACGACGGCAGGACTTCATTCTCAAGTAGCTCCGATAAGATGTCCCAGAGAAGTTATAAAAGCGAGAACAGGGATAAAAAAGAACCCAAGGTGATCCTGGGAAAGACACAGCCTCGTCAAACAACATCGCTAACTCTATAAACTTTGCAAAGACCACCATTAACATTATTAGCTTAGAGAAAAAAACAAATCTTCTAGGTCTATATAGCGCGATGAAGTTCTAGAACATTTTTGGACAATCGAGGTGGGTGTAGCGCCCCCGTATCAAGGTGTGTCGAGTTGGATGCAGCGCCCTCTATGAGAGTAGTGGAACATGTATGTTTAGCGTGAGAGCGGTAACAACTCAATCATTCAAATGAAGAGTTTTTGTTTTGTCTTTATCCGCACTGTTGATTTCTCAGATCATTTTGATCCGTGGGCGAAAAAAAAAGAGTTCGTTAGACTCCGTGGCCACGACATACTAGGAAATGGTGTGGCCGGCCGGCATGACGCCCATCCGCATTTAATATTCTCAACGTGTTGACCTAGGCACCAACAAGAGCTTGATAGCCTCTTGGACACACACAACTTTCCAGACCAGACAAATGGTACCAAGGACAATGAGGATTAAAGCTAAGAATCTTCAGACAGGACGCCCTGGCTGCTAGTAAAAAAACAAAACAATTACAACGAAAGCATGAACCGCAAATAATGTTAGACTATTGTAAAATTAAAACTATTAAACATTTATTCTGTGGCGTCGACTGCTGTTTGTTGAAAACTAGGCTTAGCCTTAACGTAGTCCTATCTTATATATCATATATATTACAGACGCTCTTTCTATAAAGAAGATTAGTGCGTCCTACGCTCATCCGTGGTCCGAATCTATTAATGGTTTAAATGATGTTTGGTTTTCCTAGTTTGTTCAGGCAACCCATTCCATTCCCGAATGCCAGTCAGTTAAGTGAGTTATGAATAGCAGTAATAAATCATTCATGTTTACGTACCGATAATGGGAAATATTTAATGATAACGAAAGCAATCACCAGATAAACATTCATAATATTAAGCTGAAAGATTTATAACTTTGTTGGTAATATCTTTGACTAAACAATATTAGCTGCTACTCGGGCGTCTTGCCTTTGGATATTTTATCTTATAATTTTCTTATTATAATTGGGCTTCTAAGTCTCGAAAGACGATTTAGTACGGCCTTAGCTTGGATTTACTATTGCTTAGCAATTTTTGCTGGGATTATGTATTCCTCTCGTTTGAGAGAAAGACTTTGTTACAGCTCCAACGTATGAGTGATGGTTATACGGGATGCTCTTTTGATTTCTTCGCTGCTCTTCTCCTCTTCGTTGATGGTTCGAAGCTTTTCCTCCCCAGCCTTCAAGCCAATGTGTAGCATGCTACTCTAAACTTCTTGCTTGAGCCGTAGATGCTACACCGTCTAAGAGTCAAAGCGCTACGTCGCCCCACGGCGAGATTGCTCTCGTGTACCAAGTGGCGACAGCGGAATATGCATGCAACTGGTGCAGGCTAGGTATGAGTGAGATTCTGTCCGAGGCTAGCCCTAAGCTGGCACACCTATAGCGCGTCGCATGTTGGGTTTGCTCGTTCCGTTTGTGTTTCCCTTTCCCGAATATACATTTGCTTCACCCCCTCGAGTCGTGGAAAGCCTGTTATGTTGGTTGGTACGGCGTTGGTCGAGCGGATTTTGTCTGACACGGAATACCCCTATCTAGAGTGGACACATCCCCTCAAGACCATTTTTGAAACCAGCCGTATTTATAGGACGTTGATTACACAACCTTCCAGCAGTCGCACCACCCCCACCCCATCGGGGAGTCTGGACTCGTGGGGTGTGCATCCGCGGTCCCTCGGCGAATACCACTCCTCGCCCAGGCACCCCCAGCGATGAGGGAGGAAGCATGCATTAGCCCACTGGTTTGTCTGTGTCTCGGGGAACCAGTGGTTTACACTCTTCACTGGCTTTGAGGCTCATTCGTACAGGAATGTCTGTCCAGAGCTGTGAACGACCTGTAGACTTTTCGCCATCGTCAAGTTCTTCGTAGAGCAAACCCTTTGGGATTCTCCTATCCACAATCATGTGGACCTGGCCTAACCATCTGGGGTTTATATTGGGTAGGCTATATTGGTTTTTTGGCCCTTCAACGACATGCCAAGTGTTTGTAAAAGTCGCACTTATTAGGCCTACAATCATATTTAAAGACGTCAAATAGATTATCCAGTTTGAGAAAATGAAAAAAAAAAGATTTATTACTCTCAGATATTATAATAGTTTCAAAAAGTTATTAAATTCAAAACTCGCAGTTATTACCGTTTGAAGAGAAGAACTCGTTTAAGCCGACGTTAATTTTTCTCTCCCGATGTAACGTCAAGAACACCAACCCAATTTCGAGAAACAAAATCCCTGGCGTCTAGCATGGATTTAAACCCAAAATATCCCAAACACCCGCTAGACCATCGTGACCAACACAAATGTAACTTCACAATTTAAAGATAAAGATGAATCTGGAATTCAATCAAATGCTGATTTCAATATAGGCCTATATACTATATTTCTGATTTCAACACTATGTTACAAAATATGAAAAACACAAAAAAAATTTTGCTTTGTCAAAAAAAAAATAATATCAAATTTTTTTATTTAATATTTTTACTAACAATACTAACAAAGTCTTGTTCACTTTTAACAATTGGTAAATAACACAGAGAAACTTAAAGCTAACGTTGATAAGTCACATGTACTCTGTGTCATCCTGGCTATCTTTACTTAAAACTGTTTCTGTTTCTGACTTGGTCGTATTTGTGCTGCTTTTTTTTAATTTTCTCTTGTATGACGAGTCTGTGGGGGAGCAGATATTAAATTTTAAAAATAAAAAAATAACGAACCATTGCATAGCACAAAATGAACGTGTATGTTTACAAGAAAGACAACCCTCAGTCAAATTAAAATAACATTAGAATTTATTGAGTTACTTCCCCTATTCCACTGTTTATTTTTTTTATTATTTTTTTTAGATATCTGACATTTTATTTTCTATTGCATAAAATAAAACAAAAAAATAGTGAAAAATAGTGAACATTAGTATAGTGATTGATTGTTCCATACCACCCACCTCGCTCGTCTCTTAGTTGTTTTGCGTTCGATTCCTGGTACAAAGGATTTTCATTTAGAAACCATATAATATAACAAGCCTTTTAACGAGTCCTTATTTAAATGCAACTGATATTTAGCCGGCGCATTAATAGGTAAATTTCAAATTATAGCCATTGCGGCTTTGTTGAGTTGTGTGACATACATTCAATACCACAACATGCGAACGGTCTTTAAGCCCAAAACATTAAGAGTAAACAATTTACCGAGGCTTTCTCGAGAGGTCAAAGTGAAGCACATGTAGATCTTCTGGGAGCAGAAGAGAAAAAATATGATAATGCCGATTATCACCAGGAAGGTCACGTAAAATGTCACAACTGACCCAGTAGACGTTGGGTCACTCTCGGCCTCTGCACAGGAAGAGAAGCGTAACATTCTGTTTAGTTAACTGCGTAAAGACGTTATCTATATATATAAAAAGACAGTGTTAAGCCCCGCGAGGATCCCCATTGGTCAATTTGAAAACACGTGTGTCACTGACCTATCTAGGCATAGCCCAATATACCGTCTAATAATTTTTCACTTCGGACATGTGTCTTCGATAGCTCAGTGGTAAACGTAGTGGACTGCTATACGGGCGACCAGGGTTCGATTCTCCAGTTAGACTATACTTTTTTTATCGACAATATATTTTTCAAACTTTTAAAAACAAAAGACATTGTAAATCTATAGGCAATATAGATTTTGTTAAATAAAAATATTTGACTACAATATTTATTTACTTTCCTAAAAGTATTCAGTAAGTGTAGTTTATAAATTTGTTATCTGCACCCCAGACAGTCCTTTTTTTTTTCACCCGGGCAACGCCGGGCAATGTAGCTTGTAGTATAGTACTTTCTCTGAATTCTTTTCTATTAACAACACTGTCATTCTTTCTATTGACAACACTGTCATTCTTTCTATTAACAACACTGTCCTTCTTTCTATTGACAACACTGTCATTCTTTCTATTAACAACACTGTCCTTCTTTCTATTGACAACACTGTCCTTCTTTCTATTGACAACACTGTCATTCTTTCTATTGACAACACTGTCATTCTTTCTATTGACAACACTGTCATTCTTTCTATTGACAACACTGTCATTCTTTCTATTGACAACACTGTCATTCTTTCTATTGACAACACTGTCATTCTTTCTATTGACAACACTGTCATTCTTTCTATTGACAACACTGTCATTCTTTCTATTAACAACACTATCAATCTTTCTATTGACAACACTGTCATTCTTTCTATTAACAACACTATCATTCTTTCTATTGACAACACTGTCATTCTTTCTAGTAACAACACTGTCATTCTATTTCTTATTATCAATGTAAACTTTTAATGTAAAGCTTTATCTTTGTAAAACGGTAAAACTTTCAATTAGTAATAATGTTTTAACTTTTTCTAAGTAACACTGTAAAATATTTTATTAGTAATAATTTGAAACATGTTCTTTTGAGAAAAAAACAAAGGATTACGTTCACTATGGATTAAGTTCACTATATGTTAGGTTCACAGTGGATCAACTTTACTATGTATTAAGTTCAAAATGGATTAAGAGAGTTTGGGATTAAGCAGATAGCCGAGTAGGAAGAGAAATGAAACCAAGGATATACAGACTCCTTGGTGTACGGCTTGTGGCACAACAAGGATTAGGTGGCAGAGGCACTCACCTTTGCAGTTATCCCCGGTATATCCTGCCTTACAGGTGTCGCATTTGCCAGACATTAAGTCACATGACTTGTCGCCCGCACAGTTCCCACACACTGGTCACGCAGGGGCAGACGAGGAGCCAATGGTTGAGACGATGCCCCGAGTTCCGGGTTAAAAACAAAAAAACAAACAAAATGCGTTTGTGGTTGTACTGGATGTTTATGCGGGCTACACAAACACACTACTTATCCCTTCATTTGTTCTTTGTTTCACTTTCTATTTATCCTATCTTTGTTTGCGACATATGCCTCTAAAACCCTAACCCTGACACTAACCAATCCATTTTTTTTGTTAAATAGCCACCATGGAACCTATAATTATTAAACGTTATGTTAAATATATTTTTTTTTATATTCATCTTAAGTCGGAAAACGCCTATATTTCCCTTCTATGACGTCATATATGTCACACACGGACAAAAGCAACTGAAACGACTATTTCCGGCTTGTAAACACATCTGGCACTGGTATACGTTTGTCTGCGCCAAAATCTCTTAATGGGAAAGCAGAGCCTAAACTAATGAAAAAGGATTAAGGTGGGGGGGGGGGGGATTATATATTATTACCTCTATTGTAAGTTTTAGTAAATATATGTAGCGTGTGTTGTTGTTTTTTGTCTTAAATATTGACATTTTAAAAGTCTATATAATCTAATATGAATAATATTAAAATATAAAGACGTCATGTCAAAAACAATCAATATTATCCAATATCAACATAGTACATAAAACTGTCTAAAAGTCAATTGCACTCAAAAACAATATCCCATTCAATCCTTTATCAATGTCACCCGATATCCCATGTTATCTTTATCAATATTACCTCATCTTGTTAGAATTGTGTAATCTAATCCAAAATTAATATTATCTAACATCAATATCATCTAATAGACTTATAAATATTAAGTATACATCATGGATATCATCAATTATCAATCTCTTCAATCCAAAGTTATACAGTTATATCTAGTTCCGATTTATATTATATTATGTTATATCTATCTATCAATCTATCTATCTATCCATCTATCTATCTATCTATCTATCTATCTATCTATATATATATATATATATATATATATATATATTTATATAACAATAATAATAATAATATAATACAAACCAAAACCAATAGTATATAGTATCAACATTATCAAATATGGATGTAATCATCAACATGATGAAAATGAGCTTTACCGTCATTGCAACCGGGAGAATAGAAACCATTCGCACAGCCGTTGATGCAATTCCCAGTAGCAAGATCGCAGCCTCCATCGCCAGCGCAGTTGGCGCACTCTGTGTGTAGAAGGGGGAGGGGGGTCAAACAATTAGGATCACACAACGCGCGTGAAAGAAACACGCATGCCATTGGTACATTCCCTTGAAGGTTTTATTGATCAGGTTTTGAAAGAGGATTGTGTCTCCAGCACAATGTTTGGCCGCCCCCCGATTACCCCATCTCAATTAAATGTGACCAGAAACAAGTCCAATAGATTCAGAAGACCCAGGGGACGTTTAGAATGACCGACAAGTGCTCTGGTGATTAGATTACTGCACCATTTTTTAAACAAGCATAAATAAGAAGTACATGAACGTTTTTAAAATCAATTAGCTTTACTCGTTCATTCAGTATTAGCGCTTATTATATATTCGGAAAACGAACAATTCCTATCTTTAATGCCAATAGGCCTGAAATGGGTTCATCGTAGACATATTTAAAGTTGGCATGTATTGTTGTTGAAACTAGAAACGAAAGAAACTGTTGGACAGATAAAGTAAATACTTGAACAGCTTTTACTTCTGAGATTTATCTCTGAGATGTCAGTGGACTTGTTTAAATAAAATATTATCCTGGTGTTACAGTCTAATACAGCTGGTTGGGGACGAGAGACACGGGGGTGGTGGGGGTGGATTCACAATTAAAAACGATGAATAGACTTTAGGACGAACAAACGGATGGACAGACAAACACACGATTAGGCAGGTGGGTTAGTAGGTGGGATGTTAAGCAGGCAGACAGGCAGGTACGTAGGTAGGTAGGCAGGCAGGAAGGCTGACAAATATGTAGGTAACTAGGTAGGTAGTTAGGTAGGTAGGTAGGTTGCTAGGTAGGTAGTTAAGTAGGTAGGTAGGTATGTAGCTAGGTAGGTAGTTATGTAAGTAGGTAAGTAGGTAGTTAGGTAGGTTGCTAGGTCGTTAGTTAAGTAGGAAGGTATGTAGCTAGGTAGGTAGTTATGTAAGTAGGTAGGTAGGTAGTTAGGTAGGTTGCTAGGTCGTTAGTTAAGTAGGTAGGTAGGTATGTAGCTAGGTAGGTAGTTAGGTAGGTAGTTAGGTAGGTAGCTAGGTCGTTAGTTAAGTAGGTAGGTAGCTATGTAGATATGTAGGTAGTTATGTCAGTAGGTAGGTAGCTAGGTAGGAAGTCAAGCATGTAAGTAAAAAAAGTATCCCGTGGGATCAAATTGATCCATAAGGCCGATGAAGCAGCGTTCACCAGTTTCTGTGGTCACGGCATACTAAGTGATTGTGTGGCTAGCACTATGCACAGCCGCCTTTACTGTACCCCAACTGCTAAGGTCAGGTACCCATCAGAGCTGGGTAGACTCAGAGACACCTTCCAGACCGGGAAAAAAAAGCCTAGCCTGCACGAGGATTCGAACCCAGGACCTTCGGTACGCCAGCCGAACGCGCTGCCGCACGGCCACCGTGCCCCTCAAGCATGTAAGTAGGTAGGTAGAATTCCTACGTAGACAGACCGGAAGGTGGGTAGGTGCGCATGTTGGTTGGCTGCTTTGCTTGGGAGGGCGGGCGGGCGGGCGGGTGGTTGGCTTTCAGACCAGAATAAGGATCCGGTTCAATACCTTGTTCACAATCAGGTCGGTAGTAGCCTTTAATACAGCCTAGTTTGCAGGTTCCTTTTTCAGGATCACAGGACTCATTGACACAATGCTTACAACCTGTTTGTTTTGAATAATATTTAAAATCCATCCAATTATTATTAAACTCATACGTAAAATTATTGATTATACAGCATATCAACATAATGTTTACCTCCCTTAGTTTTTATATGGAGAGCACCATACTGAAGGTTCTATTTTTTTTTACTATAACGTTTGTTAAAAAAAAAATTCACTTAATCGCCTCAATATAGAGAAATGTTGGATGTGGCTTAATAATAATAGTTCTATTTGAATATATATATTCATCTAACATTATGTAATCTCAGAGCACATTTAACATTGAGCTACAAACAACTAAGAAAACTCTCGACTAAAAGTATAAAGCTGATTAATAATTTAACCCTTCCCGTACCGACCTACTTCTATCTATGCTGCCTTCAGTTCCGCTATATACGCGCCCTGGACTGTAAGGGCTAAAACATCACAAGCTTAGGACAAGGCAAATATACACTTTTTTTTTATAGAATCATTTTCCTAAGTAATTTATAAACGATTTTTGAAACCAGTCAAAATTTTAATTGAATTTTTTTTTTAAATGCTGAATATCATAGATAGAGACTCGTACTTTTCAAAGTGTCTAATGAGGCGAATTCTGAAAATTATTTTTGTTTTGCCGCCTAAACAAAAATCTGCCAATGTTAGCTTTTATCTATATGCCGCAAAGATATGGAATATCATTAGGGGGGATGGGGGACAAAAGCTTGAATCCGCCTCATGGTTTGTAAGAAAGATACTAACTATGACAGAAGATCTTAATTGAAGAAACCATCCCCATTATAGTGGAATCAGAAATAGAAATGGTATAAACAATGTAACAGACGTGGGGAAATGGAATAAACTAACCCATAAAAACAAAGTTTTTATTATACTCCCTCTCTTTGTAAAGTAAGTTTATGTTTAATTTATATTTTGATAGATTAAAATAAATATAAATGATATCATACCTTATGAATTTCCCCACTATTTTGCGCATCCTTTTTTTTCTAGCTTTGGCCCGCATAAAACATAAAAGATACATTGTGTCGTTTTCATTCTATTTATTTCGTAAAAACGAACATATCCGAAAAGTTTATTTACTTCCGTCTCTTCCGGTAGAGGCAGCCATAATTTATGTAAAATAATTTCTTCGATTCGCAAATTGGTCGAAGGATTTTGTGACTATTCCAAAGGCTATAATGCTGAAAATTTGATAGAATGTATTGTTAGTCGGGACAAGTCTGCTGCCCAAGTTTCGATTGGACGACGGGAAGTGGTCGAATAATCAATGCACAGTTTTGCTAACAATCAAGCATCCAAGAAACCAACCACCCAAGCAGACAGACAGACAGTGCGAGTTATAAGAAAGGGAGTAAAAAATATTTGGAATCGGATGAAGAAAGTAAAAAAAAAGAAGATTCCAAGCATAGCCCTAAAGAAGGATACCAACTGGATAAAGGAAGAAATTGGGGCGCGGTGGAAAAAAAAAACGGAGGAAGGAGTTCTGGAACGACATCACTTTGTCCAACCCATGATAGGAAGACATAGTGGAGATTTCTTGTAGGCTTATGTTCCACTGAGCGTGACCAGGACTAAGAAGATAAATTCAAAAAAAAAAAGCGCGAAACGTTTATGTCTTCTTATGTCTTCTAATGCCAACTTCACCACTAAATTGTTTATGGCGAGGCGGAAGTAGACACGTCATCTCCATAGCAACGGTATATAGATATCTGCTCATTACTCTTATCATTTGGGGGTTAAACCTAGCTATAAGTATGCATTTCTCCCAAAATTAAATCCTGGTTATACAAACTTTGCTCCGTTACAGCGGACTAAGCCAGATGAAATGCCTGAATGACATACTTACGTTATACTTGCCTGGCTGACATACTTACGTTGCGAACAGTGTTTGCCTTTGAATCCAGGTAAACATCCAGAAATACAGTGACCAGTATTTCTGTCACAGTTCCCCATTCCCGCACAATTAGAGCAGGCTTTTAGTGAACAAAAAAAGCCAACAATAATTTTTTACAGTTTTATTACTAACAAAATATAAATTCGAAACTCGTGCATAAATTCAATGATACATTATCAATATCATATTAAGAATATATATCATCATTACTAGTACATCTTATATATATATAGAGAGAGAGAGAACGGACAGGTGTCTGGTTTTGTACCGGTTATGCCCTAGTCCGGTATTTCAGCAGACTGTTTGATATAGAAAAGGCTAATAAAATTAATACCGGTATATGGGACATGTAGAGCAATATACCCAATTATTTCATGGGCGTGATACCTGGTAGGAGCAGAATATGAAGGCAACAGCTATTTTCTGAAGGTGTCCGGTGTTTTCTGAAAATATAGCTGGCATACCCAATCATCATCATCATCATCGATCCCATGACCGTAGTGTTTGTTGGAAAGGGGGGGGGGGCGAATGGACACCTCAACAGTAAACTTTCTCCACTTTTGCTAATTTTAAGCGGTTGTCAATAGTTGAGTCAACTGCAGCCCTGTCCACTATTTTGCATTGTCGAACCAGCATCTTCGCTGACGGCCTCTCCGACGTCCACCTTCTACAGTGCTCTGGAGGATGGTTTTTGGCAGGTTATTATGCCGCAACACATGAGCGAGCCATGTCAGTTTGCGCCGTTTGATTGTTGTCATAATGTTTTCTTGAGGGCCTGCAGTTGGGGATATTCTGTCCCACACATACGCATTAGTCATTTTGCTCTACGTATGAGATTCGAAGTATTTTCTCATGCATTTATTTTCGAATGCCTGCAACTTGTTTTCAGTTGCTGATAGCAGCGTTCAGGTCTCACATCCATACAGAACAATGTTTTTTACAAGGGCTATGCAAAATCTGAGCTTTGTTGGGAGACTAATGCTTTTGCTGGTCCAGATTATGTTTAGGCGAGCCATTGCAGTCTCAATCCTTGCTCGAATTTCTGACTCACAGCTTACGTCTACGGATATGATTGCTCCTAGATATTTGAAATTATTTACTTCTTCTAGTTGTTGTTGGTTGATTATGATGTTTTCACTTCTGGCATATGTGGTGTTGATCATTATTTTGCTTTTTTTCTGAGCTGATTTCCAATCCGTATGCCCTTGCTCTATCTGCAAGCTTGTCTGTCAGCTCTTGTAGTTCTTTGTTGCTCCCGGCCAAATGTCGATATCATCAGTAAATCTTAGATCGCATAGAAGTCTTCCACCAATTAAGATGGGTGGATGGTAATCATCGAGTGTTTCTCGCATGATTTTTTCTAGAAAGATATTGAATAGAACTGGCGAGATGATGCCATATATGTAGCCTATTATATTGATTTTCAAAATATGTTGTCATGTATATTGTTTTTCCAAGAATTGGAACACGCAATGTTTATTCTTCTCTCTCTCTCTTTTCTCACTACACACAATATTAGGACGTTTAGTAGGAAAACGAAAGATTCTAGGTAAAGTTGGGATTCTGTGTTGATCTCAAATTCTCAGGGTCTGGGAACGACTCATTATTTAATAGGGGAAGTTCCTATCGTTTTTGTTATGAGTTTAGTAATGATACCATGATTTTCACCCCTACTGGTAATGGGTCTGTCCCTTGCACCACTCGGATAGTATTTAATGATTTGTTTTGTCTGAAAGACAGAGAGTTTCAAAATATGTTCCTTTGAGAACGTTTGTGTTTGCACTATTTTATTCTAACTGTACATAATAGATATATTGTATATATTGAACATATCACCTGAAATAAACTATCAACAACAGTTACACTGAAGCTTCCTTGTCAAGTTACTATTCTATTGTGTTGTATACATTACTATAAAATTTATCTACTACTCTAATGCCCAAGAAAGGAAATGTTGGAATACAAATACTGAGTTTGTGCCCAGGACTATAAGAAGAGTTCGTGTAATACTGAAACATAAATACTAATAATTAAAGTCTCCCCTAGGACTAACGAGAATTATCAGCAAGATCTACACAGCTCTGGCCACAAGGGGATTGTGGACGTAACAAAATTTGGTGGTCTCGCCCGGTATATTTGAGTTCTACTTTTCCTGACCTAGGATTAACAAAATTTGGTGGTCTCGCCCGGTATATTTGAGTTCTACTTTTCCTGACCTGGGATTAACAAAATTTAGTGGTCTCGTTCGGTATATTTGAGTTCTACTTTTCCTGATCTAGGATTGGAAAAAATTTGTTGATCTCGTCTGGAAAATTTGAGTTATATTTTTCCTGACCTAGAAATATTTTGTGACATTAGTAGTACTGAGAGCGGCATATTTGTGTTTCGTTTTCTAGGACTGTGAAACTATTCTTTTTAAAAAGAGGAGAGAACTGGTTTGCGTATTTATTCCTTGGGAAGTGTGAAGATTCCACGAAGTGTGTAATATTATATTGTGCAAATTTCTGGACAAATCGTAAGTTGGAACTTTATATTTATTATACAATATATACTACTCTACTATCACAAATATTTCGAACGCTATACTATGGCTTCGAATATATCAAGTGAGGAACTTAATGCCATGTCATTTGCTGAACTAAAAGAATTAGCTGAGTCCTTTGGGATTGAGGCAGGACAGGCAAGACCTAATCGTAATCGTTTGATCAAAGAAATTATGACATGTTTGAACGGGCAGAATGCCATGAACACTGGTAATGTAGTTGAAGTGGGACAGAACGATATCAATGAAGGTTATGTAGCTCCCAGTGGGGGCGAGGTAATTGCCCACGGAGACGAGGTAAGAAATATGTCATCTAGATCATCAAACAATGATGAAGATGAAGGGTTGAGTGAAAACCTAAAATTCCAATTAGCTATGAAGAGAATGGAATTGGAAAGAATTAGGATAGAAATTGAAAGCAGAGAAAGGATAGAGATGGCACGCATGAACAGACCTGACCATCGTAGGGACAGCAATGGTATGGATATTAGCGCAATGAAGCAACACTTGCCTATATTCAGAGAAGAAGATGTTCAAGATTTCTTTTTGCTTTTTGAGAGGATAGCTGTAGATTATCAGTTCCCTGATGATAAGATGGCTTTATTGTTAAGGTCAACTCTCAACAAAGGAAAAGCATTGGACGTAGTGTTGAGTTTAACACCCGAGGAAAAAAATGACTATGAAGTAATCAAAGATAGGGTGCTAAAAAGTTATTCCCTGACACCAGAAAAATATAGAAAGCTATTTAGAGACAGAAAGAAGGCATATGATCAAACTCATGTAGACTTTTTGAGACAAAAGGAGAAAACGTTAGAACAGTGGCTAAGGTCACAGAATGTAAGTGAGTTTGATAAACTCAAGAACCTAATATTGTTTGAGGAATTCAATGATTGTATTCGAGTGGATATTTAAACCCACATCTCAGACCGAGGGGTTGAAGATGTGCATGAAGCTGCTAGATTGGCAGATAACTATGCCATAATTCACGCCAGCATAAAGCCATATTATGCTGACAAACCCAAAGTGCACATATCAGAGCCCAAGGAGGCTAGTAAACCAAAAGAGACAAGTGAAAACAATAATAAGAACAGTGGTGTAAATAATAATAGTAACTTAGTTCATTTCAGGAAGCAGACAGATGTAAATAAAGCAAAGGTGGTATGTTTCAATTGCAAGAAAGAGGGCCACATGAAGAAAGATTGTTGGATCCTTACCAAGAAGCAAGGTGCTATTCTACACTGTGCCAGAGTGCAGAAAGACAGCAAGCAGACAGAAGAAGTGTGCAACACAGGGTCAAGAAACTCAAAAGAAATGCGGCCGGCATCGCCCATAGTTGTGGAGTCGATGGTTTTTGAGAACAGTCTATCTAAGGTAAAAGAGAATAGCTGTACTCAATCTATTATGCTTTCAGAAGGCCGTGAGGAACAGATGGTTCCTGAAGTCCCGGAAGAGGACGACCTATCCGATTTTCGACCCTTTGTCTACGAGGGGACAGTGTCGACAGAAGTCGATGTACTCAGCAAGAAGAAAATACAGATATTACGTGACACGGGTTCTGCTGTCAGCGTGATCCTGGAGGGCAGTGTGCCGTTAACGGATGCCACCAGTACCGGTGTCACGATTCTGGATTAAATCGTAGCCTTATTAGTACTCATGGATAGATCACAGCGCAGAAGTAGTGTAGAACTAGAACATAGGTTAGCGTAGAGTTAGATTAGGGAGTAGAAAAGTAGCCTGACGCCATTACCTCTTTCCCTCTCTCACGCAATAGGAACACCCCAACCACCCTCTCCTCACCTCTCTTTAACCCTCTCTACACTCTGTCATTCCCGAATTCAGAGTTTGCTACTTGATTCAGCCAATTGGTATTACACTATTTGTATGTGTGATTGTATGTGTGTGTATTCTTTAATGTATGTATATATATATATATATATATATATATTCTATTATGCTGTCAATTATGATTCATGTGTATTTTGATAGTACTACTCATTTATTTTGCTAAACTCAGCATACCTGTAGACACCTTTTCATTATCTCCCCTTTTCGTCCCCTACTCAGCGCCCGTGGGCATAACCCTTTGTCCACTCGAAGTAGTGACATCTGGAGCGAAGCGCCTCGCACATACAAACTGGTACATCAAGGGGAGATAAGTCATTATCTTATCCTTTGTATCTCTGTTTACGTCTACCCACCCCCCCCCTTTTTCCCTGGGGCCCACCCCGCAAAAGTCGGCGGTACTAATTGTATACCCACTCCTAAATCCCCCCCCCAATAGTCAATCCTTTATGCAAGCAAACCAGCCAACCAGAACATATGTAATTCTAAACTAATGGAGCTATCCAATCAAATTGACCACTGATCACGTGACTAAAATTCAGGAAAGCGCGCTTAACTAGTTTTAGGACACTTCAGCTAAAACGTGAGGCGGAGAAGGTTGTTCGATTCTAGCCTCCACTTATTCAGTTCGTTCCATAGGATATACCGCCTGCCTGTGTATCGATAGATATTTTGTCAGTCTAAGTACCTTCATGAACACAGCTAGGTTTACCTAATGAATTGGATAACCTAGCAGTACCATGTGTTGAGTGTTAACTGAAGCCTGTGCAAATTCGTATATGTATCTTGCCATTGAGTGGAGAATTGAAATGATAATAAACACCTGAACTGAACCAGCGATTTATTTGCCTACTTAGAACTATTTGTTGTGTCCGTCATAATATCTAACGAGCCAGAGAGAGAAATAATAATTATTCCAGGGCGATTCCAGTCACGGTAATTCATACCCCACGACGACCTGCCACTACTACCCCACTCACCTACGACTCCGCACCCCTCTCATCGCCCAACTTCTGCCAGGTTGATGTCCTAATCGTAAACACATCCTGACAAAGTGGGGACCTCGCCGCGGGATCCTGAACTCAAGCCGTTCAGGGCACTTACAACAGCAATCAACCCGAGGACCACGCCGTACTGAAACCGACCCTGGATTGGGGGCTCATCTCTCTACAACACGAAGACTCTAAGCAGCAAACAGATCCGCCACCTCAAACGCAAGCCAAGTCACCCCAGTAAGCCAGGCTAGCCACTTTACGCAGCCTACGCCACCCAGATACCCAGGCTCGCCACTTTACGCAGCCTACGTCACCCCAGATACGCCAGCCAAGACACCCCATTAAGAAGATTCGCCACTCTAGCAATCTACGCCAACCCAGATACACCAGCAGCCATATTCGTCACCCTACGCCACCTGCGTCACCCCATTACGACCAGATTCGCCACCCCAACCGCCAGATCGTCACCCGAGACACCGCATCGACGTACCTGCACCCGAGACGTCAGCACTAGAAACCGCCGAGAACCCGACATCTGTCCCGTCATCCTCTCCATAGGAACCGCCGTAGTCCCGGTACCCAAACCAGGAAAATAGACAATAACACTATACACTATCTAGTCCCGGCACGGGGAGAAAGAACTTTTCACTATACCATAGTTATCCACACCAACAGCGCTAAGCGCCATATGACAATAATTTTATGATTGGATATGTGTGTTAGTATATGTGTGTGTGAAATTCTAGGAACCGCTGTTCTGGTGAGTACCATTTTGGACTAGTATTAAGTTAGTTAAACTCTGAACCCCAACCCCTCTTACATTCCCTCTCTCTATCTCGTCATATCTCTGTCCGTTTACTGCCTTACTCTCGCCTTACTCTGTCACTAT
Source organism: Anisus vortex (assembly GCA_949126835.1). NCBI lineage: Eukaryota > Metazoa > Mollusca > Gastropoda > Planorbidae > Anisus > Anisus vortex. The sequence goes on from OX421493.1 coordinate 9,769,112, forward strand.
GGCTGAAGGTGTACTATTGCGTAAGCAGCTGAGAGAAGAGGCTATAGCGATAGGCTACAGTGACGGAGACGTCATTAAATACGTAGTCGAACAGGTAGCGGCCCATGAGGCAAGAGAAGAGAAACTTAGAATAGAGCAGAGAGAAGAGAAACTTAGAGTAGAGCAGAGAGAAGAGAAACTTAGAGTAGAGCAGAGAGAAGAGAAACTTAGAGTAGAACAGTTAGCTAGAGAAGAGAAACTTAGGGAGAGAGCAGAACAAGTAGCTAGGGAGGAGAGAGCAGAACAGTTAGCTAGGGAGGACACACTTAGGCTAGAACAATTAGCTAGGGAAGATAGAGCTAGAGAAGAGAATAGATTAGATGAGGAGGCACGCAGGACACATGAATTCAGACTAGCTGAATTAGCAGCAAGCACTAGGACCCCCGACAACAGCGACAACCCAAACTCCCCCTCATCATTTGGCTCAGCCAACCCCAGCAACCATCCCCTCCCTCGACATGCTTCTCTATGGACCGACGTTCACGACCCCCGGCTAGAACAATTCGACATTTACCTCCGACGGTTTAGCGACTGTATGGAGTTAAATGAGGTCCCCCCAGAATTACACTGTAGGATCCTCGTCTCCACTCTGAGAGGGGAGGATTACGAGACTTACTGTAAACTGGCCCCAGAAGACAGGGAGTCGTGCGTTGCACTGAAAAACGCGCTACTAAATCGCCACCAGTTACACTCGTCCCACTACCAGAAGAAGTTTCGGTCGTCCACGCTACGACCGGGGGAAAATTATACCCAATTCGCGGAGCGAATACAATCTTACCTACTCAAGTGGGTTGAGTTAGGCAATGTCGAGCAGTCATTCGACGGTATGGTCACCCTCGTAATGACTGAACAGATAGAATCCCAGATGCCCCCCAAGCTAAAGGCTTTCTTAATCCAACAGGGAATATCCGGGTTAAACCCCTCCCTGCAGGGCGCAGATAGATTTCTACAAGCAGACGTAATAGCGTCATCCTCCCGCCCAGGACACCCACAGCCGCACCGACCTTATGGGGACAACCACCGCGTCAACCCTCCCCCTCAATCAGCCGCTCCCCAGCCACACACGCCCCACCACGGGCGACCTCGTCCTCACAACACACGCGGAGACCACCGCCACGCCAGACCCACCCCTCAGTTAGCACACGACAGGAACAGACGCGACCCCACCCCCTATTTGGCCGCCGGTGCATTTTACACCACGACAGAACCCGTAAGCGCCGACCAGCAGTATACTAACGGTCCGGCAGGACAAGAAACAGAAGCCCCTCACCCCAACCACTTAACCGAAACCACGGCCCCGTGGAATAGCCAGGAAACATACGGCGACTTGGATCAAGTCCATCACGTATTTTCCATTTCCTCAGTAGACGGACCCCATGAACCCCGCCACAACTGTGTCGACGAGATAGTCCGAATCAATGGCCACCTGGGCTCTTGTACATACGATTCCGGGCTCAGCTATGAGGCCCTAGTAACGGAATCAATGACCGACCCCCGCGACTACACAGGCCGCTATGTGCGACTCCAAGGGCCATCCCATGACTCCCCCATCCTGCGTCTACCGACGGCAGTCGTACACATCGACTCCGCCTTTACAGCAGGCCCCATCGAAGCAGCCGTGATTAAAGACGGGAAAGTAGACGTTCTACTAGGTAGGCCAATCGTAGGCAGACCACTCCCGCCCCGACCCACACAGGTGAGCCACGAGCCACCGCGCCCCACCCACAGCCCGATCCGCCCTCCCCAATTCGTGTCCATTAAAGACAGGCTCCGCAACGCAAAACTGCCCCAAACCAGAAGCGAGCTAAAGCGTATACTTCACGAGTTCAGTTACTATGAAAGGAATGCTATACGCGGTTTCCGGCAACTCGCAACACCCTTATTCGATCTACTGAATGCTACCACCCGTCCAAAATTACATTGGAACGAAAACGCCAGATTTGCTTTCGACCTGTTAAAATGTTTCTTAGGTCGAAACCCATTTCGAGTCCACCCCGACGACGAGGATTAGCGTTAACCCTAAACACCCGATGGGCCGGGTAACAATACAACCATGCGCCATACTCGCCCCCCCCCCCAGAAGATAACTTAACGCGTCCCCTTGTTCCCTCCGACCCCTCCCCGTCACAGACCCACCACCAAAACGTGGACACACCAAGATACCACTCGCAGATACTATCCCGGTACTCTCACTAACATCCCATACCCCAGAGACAGTAAATTAGGTATGAATCCACTCTCTGAGTAGATTCCCAAATTGCGCGGGTGAGTTGTCACGATTCTGGATTAAATCGTAGCCTTATTAGTACTCATGGATAGATCACAGCGCAGAAGTAGTGTAGAACTAGAAACATAGGTTAGCGTAGAGTTAGATTAGGGAGTAGAAAAGTAGCCTGACGCAATTACCTCTTTCCCTCTCTCACGCAATAGGAACACCCCAACCACCCTCTCCTCACCTCTCTTTAACCCTCTCTACACTCTGTCATTCCCGAATTCAGAGTTTGCTACTTGATTCAGCCAATTGGTATTACACTATTTGTATGTGTGATTGTATGTGTGTGTATTCTTTAATGTATGTATATATATATATATATATATATATTCTATTATGCTGTCAATTATGATTCATGTGTATTTTGATAGTACTACTCATTTATTTTGCTAAACTCAGCATACCTGTAGACACCTTTTCATTATCTCCCCTTTTCGTCCCCTACTCAGCGCCCGTGGGCATAACCCTTTGTCCACTCGAAGTAGTGACATCTGGAGCGAAGCGCCTCGCACATACAAACTGGTACATCAAGGGGAGATAAGTCATTATCTTATCCTTTGTATCTCTGTTTACGTCTACCCCCCCCTTTTTCCCTGGGGCCCACCTTGCAAAAGTCGGCGGTACTAATTGTATACCCACTCCTAAATCCCCCCCCCCCAATAGTCAATCCTTTATGCAAGCAAACCAGCCAACCAGAACATATGTAATTCTAAACTAATGGAGCTATCCAATCAAATTGACCACTGATCACGTGACTAAAATTCAGGAAAGCGCGCTTAACTAGTTTTAGGACACTTCGGCTAAAACGTGAGGCGGAGAAGGTTGTTCGATTCTAGCCTCCACTTATTCAGTTCGTTCCATAGGATATACCGCCTGCATGTGTATCGATAGATATTTTGTCAGTCTAAGTACCTTCATGAACACAGCTAGGTTTACCTAATGAATTGGATAACCTAGCAGTACCATGTGTTGAGTGTTAACTGAAGCCTGTGCAAATTCGTATATGTATCTTGCCATTGAGTGGAGAATTGAAATGATAATAAACACCTGAACTGAACCAGCGATTTATTTGCCTACTTAGAACTATTTGTTGTGTCCGTCATAATATCTAACGAGCCAGAGAGAGAAATAATAATTATTCCAGGGCGATTCCAGTCACGGTAATTCATACCCCACGACGACCTGCCACTACTACCCCACTCACCTACGACTCCGCACCCCTCTCATCGCCCAACTTCTGCCAGGTTGATGTCCTAATCGTAAACACATCCTGACAACCGGTGAGTCTGTTGTGCTGAGAGGTGCTAGTATGGAGGCTGTGGAAGCTCCACTGCACAGAATAAAACTCGAGTCGGATATTTTTACAGGTAACATCGTAGTGGGAGTGTGGCGCGCACTACCCGTCAAAGGCGTTTCCATGATATTAGGAAATGACATTATGAGCGGCAGAGTCACTGTCGAGCCCATGGTTAAAGTGTTGGAGACAAAGATGGCGGAGGACAAAAACCTACGTCCTGCCAATGAACGCCCAACATGTGCACTGACAAGAGCAATGCAGAAAAAGAATTCGGTAAAGGTTCCTGCTACGCCGTGTAGTGCAACGAAAGATGTGTTTGTCTGTTCTGAAGACACACATGCGAATGAAACAGTGATAACAGAAACACCTGACATCGATTTAAGTGCTACGTTCTTTGCTGAACTAACAACTGGTGATGCAACAGAGAACGATAACATTTTGTCACCAAAGCAGAAATTGGTGAAAGAACAATTGAATGACGAAGTAATAATGCAACTCAGAATGAAAGCTGTTGATGAAAAGACTGCAGATGCAATGGCGCAATGTTTCTACATGAAAGATGAAGTGTTGATGAGAAAGTCGAAACCGCTCAACTCAGGTACAAACGAGTGGGACAGTATTCACTAGATTGCAATACCTAAGTGCTATCGTCAAGATATACTGCGTATGGCGCATGATCTTCCTTTCGCTGGTCACATGGGAGTCCGAAAAACGCACCACCGTATCCTCCCTTACTTCTACTGGCCAGGACTGAGAAGAGATGTCGAACAATACTGCAAGACTTGCCACGTATGCTAAATGGTAGGACATCATAACCAACGAATTCCTGTCGCTCCACTCCAGCCGATACCAGCGCTCGACGAACCATTCAGTCATATACTCATTGATTGCGTGGGCCCGTTGCCGAAAACAAAAGCCGGTTTTCAATACCTGCTCACAGTCATGTGTTCATCCACTCGCTTCCCGGAAGCCATTCCGTTGCGTAACATAACAACAGTGAAGGTGGTAGACGCCCTGACATATTTCTTCACACGTTATGGCCTACCGAAGACAGTACAGTCCGACCAGGGGACTAACTTTACTTCGAACATTTTCAAACAAGTCATGGAACAATTAGGGATAAGCCATAGGCTATCAAGTGCCTATCATCCTGAGAGCCAGGGAGCTCTGGAAAGGTTTCATCAGACATTAAAATCGATGCTTAAAAAGTACTGTTATGAAAACGAGAAAGACTGGGATAAGGGTGTGCCTTATGTACTGTTCGCTGCAAGGGAGGCCACTCAGGAATCCCTGGGGTTTAGCCCATTCGAACTTGTGTATGGACACTCAGTCAGAGGTCCGTTGAAACTTCTACATGAAACTTGGCTAACGGACAGTGAACCGATTGGACTTTTGTCATATGTAGATACATTTAAAAATAGGCTTTATCATGCTTTTAACCATGTGAAGATTCATTTTCCACAGATGCAGGAGCGTATGAGACAGAACTATGACCGTAAAGCTACAGCTAGAACTTTTGCACCAGGTGACAAAGTTCTTGTGTTTCTACCTTTTCAAAATCAGCCTTTAAGTGCAAAGTTTAGTGGACCCTATGAGATAGAGTCAAAGCTTGGCGAGGTCAATTATTTGATAAAGACTCCTGACCGGAGACAAAAGCAGAGGGTATGCCATATTAATTTGCTTAAGCCCTATGTTTCCAGGGAAAAGAGTAAACCACGGGAGGTCCCCATGATTTCATTAGCTAGAGTCCCAACGGATTTATCTAGGATAGAATATAAGTTTGCAGAAAGTAAACTTAATAATACAGATGCCCTTAAGAGTTTAGATACAAGGCTAGAACATCTTCCGGTAGAAGATAAGGAGAAGATTATTGAGCTGGTACATGAAAATAAGTCAATGTTTACAAATGTTCCCAGTAGGACACATGTCATAGAGCACGATGTAATGTTAACCGAGAGTGCCAGGTCTATTAAACAGCATCCATTTGACCCCATCAGACCTGAGCATATTAAATTAGATGTAAAGTATATGTTAGATGATGACATAGGAGAAAAATGTGATAGCAAATGGTCTACACCCTGTGTGATGGTACCAAAAGCCGACCACACACTGCAGTTTTATAGAGACTTTGGGAAATTAAGTAATTTGACAAAGACCGACTGGTGTCCCATTCCCGTATCATCGACAAGATAGAGACTAGAGACAACGTCACAGCTGATACTCTATCTCGGGTGCTACATGATTGACTAAATAACCCTATACTTCTTTTTCAGATCATCTCACTTATTCATTAAGAATGTGTCATGATAACCTATCATTCGTTTGAATTTTGATTATGGAATACCTATAGAATACTTGTATCATACAGAAGTCAAGTCTTTTGAAAGTATTAATAATTTTTATAATCATGTATAATATTGATGTTCTGATATATTTTAAATTCATTTGATTCAATTCATTTTATTATGGAAAAGAAATTCCATTTAAATTTTGATGCACTATGCAATAAATATATATGCATGTATTTACTTGATATGGATGGATGAAAGTTAATTGTCATTGCATGCAATTAAGTGGGAAACTTTAAGCTAATTGATTTATTATCTTGTATTATTTTAGTTAATGAATGGAACTAAATAATAATATGTACAATTTTTATCTTAGAAAGAGATGTAATATCAATTGGTATAAATTAATAGATAATATTGGAAATCTATTGCTAAATTGTTATATCATGGTAATAGAATGGGAAAAACTAGTGGATATTCACTATGTTGTATATAGGTTGTTATATATTCCATATATCCGGGAATGGAGGGAAACAAAGGTACCTAAAGGTGGGCACTCATTCAACCCTGAACAATCTTTTATATTAAACTTTCAAATTTGCCAAAAACGCATAATAGTGGATTACATTTTAATATTGAGATTACTGTAGTAATCGTAACTAGAGCGTATTTTCTCCTCATATTTGAGAAAAGGGGAAGTATCATCATCTTAGGTATGAACCCTGTTAATGTCAAGTTGACACTGTAATTTAAAGGGGAAGTAACCTGTAGTTTGATTCGAGTTACGTATTACTTATCTTTTGGTTTGTATATTAGAAGTAAACTGTTGAAAATTGACAGAGTTTGAGCAATGTTATATTTGTTTAAATAGATTAAAACTTTTTGCAAATTTTTGGTGGAAATCCACACAACTGTACATAGTTAAAATAAGAATGACTAGAATATTTTGGAATTATTTGTACTTGTTGAGACATTAGTTAATATTAATATTAACGGGGAAATATTTGTCCATCACGTTATAATCACAATTACCATTGGGTAGTGACACTTTTTATAATTTAGTTGTGCCAGTGAGCCATGTTTGCTTAAATTGTCTTATAATCTTCCATTGATTGATGGTTGTTAAAACGATAGTGTTAAGTACGAAAAATGTACCATGTTGAGTATTACTTGGGTAATTATGGTACATTATTTCTTTCATTGGGTGGGGGCGTGTCATGTATATTGTTTTTCCAAGAATTGGAACACGCAATGTTTATTCTTCTCTCTCTCTCTTTTCTCACTACACACAATATTAGGACGTTTAGTAGGAAAACGAAAGATTCTAGGTAAAGTTGGGATTCTGTGTTGATCTCAAATTCTCAGGGTCTGGGAACGACTCATTATTTAATAGGGGAAGTTCCTATCGTTTTTGTTATGAGTTTAGTAATGATACCATGATTTTCACCCCTACTGGTAATGGGTCTGTCCCTTGCACCACTCGGATAGTATTTAATGATTTGTTTTGTCTGAAAGACAGAGAGTTTCAAAATATGTTCCTTTGAGAACGTTTGTGTTTGCACTATTTTATTCTAATTGTACATAATAGATATATTGTATATATTGAACATATCACCTGAAATAAACTATCAACAACAGTTACACTGAAGCTTCCTTGTCAAGTTACTATTCTATTGTGTTGTATACATTACTATAAGATTTATCTACTACTCTAATGCCCAAGAAAGGAAATGTTGGAATACAAATACTGAGTTTGTGCCCAGGACTATAAGAAGAGTTCGTGTAATACTGAAACATAAATACTAATAATTAAAGTCTCCCCTAGGACTAACGAGAATTATCAGCAAGATCTACACAGCTCTGGCCACAAGGGGATTGTGGACGTAACAATGTGAAATGGAGACATTTGACAACATATAATCTATTCAAACAAGCAAAGGCTTTTCACCCTTCACTTTCACCTATCCCATAACCCGAGTGAGGGTCGTTGGGCCACCATCTCTTGACTGTTGAACGATTGTACGCTACTCGTCTCTGTCCTGCGACGCCCTCTTTGAATCCGCAAGAGACAACTTGACAAGCCGGTCCACTCCTTGATGTCATCCTCCCATCCTCTCTTCTGTCTGCCTCTCTTTCTTCCACCCTGCACTGTCACCTGCAAGGTGATTTTCGCCAGGCCTTCGGAGCTGCCACATGCCCCGTACCATCTGAGTTTTTTTTTCATCTAATAGGTGCAGAGTAGGGCCGAAGACGTTGGTGATTCGCTCTCGGACAGCTTTTACTCTGTTTTAATTGAGTCTTGGGCACAGTGTAAAAATAAAATAAATGTGGTTCATGATAAGACTAGAACTACTCACAATCGCTGCAGTCTTTTCCCTTGTAACCATTCATACAGCTGTTGTGACAAACAGCATCGTATCGTCCACAGCCGCCGTCGCCAGAACATTTGGAACAGCCTGTGAAACAGTGCCACATATTTTCAGTCTTCGGGAATCGGTGCGCAGTGAGTAAACATACAATAGACAACTTTAACTAAACTAAGTTTAGGGATAGGATTTTTAAAAAATCATTTCACTGTTTAAAATGAGATAATAATCTATCAACAATTCAAGTTTTAAAAAAAAGAAATAGTACAGATATCATTAAGAAATTGACAGATACAAGAAGACACAAAGTCAATCTTCGCTCTTAGCCGAATATCATATATGTGAAAATTATTTTAGCCAGTTCAGAGAACCGGGAACCTATGCTGGTCTTCTTATAAATACTCAAACGCATTTTTTTTTGGCATTTATTTATACTTAATTGGATTTACGGACTGCGTTATGAAATTGATAAATACAAAATCTTTTTTAAAAAAACAACAACTACAAGTTGATCATAAAGGTAGATTGAATTACTCAGCAGACAAACGTCGCCTCGGAATCCTGTCTGGCATCCATGGATACAGCGACTCGTATTCCAATCACAACTTCCGTCTCCAGAACAATGAGAACATCCTAGCGAGGATAAAACAGAAAAAAAAAAAAGAAAACCGAACAAGCAGATGTGATTGGCCTTAAAATATACTAGAGTAAAACCGAACAAGCAGATGTGATTGGCCTTAAAATATACGAGAATACTGGAGTAAAACCGCACTTTGGGCATCGGTAGGCACAAGTCCAAAGTCGAATATTCGATTCTCTGCCTGAGGTATGAAATGTCATCAGAAACGATATTGTACTCGAACAACGGATAAGCGTCGGTATATATACCTATCATCTTCAACACCTTCACCTATCTAATATCTCGAGGGTGGATCGTTTGAGGCACCATTGCTGACTATTGCGTCTTCACGCGTCAGTAGGGAATGACATGGCCGGACCCTCTATTACATCGTCCTCTCAACTTCTCTCTTCTGTCTGCCCTTGTTTCGTTCCTCCCTGCACAGCACACTGCAAGGAAAGTCTTTGCAAAAGTCTTCAGATCTTGTGTCCTTACCATTTCAGTTTCCTGCTTTTGAGGATGGTGAGCATGACTTCATATGGATCCTACCAACAACCCATAAATTCATTAGTCAATCGGGGAGGAAGGGGGGGCGCCATTGATGACAAGACTACCATCTTCCTCCATTCTTCTCACCTCAGCTTCCATCTCATCATTTGGCACAGCCTAAACTGGCTAAACCCCATCCGTGCCTTGAAATTGTGACATAGGAAACCAAGGACGATAAATCAGTTCTTTCACTATAGGCTAATATTTGGTCATTCGTTGTGTATTTTTTTAAACTCCTTACAGTTCTCGTCACCACGACACATTAGATGTTTGTATAGTCATCACAATGAAAAGACGCAGAATTGGTTTTCAGAACTCAAGTACCCCATGTCAACATAAAAATTACCCGTTAGTGTTTTATCCGGGGTTAAAAATCTTACTGGGTTCATTGACAAAGACTTACTGAGCGTGCAGCGAGTTCCTCTATACCCAGGCTGGCAGGTTTTGTTCTTGCAGGCGCCTGTGAATTTGTCGCACTCGCCTGTGCCTCCACACATGCCGCAGGCTAGCGGGAAACAGATGGAGTGAATTAGGGTCAATAGCGGTAGGTGACCGCTTTGTCTAGATATGATTGTTCCTCAAGCTACTTGATAAAAGTTTAAAGAAGAATTTAATACTTAAACTTATTTACAATAATTAAATTAATGCGCCCTGGTTGATAATAAATGTAATCAACAATAAGTAATAATAAACAATAACAATTACACCTTTACATGCCTTAAATTGGTTTTGGTGAAGAAAAAAAAAGAAAAAGAGAAAAAAACTCTTTTCTTGTCCCGAGAACAAATGGAAATAAGTACTCTTTCTTCCCGAGTGGCATCCGGGCGTGAAATGGGTTGCCTGGACAAACCAGGAAAACCAGGAATTTAACATCATTTAAAACATTAATAAAATACAAGACTAGACTCGGACCAAGGATTAGCGTAGGACGCAATAATCTTCTCTATAGAAGGAGCGTCTGTAATATATAAGATAAGACAAGGATGTATTAAAATGGATTTTCCCGTTGGTATAAGAATGCGAAGTAGAAGAAAATTCGAATATTGTTAAAATTAACATGTCAACGGGTCTTCAAACATTTAATAACTAATCTGACTTGTTAAATAAATAGATGTATACATTAGCTCTCTAAAATATAGTTTCAAAATATATATAAATATAATATATGCTAAAACGTAGGATTAACTTAATTGCTAAAAACGTAAAATAAAGTTAACCGTCAGACAAAATTGATCCATAGGACCGGTGATGCCAGTTTTTGTGGCCACGGCATACTGGGTGATCGTGTGACCAGCACTATGCACAGCAGCCTTACTTTACCCCAACTAAGGTCAGGTACCCATCAGAGCTGGATAGACTCAGGGACACCCTCCAGACACAGGAAAAAAATCCTAGCCTCCACCAGGATTCGAGCCCAGGAGCTTTGGTGATCCACTTATATTAATTAACACATAAGAAATATTTATAGATATAGATATACGTATATATTATATAAATATAATTATGTTGTTATAAGTGTACTTACGTTCATCACATATGTCGCCGCTATATCCAGGGTAACAGCTGTGTGCGCACTGGCCTGTATCTTGAAAACATTCCCCCGTGTCTCCACAATTTTTACACACTGAAACAAACAGCTAAGTTAATTTGTCTTTTCCTCTACTGAAATATTCGCACAAGTGTTTTCATAGAGTTGTTTTTTTTTTCACATTATCATCTCCATCACCAGACCCTTTACCGTTGTGGTCGTTGTGGGGAGCGAATGGTCACCTCAGCAGTCACCTTTCTTCACTTTTAGTTCAGACCTTTGCAGCTTTGTCCAATCCGTTATACTGTCGACCCAGCATTTCCGCTGACGGCCTCTCCGACGTCCACCTTCTACTTTGACTTGGAGGGTGGTCTTAGGCAGGTTATTATGCCGAAACCACATGACCGAACCATGTCAGCTTGCGCCGTTTTATTGTTTGTTGCCATTACGTTTTCTTGAGGTCCCGCAATTGAGGATATTTTGTCCCAGACATATTCATTAGTCATGTGTTCTAGATAAGAGATTCAAGGTTTTTTCTCATGCATTTATTTTAGAATGCATGCTATTTGTTTTCACATTATAATCTAGATTAAATAAGAGTCCTGACCGGTTGCTTTTTCTTGGTCAGAATATTTTCAGTCTTTGATACTATGTTAAGTTTATACTACTAGTATAAAAAATATAAGAATCCTGATAGAAAGTTATTACAATTCAAATACTTTGACAATTCCATCGCTATTGTTGGGGGGAAAATAAAATATAATGACTTCTCTAATGAAATCAATGATACGGAATTACTCAAACTTTACAATACTATAGAGCAGGGGTCGGGAGCCTATGGCTCGCGAGCCAGATATGGCTCTATTGATAGCTGCATCTGGCTCGCAGACAAATGTTTGATTATAAAAAAATGTTCCTTTAGACTCCTTTGATCTACACATTAATTGCGTATCAATGTTTCATTCTACAAATGAGCTTAAGTCTATTGCAGCTCAGCATCAGAAGTGGTGAAGGAGATAAACTCCGCTGACCTAAAAGACAGAAAAATAGCAACCTTGCATTCATTGTAATTAAAGGGAAATGACTCTTGCACACATTTACTTAAATTTTTAGTTTTAAACATAATGTATGGTTCTCACAGAAATACTTTTCAAAAAATGTGGTGTTCTTTCCCTGTCCATGGCTCTCTCAGACAAAAAGGTTCCCGAGCCCTGCTATAGAGGAACATTGTTCGAGTTATTTAACGAAAGATATAATTTAAAGTTGACATATTTAAAGATGGGTTAAATATAGTATTAACCCTTCCCGTAGCGACCTACTTCTATCTATGCTGCCTTCAGTTCCGCTATATACGCGCCCGGGACTGTAAGGGTTAAAAGAACATAGAAACTGACATATAAGTTTCGTTTTATTATAATAGTGCGTCTCAAAACGGACATAAATCTAAATGCTTCCTTGTGATAGGGTCTCAAAGTTTTCCAATTCCATTTTTATTTTGTCAGATTCAAACACATCGTTGTCAGTCGTTGAATTATTATTTTTTTATGTGTTTAGTGTTTTATTTGGGACGGAGAGTGGATGGAACCGAAGTAGTGAGAATCTGAATCTGATAGGGTTCACAGAAATGCATTCAGACTATGTCCTTTCAACAAATTAAATGAGGAAAGATATACGAGAGATATGTTTTTACAAAGTGCGAGACTTACGCTGAGTGCATTGTTTCCCCTTGTATCCAATCTGGCAGGCCTGGCAGTATCTCTCTCTGGCACAATCATACTCATTGGATTGGATACAATGTTGACAGCCTGTAGATGGGCAGGTAGAATTGGTAGAATTTGCAGGGTTGAGATGGGCCGGTAGAATTTGCAGGGTTAAGATGGGCAGGTAGAATTGCAGGGTTGAGATGAAAGGTAGAATGCAGGGTTGAGATGACAGTTAGAATGCAGGGTTGAGATGGCAGTTAGAATGAAGGGTTGTGATGTGAAATAGAATGCAGGGTTGGGATGACAGGTAGAATGCAGGGTTAAAATGGACACGTAGAATTCAGGTTTAGAAGAACAGATGGAATGCAGGGTTGAGATGGACAGGTAGAATGTAGGGTTGAGATGGACAGGTAGAATGCAGGGTTGAGATGCCAGTTTGAATGCAGGGTTGAGATGGCAGGTATAACGCATGGTTGTGATGTGAAATAGAATGCAGGGTTGAGATGGCAGGTATAGGTAGAATACAGGGCTATTACTAAAAACATAATGGAAAGGAGAGAGGAACCATGGTCATGGTCTTCACTGCCCGACAAATGCAAGAGAAATTCTAAGAAAAACATGTACATCTCTACGCCACCTTTGTAGACTTAAAAAAGGCATTTGACACCAGTTTCCGGATAATCATGGCCGAATTCGGATAAACATCTTCATTGAAATGGTCAAGCAACTCCACGATGGCATGCTTTCCAGAGTCCAAGATCGGGGCAGCTATTCTGACCCTTCTTAGTTACAAACAGCGTAAAACAGGGATGTGTCTTAACCCCTTACACTCTTTAGCCTCATGTTCTCAGCCATGCTGATGGATGCCTTCGGAGACAGTGATGTAGGGATCAAACTCGGGTACCGCTTTGACGGTACGTTGTACAATCTGAGATGACTGCAGGTCAATCTAAGACTCGCATTTTTTTTTGCCGATGACTGCGCCCTGATTGCTTTCATGGAGTCAAACGTGCAATGCAGTTTGGACCTGTTCTCAGCGACATGCGAAAACTTCGGCCTAACCATCTCCAGCAAGAAAATAGAAGTTTTGCACCAGCCTGCTCCTGGGTGTGACTACATTGAACCTTCTATTACTGTAAATGGACAAAAGCTAAACATTGTGGATGGATTCACGTACCTCGGCAGTACCCTCTCCCAGGCTGTGCATATGGAAGAACAAGTCAATACTAGGATGGTCAGCGCCTCCTTTGGAAGACTCCGGTTAAATTTACGGAATCAGAAGGGCATCAAGCTGCCAAACCGAATTAAAAGTATATGCAGCAGCCGTTCTACCAATTCACTGTGAAACCTGGATCGTGTATAGCCGCCACGCCAGGAAGCTATATCACTTCCATCTGAGCTGCCTACGGAAACTGCTGACGTCAAATGGCAGGACAAGATCAGAGACACTGCACACGAAGAGAAAAGGCTGAAAGTCGCAATGAAAAAAACGACACCTCAGAAGATCCTACGACGTCAGATCCGCTCCCAATGGCCAACAAGGCAAGCATCCATGCTCCCAAAGCGGCCAACATTTTCAGGCAAAAGAATAGCCACCATCAGCCATCTGCGGACCCACAAGCAACTGCGACTTTGTCCGAGGATGGTCTTCATCGAAACCGATGGACAAGCACCATCATCACTCGACTGCACGAAGATTGCACACAAAAAAATTCTTAGAGAAACATTTTTAAAATGACATTTCGGCTGACATTTTGTCACCATAAGCACGCTTGTTGCCGGCAAGAGCTTTAAATAGTTTTCTCATATTTATGTATGCTACCACAAAAAAAATTCTATTAAGTCGAATTATATTACAATTGTATAATAGTCGTGTATACCTTCAGTGAATGGTTTTTGTGAAAAGTACATAACTCTACCTGTACAGTCTCGGTATTCCACCTTATTTAAACGAGAAGTTGAACTTAGTAGGATTAAGACTAGTAAATTAGGAGATTATGTAATCTCCAGTAATTGCGCTGCTTGTAATGACAGTGTGTTGCAAACTGTCGATTAGTGTCAGAATAGTGGATGACAGTGGAGTACAGAGTTACATTGAGAATAGGTTCCTAGTGTCAGAATAGTGGATGACAGTGGAGTACAGAGTTACATTGAGTATAGGGTCCTAGTGTCAGAATAGTAGATGACAGTGGAGTACAGAGTTACATTGAGAATAGGGTCCTAGTGTCAGAATAGTGGATGACAGTGGAGTACAGAGTTACATTGAGAATAGGGTCCTAGTGTCAGAATAGTGGATGACAGTGGGGTACACAGTTACATTGAGAATAGGGTCCTAGTGTCAGAATAGTGAATGACAGTGGAGTACAGAGTTACATTGAGTATAGGGTCCTAGTGTCAGAATAGTGGATGACAGTGGAGTACAGAGTTACATTGAGAATAGGGTCCTAGTGTCAGAATAGTGGATGACAGTGGAGTACAGAGTTACATTGAGAATAGGGTCCTAGTGTCAGAATAGTGGATGACAGTGGAGTACAGAGTTACATTGAGAATAGGGTCCTAGTGTCAGAATAGTGGATGACAGTGGAGTACAGAGTTACATTGAGAATAGGTTCCTAGTGTCAGAATAGTGGATGACAGTGGAGTACAGAGTTACATTGAGAATAGGGTCCTAGTGTCAGAATAGTGAATGACAGTGGAGTACAGAGTTACATTGAGTATAGGGTCCTAGTGTCAGAATAGTGGATGACAGTGGAGTACAGAGTTACATTGAGAATAGGGTCCTAGTGTCAGAATAGTGGATGACAGTGGAGTACAGAGTTACATTGAGAATAGGGTCCTAGTGTCAGAATAGTGGATGACAGTGGAGTACAGAGTTACATTGAGTATAGGGTCCTAGTGTCAGAATAGTGGATGACAGTGGAGTACAGAGTTACATTGAGTATATGGTCCTTGTGTCAGAATAGTGGATGACAGTGGTGCACAGAGTTGAGATAACGCCAGCCTTACTTTGACGGCAAACGTGGTAGTGGTGGACTTCCATCTCGCATATGTAACAGTTCCCGTGGTCGTCACACCTGTTGTCAACGCAGGTGCAGTTTTTGGCGCAGTCTAGGACTTTTCTACCTTTGTGACAGTCTGCTTGCAGAAACATGAGAGAGTAATATATAGGCCTACATAGCTCAAGTGATATATACAATTATATATATATATATACATATATATATATATATTATTAATATAGTTTTCCAGTGATTCAATATTTCCTCGATGAACTATTTCAACAACGATACCTCTGCAAAGTGGAGAAAATACTCAAAGTTAATTAATGTCTATGTCATACGATTGTGTGTTTATCAAATGGCTGTACTAATAAAGAAATAAACTCTATAGGTGGACATTGTGCTGGACGTACAGTCCAATAGTATTCTGCAATCATTAAGGACCATATATTTGGTCTGACAAAGGTACTTTTTTTTCTTCTTTCTAAGTCATACGATTGTGTGTTTATCAAATGGCTGTACTATAGAAATAAACACTGTTTAACAGTTAAAGGCTTCTGTAGCTCTAATATAAACACAACAACATTGATAGACTTGCCGCCGTATAGCTCGAGCTCACACACTGTCATTAGGTAACTGCCCATTGGGTCCCGCAAAGGTTCCTTCAAAGACACGCCGTGCAGGTTGGCAATGTTGATTGGTACGCTGTAGACGAACAGCTCCTCTGTGAATGAAGCAATCTGGCGGCCTCCGCTGGGTTCCTCGCTGGCCAGCTTGAATCCAACCATATGCTTCCAAGACATTTCTACCCGCAGGATGCAAAAAAAAATAAAAAAATAAATGCAAGAACAGTTTGCTTTTGGGGGGGCATCTGCAAATAAATGACTTTTAGCGATCTATCCGGGGGGGGGGGGGGCATGGTGACAGAGCGGCAGCGCGTCTTGGGTTGGAAATCCTGGTGAAGGCTTGCTTTTTTGTTCCCGGACACGGAGGGTGGTCCCTGAGTCTACCCAGCTCTGACGGGTATAAGACTTTAGCTGGTTTAAAATGAAGGCCACTGGTATTGTGCTGGCCACATAATCCCCTAGTATGCCGTGGCAACAGAAACTGGCGCTATGGATCAATTTAAGCGATCAATCATGATTGCCTGACTTATTTGTATAATGATTACCCTAGTATAAATTATTTCATTTGTATAAATTGGAAACGTTATGCAAAAGAAATGTGTATTATATCAACTATATTTGCTTTATTCGTAAAATTTGTTGTTGTTTTTTTAAATAATATTTCACTAATGAGTTAAAGTTATAAACAGGGGAGCCATTTACAAAATACAGAGAGATGTCCTTTTTAAAATTGTTGAACGCTAGTATCTTATCGGGTTTTCCCAATAATATTCACGTTGTAGTCTGCTGTTTCTTAACGCGACGAAAATTTGGCTCAGAGAGTTTGTAGGTTGTATTACACAAAAAATAACTGGCATATGACGTAATGTCTATTGCAATCTTTTAATAGTATTAATGTTATTTTAATATTATAAATAAGAGGTCAGAAGCCTGACAGCAACACTTCATTTGCATGTTCCAGGGCCAGGCGACCGTAAACAATGAAAAATAAAAATAAATAAATACCTAAAGAAACGCTCACACTACAGTTTTAATAATTGTGTATGTTTTTTTATGTTATTCTTTCGTTCTTTTTTAACAAAACACATTTTAATCATTCGTTTTAACGTCATTTTTACATATATAATTATATTATATATATATATATATAAGTCAAGAAATTGTAAAATATGTTAATTTGTTTCTATTAAATTTAATTTAATATTTTAATTTCCATTATTGAATAGCTTGAGCGGATTTAACTATGAACAAACGACAACAACAGCAACTAGTTGAAATATACTTTTGAAATATATATTGCCAAACAAACAGATACATCTCTACATCTCTATAGCTTTGTATAGAATATTGCAATGAGCTTACTTCAATATTTTACTTTCAATATTAAAAAAAATGCTTTCAATAACAGTATTTAAGTCACTTACATTTAGAGCAGATTACATCATTAATCTTCTTTTTATAGATCATTGGGTTTCATAAGGGGAGATAATAATCTTTAATAATAATATCTTTTATAATGTATTTTAGAGCAGGGGTCGGCAACCTACGGAACGCGTGCCATACTTGGCACTCCTAGGGATTTTCGATGGCACACGGAAAAAGGCCTTAAAAGTCTATTCAAGTCTCTTCTACAAGAAATTGAGTGCTACAGCAGGATGAATTTTAGGCTGTTGGCACGCTGAATGAATTAGAAATCCTACTTTGGCACACTGTTATTAAAAGGATGCCGAAGCCTGTTTTAGAGTGTCTCGCTAGTTCATGCAGATTTTGATGTAGAGTGTAAGTGTGTGGTTAGTTATCTATTTTGACGTAATACATTAATATGCTTTCTGCAGCTTTCTCGTATTCGCTACAAGTTCCTAGTACGCCTTATCGTTTTGCATTCTGAAAGCTTCGGGAAAATCCATTTCTAGTACTTTCTGCACCAAAAATCTATACAAGCACGCAATAGTGCAGTTTGGAATGTTGATGATTTTGCTTAGCTACCAGTGAAGTTGAATGTCAATAATATTGTACTCAAGCTCAAACATTAAATTCTTCATTTGAACATACATCTAATGGCTTTTGTTTATTATTTTAGTGAACAAATTCCAAGACAGACAACAGAGGACCGCGGAGGCGTAACAACGAAACGGGCTCACCACGTCGCATCGACGTGGAAAAAAACGTGGCAAACACGCAAACACGTGGAGACCACATTTTTTTCCCCCGTCGATACGACGTGGCATGCCCGCTGGGGTAATATAAGTTTAATTCAGCTCACTAGTTCTTGGGTATACCCTAATGTTGTAAATAGTATACAGGTTGCTTGGTATGGTCACCGTCAGTAGTTGGTCATGGCTATTCATGTCCGAGACGAAGCACGTGTCATGTAGGCCATCGATTGCCAATTTTGGAAGGCTTTGTCCCAACATTATGGAATGGATTTTCAGATTCACGGCAACATTCCGACCTGGCGAAAAGCAATGAGAGAAGTCGAAATATTTTTTACAAAGGGTTGTTTTATAGCAGTGTTGGCGTATAGGATAGAAATATAGTGGTCACTTATAGTGGTGACTTGTAGACTTATAAAGCAGACATATAGTGGTGAAATAAAGCAATGACATATGGTGGTGGAATACAGTGCAGACATATATCGTTGTCACATACTGGTGACACATTGTGGTGGTGACATACGGTGGTGATTTATGGTAATGAAATATATTTGTAAAATATAGTGGTGACACAACGTGCAGACATATAGTGGTGACATATAGTTATGACATATAGTGGTGACATAAGCATACAGTGTAGACATACAGTGGTGACATATAATAATGACATATGATGGTGACATATGGTGGTGACATACAGTGGTAAATATAACGGTGACATAAAGTGGTGACATATGGTGATGAACAAATATAGTTGTGAGATATAGTGTTAAATTAAAGTGGTGTCATATATTGGTGAATTATAGATGTGACATATAATGGTGACATATATTGATGGCAGACTATAATGTTAACATATGGTGGTGTAATATAGAGGTGATTATTAGTGGTGACATGCAGAGGTCACATACAGCAGCGTAGCACTAGTGAAAGCGTTGCTCGTGTTTTGTTACCAACCGTAGCTGAGGTAGACCTCACAGACATATCGAACACCAAGCCCAGTGAGGCTAATCTCGTTGAAGATGATGCTCTGGTGCCAACATTCAACTTTCGACCAATCCTGGCTCACTTCCCACGTCTCTTGATGGAGGCAATGAATGATCTCCTCGTTATGTTTGAATGACAAGGTCATGTTGTGACGCTTGTAGCCTGCAACAAAAGTAAAGTGATCTCGTCGGGTCAAACTGACCCATGGGGCCGGCGAAGCAGCGTTCACCAGTTTCTGTGGACACGGCCCACTAGTGGATTGTATGGCCAGCACTATGCACAACGCCTTTACCCCAACTAAAGTCAGGTACCAATCACAGCTGGGTAGACAGGGGCAGTCTTGAGATCTGAGAACAAGTCCTAGCCTTCGCCTGGATTCGAACCCGGGACATTCGTTACGCCAGCTGAGCGCGTTGCCGCTCGCCCACCGTGCGCCATTGCATTAAAAGGGGAAAGCGAAAAAAAATTGCACCATTGCGGTTCGATTGATTGGCACGTTCAGAAGTAGGTCATAGTATTTAGGCATGTTCCACATGTGGAATAGGGGCCCACGCACAAAAGGGGCCCACGCACATCCTCCCCCCCCCCCACGCCAAATTTGTTTAGTCTTTTCTTTTGGCAATTGGAATAGTTTTGTAAACTTTATGGCCAACAGAGATTACAAGGCTGCAGAAATTTTCCGATAAAAGAGTTCCTGCAAGAGCCTGTGATTGATAAGTATGATTGTCTTGGACAGTCATATGATAACGCTTCTCCAATGAGTGGTAAATACATAGGACTTCGTGAAATTTGTCCAAATTTACGACAAAGATATAGATGATTACCTTGGTAATTTACTGGTTTAATTTGCTAAATTATCTAAGTAACATGCTGATTGAATGAAGGATAAACAAAACATGGCATTGGATATGAACAGTATATTCACAAATTGATTGTTGATCAACGTCTGCCAGATACTTTTTTGAACATTGAAGATGTCCTAAGAATGTATCTGGTACCTTCTTATGATTGCCAATGTATCTAGTGAACGATCATTACCCAAATTGAATTGATAAAAAAAAACAGGCTGCGAACAATCATGACTCAGGAGAAACGTCTGCCTTAGGTTTTCTCAGCATTGAATCAGACATCTTGCTTGAATTGGACTTTAATGACATCATTGAATAATTTGCTGTTTGTAAAGCACGAAGATTCAATGTTTTATTAAGACTAGTGGTGTGAACTTGAAATATTTCAACTGTTTTATTTCAAATTGTTTCGTGTTTTTTTTTAAATATATTTTAAGAAATGTCTTTTTTATAATTTAAAGCAAATATGAAATTTTTTTAACATTAAAACTTTTTGAATTTTTAAAAATTTTGAACTTTCAAAATAATTGATGTCGGTAAATAAATTGCCAGTTTGTCAAAATATTAATGATTAAATATACATAAATTGGTCGTGGATCAAGCATAATATTAGAGTTTTAAGATGGATTGTGAGCTAAATATTTTTATCTGAAAAGCAACGAGCATTGACAAGTCTTAATTAGGCGTGGCCTTTTCAAATGGAAGAGATCACGTGCTTCCGTTGACATTTTCCGCCATTTTCGTAAACAAATACCATGCTTTTTGTGGTGTTTGACAATCGATTTCAACCTCGACGGCCAGTTCTGGTCTTTTAGAAATATACAACGGCTACAAGATTAGTTATGATGAATCCGTTTTTAACATCAAAAGTGAGTAGGCCATAATTAATACTCAAAGTGTTAGTCGCGTTAGGTTAAATTTAGCTTTTTGTTTATAAAATAAATTAGTCAAGAGTGCGTCCTTGGTAATTAAAAAACACAATGCGGAGATTCATAATAAACAACAACACGAAAATTCTTTTGCATCAAGCAATTAGTTTGGGATTATAAATAGTTGATTCTTCATGTCTGACATTCACTATCGATCGTTTTCTTTTGTCGCCATCGTTTGGAATTGAATACAAATTTAATTATCTACATATTTTCGTACAACCCGTAACGTAGCACACAGACATGTTTCGAAGTAAATGATCGAAAAAGACCGGAAATCTCTTTTTTTTTGTCGACCATTTATGCATGCATATTTGTTAAGATTTGTCAATTGTTGAACCACTAATGATGATGATGCGTGTCCATCGTTTTCGATGAGGCCCATGCTATGTCAGAGTCATCGCTTATTAAGACTCAGACCAGAATGAATTATAAAGAGTAGCGGACATGTCACTGTCAGAAACAGTCAGAGACTGAACTGAACTAGAAAATAATACAACAAATACTGTGAATATGAGTGTCCAAACGAGCAATTGAAGTTAAATGAAGTGAAATGCTAATTTGCTCGCTATATCGTCATTCAGCGTCAGACAGAGTGGGTTACTGCTTGTCATTCAGCATCAGCAAAACTGTACACAGGTTAACACAGCACTGTCGGAAGGCAGCTGGAGCAAAATTACAGGGGACCTCACATTTTTAGGAACAGGGCCCCCACAAACCTAAATACGGCTTTGGCCCTGGGTGTTTTTCGTCCTATCTGTTCAGAAGAGGCAGTCGTGTTGTCTGAAGCCTACCGTATAAAAGACCTAGTTCATCTTGAAAAATAAAAGCGTAGCTCATTAAGTCGATATGATAGAAATTGGTTCGTTCAAGAAAAAATACACCATGGATAAGGGGGGTAAACTAAACGCATTAAAAACAACTATAAAAGACAATGATAACAAATGTAAACGCATTGTTGTTCAGTTAATGTTTATAACAGTTATAAGGCCATTGAAACTGATCTCATCAGATAATATAAAAAATGGAATTGTAATAATACGAACTAATAATAATGTTAAGTCAGGTGATTTTAGTTGTAAGTAATGTAAGAGATTTGCTCCATAAGGATCTATGAAGCAGCGTCCACAAGTTTCCGTGTCCACGGTACATGACCGACTACCACGCACAATGCCCAGCCTTCATTACTTTGACCAAACTTATTTCAATTAGCACCCGGATTCGGTAAACTCCGGGACACCCTCCGGAAAACTCATTGCTCTATGTGCAAGACTACACTACTGCCCAGTAAAAAAAAAATGAATACTGAAATTCACAACAAAGACCCCCCCCCCCCCTTTTTTTCTCCCCCCCCCCCCGCAATTTTTTTTTTATGATACGTGACAATAGAAGCTTACTCAGAGATAACACCGGCACGGGATTCAGCACCAGGAGCAGAAACGAGAACCGGATGCTGATATTGAACCTTAAGGTCATGCTGATGACGTCAGGGGAGTTGCACGTGGCGTGATTCCGGTCAGTGACAACTGTCTTGGTACCAAGTGCCTCGCTGGCAATGTTCACTGCAAGGTTTTTAATATAAAAAAAAACAATCACGAGAAAACAAAAGGGCAAGTGCGAGATTACTTGAGCTCTTGTTCGAGGGCTTTAATAAAAGTGCGCGAAAGTGTTGCATTTGCTAAAAAATTTCATTCGTTTCATTATATGCGAGCTTGACTACGGGTTTAAACAAAATAATATTCAAAGTAATTTTTTTTCTTTTTTTTTCCTGAGGACAAAATGCGCAACCAAGTAAATGTACTTAAATTTTATTTGTAGTCTTATTACAAATTCATTGAAATTGTCATTTAACAAATGAAAAATCAATCGTCTTGATTTGTATAAAGTAGACTGTGTCGGTGGATTCCGATCCCCATTGATTAATTTAAAGACACGTGACCTTATTGTAACATATTTTACTTTTGCAATATCGCTTTCGTCAGGTGTCTTCCCTAGTTGATGGTTAGCCGAATCCGACTGCCCTGCGGGGCTCAATTTTCCACTGATAGCTTTCATTTTCATTTTCTACTTTAAAAAAAAATTCCATTATTATTACTTCTTTTCTAAAGATTGTAAAGAATGTTAGAACTTAAAGCTTTCCTAAAATGTTTTCAGTAAGTAAAACCTCATAATTATCTTTTACATAACTGAGTCCTAACCTTTTGTGAAATAAAAAGATATTATTTTTTAACCCGATTACAATATTTATTTGAAATTACTTTCTTAATTTTTTTAGTAAAAAAAATAATAATCTGTTCATTGTAGTTTATACATGTTTTTATCTGTAGCTATAGACCTATGTATTTTTTTCACGAGCAACGCCGGGCATTTTAGCTTTTTGTTAAATAAAAAGACTTGGCTATTTTAACCCGATTGCAATATTTAAGAAATAATAAAAAGTAAAAGAAAAAATAATAATAAATAATAATATATTTTTTTAAATTATTATATCTATACCTTTCTGTTCATTGTGGTTTATGAAATTTTTATATGTAGCATAAACATGGCTTTTTAATTTTTCCCCGGGCAACACCGGGAATTTAGCTTGTATACAATCAAATATAGACCGCTAAATCGTTTGTGTTAGAAAACCGTTCGTATTTTTAAGAAAATTTCACGAAAGTAAATATTGTTAAAACATGTATAGATCTGCATGTTAAAATAAAAGAAACAACTGAGATTGTAACAAAATAATTCAATTAACGTACAGTAAACTGCTCAATTTCTCAAGCTTCAATCTGACTTAGGGACTAACTAAGCCCACGCGTCCCAAATGTAAAAAAAAAAAAACGTGACATCTTTTATGGATGACCCCTTATGTTTTAATGCTATATTTTTTTTTTTATCCACCATAAAAGCCCGAGATTCAGAGGCTAAGTTGATCGGAGGATTTCTCGGCAAGTTTTATACGATAATGTGGAAGTGGCAAGGATGGCAAATAACTCAACTGTATTGGCATCGGGAAAAAATAACTCAACTGTATTGGCATCGGAAAAAAATAACTCAACTGTATTGGCATCGGAATCCAAAGTAAGGTGGTAAGCAGTCGTCATTAGTGCCACACGATCCGTCAGTCTTGCATGCTCCCCTGCAGCGGCAATTGTAGTTTTGGTTGTGTCCGAAAAATTCTTTAAAAAAAAAAATGTGAACCTTTTGAAATCTGGAGTAAACATGATGTGGTCTATGAATGTGTAAAAAATGTAGGCCTATTATAAAGCATTAAATCTTTATATAGACCGATATATTTATATATAGTAGACTGTGTGTGTTTTTTTTTTTTAAAGACACGTGACCTTATTGTCTTATATTTTACTTTTGCGATCTCGCTTCCGGTATGTGACCTCCCTAGCTGAGTGGTTTCGCGTACCCAACTGTCACGCGTGCGACCTGGGATCGATCCTGGGATCTAATACCTTTTTTTTTTTAAATTTTTAAAATTTCTATTAATATTACTTTTTTTTTAAAGATTGAAAGTAATTTTAGGACTTGAAGCTTTCCTAAAATGTTTAAAGTAAGTAAAAACTAATAATTATATTTTAGATGCATGCAGGTGACAGGTGTTCGATTCTCATCCAGAAATAGTCCAAACTTTTGGTTTAATAAAAAGACACCCTTTTTTACCCGATATTTTTTTTTATTACTTTCATAAATGTTTTCAGTAAAAAAATATTCTTATATTTTTTAATTTATTTATTGTGGCTTTCTGTTTATTGTAGTATATAAAAAATGTATAATAGCTACAAGCCTATGTATTTTTTCCCACATGCAACGCCGGGCAATTCATCTTTTTGTTAAATAAAAAGACTTGCCTTTTTGTTACCCGATTACAATATTTATTATAAATTACTTTCCTAAAGCTTTTCAGTTAATAATAATTATATTTTAAAATTATTTGACCTATTAATTGGTATTTTATGAAATCTTTATCTGTAGCTTGTAGATCCTACTGGCCTATTTAATTTACCCCGGGCAACGACGGGAATTTAGCTTGTATAGGATATATACTTTTTAACATTTTAAGAAAACTAGGCCTAAAGTTATCAAATGCTTTGGAAATAATCTAATTATTTGACATCTTCTCTATCATCTGTATCTACTTATTCTGACGTATTATAGCCTAGTCTATTACACCTTTGATTATGTTTCACGTGTATCTTATCGTATCTTATACATTACAGAAGATAATGGATAAGGAAAGTGTTTTTGTCCTTATATATATCTGAGCAATGTAGCAGATTGATTTTGTTTTGCATTTCTAAATTAGAATTTAATGCCTTTTGTATTATTACTACTTTACTCTTTACCCTATTCTGTATGCTTTTGTTTTCTTTTGTTTATGACACAATAATATAAATAAGCTGTCAAAGGTATTACCATTTCTCGCTACGATCTCTTGGTAGAAATGTCCACTAAGAAACACGAAAATTGAAGCTATCGACTCTTTCATTAGTAGATCTGTTTATAGAGAGCTAGTTCAATTGTATCTAGGGTACCGTATCTATTTCTCTTTGACTGATATTCACTTTTTTCTTAGTTTTATGTAGATTCGTGCATTAATGTCTTGTATTCTTCTCTTTCAGTGTAAAGTGTTGAACGGTGCTTTAGTTGTGCTTGTTACTGTCATTCAACTATATAAAGACCAAGAAATCAAGTGGTAATAGTATCTTATATATTACAGTCGCTCCTTCTATAAAGCAGATTATTGCGTCCTACGCTTATCCTTGGTCTGAGTCTAATGTTGCGTTTGAATTAATGTTTTAAATGATATTGAGTTACTGATTTTCCTGGTTTGTTCATGCAACCCATTCCATGTCCGGATGCCACTCGAGAAGAAAGAGTACTGATATGCATCCAGGAAAGGTAAATTTATAAGGCCTTTTTTATTTTAATTTTAAAATAGAATATATTATATTATAATAAAATAATAATTGTATAGCGCTGCCAACAAACATAATGTAAGTTTAAAGCGCATTTAACATGCAACTAAGAACACGGATATAATTGGCTGAACAAAGTATTCTTTGTGGAACATATGGTTTGATTATTTTAATTATTTTATTTTATGATATGTAATTATATTACAGAAGACTGTAGCTGTGATGGGCACGTATTTGTAAAGAAACAGACTATAGAGCTTTCTCGGTGGGCGTGGCTTAGGTTTTTAGTGACGTATTTGTGTAAATATAAGAACCCACTTGAGGTACAAATGTAACGTGGTGAAAGTGGAGTTGTTCTTTATCATGCAAAATTCACATATGAATATTGGCTATCCTACTCAAAAATAAGGAGGTAAATAGTAGTACTGTAGATTAATTGATTAATGTGATTAGGCTAGACCTATTTACACTTTCAATTTCACTTTATAGGCATACACTTTTAATGTTTCTTAGGCTAGGCTACGATGTCAAGTGATAGTGTTGGTGAATAGGCTATCTAGTCAAGTCACTAATAGGCTCACATCGTCTATGATCTATGTCTATGATAATAATAAAATAGACTATTTTATTTAACATACATAATACAGCTTAAATCTTAATAAGACTTAAAACACAACACATCATTTAAAAAAAGCTCGAGCCTATATGAAACTTTATTAATACAGCGGCCATTATTACTTGTACACCATTACAGAAAGTAAACACAAATCACGTGCTTTTTGTCACGTGATTGCAAACGCCCTAACGCTTTTGCTATTTTAAACTCGCACCAAATGAGCTATAGAATGGGCTAGTCTAATCACAAGAGTAACCTAGTAAGCAATAACATGAGATAAAAAGGATGCAGTTGTTGTGAAGTTGTTGTGTTCACTGAACATTGAAATGAGATAATCGTAGATAGTTGGGCAGTCAGATATAGAGTTCAGTGATAGAATGTTGAAGAGTGACCAATGGTGATAGTCCTGTTGTCATTGAATTAAGTTGGATTCTGTAAGGTCAATATATATTCGTAGGCTTTACGACCTGATTTGTATCGAACTATTATATTTTATTACCTACTGAGGTGGCCGAGCGGCAGCGCGTTCAGCTGAGGGTCCTGGGTTCGAATCCTGGTGAAGGCTAGGATTTGATCTAGGGTCTGAAGGGTGTCCCTGAGTCTACCCAGCTCTGATGGGTACCTGAATTTAGTTGGGGTAAAGTAAAGGCGGCTGTGCATCGTGCTGGCCACACAATCCACCACATATTTGGTTCGACGCGATCACTTTACTTTTGACTTTATGTCAACTTTTTTGTTAGTGATTAAATGTAAATAAAGCAATAATTTCTTATCAAGTATTCTTCAATCTATGTTTAGACTAACATGTCGAAATTAAGACATTATAATTGCGTCCTTTCGCTTATCCTTAGTTTGAGTTTAGTCTTGCCTTTTAATTTGAAAACCAAAAACTGAACATAATTTAAAATCCTAATTGTAAATATATATATGTATAGATAGATAAATCTAGTTAATATAAATGTCAATCTCGAAATAATCGAACGCATGGAGTGTTTCAATGTTAACTAAAGTAAAATATTTAGGCCTAAGAGAATAAAGCTTCTCCTGTTTGAATAAAGAAGTACATGTAGTTCGATTAGAATGATTGTCAATGATTAAATTTCAGCTAAAGACATCATCAATCAAGCTTGTACACAAATTGATCTTAATAGCCTATATAAATATTGTCTCAGTTTGAGAAAATTGTCTTCTTAAAGCGGTCTATAATTATTTTCTTAAGAGCACTTAAACTACCAGATCTTAAGTCATAATTCCTTTTCCTTACCAACAGACTTAGTTTTAGGCCTAGGCTACTTGGTCATGGCGAGCTTAGCTTAGTGAGTTCTGGTTTGAATTCGTTCTAGCCAGCTAGTTCTGGACAGTTTGACCTAGTTTTTTTTTTTGACAGTTCTACTAAGTTTCACTTGTTTCTAACCATAAATGATAATTAGTTGTAGCTATTTTACTTTTTTCTCCCTAGTTGACTTAGTACTGGCAGTTGATCTTGAACAATCTTCGTTACTGAACTTACTAAACTTTCTCTATCTAGTCAGCTTTTTGTATTAATTAATATTTCTCTCTCGTCCTATATTCAATAGTTTTTAGAATGCAAACAAACACGTACTTTAAGTATAATACTACCGGTAGTAACACATAACAACAAACTGACCACTCACATTTAAAACCACACTAACCTTTTAAAAACAGCAAAAACAACATAGAATTAAAACATAACCATCGATATATTTGATACAAGTATTTATTAATACTTCTCTTTAAAGTTAAGCCCAAGGCTATTCTATTAACTAATGCCAGCTAAACATTTTAAAACAAATTATTTGGTGCTGCGTTGTCCTGGCGAAAATTAACCAAATGTCCACAAACATCCATTCCTCTTTGTCACTTTTTTGTTCTTATTAGCAGTTAACCCTCTACATACCAGTAGTAAAAAAAAACAAAAATGCTAAGAATGGAGAAAAGGGTTAAGAGTAAAAAAAGAAACGAAATCGTTTTCCCCAAGAAAATTTCTGGGCAAACAATCAACCTCGTTTTGGGGTTGTTGTGGAGGGTGTTACAAGACGGTGCTTTCCACGTTATGTAGATCAATCGTGTGACGTCGATCAACCGCGGCACGTAGATCAACCGCGGGACGTAGATCAACCGTTCCGGCACTGGTGCCCGTCACATCCGACGAACTGGTGTCCGACACTCTGCTCTTATCCTCCGACGCCCTGCTCTTGTCGGACACTTTACTCTTGTCGGAGAGTTTACTGCCTCTGGGATCCGTATCTCCTAGAACTGTAAGGGAAGGAAACATAAACTGCCATTAACAGGGCCGAATTTATATTGGTCTATTTGAGATAATATATATTATATCTGTCAATATGATTTTCGGGTACTTAGAGGGTTAAACTGAAATACAATTAAGAAGTATATGGATAGTGAAATAATAAATCTTAAACTTAAAATCATTTTTATTCATAACTAAACTTAAAAATGCAAACTCGGGTAAAAAGAAACAAAAGTTCTTTTTAAAGGCACAATTTACAAAGGTTTAGTATCTAATCTCTTGAAACACATGCTATAAGGATTCAGGAATTATATTAAACCAAAATGTTTTCTTTCTTGCATTTGCGAGAGCTAAGTCACTGATGACATCATCACTGCATAGTTTGTCACTTTCTATGCGAGAGCAAAGTCACTGATGACATCATCACTGCATAGTTTGTCACTTTCTATGCACATGAGACTGAGGGAACATAATTTATCTTGAGTCATTATTGTTCTAAATTCATTTTTGGTGTGGGGGGGGGGAGGGCCCTCAAGAAAGTGGGGGCCCTAAACTATAGCTTGTTTAGCTTATATGTCAATCCTGCACTGGCCATTAATGTAGGGTGAAAGATATATCTTAATGGCTGAGGGTTACGAATGCCGGGTTGCGGCCCCAGTACCGACCACTAAATCAAAAAATACTGGGGCCCTTAACCAAGAAGAACCAGGAGCTCTCTACTTTGCATTGGCTGGAAAAGTCATACTATCACGTAGTTCTCCCGCCAAAACTTGAGTATTTTAATCGTTATAGATGGGTTGGTTGGGTAAAATAAATACTTATTTTATTCGTTTATTAGTGGGGGGGGGGGGGAAGGTGATGTACATGTTTTTTTGGCTGTACTTTACTGATAAGTGGCCGATGGCTCAAAATAAAACAACATCTACAGCTTACCGTCTTGACAGCATTTCCAGCAAGCGTCGCAAAACATCATGTATAAGATAATCAGCAGCACCATCAGACCAAACAGGCCGTATAACAAGAACGTCTTCTGGTGCGACTCCTCGCTATCGTCCTCGGAACCTGTCCAAATGACGAGCGATGAAAAGAACAATGACAAGAAGAAAATAATTGTATTAATTTTTTTCAAATGATCACGTTATAACATATCGCTACCGTAAATTGTCACATCACTTTGTACCGTGACATGTCACACCATGTTTGTTTCTGTTTTCGAATGTCTTTATTATAAAGGTTTGTGAAAATATGTAAGCAAAAGAAAACGAAAATACCAATAAGGTTTGTGATGTTGTTATAATAAGTTAAGGCTCAATGTATACTCGTTGTTACATAGTTTACATTTAATTGACCCCGACGTGACATTAGGTAACTGTTAACATTTTAAATAACCACTCAGTGTTTTGAAAGGAAATGAATTTTTGTTTGTTAACGGATTTTCCCCACACACTTTAAGGGGTTAGATTTTAGGAACAAGTTCCATTCAATCGGTCATGAGAAGATTGTTCCAATTAATCAAGACACCAGAAAAACAGTCCAATCGTTATTATTATTTTAATATTAAAACATCAAGAGATGGATCTGCGACAGATCGGGATCCAGACCTGGAAAAAGGGGACGATGGACAGGTCCGAGCGGAAGAAGGTGGTGAGGCAGGCCAGAGCCCTCCATTGGCTGTAGCGCCAAAGATGAGGATTGAGGTAGTGAGTTGCAGTGTCTATCAGACAAATTTACGTAAGTGACAGAACTTTAAGTGCTTTAATCACAGAAAGCTATTGCAATGGACGACTCTGGAAGGTGCGCTGATGTACTCTGGCTCCGTTATCTCGGATACACCGCGTGCTACAGTGAATTTTGTACATTCTGGAGTCTCTCAGCCTGGTTCCTGGGCAGACCCTACAAGGAACTGTTACAGTTCATCAATGTTTTAAATAGACAAACTGCTACGGTCTTGGCTGGTCTCTCTTATTACGATATGGCGAGGAACTAGCAGCATAAGTTTCGACTAGGGATACTAAACGAAAACCGGAATTCAGGTTTTCAAACATAAAACCGATTTTCGATTTTTTTTGGAAGTTCAGGGGGAAATCATTCAATTATGCCGTCAAATGAGTTTTTTGTTTTTGTTCTCAAAGACGTGCTTTAAAATTATGTTTGATTCGCACAAAATAGTTCTTTATAGAACCGAAAACCAGTTTTGTACTTGGGCTCTCACGCTACGTAGATCCGCCATTGAATGGTATCCTGGAAATGGTCAATTAGAAAACAAAGGACACATTTGGAGTTATGTTTTTTCCATACTTTACATACAATAAGGATTTGTTTCTGTTTAATTGTTTGTGTTTTTTTACAATGACATTATTTGACTACTATGTTGTTGTTTGTTCTTGTTTTTACTCACGCATAAGAACGTCATTACAAGTGCTCACTTTTACAATGTGACCCTTTATAGCCTGCTTGGCAACCATGCTCACACTTCCCTGACTGCCGGTCACATGACCTTTCGATGGCGCACTGGCCGCACGCTGTAAATAGTGTCCAAACATTATTATGCAGCTTATAATATTATTTATGAAGTCTATACTTTTACACTATAAAAAAAAAAAAAAATTTAAGAATTTTGATTTTTACATTTTTGCCATGATAATTAGTCGTATTGTTACATAAAATATAGTTTTAGCGAGCTATTTAGGCTATACGTGGTTTTATTTCTGTTTAAGCCATATAATATTCTAAATTATACACTTTAGGTGTAAAGGATATAATTTTTGTTATTTCAGGAACCTGTTTGGCCGTGCGTGCGACTTCTATTACTTGAATATATATAAATGTATATTCATATTTATACAAGGGCGAATCAACAGGTCATTTTAGATTCGTGCTAAATTCGCGAAAAATTTGGTCAATGTTTGTTAGGCTTCGCCCACATATACACACAAACACATATGTATATAAACATATAAACATAAATATCAACATTTCACGTTAGCCCACAGTGAAATACACTGTCTTGTGTGGCGTAATGTTGTGAGAAAAGTCTGAACGGAAAGTTCTCAAGTTTGATTTAACCGTGGCGAATTCATTAATAAATTAGTAAAGTCTTCCATGGTGCATCCAGATGGAGTGTGGCAAATAGTGCAAGGTAAGAACAGTAGTGGGGCAGGGAGAGCAACTAGTATAAAGTGCGGTGTGGGGGATGGAAGGGGGGGGGGTACAATAATGACAGTGGGAATATTGAACGAATGGTGGAAAAACAAGACTTAATATCAACGGGCGCACAGTTTCACCTAAACTAGGTGTCGGCAACCTACGGCACGCGTTCCAAGTCGCACGCTGAGCAATTTTTAATGGCACGCCGACTTCCATAACCCTTTACACGTCTCTTCTACCAGTAAGGAACACAATGACTTTTAGGCTGTTGGCACGCTGAATAAATTAGAAATCCTACTTTGGCACACTGATATCAAAAGGTTACCGACCCCTGCCCTAAACTACTAAACTATTGAACAAATAACATTAAATGATATCGTATCAAAATGCTCGTTGTGATACATAAAATTAGATTCATTAAAGATGTCGATACAAGTTATAATAGTTAGCACACACACACACAATGAAATAATGTTAATATCCTTGGATTTGAAAGTAATGTTGGGAAGGGGAACCCCCTTTTCCCCAATGAGAGTTATAAGTAAGTAAGCAGTTAGGGCATTAAGGAAAAGTATCCGTTGGACCAAATCATGGGATTTAAGTTAAATTGATTTTTGTTTTAAATGGAAATAGTAAACATAGCATACATGTGTGAATTGGTGACAAGAGTATTGTGTAAACCTAAGGACAAATAAAACGAGAACTTACTAGAGTAACAATCCTCGCCGAAGAATCCAGTTTCACATCCAGCAAGACATGCGAACGTTTTTCTGTTACAAGTCAAGTTTCCGACGTCACAGTTCTTACAAGCTATCAGGAAAAAAAAAGACTTTAGGTTCCGTTCAACTAATATATATTATGGAGTAAAGACTGATATATGAATGATGTTAATGGGTGTACGGAATGTGTTTGCCGTTCTCGTGAAAGAAAACGAGAAGAAACGGGCGCCTTGTACTGGTGTTTTTAAACCTGGCAAAATGTGTAAACCACCGATACGTTCCGCATGGCTCATATTGCGCGTCTGAGATTTTATTGCACAGGTGAGAGCCACCGAGACTCGGTGGGGGAGGAACGAATTGTGCGCAACAATCCCGTTTCGTCAAGCCCGGTGCTTGGATGACCAGGACTATAGTTCTGTATTTTGTGCTACAGCATAGGTTCTCAACGGGGGCGTTATCGCCTTCCGGGGGGGGGGGGCGGCGAGAAGCGTTAGGGGGGCGCTGATGTTCCCGTTGGCGATTGGGGGGCGGTGAAGGTACCTGTTATAATTTGAACACCTCAGCCATTTGAATCGATTAGTTTTTTGGATGAAATGTGAAGTAAACGCAAGTGCTGCTAAATATTGCCCCCCCCCCCCCCCCTAAAAGTACGCATACATATTATTATACTAATAAGAAATATGAATCGCATGGACGTTTCGGATCAGTATTAGACAAGTATGGTGTGCGGATCAGTATTAGACAAGTATGGTGTGCGGCCCGCCTAGTCCTGTGGTTAGTTCACCAGACTGCCAACCGACACGTCGCGGGTTCTGTCCCTGCCGCCGACCGATCCCTGTGGCCCTAACCCAGGGGTCGGGAACCCATGGCTCGCGAGCCAGATGTGGCTCTGTTGATGGCTGCATCTGACTCTCAGACAAATGTTCTATTATTTAAAAAAAATGTTGTTTTTTTAGACTCTTTGATCTACATATTAATTGCATATCAATATTTCATTCTACAAATGAGCTAAAGTCTCAGCATGAGAAGAATTCAGAGACATAATTATTGGACTTTTAGTTTTAGTGTTGAAATTACACAAAATGCACACATTTACTTGAATTTTTAGTTTTAAACATAATGTATGGCGTTCACAAAATTACTTTTCAAAATATGTGGTGTACATAGCTCTCTAAGACAAAAAGGTTCCCGACCCTAACCTATGTTATTATATATGATATTTTGATATCAGTTTGGGCTAACGTAAGACTTATTACGGATGGAGTAGATAAGATCATCGTTTAGGTGAACAGATATTTATGAAGTAATCATACAAACGGGGTTGTTAATGTAATGTTTAAAAATATACATATATTTTTTTAGTCATATATTATTTATATAATTTTTAATACTTACAGTTCGGTCATTTTGAGGTTATGAATTAAAAAGCATTTTTTTTTAAATTGGAAATATTAGCTCAAATGAAACTGGACAATTATCTCCCTTTAATTAAAAAATGTTTCGATATTTGATTCAATAGTAATGCCAAACAAGTCATATTTTGTAATATAACAAATATTACTGACTAATTATTATTTCTTTATATAAATTCAATATTACATTATTTAATTATTTGAGGAATAAAATAATTTACGTTAAACAGATGTAAATAAACATTGCCTGCATTAAGTGTTTGTCCATTTAAGGAGTTTATATCTTAAACATTAATAATTACAGAAATTACATAATATAGTGCTATTAAATAAATCTCTTTTATATTTCTAAATTAATAATACACATCCATTTTTGTAAACTTAATCATATTAAATTTAGTTTAATTAAAAAAGATGAGCATAAAAACTCGTTCAAATGTATCAGTTAATGAGCGCTCAAGTGTAGGTGACCTCTTTGTATACTTAAAACAGATTTCATGTGCAATAAAATCTGTTCAAAAGCTGAAAGTAAAAGAACGAATGCCTTGCAGTGGAGAATAGCAGATGACTTTCTAAAAAAATTTTTTTAAAGGGGGCGATGAGCGGAAAAAAAATGTAAAAGGGGGCGGTGAGCGGAAAAAAAATGTAAAAGGGGGCGGTGAGCGGGAAAATGTTGAGAACCTATGTGCTACAGGGTGACAGTGCAGGTACACAAGCGATGCTGCCTCGTTATGGGGGAATTCCTCGGGGGAATGGGGGGGGGGATGTGTTGTGCATGTGCCTGCGTGAAACCAACTGCATGACGGTGTGCCTCTGGACAGGCTCTTGGAGTGCCTCCCCACTTGACCCATACCATCCTGGAGACAATTAAAATTTGGTGCTTTCAATAAATTTTTTCAGGATATTGTCAGCATTTGAAGATACTAAAATTTAATCAAAATCAGTGTTCAGTATAGTCGATTAGGTTTAAAGGATCAGTGAATAAGAGTTTATCACCCTCGTCATTTAAAGGGATAGTGTGGCTATCATCCCCCCTCCCCCCCCCCCCACACACACACCAAAACGTTTAGCCGATGTTTAGTGTCTTCAAATGAAATCAGAGCTGGGTAGACTCAGTGCCAAGGGCCAACCTACATATCCTAGGCAGAAATTTCTGTCATAATCCGTTTTCAAAGCAGGACTCGATGTCACGATGTTGCTGTTGGGAGAGCAATTCGTCACAATGTTGACACTGAGATGGGTGCGGGGGGGTGGTTGAGTGGGGTTAATGGCGGCTGGGTGTCGTGGGGTTAATGGTTACTAGTGGCTGGTTGTCGTGGGGGTACGAATTACCGATACTGCTGCAATCGTCCTGGAACAATGATTATTTCTCTCCTTGGCTCGTATAGATGTTAAGAGTATACAAACAAACAGTTCTAAGATAAGCAAGCAAATCACTGGTTACTGTTCAGGTGTTTATTACGTTCGAATATCCAATGGTGAGACATACATATGAAGTTATACAGCAATAATGACACGAGTATAGGTGAGTGTTATGGAATCCAAAGTTAGGTTACACAACTTATACTGGTGGAAAATGCGAATACTGGCTAGACCGATATATATATACAACATGTGAGGCGATATACTACTGGACAGATATGAAATTGGTCAGAATGTCTAACATTAGTACACGGTAGTGTTGTGGAATCCACTTTTAGGTTACACAACTGTATTAACGAATTACTATTACTGGCTA
The DNA here is from genome assembly GCA_949126835.1 of Anisus vortex. Lineage (NCBI taxonomy): Eukaryota > Metazoa > Mollusca > Gastropoda > Planorbidae > Anisus > Anisus vortex. Next base: position 9,805,132 of record OX421493.1, read on the forward strand.
ATTATCTATAGTCCAAATGAGTAGGTTGGGAGTTAAGCTAAGACGATGCGTCTTCTTCGAGAGCTGAGCCAGCCTAACTAAAAGTACAGTGTATCCGTCGAGCGCCAAACTCAGACTGCTTCTACCCGAGTTGAGCGGGCGTCTCTTGAGACCAGTCACGTGACCGCTGCTCAATTTGGTTGGGTGATTACATTAACTTAGAATTACAGATAATTCCCATTGGTCCTTTCGAACATATATTTACATAAAGCAAAAAGGTTATTGGAGCCGAAAATGGAGTTGGGGTGGGTAAGCAATTGTACCGCCAAAACTGCGGGAAGGGGGTAGATGAAATAATTATACTGCCGCCCGCACTCAGCGGGGTGAACAAGGGAGACGGGGGGGGGTCGAAGTGGGAGGGGTTAATCTAGATAAAAGACGATTGATACATACGTCATGCTGAGTGAAGGGAATTATCTCCCTTTGATAGAGGTTGACGTGGTCACTCAAGTGGGGTGGGGGTTTCGGCCGGGGAATATTAAGTGGATGCGAAAACATCGACCGTCTCAAAGGGTAGCTAGCGAGTCGCCGCCCTTTGAGTGGTATGGGAAGGGGAAAAAGGGGTTTTAGCGGGGAAGGTGAGAGGGTGTGTGTACCAGGGAGTAATGTCTACATACAGCATGTTGAATTAACAACATGAATGAAAAATAGTTTGAATTAACAACATGAATGAATAGTTATTATACAAGCACATTAAAGTACGGCATGAATAAATAGTTAAAATTATAATAGAATATATATACATTAAGATTGACACTTCATTCACTCATGGTTTTAGTACCAGTTTGGGCGTATTGATTAGCAAACTCTGAATTGGGATTAAAACTAAAAGAGTGTAGTGAAGGTTAAAGGACAGGTGAAGAATGGGGGTGGTTAGTGTGTTCCTATTGCGTGAGAGAGAAGAAGGTAATAGTTTCAGACTACTCGTTCTATCTAATCTAACTCTACGCTAACCTATGGTTCTATACTACTATCTACGCTATAGTCTATCTATGAGTGCTACGAGTCACGGTTTAGTCCGGAATCGTGACAACTCACCCGGGTAGCTTGGGAATCTACTCAGAAAGAAGATTTCTACCTAAATTACTGTCTCTGGGACATGGGTAAAGGGGGGGGGGGGTCGGTGGTGAGTCGTCGGGGTTGGGATCTGAGTGGGAGTATCGGGATAGGAAATCCGCGAGGTGGTGTTCTTTTCCAGACTGGTAAACGGTTTGGAAGCTGTACTGTGACAGGGTGAGTGAGTATCTCATTAACCTTCTGTTTAGGTTCTTTGCGCATGCGAGGAACGTCAGGGACTGGTGGTCGGTTGTGGAGAATGAAATGGCGTCCGTACAGGTATACGTGGAATTTCTCAATTCCAAAGACGAGAGACAGACACTCCTGTTCAGAGGTGCCGTAATTTTTTTGCGCGGAGCTGAGTTTCCGTGACGCGTAGGCTACAGGGAACAGCATGTTATCGTGTTCCGGGTCAGGTTGTAACAGGGCCGCGCCTACTGCTCGTCCGCTTGCATCGCACTTCAGCACGTAGGGAAGGGACGGGTTCGGCAGTCGCAGTATGGGTTTGCTAGTGAGAGCTGTCTTCAATTGGTCGAACGCTTGTTGGCACTCATCGGACCAAGTAACTGTCTCTGGGAGATTTTTCCGCGTTAGGTCTGTTAAAGGGGCTGCGATGCTATTGTAGTGTGGTATGAACTTCTGATAGTACCCTGTTGACCCTAGTAGAGACCGTATACCTGATTTGGTGGTGGGCTGAGGGGCTAACTTAATTTTCTCTACCTTGGTTTCGTCCGGCATTATTTTGTTCCTTTCGATCAGGTGACCTAGGAATTTCAATTTATTGAACCCGACCATGCATTTTGAGGGCCTCGCGGTTAGGCCGGTTTCGCGGAGCCTAACTAGCAGGGCAGTTATTGTTTCTACATGGCTTGCCCAGGTGGGCGTGGCGATCAAGATATCATCTACGAAATGGGTGATCCCAGGCCTGTTAATTGGCTGAATAAGCTTCCGCATCATGCGTGTGAACACGGAGGGGGAGTTATTTAGGCCAAAGGGGACAGTTTGAAACTCGAAGTGCCCTTGATCGGTACTGAAGGCGAGGTAGTGTCGGCACTTCTCTTCCACTTCTATTTGGAAGAATCCTTTGCTAAGATCAAACTTGGAAAAGTATTGAGCGTTGCTTAGTTTTGAAAACAGTAAATCAGGGTCTGGCATTGGTTCAACTTGAAATTCAGTGACTGCGTTTAAGCGGCGGAAGTCTATGCACATACGGTGAGAACCGTCTGATTTCCTTACTAGTACCACCGGCGCATTGTACGGGGAGGTAGAGGGGGCGATGATGTTGTTGGCTAGCAGATAATTTATTTCCTTTTCAATGACATCTAGTTTGGCATGGGGCATAGCGTATGCCTTGACCTGAATGGGTCGGGGGTCGGTGACCTTCATAGTGAATGTTTCTAAGTTGGTACGCCCTGGGGTGTCAGTCAGCACGTCGGAGTACGAGGAGAGTAAATGTTTCGCTGTGTCAGCTTGTTCAGGGGTTAGAAGGGGACAGATTTCTACATCATCTACGGTCTCTGTCTGTTGTAGGGGAAAGGCGGTTAATGAGTCATCGGCTTCTGTCTCTTCAGCAATAGCCGTTGCTACCAGGGGTGTATCGTCTAACGGTCGCTCTATGTATCGCTTTAGCAAGTTGATGTGGAACAGTTTGTCCTTGTTGCCGATCTTGATAAGGTAGTTGGTGCCTGAGAGTTTTTTTGTAACTGGGTATGGGCCTCTCCATGCTAACTGGAGTTTGTTGTAAGAGGAGGGAAGGAGCAGTAGTGCTTTATCGCCCGGAGCCAGAGAGCGTTCTTTGGCCCGCCGATTGTATAACTTCTCCTGTCTCTCCCTCTCCTTGGTTAAGTGTTTTGAAGCGATAGAGTGGACAGTTTTCAGCCTAGCCTTTAGGTCATTGATGTAGGCGTGGACTGAGAGTTCTTCGGGGTGGGGGGAGGGTTTAGTCCAGGCGCGCTTGAGGAGCTCTAGTGGACCACGGGGTTGGGAACTGAATAACATCTCATAGGGAGTGTAGCCTAAGGTAGAATGGGGAGTAGACCGATATGCGAATAAGGCGGTAGGGAGGAGGGTATCCCATTCATCCAGAGGGCCATCGGCGGTTTTCCTTAATAGCCCGATTAGTGTTTGGTTAAACCGTTCGACTAATCCATTGCATTGAGGGTGGTAGGGGGAGGACCGGAGGTGAGTGGTGTTCATGATGTGCAACGCTTCCCTCATCAGTGTACTGGTGAACTGGGGCCCGTTATCGGAGAGTAGGACTTCGGGAAACCCCACTCTCGTGAAAATGGTAAACAGTGCCTCGGCCACGTGTTTCGCGTCTTCTTTCGGCAGCGCCACAGCTTCCGGCCAGTTGGTAGCCCGGCATATCATGCACAGTATGAACCTGTTCTTCTTCCGTGTTATGGAGAGTGGCCCTACTAGGTCTACTGACACCCGCTGAAAGGGCGTTTCGGTCACCGGGTGTTTGCCTAACGGTACTGGCTTAGCGTGGTGGGCCTTGGACATGAGCTGGCATTGGTGGCATGACGCTACAAATCGTTTGATCTCATTGTGCATACCGGGCCAGTGGAAGTAATGGGTGATTTTGTTGACTGTGGACCCTTGCCCTTGGTGACCGCCCAGGGTTGAGTCGTGGGCCGCCTCCATAACTTGCCTACGGTAAGGACCGGGGATGATGAGCTGGTCTCTGACCGAACCGTCAGGGAGGCTGGACCGTCGGAACAGTCGTTTCCCTTTTTGAATAAACGAGTAGGGTTTCGGGGGGTCTGGGTTTTGACCGACCTTAGCGAACAGTGGGGCCAGGGTCAAGTCTTCTTGTTGAGCCCGCAGGAATTCGTGGGCCGTGGGGGATTCCGGGGGAGGGTGGGGAACAGGATCAGGGTGCGCGCGTGTGGCCACTGAGGCAAGGGGGGGGGAGGGGACATCGGCAAAGTTGAGGTATCGTTCCCCCAGGATGACGTCATAGGGTAATTCGGCTCGGATTGCTAAGGTAGCCGTGCCAGTGTATGGTTTTGACTTTATGTGGACCTAGGCGGTTGGGAGGGTCTCAACGTATCCCGTTATAACTCTATATTCGACTGACTCGCCAGTATAGTCGGAGGGACTCACGAATGAAGTCTTAGCGAACCCATCAAGCTGGCATCCGTGTCGAGAAGGGCCCTGGCTTTTTTTTTAGTTGATCTCTATATTTCTTTCTGTCTTGGTTTCCGGTTTGGCGGGGGTGTAAGCGGGGGTGTGTGTCGGTTTCTGGGTCTTGCGTCCTGGTGGTGTCTGCCGGGCAAGGGATGGCGGTGTATACTCCTGGGGGGGGGGGGTTCTGGGAGTGATTATGGCTAGTGTGTGCCTTGGGTTGTTGCTCAGCGGGTCGAATGGGGATGATTGGTGCCGGTTTGTGGCCTGGTCATGTGGTGGGGTTGGTCCGCACGTCGCGAATCTTGGAGGGGCGGAGGGGGTCTGGGTTGGGAATGACCCGGTCGGGGCTGAGGGAAGCTGTTGTGGCTGATTAGCGGGGGAGGGTTGGTGCGGTGGTTGTCCCAGTTATTCCGGTGCGACTGTGGGTGTCCCGGGCGGAAGAGAGGACCCGGTGGCCTTGTCGACCTACCGTTTTCTCGTCGGGGAGCAGGGGGTGGTTGAAATTTTTCCCGGGGGTGGGATGATTCTACTAGGTTGGACTGCAGAAACCTATCTGCGCCCTGCAGGGAGGGGTTTAACCCGGTGATTCCTTGTTGAATAAGGAAGGCCCTTAGCTTAGGTGTCATCTGTGACTCTATTTGCTCAGTCATTACGAGGGTGACCATACCGTCGAATGACTGTTCAATATTGCCTAACTCAACCCACTTGAGTAGGTAAGATTGTATTCGCTCCGCGAATTGGGTATAATTTTCCCCCGGTCGTAGCGTGGACGACCGAAACTTCTTCTGGTAGTGGGATGAGTGTAACTGGTGGCGATTGAGCAGCGCGTTTTTCAGTGCCACGCACGACTCCCTGTCTTCTGGGGCCAGTTTACAATAGACGTCATAATCCTCTCCTCTCAGAGTGGAGACGAGGATCCTACAATGTAATTCTGGGGGGACCTCATTTAACTCTATACAGTCGCTAAACCGTCGGAGGTAAATGTCGAACTGTTCCAGTCGGGGGTCGTGAACTTCAGTCCATAGAGAAGCATGTCGGGGGAGGGGATGGTTGCTGGGGGTGGCTGAGCTAAATGATGAGGGGGAATTTGGGTTGTCGCTGTTGTCGGGGGCCCTAGTGCTTGCTGCTAATTCAGCTAATCTGAATTCATGTGTCCTGCGTGCCTCCTCATCTAATCTATTCTCTTCTCTAACTCTATCTTCCCTAGCTAACTGTTCTGCTCTCTCCTCTCTCGCTAATTGTGCTGCTCTCTCCTCTCTCTGTTCTATTCTACGTTTCTCCTCTAACTGTTCTATTCTACGTTTCTCCTCTAACTGTTCTGTTCTACGTTTCTCCTCTAACTGTTCTACTCTATGTCTGTCTTCTCTTGCCTCGTGTACCGCTACCTGTTCAACTACGTATTTAGCGATGTCTGAGTCACAGTAACCTATGGCTATAGCCTCTTCTTTCAGCTGCTTACGCAATAGTACACCTTCAGCCATAGTGACAGAGTAAGGCGAGAGTAAGGCAGTAAACGGACAGAGATATGACGAGATAGAGAGAGGGAATGTAAGAGGGGTTGGGGTTCAGAGTTTATCTAATGTAATACAACTCAAAATGGTACTCACCAGAACAGCGGTTCCTAGAATTTCACACACATATACCCGAATCCAATCGTAAAGTTATTGTTTTATGGCGCCTAGCGCTGTTGGTGTGGATAAGTTCGGCTGCTCAGAGATTGTGTTCTCCCCGTGCCGGGACTGGATTAGCGTATAGTTATTGTCTATTCTTCCGGGTTTAGGTACCGGATGCTACGGCGGTTCCTTAGGGGAGGTTGATGGCGGTTCTCGGGTTCTCTGGGTTGATAGTTGTCGGGCAGGCACGTCGTTGCGGTGTCTCGGGTGACGATCTGGCGGTTGGGGTGGCGAATCTGGCTGCTGGTGTATCTGGGGTGACACAGGTGGCGTAGGGTGGCGAATCTGGCTGCTGGTATATCTGGGGTGACGCTCTGGCGGTTGGGGTGGCGAATCTGGCGTAGCGGGTGACGCAGGTGGCGTAAGGCGACGAATCTGGCTGCTGGTGTATCTGGGGTGACGATCTGGCGGTTGGGGTGGCGAATCTGGCGTAACGGGTGACGCAGGTGGCGTAAGGCGACGAATCTGGCTGCTGGTGTATCTGGGGTGACGATCTGGCGGTTGGGGTGGCGAATCTGGCGTAACGGGTGACGCAGGTGGCGTAGGGCGACGAATCTGGCTGCTGGTGTATCTGGGGTAACGTAGGTGGCGTAGAGTGGCGAATCTGGCGTGATGGGTTGTCTTGACTGGCGTATCTGGGGTGACGTAGGCTGCGTAAAGTGGCTAGCCTGGCTTACTGGGGTGTCTTGGCTGGCGTTGGGGTGGCGGGTTTGGTTGCTGTAGCTTAGAATCTTTTTGTGATGGAGAGATGAGCCCCCATTCAGGATCGATTTCAGAGTCGGCGTAGTCCTCGGGTTGATGCTGTTGTTAGTGCACTGAACGGCTTGAGTTCAGGATCCCGCGGCGAGGTCCCACTTTGTCACGATGTTGCTGTTGGGAGAGCAATTCGTCACAATGTTGACACTGAGATGGGTGCGGGGGGGTGGTTGAGTGGGGTTAATGGCGGCTGGGTGTCGTGGGGTTAATGGTTACTAGTGGCTGGTTGTCGTGGGGTTAATGGTTACTGGTGGCTGGTTGTCGTGGGGGTACGAATTACCGATACTGCTGCAATCGTCCTGGAACAATGATTATTTCTCTCCTTGGCTCGTATAGATGTTAAGAGTATACAAACAAACAGTTCTAAGATAAGCAAGCAAATCACTGGTTACTGTTCAGGTGTTTATTACGTTCGAATATCCAATGGTGAGACATACATATGAAGTTATACAGCAATAATGACACGAGTATAGGTGAGTGTTATGGAATCCAAAGTTAGGTTACACAACTTATACTGGTGGAAAATGCGAATACTGGCTAGACCGATATATATATACAACATGTGAGGCGATATACTACTGGACAGATATGAAATTGGTCAGAATGTCTAACATTAGTACACGGTAGTGTTGTGGAATCCACTTTTAGGTTACACAATTGTATTAACGAATTACTATTACTGGCTAATTATCTATAGTCCAAATGAGTAGGTTGGGAGTTAAGCTAAGACGATGTGTCTTCTTCGAGAGCTGAGCCAGCCTAACTAAAAGTACAGTGTATCCGTCGAGCGCCAAACTCAGACTGCTTCTACCCGAGTTGAGCGGGCGTCTCTTGAGACCAGTCACGTGACCGCTGCTCAATTTGGTTGGGTGATTACATTAACTTAGAATTACAGATAATTCCCATTGGTCCTTTCGAACATATATTTACATAAAGCAAAAAGGTTATTGGAGCCGAAAATGGAGTTGGGGTGGGTAAGCAATTGTACCGCCAAAACTGCGGGAAGGGGGTAGATGAAATAATTATACTGCCGCCCGCACTCAGCGGGGTGAACAAGGGAGACGGGGGGGGGGGTCGAAGTGGGAGGGGTTAATCTAGATAAAAGACGATTGATACATACGTCATGCTGAGTGAAGGGAATTATCTCCCTTTGATAGAGGTTGACGTGGTCACTCAAGTGGGGTGGGGGTTTCGGCCGGGGAATATTAAGTGGATGCGAAAACATCGACCGTCTCAAAGGGTAGCTAGCAAGTCGCCGCCCTTTGAGTGGTATGGGAAGGGGAAAAAGGGGTTTTAGCGGGGAAGGTGGGGAGGGTGTGTGTATCAGGGAGTAATGTCTACATAGAGCATGTTGAATTAACAACATGAATGAAAAATAGTTTGAATTAACAACATGAATGAATAGTTATTATACAAGCACATTAAAGTACGGCATGAATAAATAGTTAAAATTATAATAGAATATATATACATTAAGATTCACACTTCATTCACTCATGGTTTTAGTACCAGTTTGGGCGTATTGATTAGCAAACTCTGAATTGGGATTAAAACTAAAAGAGTGTAGTGAAGGTTAAAGGACAGGTGAAGAATGGGGGTGGTTGGGGTGTTCCTATTGCGTGAGAGAGAAGAAGGTAATAGTTTCAGACTACTCGTTCTATCTAATCTAACTCTACGCTAACCTATGGTTCTATACTACTATCTACGCTATAGTCTATCTATGAGTGCTACGAGTCACGGTTTAGTCCGGAATCGTGACACTCGAACTAAGACCCTATACGAATGGCTATAAACTCTCTGCTGCCCAACAACCCCCCACCACCCCCACCCACAGCCCACCCTCCGCAATAAGTTGTATAAAGGTTTTTTTTTCTCTTCTTTACCAGTTTCACAATCTAAGCCGGCGTATCCGGTCTTGCAGCCGGACGTACAGTGACCCATTTCGTTGCACGATTCATCCAAACAATTCTTACAATCTGCAATCAATAAAGAGAGGAAAAGTCCCAAAATTTAAAGAACATTAACAACAATCAAATGGACTGGGTCCAATTTTAGGCTGCAACTTTAGTAATAAAAGTATTCGTCTCTTAACGTTGTTTTGTTTTTCATTGAGACGCAATTGAAATTTTGCCTGGTCTTTTCGAGCAGTCTGGGTTCAAATCCTGTGCTGACGATCTTGTCTTGTTACGCCCCCCCCCCCCTTTTGTGATCAAAGCCCGATAATTTAATACTATAGTTATCGGTACTTACTTGTGTCACACTTAAATCCCCCTGAAACCTCCCAAAACAACCAAGGATGCAGTCAGTACTTACTTATGTCACACGTAAATCCCCTGAAACCTCCCAAACAAACGAGGATGCAATCAGTACTTACACAAAGTTACATGTCACACTTAGGTCCCTTGAAACCTCCCAAACAACCCAGGATGCAGTCAGTACTTACTTATGTCACACTTTCGTCTCCTGAAACCTCTCAAACAACCCAGGATGCAGTCAGTACTTACTTATGTCACACTTTCGTCTCCTGAAACCTCTCAAACAACCAAGGATGCAGTCAGTACTTATGTCACACTTAGGTCCCTTGAAACCTCCTAAACAACCAATGATGCAGTCAGTACTTACTTATGTCACACTTTCGTCTCCTGAAACCTCTCAAACAACCAAGGATGCAGTCAGTACTTATGTCACACTTAGGTCCCTTGAAACCTCCCAAACAACCCAGGATGCAGTCAGTACTTACTTATGTCACACTTTCGTCCCCTGAAACCTCACAAACAACCCAGGATGCAGTCAGTACTTACTTATGTCACACTTAGGTCCCTTGAAACCTTCCAAACAACCCAGGATGCAGTCAGTACTTATGTCACACTTAGGTCCCTTGAAACCTCTCAAACAACCCAGGATGCATTCAGTACTTACTTATGTCACACTTAGGTCCCTTGAAACCTCCCAAACAACCCAGGATGCAGTCAATACTTATGTCACACTTAGGTCCCTTGAAACCTCCCAAACAACCAAGGATGCAGTCAGTACTTACTTATGTCACACTTTCGTCCCCTGAAACGTCTCAAACAACCAAGGATGCAGTCAGTACTTACTTATGTCACACTTAGGTCCCTTGAAACCGCTCAAACAACCGAGGATGCACTTCCCGTGGTCGGTAGTGCAGAGGTTATTGTTGCAGTTTCCACACTCTTTGGAAACAAACAAACAAACAAACTTTTGTTTGAACATTTCAAAACAAAATTTAGCTACAAGCAATGAAATAACTTTTGCTGACCAACTTACGGCGCAGGAAGACGGATATCTGACGTTGGGGAACAACCAACAACAGCAACTCCTTGTTTTGCCCGCGCGAATAAATTGTATACGTTGTTTTGAAGGTGTGTTTGTGGTTGGGAGTTGGGAGGGAAAAGATGTAGTGAAACAAAGGTCTACCTCATTTTCAGAAGAAAGTGTTTGGTAGGGGGCGGATCTACGCTCCGAGGGTTAGATGTTTGTATTGCAATGTGTTGTTAGTTAGCCCCCTTCAAGTACCAGCCTAAATATTTCGCTTTACACGTCACCTATAAATTGCCCCGTGTCCGCAAGCGTTATCTCTCGTTAGGCAATGCGAAGTGTTTGATAGCTCATATATTACCGTTCCAAGCAAGGATAAATAAGAAATAGGTCTATTTTCGTGTTTAAAACAAAGCATCCGGAACACAATATAGAATTATCCTCTTACTTACTTACTTACGCCTTCTACCCCTCTCGGGGTATAGGCCACCAACAAGGGCTCGGGTAAATATTCTGCCCAGAGACTGCAGTGAAATATTACTTCCTTATTTATATCATAGACTGTTATTAGATATGATTATAGTCTATGTTTATATAAACTTATGTATGCATTGAGAACGGTGGCGTGGCAGCGCGTTCGACTGGGTTCGAATCCTGGTGAAGGTTTGGGATTTGTTATTGGGTCCGGTGTGTTCCCTCAGTCTACTTACCTTTGATGGGTACCTGATTTAAGTTGGGGTAAAGTAAAGGCGGCTGGTCATTGTGCTGGCCACCCAATCCCCTAGTAGGCCAAGGCCACAGAAACATGTGAACGCTGCTTTTCCGGCCATAATATGATCAATACTTCGGTCGGGATACTTTACTTACTTTTTTTTTACTCTTGACTGAGGAAAATGTAGGACGAAATAATCTTCTGTAAAGAAGGAGCGTCTGTACAATATGAAATAGATGCCGATAAACTAAGTAACGGGATTTGTGAGGGTTAAACGAGCAGGTTGAAATAAAGGTATATTGAACCGAGAGGGGGATTACATTTTATAATATTTTACCAGCGATGAAATAAAATAAACAGCGACAACGTGAGACTTCGAGAGTTAATGAGATGAGCTAAACCAGCATATACCATTTACATGGAAAGTTAATATCTATTTTGAACCGTTTACTTCACGTGAAGAGGAGAGACAAGTGAATAGTCTACATGAAAAAAAAAGTTTACTAATTTTTTACAATATTTAAAAAAAAATTAATATGTGCTTTTAGTGTTTCAACCACAAGGAAGTGGAAAGACTATCAGCTTGACTTTCGAGCGATATTAACAAGTCCTAATGAGGCGTGAACTTTTCAAATGGAAGAGATCATGAACTTCCGGTGACATGTCCCGCCATATTCGTAAAAGAAAAAGATGCTATTGTTGGTGTTGGACAATTGATTTCAACATAGTCTAGTTCTGGTCTTTTAGAAATATATAAAGGCTACATACCCCAGCTGGGGTGACGGGCAGTGATGATGCTGACAAGATTAGTTATGGGGAATCCGTTTTTAACATCAAAATTAAGTAGGCAATAATTAATACCCAAAGTGTTAGTCGCGTTCAGTTAAATTTAACTTTGTTTATTAAAAAAAGAGTCAAGAGTTGCGTCCACAATTCGTAGATTCATTAAAAAAAAACTAAAATTCTTTTACATCAAGCTATTAGTAATTAGTTGGGGATTATACAATTAATAGGTGATTCTTCACGCCTGCCATTCACAATCCATCGTGTGTTGTTTTTTTTTTGGAAATTAAATTAAATTTTATCTATTACATCTTTTTTGTACAACCAGTAACGCAGCACACAGACATGTTTTGAATCAAATGATCGATTGGGACCGGAAATGTTTTACACTTCGACCTTTTATGAATGCATAATCGTTAAGACGTGTCAATGGTCAGCTCCAAAGATCCACGCTCCGGAATACAACATTCGGCAACCGGAAGTCACTACATTTTGTAAAGAGACAATTAAATTAATGCAATCTCACTCTTTGAACAGTCGTGATTCCACCAGCCGGGCAAACAGCCTTCAGAGCACGTGGCAGTCTTATAGTGGCACGTGCCGCTTCCCGCGCAGTTTCCGCAGTCTGGAAAAAAAATTATAAGGGCGGGTGAATTTATCTCACAGAAATTGGATTGTTAAAATGGTTAGGGCCTGTGCTGAAGTCCCTGGTTCCAGCGAACAAACGTCATTTAGTAAAACTGTAGTTTGAAAGAGAAACAAGACACTTTATTGTAGTCTGGTACTTGGTGTAAATGGTTGAGCTTTGAACAATTGATGTTGTAAGTAGTAATATAAACCTATATAATTATGTGGACATTATACATCTATCATGGCCAAGCGGAAGCGCGTTCGGCTTGCGTACCCAAGGTCCTGGGTTCGAGTCCTGGTGAAGGTGATTTTTTTTTCCTCCGGGCATCGAGTCTACTCAACTCTTATGGGTATCTGACTTTAGCTGGTGTAAAGTAAAGGCGGCTGGGCTTTGTGCCGGCTACACAATCCCCTAGTACAGGGGTCGGGAACCTTTTTGTCTGAGAGAGCTATGGACACCACATATTTTGAAAAGTAATTCTGTAAGAGCCATACATTATGTTTAAAACTAAAAATTCAAGTAAATGTGTGCATTTTATGTAATTTCAATTCTAAAAGTACAATAATTTGTCTCCAAATTCTTCTGATGCTGAGCTGCAGTAGACTTTAGCTCATTTGTAGAATGAAATATTGATATGCAATTAATATGTAGATCAAAAAGTTTAAAAAAAAAAACATTTTTTAATAATCGAACATTTGTCTGCGAGCCAGATGCAGCCATCAAAAGGGCCACATCTGGCTCGCGAGCCATAGGTTCCCGATCCCTGCCCTAGTAGGATGTGGCCTACAGACACTGGTGAACGCTGCTTCACCGGCCCTATAGATCGATTTGGTGCGACGGGTACTTTGATTATTTTACTATGCATCTCTCAAGCGAAACAAAAGAAAGAGCAAGCCAGGGACAAACCCATCAGTGTAACTTCCGGGGCCCGGATCGGTCTTATCAGCCACCTGCCAACCCACTCCCGGATAACTGATGACGATTTTTTTTTTACACAGGATAGTCTCAACTGATCCGATGGACAAACAACAACAACGACATCCAGGGCCGGCTCATCCACATAGGCAACCTAGGCAGCCGCCTAGGGCGCTCAATTTTGGGATGACTCTTAATTGAGGATTTTTGTCTATTTGGGAATTTAAAAATATATCCTAAATTAAAGTTTAGTACTTCTGAGCGCTACTAGCATAGGCAGACGAATTACTAGGAATTGAAAAGGCGAAGGGGATTATATTTAAGTTGTCTTAAAAAATAGGAAACGATGCCCTAACACTTCTCAGTTTCTCCCCGCCGAAGGCACTTTAATGAGGCCGCAGAATTTGTTTTCGCCCTAGAGTCGGTCCGGAAGACATCAGTAATTCAGTATAATGGTGCATATTTAAATATGGGCTACCAGGCTACCACAGAGGTGTAAAACAACACTGTCAGAATGCATTGGATTTGTATAGCACAACTTACTGAAGGCGCACGTTTCGCCTCTGAACCCACGAGGGCACCCATGCAGGCAAAGCTCGTTTTTCTGGTTGCAACTTCCGTCTCCCCCACACAGCGGACATTCTAGAACGGAATAAGGGAAAAAAATGTTTTTTCTTTTTAAAAAAAAATGGCATGCATTCAGTTGCACGCATCTGGTTTCAAACGTAAACCTTACGGATAATACATTAATTCACTTCTTAATATTAAACACTAACCAAGATATAATAAAGTGCGTGGTTTTTTATCTTCTTAACGGTGTTTTTCAAAAAGAATGTACCGATTACCTTTTTTTCTTATAAGTTACAGACGCTCTTTTTATATTATAAGAAAAAGTATTGGGTCATACGCTAATCCGTGGCTTGAATCTAGTCTTGCAAATTTGATTATTATTTTAAATGATGTTTAGATGCTGGTTTTTCCTTGTTTGTTCTGGCAACACATTCCATGCCCGGACGCCCGGATTGCATCAAGCATTATTTTATTGCTTAGGCCTACCAATCGTTGATGACCGTTGCCTTTAGTTAAAAGAAAATTGAGATATGTACAATGCACCATATGACAGCTAAATTATTTTTTCGCGAAAACGAAAACGCAGATCACCTTTTGCTAAGAATTCGCCATTCCGAGGGCAAACCAACAACTACACGATGCCGGATATCAATGCGACTTCAGCGCCCACATGTGGCAGCCAATCAAAGTGCAGAAGCACCTCTTTCAAATATTTACTGACTCTATAGCATGACTATACTCGAGAACTGAAGTAATGGGTCATGTAATTGATTCATTTTTTTTTAAACAACCATGTTTATTAACGATTTAAAACATAGATTATGTTATGTAGATAAAAAAGATATTTTTTTCCAAGATATTAACCGGTCACTAGCCGCACTGTCTTTTAGGTTATTTGACATATTGTAGATTAATTAAATCTAAAGGCCTTTAGAATAACCGAGACCTATTTTTAAAAATACTTAACATCTACATATATATATAATATATAAGACTGTGTGTCTTGTTTACGATCTCCATTGGTTAATTTAAAGACACGTGACCTTAGTGTCACTTATTCTATTTTTGCTATGTGTCTTCCTTAGCTGAGTGGTTAGCGTATCCGACTGTCATACGGGCGACCTGGGTTCCATTCTCCACTTAAAACATTTTATTTATTTTTCTACTTTAAACAAAAATTCCATTAATATTACTTTTTTTAAAGATCGTAAAGAATTTCGCGACTTAAAGCTTTCCTAAAATGTTTTCAGTAAGTAAAATCTAATAGTTATAGTCTAGACGCATGCGGGCATGCGCGAGACGGATGTTAAATTCTGATGTAGGGATAGTGCTAACTTTTTGCTAAATAAAAAAAAGACATGCATATTTTTAACCCGATTACAATATTAATTTTTATTTACTTTCCTAAATGGTTTCATTTTATTTAATGTAATTTTTTCCCCCGGGTAACGCAGATGATAAATTCCCTTGTTTGATTATAATTTATCTTATGCTAGCCACGTAGGCCTAGCCCTAGACTGCGCAGACGAGGAATATGCCTACTTCTGCTCATTTTATCTACTCTCAGTGCAAGCCATCCTCAACACAGCTATGGATTCATTTCTTAATGATTTTCATTAACATTGTTAAGTCTAGGCTTAGGGTTCATTTTTTGTAATGACAATCCAAAATGTATCAATAAAAATTAAATATAAAGTCATTTCGTAAATTGAATAAAAACATTGGGAATAAAATCTAATTTCATACCTGTGTCACATTTGTATCCTGTGAATCCCGCCAAGCATCCATCGGGGCACTCTCCTTCAATCTGCGTGCAGTTTCCGTCTCTACAGTTGGAGCAATCTGTGAAACTAGATAGATTAAAATAGATCTATCTCTCGCAGTCTGTCTAGATCTTATCTTATATATTACAGACGCTCCTTCTATAAAGAAGATTATTGCGTCCTACGCTAATCCGTGGTCCGAGTCTAGTCTTGCATCTTTATTAATGTTTTAAATGATGTTAAGTTACTCGTCTTCCTGGTTTGTTCAGGCAACCCATTCCATGTCTGAATGACACTTGGGAAGAAAGAGTACTTAAATGCATTTGTTCTCGCATAAGGAATAATTTTGTCTTTATGTTTTTCTGAGCATTGCAACAGACTGTTATTGGGTTGTATTTCTAAATTAGAGTTTAATGTCTTGTGTATTATTACTACTTTACTCTTTGCCCTTCTATTGAATATTATATCATCTCTGTCTCGTTGTCTATATAATGCTATGTATATGTATAATATGCCAATAAAAGAGGTAATTATTGAAGACAAACTAAGATCTATTAACGTCTTCTGCCAGACACAGAGTCATTGGCAAAATTGTTATTGTAAGATGAAAAGTCAAAATATTACATATTACAATTAGAAGCATACAGAGTTGTGTGAAATATTACATATTACAATTAGAAGCATACAGAGTTGTGTGAAATATTACATATTACAATTAGAAGCATACAGAGTTGTGTGAAATATTACATATTACAATTAGAAGCATACAGAGTTGTGTGAAATATTACATATTACAATTAGAAGCATACAGAGTTGTGTGAAATATTACATATTACAATTAGAAGCATACAGAGTTGTGTGAAATATTACATATTACAATTAGAAGCATACAGAGTTGTGTGAAATATTACATATTACAATTAGAAGCATACAGAGTTGTGTGAAATATTACATATTACAATTAGAAGCATACAGAGTTGTGTGAAATATTACATATTACAATTAGAAGCATACAGAGTTGGGTGAAATATTACATATTACAATTAGAAGCAAACAGAGTTGTGTGAAATATTACATATTACAATTAGAAGCATACAGAGTTGTGTTAAATATTACATATTACAATTAGAAGCATACAGAATTGTGTGAAATATTACATATTACAATTAGAAGCATACAGAGTTGTGTGAAATCAGGAAAGAAAACACTGTAGTAACAATTTTTTTTTAAATCCATTAATGAATAGGCTAATATGATATAATGACATACAAGGCTTTGTAAAAAAGGTAACAAAAGTACCATAAAAAACGTAAAATAGTAGCTTGACCTACTTTTATTGCACCCAAGAAATAATGTAAGATCGATACCATAAAGTAGTACGTTGACCTACTTTTATTGCGCCAAGAAATAATGTACCGCCTATACCATAATGCAGTAGGTTGCCTACTTTTATTGCACCCATTAAATAATGTACTAGAATAATCATAAAGAAGTAGATTGACCTACTTTTATTACACCCAAGAAATAATGCACCGCCAATACCATAAAGTAGTACGTTGACCTACTTTTATTGCACCCAAGAAATAATGTACTAGTATTATCATAAAGAAGTAGATTGACCTACTTTTATTGCACCCAAGAAATAATGTACTAGAATTATCATAAAGAAGTAGATTGACCTACTATTATTGCACCCAAGAAATAATGTTTTGCCAATACCATAAATTAGTACGTTGACCTAATTTTATTGCACCCAAGAAATAATGTACCGCCAATACCATAAAGTAATAGGTTAACCTACTTTTATTGCACTCAAGAAGTAATGTACCAAGATTACAATAAAGTAGTAGGTTGACCTACTTGTATTGCACCCAAGAAATAATGTACCGCCAATACCATAAAGCAGTACGTTGACCTAATTTTATTGCACCCAAGAAATAATGTACAAAGATTACTATAAAGTAGTAGGTTAACCTACTTTTATTGCACCCAAGAAATAATGTACCACCAATACCATGAAGTAGAAGGCTGACCTTCTTTTGATGCACAAAGTATAATATACCATCGACACATTAAAAGGATACGCTGACCTACTTTTATTGCCCAGAAAAAAAGTGGGCTATCCATAACACAAACTATTGCGTAAACCACCTGTTAAAACGAAAAAAAAAAAAAAAAAAGGAAAGAATTGACCATCAATAAGACAAAGTAATAATATTGACCTACTTAGGTTACATCGTAAACCATAAAATCCTTTGAAGCAAAAATTGATACATTCGCCTGTACTCTGCTCACACTCCTTACAATTAAAGCAAACTGTTAAAAAAAGAATGTACAGTAAAAGAAAATACAGATGATATAGATGAAGCAGTTCATAGAAATATTAAAACTTGTGTTTAGAAAACGTTATAGACACTTTCTGAAATGTCTAGATTTGAATCAACCTGTTATTAAAGAATTTATATACATATATAGGATGACGAAGTACGATTTCTAATTTATTCAGTGTGCCAACAGCCCAAAAGTCAACTTTCTCTAGCATTCAATTTCTAATATAAGAGATGTGAAAATTGCTATTTTTTAATTTTTTTTTTTTTTTTTTTTGGGGGGGGGGGGGGGGTATTTGCGTGCCATTGGAATTGCTCTACGCGCCAAGTTTGCACGCATGTCGTAAGTTGCCGACCCCTGAATTAGACTATAAAACTTTCCCAGTTTAATAAAAGCGTGCGACTTATTGAATGATTGATTGTAGTAATTAAAAGTATTTTTTTAGGTCAGCTGACTTACAATATTAATTGGCCAATCATTTTCTTTTTTCGTCCTTTTGAAATTATACAAATTGCTAATTTATATACAAATTTGTATACATGTCACTCAGCTTTTTTCTTCCTATTATGAAATGCGTTTAATTCCAGATCCTGTTGGATCATTGTTTTGTTTTGTTTTTCCTTTTATTGCATTCTAGCACTTACTTTCTTGGCAGCGTTCTCCGAAGAATCCATTATGACATAATCCCGAGCAGACGCCAGACACTTGATCGCATGCCCCACTTCCGCCACAGTTTTTGCAGACTTTTAAAAAACGAAGGTTGATATTAAAACATTAAGGTACGTAGAATATGGATTGGAAATTAGAACTAGAGTCTAGCCAGCGCTAAACCAGTCAACAATTTCATCTCTACGCATCTATTGACGACATAAAACAAAAACCTTGTATAACTAAAGATTAATGTGGGAGGCATGGTTTGCCAACGGTTGCCAACCTAGATCTTTTTTTTGAACGCATAGAAACAAGAATCTAGCTTTTACCGTAACGAAATAAACCCCATGACTATATAGTTCAGTTTAGCAGTTTCTCGCTTTGCCACACCATCTTTTGGTTGGACATTAGTCTTTTTTCTCAAGCCCGTAAGGCACGATGCTGACGTTTAATTTAAAAAAACAACAACAACTGAAATCAGTACCTTCACAAGGGGGAGGCAGAGGGGGGCATATGCCCGGGGGCGACACTTCCAGGGGGGGAGGCGGCAAATGTAGTCTAAATATAGCAAATATAGCACTTAAAAAGCAGTTGCAATATGCAAGGGGGCAGCGCTGAAACTTTTGCCCTGGGGCGCTACATATTATTGTAAAAGCTCTGACTGAAAATGAGTAGCCTTGACCTTATAAAATAACAACTCTGAAAAATTCTGATAAAACAGGAAACCTGAAAAAAGTCAACGTTACTACATAATCAAGGTGAGAAAGTAAGCCATTTAACCCTTACAGTCCCGGGCGCATATATAGCGGAACTGAAGGCAGCATAGATAGAAGTAGGTCGGTACGGGAAGGGTTAAGATGAAAAGTTCAATCAAATTTTAAGTCGTAAGACGTAAATTCATAAAAATTCTAGAGACATTTAAAGATGAGGGATACTTTTCTAATTGAGACCGATCATTCAATTCATATAGATCTTCAAGGATTTCACTTGGTCTTCTAAGTATACTACATTAGCATGATGAAGCTGACTTCACCAGTTTCAGTCGACAATATGGCCTATACTGCCAGAAAAAGATGTGTAGACCATTATCTTATACATTACAGACGCTCATTCTATAAAGAAGATTATTGCGGCCTACGTTCATCCAGTTTCCAGACTCGGAAGAAACGTTGACCGAGGCTACACTCGAGTGTCTCTCGATGTCGATCCAAAGCTTTGCCACAAGACCCCCCCCCCCTCTTCTCCCTTCCCCACACTCTTTGTTTGTATTTAACAAAAAATAATCTAAGACTACATACGCTCCAGGCATTTCGGTCCCATAAATCCATCCTTGCAATGGGTGCAGTCCCCAATGTGTATATCACAGGTACTGGCACAGTTCTCACACACTGCAAGAGGGAAAAGAAAATAGCTTGTAAAAATTATATCGCCCGTCACCCCCAAGAGCTAGTAATCATCCCCTCGTATGCCGTGGCCACGGAAACTGGTGAACGCTGCTTCACCAGCCCTATGGTCAGTTTGGTCCAAACGGTACTTTACTAAGAGCTAGTAATGGCAAGGTGTGCATGTATTACAGGTTAGTTTCTCTATGGTGCTGTTGTGTCCATAGATCTATTTGAAGCATGTCTCGGTGGAATACTTTACATGTATCATCATATCAATCTGCAATCTCACTGTTCAATATCTATTTTAAAAACCTTCTAAACAAATCCGAAAACGTCGATGTTTTTTGTTAGACAAAATATACATTATGTATAGACTCTATTTGTTTTACGAAAAACAAATATGGCAGGTTTCAGGTTTCCCAGATTCCATCAGAGCATTACCGGTTGTGGTTATTTTGTCTGGCTAGTTCATGAAGAGTTGTGCTTAAATGTGCGCCCTCCACCTAACATTTGAAGAAATGATCTAGTTTGTCTTTGGCGCCCCCTTTTGTTGTGGTGCCCTTGGTGGGCAACGCCTTTGGCCCACTTACTGACGGCGCTGCCCCCATCGATAACATTTGCAGCTGATATAAATCACTTACCTCTTTTATAGACTGATGGTGTCTCCTCTGATAGGAGGTATCTCTGGTCGGACCAATCGCAGACTTCAGTGTAACAGTCTTTGGAGCATTCCAAGCCCGCCTTTCCCACAGGACATTCTGGCAACCATTTTGAAATCATTTAGTCTCGTTTAATGCTGTTTGTTTACACGGTGTATCAAAACTGCCCCCCCCCCTCCCCCCTATCCTTCAAAGTTCTAAATTGGCTTAACTAACATTTTCAACAATAGTGTGCTGAAATTAAGTTGCCCAATTGGTTTAAAGTTCAAATAATTGTTTAAAAAAAAAACAAAATTCTGAGAGGTCCTATAGGTTTCGGGATGTGTCTTTAATTCGTAGGAAACTTACATCAGTTTAGGGAAGAAATTGTGAAGGTAGCTGGGGCATTGCGCTTGTCCTGTAAATACGGCTGGTTTCAAATGTGGTCTTTATGGGATGCGTCCGCTTTAGACGGGGACATTCCCGTGTCAGACAAAATCCGCTCGCTCCAGCGCCGTACCATCCAACATCATAGGAATACGAGGCAGGCCCTCCGGGACACGATGGGTGAAGCAAATGTGCATTCGGGAAGGGGAAACACGAACGGAGCAAGCAAACCCAACATGCGACTGCGCTATAGGCGTGCCAGCATAGGGCTAGCCTCGGACAGAGTCTCAGTCATGCCTAGCCCGCACCAGTTGCATGGCCCGCTGTGGCTACTGTGATAACTCTGTACAAGAGAGCAATCTCACCGCGGGCGGCCTAGCGGTTTTTTTTTAAACTCTCGGGAGGTGTAGTGCTGTGCCGTCCTTGTGTCCTTTCAGGAGTAGTAAAACGGGCATTGCGCTAACCACCTGACAATGGATCAAATATCCTACCATAGGCCTATACACTAAGACAAAAAAAAAAATATCTCGCGGGCTTGTAATAATTGAATACTCAACTAGGAAATTGAGAAAACACAAAGTGACTGTACAGCAATCGACTATTCGGAATCATTTTGTTTGGCGCTTTTTGTTTTTTTTATAAGATTTTTTTAGAGTACTGAGAACTTTTTTCTAGGGTTTAGCTAAAGCTCAGCATATAAATAACAACAATATTCTTGAAGACAGTGTGGATCACTCATTTTTTTTTCTTTTTCAAATAAAGCTACTTATCACTTTTTGAAAATGGATTTTTCATTTATTATCGTGATTTCGTAAAGACCTTACAGAATAAATGTACCCTTGCCTACAAACAATAATATTGAACGTCAACTTCACTCAACCATCGACTGGACTCCAATGAATCCTTATTGTAGAGTGGGACGAGTCGGGAAACCCATTTTACAATAACCGAATTTACCCTGCGATGAGACATGCACGCATTTCGCGCTACCCAAGAGCTGTAAAGCAGGGGGCGGCAACCTATTGATAACAGTGTGTCAAAATATGATTTCCAATTCATTCAGCGTGCCAATTGCTGTAGCAATACATTTCTTGTAGGGGCCTCAACCGCGTGCCATTTAAAAATACCTCGGGGTACCAAGTCTGGCACGCGTGCCGTGGGTTGCCGACCCCTGCTGTAAAGGATGCCATCAATTAGAGTCCCGGTCTTTGAACCCAGCTTCGTTAGCCTTATAATAATAATATTAATAAAATGCTGCTTGTATAGCGCATATCCCGTTGATGCGCTGGCATTATGCAGGTAGAAAACTGTTTATATGAAGAAAAAAATGGGTTTTCTTTTACTCACCGCCGAAGAGTTCCAATTCACAGAAACCAAAGTGGTCACTGGTTGTCTTGATGCTCACCCGCCTAACGGGCTCGCTGTTAAACGGCAGGTCGTATTTGCTTCTATAACCCAAAAACATCGGGTATTCCTGTCGGCTTGCACTGTCGTACACAAGCGACAGAGTGAAATTCTGTAGGATCCCCGGAGTTAAGTTATCCCGATAGGTGCTGTCTAGAACGATACACACATATGTCACATGATAGTCTCAAAAGTCACATGATAGACACCTGTTACATGATAGACACAGATGTCACATGATAGGCACAGTTGTTACATGATAGACACAGATGTCACATGATACACATAAATGTCACATGATAGACTCGGATGCCACATGATAGACTCAGATGTAATATGATAGACACAGATGTCACATGATAGACACAGATGTCACATGATAGACACAGATGTCACATGATAGACACAAAGGTCTAGTATAGGTATGGAAATCTCTATTCGTCCCACTCCCGAAGAAAAAACTTTTTTTTTATTTACACATAGATGTTACTAGCTTCCACCATAAGGTATTAATCCCGTAAAAAAAAAAAAAATCGGGATATGATTTTATCTTCCGTTTACTCTCGATCTCACGCACACACATTATAGCATATATTAAAGAGTTAAACTGATTTTTCTACGCTGGACAAGTCGTAGAAAGAAAATGACCCCCGCCGCCCCCCCCCCCCCCCCCCAAAAAAAAAAAGGATGCATCACCAAAAAATTTTGCTTTGGCAACCTTGCAATTTCATTTTTTTTTATGAAGATTTGTTAGAACTCGCACCCACTGATCTCTAAAAAGAATGGATTAGGCTCGGAAATAACATTCTTGAAGAAATTTCCGCCATTTTGTTTATACTGTCACTGATCAATATATATAAGTTGAAAACCCATAGCTCATAACTAAGTAACTCTTCAATATTTTATGTTAACATTCAACAAGTCGCCAAGAACAATGTAAAGAACGCAAATGAGACAGATAAATATATCAATAAGTGACCCTCCCCCCCCCCCCAAAAAAAAAAGAAGAAATTATGTAAAATTGGACCAATTCTTAAATGGGAAATCTTCCTACTCGGAATTGCCGAGTTGCCCCAGGGGTAAAGAACTCTCTTTCAGGATAGACCCAGGCCTAGGTAGATGATATTATGGGAAAATGGATCCAAGCATGGTTGATGAAAACGTATGAGCCATCAGAATGAAAGGAGTTGTGTGAAGCAGGACCAAACCCTCCATTAAAACTGGAAGGATTGGATATTTTTTTTAAAATGCAATAAATATGTCAATACAATTCAACGAACTGAAATTAAGGAAGTGCCTTAGCAAGACCTGGCAAGCGTATGAAATTAGAGGCCGACCGAAATTCGGTTTCGGCTTCTATTTCGGTACCGAAAGTAGGCAAAATGCCTATTTCGGCGTAGTTTCGGTTTCGCTCGAAACAAAAAAAGTTATCTTTCGGTTGGCATTCGGTTTCGACCGAAACTGATATTGACTTTCGGTCATCAGCCGAATATCTAGCATTTTGTCATTTGTGAGTGGTTTGAACATTATGTCATAATATTTAGACACAAAAATCGTATATAAACTTTATATTGCCTTTTAGATTATTAAATATTAATGAATATTCAATTATGAATAAAATTTTATATTATTATAATACATGCTATTCTATGGTTTACTCAAGTAGAGTACCCTTAAACTAGTGCAGTCTTTTTACTCCCTTTCTATTAACTTGCATTGTCTGTCTGCTTGCTTGCTTGGATGTTTGTTACCAAAATTTGCATCGATTTTTCGACCACTTCCCTTCGTCCAGTCGAGCTGAAACTTGGGCAGCAGACTTGTCCAGACTAACAATACATTCTATCAAATTTTCAGCATCATAGCCTTTGGAATAGTCACTAATGCCTTCGACCAATTTGCGAATCGAAGAAAAAAAACATGGCTGCCTCTACCGGAAGAGACGGAAGTAAGTATACTTTTCGGATATGTTCGTTTTTACGAAATAAATAGAATGAAAACGACGCAATATAGCCGAAACAAAGCGAGTTATCTTTTTATGGTTTTTGCGGGCCAAAGCCATAAAAAAAAAAAGATGCGCAAAATTTTAGTGAGGAAATTCATAAGGTATGATATCACTTATATTTATTTTAATCTATCAAAATATAAATTAAATATGAACTTAGTTTACAAATTAGGGAGCATAATAAAAACTTTGTTTTTACGGGTTCGTTTGTTAAATCTTTGGTTTGGCAATTTAGGTTAATCTTTTTGTTTCGGTTTCAGCAGAAGGTGTAGTTAAACTTTTGGTTTCGGTTTCAATTTCGGCCGAAAGTCAATTTATAACTTTCGGTATGGGGTCGTTTTCGGCCGAAACCCAAAATTTGGTTTCGGTTGGCCTCTATATGAAAGTATGAAAATCCAGACCAGGATCTATTTCACGATAATCCGAGAGAAATTCTACAGACCACTACATCGCCGTTTGAATTTTTTAAAATAACGACAAACAAAGATTAGAGCTAGAGGTCACGTGATTAAAACCAAAAAAAAAAAAGTTCTCCAGTCTCACTGGTCCAGTTGTGAATGACAATCCTTCGAAGCAGAAAGTTGATGTCCAGAACGATCTCCCAGGTGTTCTGTCTGCTGCTGAAGCACGTGTTGGGCTCGTTGTCCACTGTTTTGTCACTCTCCCAGCCGCTACGACGATCACTTGTAACTTGAGATTATATGGAATCACCAATTAGCACTATACACAGACTTATATACTTGTATATGTGTGTTTGTATGCATATTTTATATATATATATATATAAAGTAGGCTGTGTGTATGTGGACTCTGATCCCCATTGGTCAATTTAAAGACACGTGACCTTATTGTCTCATCTTTTACGATTTCGCTTTCGGTTTAAGACTTCCCTAGCTGAATGGTTGTCATGATGTGAAATTTCTAATGCAAAATTTCGTGCATTTTAATGAGTTAATTATAAGGAGAAATCTTTCCCCTTACACACCTATCTCCTCTTCCCCCACACCCCTACCCCTCTCTCAACCGCTTGGTTAGGCAATGACGCACCTAGATAATCTCCCTTGGTCGCCGCCAGCACCTTTTTACCCACCCTTTTCATCTATTGTTTGTAACTGGGAAGGGCTATCGTGGCTAGTGTTACACGCCAGGGCGCCGAGGGTCGTTTCAGCCGTCGATCGGTATTGATAACAATTTAGGCCTATTGTTCGTTCTTGCGATTCACATGCCGTGCCTTGTTATGGTCCTTGGTTTAAGACACGAGATGTACAAAGTTGTGGGAAATAGGAAATGTGGTGACAGCCCATCTCCTCTTCTCTCGTACCCCAGCCCTTTCTGGCTAGTCCAGGTGTTATGACTAATCCCTTTGACACTGGCCACGCCTCTTGACCAATGGCTGGACGGACTTTGGTGTAGACAATTTTGTAGACCGTTTCCCCATTGGTTGACGTTTTGCACTGGGTCGCCATTTTAGACGGACCAGTGGACGGATATAAAGGGCAGGTTTTGTGTTATTAGGGACTGGACACTTCTTCTTAAGATGTTACATGACGTTATTCCATATTGGATTATTTGAATGAATTGTTCGCTTGGAATTACTGTATTGTGAAGTTGTGCTTGTATTTTATTATTTCCATGTATTGACGTTTATGTTCTTGGATATAATTGATGTGTTGTGGACACCTTATTATCCCTATATGTAAGTGTGACTATGTAAAATATCCACGTTAATACCAGCAATAAACGTTCGACTTATATAATTAGGCCTACTTAACCTAAACTCGTCTGTTTTAATTTGATGGGATATATTGAACTATAAGGGTGAATGGTAAGAGAAACTGCACGTTAAATATAAATATCAAGCAATGCGGATACCATGGATCTAATTCAACCAGCAGCCGTCATTGCCCATTGACAATGAACCAAGTGAGGTGAAGCTATAGCGTGTGAGCATCACAGTCACGAGAGCATCCTACTGGCCACACAGTGGTTAGCATATCCAACTGCCATGCGTGCGACCTGGGTTCGATTCACCACCAATAACTTGTTTTTCCTTTTGCTACTTTTTGTTTACATTTCCTTTAACTATAACTTTTTTTTTTAAAGATTGTAAGGAAAAAAAGTAGTTTCCTAAAATGTTTTAAGTAAGTAAAATCTAATCTAATTATAGTTTAGTTGTATGTGGGAGACCGGTGTTCGGTTCTCAGCCAGGGATAGTCCAAACTTTGTGTTAAAGTTAAATAAAAAGAAATGCCCTTTTTTTAAACCCGATTACAATATTTCTTCTCAAGTACTTTCCTAAATTTTTTCAGCACATAATAATATTTAAAAAATGATTATATCTTTATGTTCATTGTTGTTTATAAATATGTATATATATATATATATATATGTAGCTTTAGGTTTATGTATATTTTGCCACTGGCAACGCCGGGCAATTAAGTTTATATATCTAATATATATACATATATATAATACAACTTAAATTCTCTGGCGTTCCCTGCAAAAGCTAGGCCTATATAAATTTCATAAGCTACAGTGAACAGAAAGCTTTAGATCTGGTAATTTTAAAATTAAAATTATTATTATTTACTGAGAACATTTAGGAAAGTAATTTAAAATACATTTTGTAATCGGGTTAAAATAGGCAATTCTTTTAATTGAACAAGAGCTGAATTCCCGGCATTGCCCGTGGGAAAATAATAGGCCTACATTCATAGGACATAATATTCTAAGCTTATACCATAGCAACAGATACAACTTGTATACCTACAATTGCAATGAACAGAAAGCTATAATAATTTTAAAATTATCAAGAAAGTAATTTAAAATAAATATGGTTTACTTAATTAATAAAAAAAAAAGATAGGACCATCCGTGCTTGAGAATCGAACATCCGTCTCACGCGTGCGTCTAAAATATAATGATGAGATTTTACTTAGTGAAAACATTTTAGGAAAGCTTTAAGTCCTAAGCTTCATTACAATCATAAAAAAAATTAATTTTAATGGAAATTTTTAAAAAGCGAGATTGGAAAAGTAAAATATGAGACAATAAGGTTACGTGTCTTCCAATAAACCAATGGGGATCGGATACCACACACAGTCTACTTTATATATAGAGATAGGTTGATAGAGTGATAGAGAAATAGATAGATTGATTGATAGATAGGTAGATAGATAAATATAAAGAGAGATAGATATATAAATAAATAGATAAATAGAGAGATAGAGAGATAAATACAGATATAAATTTATAGATAGATAAATAGATAGATAGATGAATAAATAGATAGATAGATAGATAAATAGATAGATAGATAGATAGATAGACAAAGAGAAAGATAGATAGATTGCTAGATAGATTGCTATATAGATTGATAGAAAGATAGATAGATTGATAGATAGATTGATAGATAGAATGATAAATAGATAAATAGAGAGACAGTTAGATAGATAGATATATAGATTGACAGATAGATAGATAGATAGATAGATAGAGAGATAGATAAAGAGACAATAGAAAAATAGATAGATAAATAGATTGATATATATATATAGTTAGATAGATAGATTGATTGATAGATAGATAGATCGATAGATTTATAGATTGATAGATTGATTGATTGATTGATTGATTGATAAATAGATAAATAGATAGAGGGATAGAAAAATAGATAGATAGAAATATAGCTAGATAAAATAATAGATGAATAGATTGAGAGATAAATAGATTGATAGATAGATAGAAACAAAATAGATAGATTGATAGATAGATAATAGATAGAGAGATAGATAGATAGAGAGAGATGTAGTTAGATAGATTGATAGATAGATTGATAGATAGATTGATAGATAGATATAGGGTTAGATTGATTGATAGATTGATAGATTAATAGATGATAGATAGATAGATAGACACACGCGCTCACCCACCTAAAGTAAGCTACAACACTCATTTAAAAATATACAATACATTTTTTTTTGTTCTTTATGCGTTCAATAAATAATCATATCTTTTTGGCTAATTGATAGATTGCAACATCTAGGCCATGGATATGTCAGTGTCAAGGGTTTTGATGTCAAAAATAACTTTGTCTACAAATTACCTCCCATGTCAATAAATATATCAGACAAAATATTTTTATCGCCAAATTACCTCCCATACCAGTTGTTCGAATGAAACAAAATAAATCTGACAACAACTTACTGCCCGTGTCTGTTATTGTTGACACTTGCTGACTAAAAGCAGCAAAATTTCGACCTTCACAAAATAAACAAAAAACAAAATAGATTGTGTTACTTTCGAAGTGAATAAATTCGTAAGTAGCAACAATACGGCTGGGTAGGACCATGGGAAAAATGGTGGCAACTATGATAAACTACCCATCTATCAGATGCATATAAGGTAAAGCAATTGCAAAGTTACGCAAATCCAGTATTGGACAGACTTAATGCAAACAGTCAAATATTATATAATACGAATTTTAGAGGAATAGAAATAGATGCGAAAAGTCAAACTTCTTTAAAAAAAAAAATTACACATCAGTAATAAAATATTTCCGTAGCAGCTTAGCAAAAATATTCACGATTTCTAGATAGTGTAAGTTAGGGTCAGAAAAATATAGATTTACTTGGAATTAGTTTATGTTTGGCTAAACTTATATCAGTAATGTTCGCATTTAACGAGCCTTTTATTAGCGAAGCTTTTCTGTCATAAAAAGAATCATTATCATCATCATTGGCTCCATAGTCTCGAAAGACGATTAGATTTGCGCTCCTATGATTTGGCCAGCCCTGCAGAATTGGCGTGTCTGTGGAGAGCTATCCTTGAGAGACAGGCTCTGTCGCATCACTGGCACTTGAAAGCGGGACCGTTGGAGTTTCTCAGGGGCAGCCTATGTTCTTTACTTTTCTTCGTTGCTCATTTAGCCTCCGCGATAATGCGAAGTTTGCCCTCTGCAGCATTTATACCGGTGTGTAGGGTGCCTCTCCAACTACTTCTGTGCTGAGCCAGGTTCTCCCAGTTTCTGACCTCTACATCTATAGCCTTTAGGTCGCGCATGTAGACATCCTTGAACTTGAGTTGGGGGCGGCCAGTAGCTCTCTTGCCCTCAGCAAGCTCAGCAGCATATAGCAGGTCTTTTGGGATTCGCCCATCCTCCATCCTGGAAACATGGCCAAGCCACCGGAGACGTCGTTGGCGAAGGAGAGTGATCATGCTAAGCATGTTAGACAGTTGCAAGACCTCGTTGTTTGTTATGCGGTCCTTTTAAGATATCCCAAGTAAGCGTCTGAGGCAGCGCATGTGGAAAGAGGAGAGTCTCTTATCTTGCGATGCGTACATGGTCCAAGTTTCGCTGGCGTACAGGAGAGTGCTGATCACACATGCACGATAGACAGCTTAGCTATATTTGTATTAATAGTCAGCATCTTGTTGGCCCATACTCTTTGCGTTAGCCAGGATAAGGTCGCGGATGCCTTGCCAATTCTCTTGCTGATTTCTGTGTCCAGTGATAGATCGGTGGTGATGGTGGAGCCAAGGTATGTGAACTGATCAACAACATCTAATTTGGTACCGTTGATGTCAATGTTGGGTGGGTCAGCTCCTTGAACCATCAAGTTGGTCTTTCTTATGGTAATTGTTAGACCAAAATCTTGACAGGTCTTGGAGAAGCGGTCCATCAAGGATTGTAGCTCCTCCTTAGTGTGTGTGACCATGGGGAATAACAAAGCATATGCCCAGTACTTAGTACATGTTCATCCTTCTTATGTTATATTGTCACAATTTGTTTGTATATTATTGTAGATAATATATTCGTTTCTTTTTGGCCTTTGTTACTGACGCTACTTCCAAGCAGGAGAATATCGCGTATCTTATCTTAATATAAACATATATGTTAAAGACGTTCCTTCTCTACAGACCCGTGGTCTAATTGAAGTCTTGCATTTAGTTGGTGTTTTAATTAAGTTACTGGTTATGCAGTTGAAGTAAATACATACAAATGCTTTAATTTTAGGTAAGGTCTTAACTTATATGTCTGTATTATGTAGATTCAGAAAGCATTCTATACACGCCCTTTAATGCCAATACACTCAATCAAAGAGTATGTAGAATTTTGACGATTGATAACAAAAGAAACTATCTTAGGGCTATATTTGCATTTCTTGATGGGATTCATTTTCACTTACAGTAAATATAACACGTTGGAACGCAAACGAAACTTTTCATTTTGGCTCTTTTTTAAACTAATTGAAAAATAAGTGTTCCTTTTTTTGTATATAAATAATACAAATAATTATTTTGGTTAAATAAAATCTATTTTGGCCTACATACCACCGCTTAAAAAGACAGAGCAGATGTGCTTTACACCTGGACCAGACATGGTCAAGGCCGTGAAGAATGCCGGTGACTCACATCGAAACTGGACAGTGGTCTCACTCAACTCCCTAAGTTCTGGATTTCTGCATGGTGTTTTGGAAGTGTTTCCAAAGACAAGGTCTATCAGGAACTTCTGGTAGGCTAAAAATAGTATTTTCATGTTACAAGATAACAATTGAAGACATGAAAGGCTTGGGTGTAATTATCAAAGGTTCCAGAGCAATAAGAATGATAGTCAGAGCAGGATTAACTGTCATGCAAAATAAAGTAATGATAATAATGCTATTAAATTTATCATGCTTAGTGCTCTTTCGTTCGACGATTTAATTGCCAAAGTTAGGATGGCGAAGGCAAAAAATAAAACAACTCACCAAACAAAAAGGTCTTCAAACTCTTCTTAAAGAACTTTTTCTGTCTCACGGCCAGATTCCAAGGAGTAAATTTCAAAATATTATTTTTAACCCGAATAGACTGGGATTCCGGAGTAAGAACTTAGGCCATCAAGAAAAGTGGCACCACTCACAGAATTTCTATTCTGTGGCACCTCAGAAAATGTCCACAGAAGGAGGTTATCGTGGTCCATGGCCCTTATAGTGGAGTAGTGCAAATGGTTCAGCTGAGCCAGGATTAAAATGCATCAAAAAAGTAGGGAAAAAACTTTTCTAATAGCCTATAGTCAACGAAGTGGACGTATACACACACACACACAAAACGCCGGGGAAAAAACGTATTTCTTTCTTAGTTGCAAGTTTGTTTGTTTTTAAATTGCAATTAAACAAAAGTGTATTTAATATGTTTTTTTTTTGTTAAATATAGCTTTTGTTTTATTTTGGAATTTCTTATATTAAGTGGGAGGCAGTAGAATTGATTTGGTGCTTAGAGCCTCTAAGGCCTTTAATCCGGCAGTGACGATAGTTTCTGAGTTTGACCGTGTTGTCTACCTTCCAAGCATTGCCCTGCCACAATATCAAAGACTTCAGATTTAACTGTCCATTGGATATCCCTGAGTCAACTATTCCATGTCGACTACCCGGTATCAGTTGAGAAACTCAAGCTTGAAACGTGTGTCTTATCTTATCTTATATATTGAATATCTTATATATTCTATAAAGAAGAGTATTGCCTTCTTACGCGTTGCAATTATGTTCGTTAACGTTTTTGTTACAACTACGCCAGCCTTGATCTACTTACACATCGTCACGGCATAAAATCTCTTGGAGACGATTTCCAGAAAATGAAATCGTATCTCTCTGTCGAAGATTAGGGTTATGGCATCCAACGAACTGTTCTGGTTGCAGGTGGAATCGTCAAAGTCGATGGCGAAATGGGGAGCTTCTATGGCCTCCAACGCTCTGTCAACTGCAATTAAAGATCGATTGTTTTGCAGAAAACTAACTTCTAATAACAGACAGCTACGATGCTACGATGGATATTTCTTATATTAAAATCAGCACCACAAAAAAAGATAAACCAAAGGTTATCAACATGTAAAAATCTTTCAGTTGTTTGTTTTTCATAACCTACTTGTCTGGCATGCTTCTCCGAAGTAAGGTCTTTTACATGGCGCTCTACGGAGACATTTGCCATTCTGGTCACAGGATCCTACAAAACAGTTACATGGGAACCTGCAGTTGGCACTATTTATTTTAGATTTACAAAAGCGCTGCGGGAGCAGAAAAAAAAAGGTACTTTGATTTTTCGTAGACGCAATAGCTTTATTTGACAGGGGGGGGGGGCGTAGGGGAGGGGGGCGTACAACTGAAACTGTTTAAATCTCTACGCGCGTAAAGCGTACTGATCAATGAAAACAAAATTCCAAATAGGCGCCTATCTCGACACCCGAAGAATTTGTCATTTTTCCTAGATGGGCCCACTGTGTCGATAACACTTCGTCTACATAAAGTAGGTAGGGGCCTATATCGACACTACCTTTACCCGGGCAGTACGTCTCATGACACTTCGTCTACATAAAGTAGGTCTATCGACACTACCTTTACCCGGGCAGTACGTCTCATGACACTTCGTCTACATAAAGTAGGTCTATCGACACTACCTTTACCCGGGCAGTACGTCTCATGACACTACGTCTACATAAAGTAGGTCTATCGACACTACCTTTACCCGGGCAGTACGTATCATGACACTTCGTCTACATAAAGTAGGTCTACCGACACTATCTTTACCCGGGCAGTACGTCTCGTGACACTTCGTCTACATAAAGTAGGTCTATCGACACTACCTTTACCCGGGCAGTACGTCTCATGACACTTCGTCTACATAAAGTAGGTCTATCGACACTACCTTTACCCGGGCAGTACGTCTCATGACACTTCGTCTACATAAAGTAGGTCTATCGACACTACCTTTACCCGGGCAGTACGTCTCATGACACTTCGTCTACATAAAGTAGGTCTATCGACACTACCTTTACCCGGGCAGTACGTCTCATGACACTTCGTCTACATAAAGTAGGTCTACCGACACTACCTTTACCCGGGCAGAACGTCTCATGACACTTCGTCTACATAAAGTAGGTCTACCGACACTACCTTTAGCCGGGCAGTACGTCTCATGACACTTCGTCTATATAAAGTAGGTCTACCGACACTACCGTTACCCGGGCAGTACGTCTCATGACACTTCGTCTACATAAAGTAGGTCTACCGACACTACCTTTACCCGGGCAGTGCGTCTCATGACACTTCGTCTACATAAAGTAGGTCTACCGACACTACCTTTACCCGGGCAGTGCGTCTCATGACACTTTGTCTACATAAAGTAGGTCTACCGACACTACCTTTATCCGGGCAGTACGTCTCATGACACTTCGTCTACATAAAGTAGGTCTACCGACACTACCTTTACCCGGGCATTACGTCTCATGACACTTCGTCTACATAAAGTAGGTCTACCGACACTACCTCTACCGTGACAGTACGTCTCATGACACTACGTCTATCAACACTTTGTCTACTACGATAGTTCGTCTGCTGGCAGTTCGTCTAGGAAACAGTAAACTGACATTTTGTGTACTGAATTTTTTTTTCGTCTATCAACAGTTCGTCTATATCAGGGTGTGTGCAACAGTAGGCCCGCGGGCGACAACCCGGCCCACTAGACCAGTTGGTGTGGCCCCAGCTCATAGTGTTTGTTTTGTATTATTTCGCACACGAATTTCAATTTGTTTTCATAATCGTGAAACCATTTTTATAGTTTTCGAATGGACCATGCCAAATGAAAAGGAAGCTGCGCCATTTAAATGTAAAGCAAGCGGGAAACAGATATTTTCTTTTTTTTTTTTAACATCAAAACTACACTTATTGTATTTTTTAGGTAAGATGCCATGTATGATGCAATAGTAGGGCAAGCTCGAGTGGACAAACTAGAACAGATAACTAAGTCAGTTTAAAAAAAAAGTATTTTCATTACTTATAAAAGAGACTCTGAACTTGTTACAAAGTTTAGCTTCAAAATTCGCGAATCAATTGCAGAGAAGGGAATACCTTCAATGATGGAGAATTTATCACAAGTTGCTTGGACATATTTACTGATTTTAGATGTTCATAAAATAAGCTGCAGCAAACCAGTTTGTCTCGATTTACCGTGTCACGAAGGATACATAGACTTGCTGTTGCAGTACAGTTTATTCACTGCAACATGATTTGAATGGTTGAATCAGTGAGTGAAGTTTTTCTCTAAATAAATATAAACAGTAGTGAAGTGTGCAAAAGAAGAATGTAAGAAAAGCATGATTTGAGTGAGTGGTCAAGAATTGACAAGGGAGAGAATGATAGGTAGTGTGAATAATCAGTAGGCCTACATGTTGGATTCTTGAGAGAAGGTTCAGTTTTATATAAGTTCTGTTGAACTATTTGTGTCATACTTAAATTGATTCAAGTCTAAGTCTTGTAGACTTTGAATAGTGTTTTAATAAATATAAAATCCTATAAGGAGCTAAATAAAGTGGTCAAGATATAATAAGTATATAACTATAAATGAAGAATGAAGTTATGAAGATCTAATATACAATTGACAATTTATATGCAAGAAGTATTTGTGAGCCATGAGCTGCGTCCATTGATGTATTATATGTAATAAACTTATCATCTGAAGAAACCTCTGTGTACTCAAGTATTCATGTTTACTGTTGTTCAATAGACAATATTAAACTTCTCTGAAATAATATAATAATAAGAATAATATTAAGAACAATACAGCAACACTTGCAGAAAACATTGCTGAATCCTTAATAGAGATGATAAAAATGTGCAACATATAGCTGAAACTACAAGGTAAACATCAGTTGGTGAACACATTTCTTCATTTGAGAACAAATTACACCTTTTTACGACCCAGTTGAATAGAACCACACTCACTCATTTTCCTATTCTGGCTCTCAGAAAAGCAGAACTAGCAGATTTTGATGGCTCCAAATATGCTGAAAATGTTGAAAAGTTGTGTACTGAGTTTAAAAACAGATTTGATGATTTCAGAAAATGTGAAAAGGATTTTAAGCGGTTTTATCAACCATTTGAACTTATACCAGAGGACAGTCCTGAGAGCTGTCAAATGGAGCTGATAGACTTGCAGTCTGATATGGACTTGAGAAGAGCATATGATAGCAATGACGTTTGACAAAAAACTATGTATGTGGAAAGCTTATAAATTTAGAGCAACATGCCAGGAAAATGATCTCATTTTTCAGCAACATATATTGTTGTAAACAATTATTTTTAAGGATGAAATTCACCAAAAGTCGGTACCGGTACCGAAGTCAGCTCACAGATGAACATCTAACAAGTGGAGCTTCGAGTTGGTCCCACATCAGTCAGAGCAGACATTGATAAATTGTTCAAAAATACTATAAATTCCAAGTTTCACATTAATAAAATAAAACAATATTTGATTATCTATTTTCCAAATGTATTTACAATGTACTTAACTATAAAGTTATCATAAGATTACATTTTCCTATTGTAACTGGCCCTCTTTGTCTTTCCAAAGTTCCAATGTGGCCCAACATTAGACAATTTTGCACACCCCTGGTCTAGATAGATAATATATAACAAATAAGATATGATAAAAATAATAACGGTGTTTGGGTGATTTCCCTTCCGAAGATTTGTGCCAGAAGGAAACAAAAACAAAGACAAGAAAAGTTATATTTTTTGGTGCTGGGACTGGGGTTGTAAGCTTGACAGACTTTGTTATCGTCGGCAACAAGTTTTAGTGCGATAGGATGAGCGGAAGTAGGTCAATTAGCCTTCCGAGAAAGCAAACTCATATCTCACACATACCTCGCACATACACACTAAGAAAATCAAAATTTATATTGGTCCTAATGGATTTAGCCTTTTAAAAAAGATAAATGTTCCAGTCGGCAGCGAGTCTATGTGCCAAAGTTTAGCTCCATCTGATAATTGGAAGTGGGTAACATAGCCTCTGAAAAACGTTACCAACTTTGCTACACACTAAAAAAAAAGCAAAAGTTGATATAATGTATATAAAAATGAAATAGATGTCTCAATATCACACAATGTCTTAGATCTAAGCTTATATTGTGTTAGTATTGTGACTTACATTACCATAAGAAGGTGAATTATAATACAAGTTCACAAAAAATGTGAACAAAACCACTTGCGCTAATCTTAGCGGCATGTCGAAGATATGTCTTTCTGAACAATTTAAAATTCAAAGTAGATTTTGTTTTATTTATATATCAGATATTTAGATGTATAAGATAATATATCGTTTTAATTTTGTTTTTGTAATAATATCATGAGTAAGCCTCAATTATATATATTTTATATCTTATTTCCGTTCAACAAATTACTAAGTGGGAATTTCCGATTAAATTATCGTTGTATAATTGCATCTTATTTCATTCATGACAGACGCTCCTTCTATAAAGAAGATTACTGCGTCCTACGCTCATCCGCGGTGTGAGTCTAGTCCTGCTTTTCATTTAGTGCTTTAAATGATGTAAAGTTGCTGGTTTTCCTGGTTTGTTCAGGCAACCCATTCCATGCCCGGAAGTCACTCTGGAAAGAAAGAGTTCCCAAATGCATTTGTTCTTGCATAAGGGATACGGAAAGTGTTTTTGTCCATTATTTTTTTTATCTGAGCACTGTAACGGGTTGTTATTGAGTCGAATTTCTAAATTATAATTTAATGCCCTACTTACCTACCGTGTTTCTAGATTCAGTGATTTAACTATTGGTGCTACTCACATAATTCTATACCTATCCTGTGGTGATACTCTTGTCGGTTGTAAATATTCGTTAGTAATGAACCTTGCAGCTCTTTTCTGAATTTGTTTTAATTTTTAATGTTCTCTTTAGTTGGTGGGTCACATACAGAAGATGCATAGGCCTATCCTAGTCTAGGTCTAACTAATGAGAGATAGATATCATTTGTAATTAAATGTGAATTACATTTGTAAAAGTTCGTAAGGAGTTGTTTTCCTCAACTTCTTCAATTAGGCATAAATATAATTATTTCTAGAAAAATGTTTTATTATTTATTATTTAAAAACATAATAGCGTTATATTATGTAATTGTTCTACTTTTTTATGTTTTTTTTTAAAAAATAAACTCCTTAAATCGACTTAAACAATGCAGGAAAAGTTTATTTAAAACTGTTTAATGCAAAATAATTGTAGGTCTATACCTCTAATTACTTCTTGAAATAAATACCATAATACTTGATTTGTATTAGTTTGAAAACTTTAATTTAATTAAAGGGAGATAATTAACCTGTTATCTTTTCGTTAATATTTCTAAAATGTTTCTTTTTTTTATTGTTTATAAAATAATAAATGCCATACTTTTTATAGCTTTTAAAATTATCCTACCTACATCCTACATCCCTACATATCCCGTAGTCTGTTAGACCGTTGGGGCGCCACAGATGACATGTAAACCAGCCTCCTCCACTCCTCCCGTCTCTCAGCCGTTCTCATTGCCTCGCACAGTTTTGTACCTGTCCATTCCTTGATATTATCTTACCAACGTTTCTTTGGTCTTCCTCTCTTTCTGCCTCCTCTGGTGGTACCCTGACCAGTATCCACATAGCCTCAAAGACTGGCGGTCATGTGAAAACGGAGCACAGATCCTTGCTCTCGAGGACTCTGCTCCGGCTAATAGTGTGGAGGCCCCAGCTGCTCTCGGCTGGGGAAGTGGGTCTGAGTGTTATAAGATATCGTCGCTCTTTGGACGGTTGTAACGCTTGGACAATAGTGGGATTGAGTGTTATAAGATATCGTCGCTCTTTGGACGGTTGTAACGCTTGGTCAAGTCTCCTAGCCTCCGCAGTAGTAGGTTATGGTCCAGCGCGATGGAGCTAGTTTCCAATACTGCAGCATTGCAGCCAGCTGTCCTCTGATGGCTAGCTCAGACTTTAGGAGAAAGTCGTGCTCAACGTACCTCAGCGACATTGAGGACAAACACCAGCAAACGGTTGACTTGACCCTTCATTCTGGGTCCTGCTGGTAGTGCGGCAGAGGCATTGCCGATCGTTTGTTTTGCTACGTCACTTTAGCCCCCCTGGGCGATCGCTCCCCCTGGAGCAGACAAAAACATGGCTTGTACAACCGAAACGAATACCCCGAGTCTGGGTATTACTCAGTTGAGCTGCCCCGGTCACTTGCCAACTCGCGTTGGGGCATTGACCGATAAGTCCGCGACCAACGTGAACTGTCAGTTTCCAGTCTCCATCTCGGATGGAGGAGAACCACGCGGTTCTGAAGTCTCAGGAAGTGGGACCGCTCACATGAGGGTAGAGGTATTGGCTTGTGACCCTTCTAGGGCAGGACTGCCATTGCAGGGGCCCAAGGTACACACTATCTCTGTCCGTACGGGAAAAGCAAAGCCTGGGGATGGTGAAAACCCGGGCGCTGCTGTTGCCAAGCAGCAGTCGAAAGTCACCCTCTGCCAAGCGGAGCACAGATCCGACAAGCCCCACCTAGGAGCTTCGTGTAGCCGGACTGGAGAGGCCCGTTCGCGGGATTCCCGGGTGAAAAGGCAAGACACGACAGGATAAGCAGAAAAGCAGCTGCCATTTGCCAGCCAGGAAATGTAGCCGCTCTAGACGGGAGCATTCCTGGAAGACTGGAGGCCAAAGCGGCCTACGTAATGGCAGTAAAACCAGGGCTGGTGGTACCCTGTGTCCCGGTGTACATGACATATATCCGGGGAATCCCACCTTGGGTGGTCAGGTCAGTCACAATAAGACCGCGTTCTGCCAATCCCCGACGGTGACTCCTGCGACTAGTGATACGGCGCACAGATCCAACAAGCCCTTAGGGGTTTCGTGTTCCCGGTTTAGGGGTGCTCGTGCGCGGGTATCCCGAGCTGAGAGGCGTAACACGATAGGACTCTGCTCCCAGCGAAAGCGGAGGAAGCCCGACGGTAGACATGACCTAGGCAAAGGCTCGCACCAAAAGAGCGCCCAGCTCCGGGTGATGCACCTGAACGTGTTCGGCCTGATCCCCAAGTCTCTAGAGATCCTAAAACTCTTGCATGAGTATGATATTGACGTGGCAATGTTCCAGGAGTGCAAAATTGGTAAGAAGAGGGTGGCATCCTTTTCGGGATATACGATCTTCCGATGCACCTGGTGCTTGGGAGGCAGTGGAGGGTTGGCAACCCTTGTCCGAAGTTCACTACAAGCCCGAGTTGTGAACCGCAGAACGGGCAGTTGCAAGACCGATATCCTAACCCTGGAGGTGTTGAAGAATGGAAAGGCCTATACCCTGACCAACGTCTACAACCCTCCAAAGAAGGATTTGGACCTCACCGTGGAGGCACATCTTTCCCGCACTTGT
This sequence comes from Anisus vortex, assembly GCA_949126835.1. Lineage (NCBI taxonomy): Eukaryota > Metazoa > Mollusca > Gastropoda > Planorbidae > Anisus > Anisus vortex. The sequence goes on from OX421493.1 coordinate 9,844,439, forward strand.
ATCGGCGGTGATTTCAATGCGGCTGCACCGGCCTGGGGCTATGCTATCGCCAACAATTCAGGACGACTAGTGGAGGAGCTATGCAACAGCACGACGCTGATCCGATTACAGGGTACCGACACCCCAGCTACCTTTTTCCACACGGGAAATGGCAGTGAATCGAGGCCGGATCTCACGCTCGTGAGTGCTGATCTGGCTGCTAGCACCTCTATGGAAGTCTTGGGTGATGTTGGGAGTGATCATTTGCCCGTGTTGGTCACTATCAATATAGGAAAAGCAAGCAGCGAACCTTCCGGGCCCAGGAAGTGGATCTACTCGAAGGCACGATGGGACGAGTACAGAGTGCGCACCGATCGCGCTCTTGAAGAAGTGCTTATCGAGACTGGGCCTATCGACTCAGTGTATGGTACGATGGTTAAAGCCATACTAGGGGTTGCCAGAAAGACGATACCAAGGTCACATGAGAAGCGCAAGTTCAGACAGTTTTGGACAAAAGCCCTAGGAGAGTTGGTCCGCAAAAGGAGGGCTGCTCGCAAGCTCGCGAGCAGGCGGAAGACGGCCAAGAGCCGTCGAGAGTACAACCGTTTAACGGCGGAAGTGAAAGGGGCTATCGCGGAGGCAAAGTTGTCGAAATGGACTGATACATGTGCTGGATTGGACCTTGCGGATAGCCGGCAGGCATGGAACCTAATCAACCACCTTGAGCGAGCTGAGGTAGCTAGCAGAGCACCAGCTTCGTTGGCAAGAGCAGGGGCAGGCCCCATGGTATCGGATACCAAGCGGGCTGAGATGCTCAACCGTCACTTCGTAAGTGTCGGAAAACTGGGTGGAAGAACGAGTGTGTCTGCTGGACTTGATAAAGTCCGGAAGGCAAACGAACGCCACATGACGGGAGAGGGTGAGGTTAGCACATTCACGGTGCCCTTTACTCGACAAGAACTGGAGTATGTTTTGAGACGGTGCAAAGCGAAGAAGGCCCCAGGGCTGGATGGGATTAGCAACGAGCTGATCACTCACCTTGGGGCTGGTGGCAAGGGTAAACTCTTGGAGCTCGTAAACCGAACATGGTCTGAAGGTGTCCTACCGAAACAGTGGAGAGAGGCCTTGGTGGTACCCATCTTGAAGAGGAGTAAAGACCCGGGTCAGGCCGAAAGTTACCGACCGATTTCCCTAACATCGTGTGTAGGGAAGGTAGCTGAGAGATTAATCAATAGGAGGCTTGTAAGGTTCCTAGAGGATAATGGACTGGTCACCCCCACTCAAGCAGGATTCCGTAGCGGAAGAAGCTCGATGGATCAGGTGACGCTCTTGGTCCAGAAAATGGCTGACGGGTTTCAGCGGAAAGAGTCTACACTAGCAGTGTTCCTGGATTTTAAACAGGCCTATGACAAGGTCTGGCGGCCGGGGTTGTTGTTGAAGCTACAGAGGCTAGGAATAGCCTCTAACATGTACAATTGGATCAAAGGGTTTCTATCCCGAAGAACAGTTGCAACTCGTTACGGGAAAGCGGTTTCTCGGAAGCGCGTCCTGGAGCAAGGATTGCTCAGGGCTCAGCACTGTCCTGTACATTGTCCCTGGCTTTTATCAACGACCTGCCGAACTATCTGGGAAGCTCGTCGCTGCTTTTCGCAGACGATCTTGTGGTCTAGTCGACCGGGAGGGAAGCGCGTGCTCTCGAGCGGGCCCTCCAGCAGGATTTGAACGCAGTAGCCTGTTACGCCAAGCTTTGGGGTATGGAAGTAAACTGCCTAAAAACAGTTTACTCGCTCTTTACCCTTGGAATCGATATCCTCAAAGAGCCGATCGAGCTGAACATTGACGGCCGCGCCCTGGCATGCGACCAGAAGCCGGTCTATCTCGGAGTGACACTGGACCGAAAGCTAACGATGTATGACCATGTGAGGTTAGTCCAAGAGAAAGCATCTTCTAAGCTGAACATTGTCAAGAGACTGGCCAGTACTGGCTGGGGTGCGAAGGCGAGTGTGTTGAGAAATCTTTACCTAGGAGCGGTAAGATCTCAGATCGATTACAGCCTCCCGGTGCAAATCTATGCGTCTGATACTGCTTTGAAGACGTTGGACTCTGTACAAAATCAAGCCCTCAGACTAATATGTGGAACGTTCCGAACCGCCCCAACATCGGCTGTTGAAATCATGGCAAACGTGCCGCCTCTGAATGGGAGAAGGAAAAGGGTCGTTATTGCTGCTTACGAGCGGTATAAGCGGTTGGAGGAAAGTTCCCCCCTCAGGATGCTCGTGGATTCCTGGGTGGGAAGAGCTCGGATCTCAATGCAGTCCTTCATGCACCACGCACTGAAGCTCAGCGCAGAGATTGGACTCCCGGTCGACCGCATGCCCATGCGGACGGGAGTGGAACCTCCTCCTCACCTATCTTTCAACCTACCAGAGATACGGGCGAACCTGATGGAAGCAGTCGGACCCAGCGCTTGCCTGACTGAGAGGCGCGCAGCTGCTCTAAGGACGGTACGGGCATACTCGGGATTCGTTGAGGCATACACTGATGGGAGCGCGATCAGTGGTACCGAAGCGCGTTCTGGGTATGGTGCTCTTGTGTCGTACCCGAAGGCAGAAGAAAAACGGGCTGAGCTAAGTGGGCCGTGTGGAGCAATCTGCATCTTTGATGCGGAGATGGAAGCCATCAGAATTGCTGCTGTGGCAATTGGGAAAACGTTCGAAGATACACCAGCTGCTCGTGCTGATGTAGTTATCTTCACTGATGCACTTTCAGTACTCCAAGCCATCGACGGCTTGGGGACTTGGCCCGATCTGCTTGTCCGACTATTAGCTGCTATTTCCGACCTGATCCTCAGGTACGAGGTGAAGGTCATCTTGCAGTGGATTCCAGGTCATGCAGGAGTCCCTGGCAATGAGATAGTGGATGCCTTGGCCAAGAAGGGATCCCTGACACCCACTCCGGAGGGTCCGTCCACCTTCGCGAGTGCCCGCAGATCAATACGTGAGTGGGAGACAAGACAATGGAATAAGAGTTGGGACGAGTCTGACAAGGGTCGAGGTGTGTGGCAGCAACTAAAACGACCAAACCGAGCTGATCCGTGGTGGAAGCTCCGCAGGAGAGAACAGGCTACGATAGCCCAGTTCCGTACAGGGCACTGCCCTATTGGTGCCTATTTCGGACGATTTAGGCCCAATTTCGATTCGCGGTGCCGACACTGCTTTGAAGCAGAAGAGACGGTCGAGCATTTGCTTTTAGACTGCCCTGCCTTGCAGGAGGAAAGAGTGGATGGGAATGGTCAACAGTTTGCACCATCCCTTTATGGGAACCTGGCTGTGCTACGTAGTACAAGTGTGTTTGTCCTCCGAATCCTAAGAGATTAGTCTCGATTCGATCACTCCGGTGAGTGAGGTTTAAAGTCTGGTGGTACCCTGCAGGATGGTCTTTGCAAGCCCGTTGGTTCTGGTGACGTGGCCATACCATTCCAGTTTTCTTTTCTTGGCTGTAGCCAGCAGGTCTTCATACTTTCCAATTTCCTGTTGTATTCTTTTTCTTATCTGTTCGTTGGTGATATGGTCTTTGTAACAGATACCGAGCAGGGTCCTGAAGCATCTCATTTCCATGGCGTTTATCTTATTTTCCAGCTCCGCTGTTAGTGTCCATGACTCGCAAGCATATAAGAAAATGGAGAGGACCAGTGAGCGCATCAGCCTGATTTTGGTGCTGAGGGCTAGGTTCTTGTCTTTCCATATTGTCTTGAGCCTCTTTAGTGATGCTGTTGTCTGGGCAATCCTGGACATTACTTCTGATTTGGAGCCCTCTTCGGATACAATAGCTCCTAGGTACTTGAAGCTGCTAACTGTTTCCAAACTCTGCCCACCAATCTTGATCTGCCGCTGGTGTTACTATCGTCATGGCCACAGTTGCGAAACAGCACTTCTGCGAGTCCTAAATGATGTACTTTGTAGTGCTGATCGTGGCGAACTATCACTATTAGTGTTGCTTGACTTAAGTGCAGCTTTCGACGTAATTGACCATGAGCTTCTTCTAGCCAGGCTTAAAAAGGAGATGGGCATCACGGATAATGCGCTGCGGTGGTTCACGTCTTATTTGGAGGATAGGACCCAATATGTTGTGGTAAAACAAGCTTCTTCGCAGAGCACACCACTGAGGTGCGGAGTACCACAAGGCTCTGTATTGGGACCTATACTATTCTCTATCTATACTAGTAAACTCGGCAAAATCATTAGTACACATGGCGTAAATCGTAAGCTATTTGCTGACGACACGGAATTATACATTAGTTTCAATCCTGATCCTGCTTCCTGTGCTGCGGCTGTAAAATCTCTTGAAGACTGCTGCCTGTCAGTGAAATCGTGAATGGTGGAAAATAGGCTAAAGCTAAATGATGATAAAACAGTGGCAATATTGTGTGGGTCTCATGCTAAACTTAAAACCTCTAAGCTAGAAGCAATAAAAGTTGGCACTGCTGAAATTACCTTATCTGACTATGTAAAAGATCTTGGCTTGTTTATTGACAGTAAACTTTCAATGACTACCCATGTCAGCTCTGTCGTCCGGGCATGCTCTATGCAATTACGAGCCTTAGGTCAATTGCGACCTCATCTAAACAAGAAAACAGCAAATGCTGTTGCCGTCTCTCTTATTCTCTCAAGACTTGATTACTGCAACAGCTGCTTGTGGGGGATTCCAAAAAAGCAGATTGAGAGACTCCAGAAGGTGCAGAACAATGCTGCACGCATAGTATCTCTGGTCGATAGGTCCGCTCACATCACCCCTATACTTAGGGATCTCCACTGGCTCCCCGTGCAAAAGAGAATTGAATTTAAGCTTCTTTCCCTGGCATTCAGCTGCTTGGATGGCACTGCACCTAGCTATCTTCAAAACATTCTTACAACATATGTTCCAGCAAGAGATCTCCGTTCAAGTGAAAAGTCATTACTCAGGACTCCCAGTCTTATTGGACATAGAAAGAAAACCTTTGGAGTGCGCGCCTTTGAGGCGGTGGCGCCCGTATTATGGAACAATTTGTCTATTTCACTAAGGCAAACTGAAGCAAAGTCTTTTAAAAAGAACCTAAAGTCCTATATGTTTAAGTAATCATTGTCTAATTTGTGCTCTTGTATCTATGTCATGACAGCGCACTGAGCATGCTATTATAGCATGGATAGTTGCGCTATAAAAGTGCTCATTATTATTATATTATTATTATTAGTCATTAATTTAGTCTTTTCGGCACTGATTTGCATGCCATAGGATGTGGAAGTTTTGTCTAGTCGCTCCACTAGATTGGCTAATTCTTCCTCACTCCCGACGAGTCCAGCTATATCATCTGCGAATCGAAGGTTGGTGATCCTTCTGCCATTTATGCTAATTGTCCCTTCATGATCCTCTAGTGCATCTGACATGATTCTCTCGAGGAAGATGTTGAACAGTGTTGGCGAAAGCAAGCATCCTTGTCGTACTCCAACGGTCGTCCTGAACCAATCTCCAATGTTGTTGCTGAAGAAGACTGCACTGATGGCCCTGTCATAGAGGCTACGTATCAGCATTGTCAGGTTGTCATTAATATTGTAATGTTTCATGGTTGCCTATATTAAAAATTATACAAATAGGGCCTTCTATATGACTAAGCATTGCATATGTACATTTATAGACATCAGATTGACGACCTAGTTTGTATGATTACATGTGCATCAATTCCTTAAAATTGTATTCAGAAGGACGTTTAATAAATCCCATAATATGTATACAAAGTTTGAGTTTTCATTATCCTCAAAGGTACAAAATCTTGTAAATAAAAAGCGTACATAATGTCCTTGTTGTCTTTCACTCCCTTTGAATTCTTTATATTTTGCCAATGTTTTTATTTTCACTCTAAAAACGTTATATAGTTGATATAATTTTTCCTTGTCTTCTGATATGATATATAATTTATATTACCATATACAATAATATACATGGACCGCTTGCTTTAGTATTTCTGCTATATGAGGCTGGTCTAGCGGTTAGTTCACCGGACTGTCAACCAAAAACCAACTGACAGGTCGCGGGTTCCATCCCTGCCACCGACGGATCCCTGTCGCCCTGCAGGAGTTTTGGGCCTTGTGGACGTAATAATCTTCTACCTAGAAGAAACTACGTCTGTAAACTTATAAGATAATGTTATAAGAAACACTGATGTTCGGAATTCCCGATTATAAATTAATTAATTGCTATACAGGAAATAAAGTTATTGATATACAACTTCCCTTTTATTTAATCGCTATGATTTTCTCAATGAAAAATTAAAATCGAAAGTTGTACAGAGCGAACACATTTATAGATCAGTGTTGTGTGCGCACGGAAAAATAATATAAGCTCTAAAAATAGAGCAGGCGGTCCATCTTATTATAGTCAATGATAATAGGATTAATGGTACATTCGCTGAAGTGGGAAAGTCGGAAACTCGGAAATTCCGAGTAGGAATAAGTAAAAATAGTGATCCGTATTCTGACACTGTGCATTTTAAAACTGTTGGTTTTATCGATGCGTCATTAGCAACCTTTAAATTATTTATTTTTTTAAGATTTGTTAAAATTATAAATAAAGAAAAATATTATGTACATTGCTCTTTTAAATTAAAAAATATCATTTTAAATAAAATTATGTTTCAAAATAGAGTAAAAAATATGTTTGCATTATAAGCACTGATCTATATATTATTGTGAAATATAAGTTCTTCGGCTTATAACGTTTAAGATAAAATCACTTATCTATATGAGTTGAAAAGCCGTAACTAAGTGGACGTCCATTAATTACATAAATCAAATAGGGGGGAGGGGTCTGAGAAAGTTTGACAATTGTCGACATAGGGGAGAGGGGAGGTCAAGAAAATTTGACATCAACAATGTTACTTTTTATTACCTAAAAAATGATACAAATTTATTACACAATTCTACATTTGTCCTGTGCCACGACATAGCCTACATAGGACATAGCAAACATGTAAAAACATGGTTTTACGTTAATAGGCCTACAAATATATCAATGTCAATTATGGATTTGACATGTCCTTTTTGTGTTCATCTTGTTAGTTTGTAGATCTGTGTATGGACAGTGCAGTATTTACTTAGCCTATAAGTTACACAAGAAATAACTTAGGACTTAGGGTTCCCAAAAATAAATTTTACGAGTGAGTAATTGTCATATATATAGCCTACTTAAATATACAAAGTTTATCAAAATTATGGCACACTAAAGTAAGATACACAATCTTGGAGGATTTAAGAACTGCAGGGTACTTCAGTTTATCTGTAGATTCCACTACAGACCGGTCCCATATTGATCAGCTCACTGTTATTGTGATGTAGGCCTATATAGCCTATATGTTTCACAAGATGATGGGCTCCCTATTGAACGTTTTCTAACTTTCCTAGACATGGGTAGCCACACAGAGGAAAATATGGCTAATTTTGTGCACAACCACCATAAAATGAGTGCAAAATAGTATTACTTGCTAGATGAATTTCACAAGACTAGTCAATCGCTGCCAGACCCCCAAATTAGTCTATAATATGTAGCCTTATAGGGAATTGTAGGCCTATGCTTCACTTTCGCATTTTGTTAAAGGTTCCCAGGATATGTTCGATCATTTTGAAGAAAAAGCAAAGGAAAAAATGCCTGTAGAAGAAGGCATATCAATGATGATGAAAAGGTCTATTGAACATTGTAGGCTACCAAAAGCTCATTTAGTGAAACGTAAAATTGGAAAAGATGAAATATTTCTATGAAAAGAACAATAGTAAACAGAAAGAACAGAGCTATTGTTAAAATCTTCGGATTTGAAAAAAATGTGGGAGGGGCGAGTTGGAGGGGGGGGGGGAAAGGATGGTAGGAACCATAGGTAAAAATCTACTAAAAATTGTAAAACGTAATTAATGGACATCCCCAAAGTAACGGTAACTCTTCTATATTTTATGTTAATTTTCAACGTCGTCAAGGAAGATGTAATTAATTCACATTATACATATTATATAGATAAGTGACAAAATATTATGCAAAAATGCACCAAGTTTGCAAATGGGAAAACTTCCTACTCGGAATTTCCGAGTTTCCGACTTTCCCACTTCAGCGAATGTTATATAATAGGCCTACAAGCATTCATTTAAAATCGAAAAAAACGCGATTTAATAAAACGGAACTTGTCTAACACAGTTACTTCATTAAGAATCGGGAATTGCAGAAAAAAAAAATAAAGAAAATAATATCATAAAAAATTAAAGCAAGCGGTCCATGTATATTATATTATATGATATTACTGGTTATTTTTCATGGAATTATGAACAATAACTTTGTTTAAAAAAAAATATCACAGCCATATTTTATCAGTTTGCAAGAATTTAAATCTTGACAATTAAATTAAAGTTCTTAGACTTTTACTCAGGGCCGGCTACCCTATGGTTTTTGACGCCCTAGGCGAAAACAAATTATGCGCCCTCATTAAAGTGTATTCGGCGGGATCTGCCGGGTATAGAACTTCAGAAATGTGTTTTTGTGAATAATTGTTATAAGAACGAATTTTAATTTATAACGTTTAATTAATGACTGGGATATGTAAATAGTGAACAGTTGAATGAAAAGTAAACATGGCTTGCATTTAGTCTTTTATTTTTTTATTATAAAAGTTACATAACACAGTTTTACATTAGGTATATTCTATGAGTTTATAGGTTTTATAATTGCATTATGTACAGGTCTCTTAATAACAAACAGAAACTTAGGCCTACAGTTAGATTGCAGATAGTTTTTCTGTTTTTATAACACTTAAAAAAAAGGAAACTTGATATTGTTTGACATTGGATTATTGTTTTCATAACTACGGTCCAAAAGTCACTTTTACATACTGATTAACTGTACTGGCAGTATTTATACTCCTAAGTCCCAAAGACTAAAACCCTAATGGTACTTTTCTTGCTTTCTGCTTAGCAAATTCGTGTATGAGGGTTTTTGAGTCTGTCTTGCTATCTCACTTTCAATAGAAATTGTCGCCAGACCCACATGTCTCTCCTGACACATTGTACTAATGGTTTTAATTAGCTTAAGTTTTGAAAAACTTCGTTCAGCACTAGCTACAGAAAGTGGCAACATAAGAAAAATACGAAGGGCTACACAAATGTTAGGAAATCCATTTTCAAGATTAGGTGGGTAAATGTAGTTTAGGACTTCATCAGGTTTTGATACTGAGTCATGGAGATGATGAGAAATCGCTCTTATTTCAGAATACAGTCCTACAGCAACAATGTCCGATTCATGCAAACCTTCATCTTTTTCGATTGTAATGCTTTTTCCAAGTTTTTGCACATCAACTTAACCTCTGATGTAGGGGCCTAGTCTTGTTTTTAAGGTCAGGAATGTTGTACAAACATCCAAAGACACCAGATACTTTATTTAACTGAGAAAATCTTTCTTTTACCGAATAAGCAGCTGTGTCTAAAGCAGCAACATAAAAGTAGATCTTAAAACTTTCTGTGGGGTCACCTGCAATGTTTACATATTCATCTGTTGATTCGTAATCAACCATGTTCTTCTTTTTTTAAATTCGGACCTTCTCTTTCTCAAATACTGGTTCTATTCCATGCAACTTCTAATGCTACTTCATTAGCATCAACTAGAACTCTATTGAACTGTAAATCACTTCTAGCTGTAACCAAAAACTCTTCGTTTTTTTTAAGGTAACTAACTGCTCTCTGGTGCCCTTTTCTAGCAGTATCTCACTTATAGTTATGTTTAATTGAAACAAAATGTTGTGCTATGTGACAAGTGCAGTAATAAACTTGAAGTCTGAGATATTTTTAAGAATCCCTTCGCAATACTGCCACTAGCTCCATTGTCCCTTATGCGAGAACAAATGCATTTAAGTACTATTCCTTTCCCGAGTGGCACAGATGAGCGTAGGACACAATAAATCCAAGTAGATCGACAATGAAACAAGATTAAAGGCTTGATTCCTTATCTCTGCTGACAGGACCAGCTCTGGAGTTTTTGACGCCCTATGCGAAAACAAATTATGCGCCTTCATTAAATTAAAGTGCCTTCGGCGGGAAGAAACTGAGTTAGGTCATACTTTCCTATTTTCTAAGACAAATTAAATAAAATAGGCCTACCCTTCGCCTTTCACTACCTAGATCTAGTAATTCGTCTGCCTATGCTAGTACTAAACTTTAATTTAGTTTATATTTTTAAATCCCCAAATTAAACAAAACAAATTATGCGCCCCTCCCCTCCCAAATTTTGCGCCCTAGGCGGCTGCCTAGGTTGCATATATCGATAAGCCGGCACTGTTTGCTGATGATTGGGGCAGACTTGTTGCGCAAAATTAACTTTGATTATGTACTAAAAAAACTTCGCCAGATCTAAATCTCGAAAAAAGAACTTTAAAATGTAAATGTGTGCTCTCTCTGACTTTCTCATCTATTAAAAAGGTTACAGTATTTTTGTGTATTATTATCACAAAATTAATTAACTATAATTTTCAATTTCATTTTAATACAGAAATACCTTTTTGTAGGTTTTATTTGAGTGATAGTAGGCTACTAGGCCTAGTACAAACATATGTGGTAACAACTGTTTTTCTTTGTTAGTTTTTTTGCATAATAGTGAACATATCAGAGGTCAGTGAAGGATCGGTGGCCCGAGGCAGAAAGGGGGCACCCATGTGGGTTTGTGCCTAGGGCACCAAGATGGCTTAATAATCCGGCCCTGATTGTGTGTCATGTAGGCCTATTCCTGCTCTTTCGTTCATATAGGCCTAAGATTGGGCATGCTTAAAATTACTATATAGGGCATATGTATTATAAGGCCAGTGTTTCAAAGACTTGTTCGTGACCCTCTCATTTAGGCCTACTATCATTTATAGGGCCTGTCTTCTACTTCATGATCCAATAACGTTTTATTACACATAAGGCCTACTTATCTATAGCCTAAATAGCATAGTTATTAAGGATATGAGTTTCCACGCAATTTTAATTATAATTCTTATTGAGACCCGAAAGTTTCGCTTTTGTGTCCCGATACCGATCGCGACCCGGCATTTGGGAAACGCGCTAATTCAGATCTTTTGGAATTTTCAGTTAGGCTACAGATATAGGCTAATTTAATAAGTTATTAGGTTATGAAAGAAAATGTAGGCTACCTCAGCGCCTGTATCTGTAAAAGCAGTTTTAAGTGTCTCTCATTAGACCCTGCTTTTGGTGGTTTAAAATCATTAAATAGTACTGTGTTGTTTTTTTAAATATTATTTAACAAAGACTTTTGCATTTAAGACCTACTTTTATTTATTATTTAGGCAAATAATAAAATTACATGTAGGGCCTACCCTACCCAGATCCCGATCAATTTTATATAGATCAGTGGTGTGGATAATGCGTTCTTTAGTGTTTGAGGTAAACATCTAATTCTTGAACTCTGAACTTCTTTTAAAACTCATACCACAAGAGACAAGATAGCTATTAAAGTTAGCGAATTCACCGAACTGGATAAGAAAATATTGCTTCACCTAAAGGATTATTTAGCTGTGTTAGATAAGCGCATTAATAGCTTAAAGATTTATAAGCAAAATAGCAATAATGCTTGCCCGACTATGGGCATGTCTGAAAAGACATAGACGAAAGTTTATCTTTCTTGGAACGTTTGTTGGAGGTAACATTTTTTCATTTTTTATCATTTCACACCGACTTCAGATTTCAGACCAATTAATTATAATGTAATTTCTAATTAATTGAAATTATAATGAAATTTAAAGCAAAGATTAAAGTAAAAAGATGCTTAGCTCAGTTAGATGTAAAGAAGTTTTGATATATTGGTAGGTATCGTCATCCACACCAATAATTTTGAATAGGCCTAATCCAATACTTGAATATCCGTCATGATAATTAGGCCTATAACTTCCTATAACTATAAACTAGTATTTATAAACTTAAAGTATAACCTATAGTATAGGCCTATATCATATCATATGTATCCAAACAACTCTTACAATTAAAGTTAGTTGCTTAGTGGCTTAGTAAAGGCTAAACCCTAAAGCTAAAGTAAAGTAAAAAAAAAAGGATTGGGGCCTATTAGATCATATATAGTATATAGTCATAGTATAATAATACTGGCTGGTCCAGTGGTTAGTTCACCGGACTGTCAACCAAAAACCAACTGACACGTCGCGGGTTCTATCCCTGCCACTGACGGATCCCTGTCATCTGCAGGAGTTTTGGGCCTAGTGGACGTAATCTTATAATCTTCTTTCTAGAAGGAATGTCTGTAAACTTATAAGAATAATAATATTTTATCACTAACAATGTTGAATGTTGTGGATACCCTAGCACTGCCTAGGCCTAGGCCTATAACTATAGTAGACAGACTGAGTAGCATAGGCCCTATATTCAAATAATTCAATTTATTTTGCTAATTTGGTGTGGATGACAATATATATATCCATATTAATTTGGTAGTATGGGTCTGGCGACCGGACAAATATGCTGGGAGATATTGTTCCATCAGGCATGTCATGTGACTGCCCGACGTAGCGATATTTTTCCGGCAGACCTAAGACACTAAGTCTATCATGTAGGCCTACAAAAAAAATTCCCCGGCGTTGCCCAAGAAAAAAATTACATTACATTACCCTAGCCATATCCTTATCATTATCCTTAACCTTTTTTATTGAACATAAAGTTAAGAATATCCTTGGCTGGAAATCTAACACCCGTCTCGACCCCCATGAGCCGCATGGGTCTAAGATATAATTATTAGATTTTACTAACTGAAAATATTTTAGGAAAATTTATGTCCTGAAATTCTTTACAATCTTAAAAAAAAAAAACACTTTCTCTCATTCATATGTTGGATAACATCCAGATTATATGGTAGCATTCTTGATTTGAGGTTGAGGTCTACATTTTTTAAAAACTTTCTATGTTTTCTGCCTTTCTAAGTTGCTGTTTAATTTCAAAGTTCATAAAAATATTTGTATTTTTTTTTTGGTCCATGATAGTATAAATATATACATGTATATACCGGTATATGTATATATTTAAAGGTAAAACTTCAATGTAACTGACAAAAATAATAAGAATAAGAGTATTTTAAGTATATTAAACATTATATGCAGTAATTACATGGCGTAAAATCTTTAATCTGACAGACTAACTGGGGATAAAAATAAAATTGAAATTTCATATGCAATGAATTTTTTTTAAAGAACTTCTACAACACTTGATGAACTGTAAATATAATCATTGAAACTAAACAAAGTGCTCAAGATCTGCTTAAAATCCTAAGTACATTTAATCAAAAGTCCATTCAATTGAGGTTTTACTTGTTAATGTGGCAATGTTATGTATTTATTACAGGTAGTTGGTTGATGTATAAATATATTTGGACAAAAATTAAAGAGATCAGAGATGAAGAAGACAAACAGTATTTAATTTTTGTGAGGTAACTTGCTAACTATAATTTGTTCTGTATTATCCTATTTGGTGTAGCTTTAAGTACAGTATATATATTATATTATATTATAATGATAGACTCTAGCCTTAGAAGACTTCTACTGACACAAAACTGGATGTAACCATGTCAGATCTTATAAACCAAGCCCAAATTGCTGCAGACATAGTGTATTGTGTTTAAATCTTCTCAAGTACTACATTAGTGTACTGATCAGAAGGTCCCGGGTTCGAATCCTGGTAAAGGCTAGGATTTTTTTCCCAGCACTTGAGGGTGTCCCTGAGTCTATCCAGCTCTGATGGGTACCTGACCTTAGTTGGGGTAAAGTAAAGGCGGCTGGGCATTGTGCATCCCCCTAGTATGTTGTGGCCACAGAAACTGGTGAACGCTGCTTCAACAGCCCTATGTTAAGTTTGGTCCCAAGGGAACTTTTTTTGTTTCTACATTAGTGTAAATGAAGAGGTAGAGGAACAATTGTTTTTATGGGGAATTCAAATCTTATTTAAAGTGTAACTGTACATTTTTTTAACCAAGTAAAATTTTCATTGAATGTTGGTAATAATATAATTGTCTTGTGATAAAGCTTGAAACACTGATGTGACAAATGACTTTTTTTGTTGTACTATTCATTAACTTATATGCAATAGAGTTTAAGAGGAAAATAAACTAGCTTCTTGTATTTATTTTACCTTTACTCTAAACTGCATATTACATAATAAATTTGAATTGTTTGACACAAGGACTGTACTTAAAAAAAAATAATTCTTTCATTAATCAAAGGAGACAGCATCACTTTGACAGTAACCAGAGGACATGTAACATGACAGGTAAGTATCATTACTTTCTTTTTACAAGCATTTTAAATGCTGTAGTAGTTTCATTTTAGGTGCCATTTGACTATTTACTAAAATAAGAATATGGATTTGAAATCAGGTTCGTTTGTTATTCAGACCTATTGTCAATTTTTGTTACACAATCAATTAGAAAGGTTGTGAATACATTTTCCATTGTGTGCTGTGACCTTTATAGTGATATAAGTGTATGTCTCCAGAGACAGCAGAACTCATACTCCTAGCCCTAAAAGAGTAACCTCGGCTCATGTTCTTACTTAAAGAGAAGAGGGGTTCAAGTCTGGAGGTTATAATCATCCTCATACTACAGTACAGACAATGCTATTGAGACCTTTGCTGCAGACTCTAAGCAACTACAATGAGTGTTGATATAGGATGCATGAGTTGGAGCATGTCCTTTATGTTGTCATCCTACTTGCTAAACTTTAGCAGGACATTTTGCCAAACCCAATTTTCATTGATCTCCACGGGGAATTTCAAATATTTTATTGGTTTCAAAGTTGAGGCCCAAGACTCTAAGGCAGGGGTCGGGAACCTTTTTGCCTGAGAGAGCCATGGACTCCACATATTTTGAAAAGTAATTACATTTTGTTTAAAACAAAAAAAATAAGCAAATGTGTGCAAGAGTTATTTCCCTTTAATTACAATGAATGCAGGGTTGCTATTTTTCTGTCTTTTAGGTCAGCAGAGTTTTTCTCCTTTACCACTTCTGATGATGAGCTGCAGTAGACTTAAGCTCATTTGTAGAATGAAATATTGCAATTAATATGTAGATCAAAGGAATGTAAAGAAACATTTTTTGTAATAATCGAACATTTGTCTGCGAGCCAGATGCAGTCATCAATAGAGCCACATCTGGCTCGCGAACCATAGGTTCCCGACCCCTGCTCTAAGGGATGATTAATACCATCTTTCAATACTAAATATAACTTTGAACTAGTGTGTCATTGAATTTTCCATCAACGGTCAATTTTTTTCATCTCTCTTTTGTTGTATTTTTTTCTCTTATTATGAAAAATAATACATTTTGATTAGTGGTGTTAATGTATGAATCAATTTTATTCTCTTCCTAGTTTTAGGGATGGTGCCTAATCTTCGGGAAGTTCTCATCAAGTCACTAGACACAGAAAAAGTGAAAGAAATGCTCAAATCAAAGTAAAATTTACTATTAATATACTTTGTGGTCATTTTGTTGTTATTTCCTGCCTCATAATTTAAAATTCAAACCATTATTAAATGAACTACATTTTTCTATAACTTCATAGTTTGTTTTTTTCATGACAACAAAGGACAATATCCAACATGACATTGTGTTAGGTTGGGAGAATGTTGAGCAAGGAAAAACTATCTTGTATTTTTGTATTGTTTACATTTTGTTAGGCAAAAAAAAAAGTAATTTTCTTTATAGAATACATTTTTTAGAAATGTGAGTAATTAAATAAGAAAAACTAATCTTTTTTAATGTTAACAAGAGGAAAAAGTTTTAGCCAGTGGAATACAAACTTTGAAGTAAGAGCTTAGAACACTTTGGTTTCAGTTGTTAAGTATTTCTATTGTCTTTTTCAGCCCTGCCAACAAAATTGACCTTTGGGAAGAGCTTAAAATAATGAGTAAGTTAAAGCTTTTTTTTACTTGTGACTTTCATTGTTCCACTTTTCACATGTGGTAAAGTGGAGTGGAGCTGTGCAGTGCTAAATGTTAAATATTTGGGGTGCTATTATAATGTTGTTTTATATTATTGCATCAGTATTTAGCCAATGCAACACAGAAGATAGGAGCACTGCTCTCCCGATTAATAATAGTATTTTTTTTATTAATAGCCAGATATTTTTGGGTCTAAAGGGGAGTGGCTATTCTGGAAGACTTAGGTTAGACCCATTTCTTTTTATGAGATCAAAGGGAAACTCTGATGAGTAGCTGACATAACATAGTTGATGATCCATTTCTAGGCCTACAGCTGGCCGCATACATAGTTGATGATCCATTTCTAGGCGTACAGCTGGCCGCATACATAGTTGATGATTCATTTCTAGGCCTACAGCTGACCGCATACATAGTTGATGATCCATTTCTAGGCCTACAGCTGGCCGCGCACATAGTTGATGATCCATTTCTAGGCCTACAGCTGGCCGCATACATAGTTGATGATCCATATCTAGGCCTACAGCTGGCCGCATACATAGTTGATGATCCATTTCTAGGCCTACAGCTGGCCGCATACATAGTTGATGATCCATTTCTAGGCCTACAGCTGGCCGCATACATAGTTAATGATCCATTTCTAGGCCTACAGCTGGCCACATACATAGTTGATGATCCATTTCTAGGCCTACAGCTGGCCGCATACATAGTTGATGATCCATTTCTAGGCCTACAGCTGGCCGCATATATAGTTGATGATCCATTTCTAGGCCTACAGCTGGCCGCATACATAGTTGATGATCCATTTCTAGGCCTACAGCTGGCCGCATACATAGTTGATGATCCATTTCTAGGCCCACAGCTGGCCGCATACGTGGCTGACGATCCATTTCTAGGCCTACAGCTGGCCGCATAACTAGCTTGTACTTTACTTTTAAAGCTGGCTCACAGAAGTTTATTTGCAGCCTCTGGGTGAATTTCATTAATTGAATTTGATTTTTTGAAGCATTGCTTTCTATAGCACCACAAACAAAAAATAATTTGTGTGGTTTAATGCTATTAGTTTAATGGCATGTGTAATATTCACATTAGTTATTTTCAAAAATTGTACAAATATTTTTAAGGTTGTTTTTTTTCACTCAGGTGTTACCCGAACATTGGCTGCAGTTTATGGAACTTGTATGCTTTCTGTGATGTTACGTGTCCAGCTCAATATTGTTGGGGGCTACCTCTACCTGGACATTTTCAATCCTTCAGTCATTCAGGTTTCACTCAATTCAGTTTTTAAATTTAGCCTGGTTGGCTTTTTTTTTAACAATGAAAAAAAAAACATGACAGAAATAAGTGTATTTATAAAATGTATACTGGCTAGAATTGAACATGTTTGCTTTAAAGAGAAAAAACAACCATCAAAAGCAATAAGTAAATAATGTTGGATAAGTTTTATTTCCTTTTATTCATTTGTTAAATAAGGACAAAAAGAATTTTTAAATCCCATATACAGGAACAAATAATTCCTCTTGAGTGGCATCCAGGCATATAAAGGGTTGCCTGATCAAAGCAGGAAAACCAGTTACTTAATGTCAGTTAAAACACTAATCAAAATTCAAAACTAGACCAAACCATGGATAAGCGCAGGGCGCAATAATCTTCTTTATAGAAGGAGCATCTGTAACATTTAACCCTTAATGTACCGACCTACTTATTTGCGATGTATACCTTCAGTCCCAGCTATTATTTTACTAATTATTTCCTCCATCCCAGACATTATTTCAGAATGGCTGAGACATCAATAGGGTTCAGAAATTATTTTTTTACTTTTTTGTTGGTAAAAATTGATGATAACACGAAGAGAGTAAATTGCTAGAAACACTATAACTTACCTTATTAGAATAATCTAATTCATAAAGTAATTGTATTCATTCGTAATAATAATACATAAGAAAAAGTCACATCAACATGTACCGCCATAATAACGCAAGGTAATTTGGTAGCGTCCATTAGGACCACACTTTCACTTTCACAAAAAAAAACTAAATAATTGGTCAATTTTCATAATTTAAAAAGCGAAATAAAATTCAACTATTTAGCTATCGAATAAATATTCTGCCCGAGACTATGGTGAAAGGTCAAATCCTTTATTTTGTTCTTTAAATAGACACCCTTCCTTGAGGGAAATATACGTGGCCCGGGACTGAGGGATTTCTTTTTCGGAGGGAAATATAAGTGTCTGGGACTGAGGGAAAGAAAAAGTTGGAGGAAATAATACACGACCGGGACTGTAAGGGTTAAGATTAGATAAATCCTGTATTATTTGTTTTTGCTAAAATGTCTCACATATCAAGTTTCTTTATGCTTGTTAGGTAAATATTAAAAACTGTTGCAAAAGTTTCTCAGTGGTCAGTGTCACAGAATCATTTCATGTCTTATCACTCAGAAAAAAGAAACAGTTCATAACAGTGCCATACCAGCCAAAGTCCAGGAGAGGTATTTGTCACTGGTCAAACAGTTCATAGATCAAGGTATTTCAATTCATATAATGTATATTTATTTTTGTCTACAGCAGTGCAGTAAATCACTATTGATTAGTCCTTCAAATTATATAAAAAAAGTAATAAGTAACTAGTAACAAATAACAAGATTTTTTACATTTCTATTTCAGGATTTGTAGATTTCATCCACTATTTGAGATTAGCCGTAGCTAAAGAAATAGGCTGGTGAGTAATGAAGTCGCAGCGGATTTTACGTTCTTATGTAAATTGTAAAAATGACTAATCGAAAGACTATTAATGCTTTTTTATCTTTTGATGCCTCTCTTGCCCTGTTTATTCTTTCATTTATAATTTTATAAGTCCAAATGTAAGAATGAACGGCTATTTATAAAACTGGTGTAGTGCTATCCATACAGTTCTCGGCCAGGTGGATGTCTCCAAGTCTACCAGCTCTGATGGATATTTGGACAGGTAACCACAGGTGGCTGAGGCATAGTGCTAGCAACACAATCCCCCCTCTCTTTGGTGGCTCAATAAACATATGGACACCACTTTGCTACTTGTGCATAAAAATGGTCTAAAAGAAATAGTTCCCTTCCTTTCACGTGTACAAATATTATGACCACTCCTCTTATTGGGTTATGAGTAAACAATGTTGAGTTGAAATGTTGCAATGAAATGTCATCAGAATGTACCGTCTTAGAAAATTTTAACTCTTTAACCAATCCTTGAGTATTTCTTTGTGTTTACTTTCAGCCTTTCACTTAAAGAGCTTGTGACGCTAGACAACATATCCTCCGTCTTTGACAACATCAGAGAAAGAGTTGAATGCGGAGTGGACAAGCCCACTCTTTCTCTTTGCCCATATTTACTCACCAGTGAGCAAGTGCCAGACATTACAAAAACTGTACGTTTGATGAAGTAGAATCGGTACAGTTTATACATAAAACATTTTGCACTACCATGTTGCATTGACTTACATAGAATTATACACAGCAGTCTAGACACAGTTTAAAAAAATTATAGTTTCCAAAAATGTATCTTTGGTAGACGGATTGCCTGTTTGACAAAATTTTGCGATAGACCCAGTGTTGGTAGTCGAGTTGTCATGGCAGACATAATGTCTGTAAACCTAATATGGCATGGTGGAACCAGTCTACACTTAGTTTTCTAAACCATCAATAATATCTATATGGTCAGATAATTATTATAATCCAAAGTATTCATTATTTATAATAGCTATATCAAAATAAAAAGGAATCTGTAGCTGTTGACTTAGGATTAAGGTCATAATTTCACACTGGGTGATTATATCTTACTTTGTGTTTAATTACAAAGCTGACACATTCATTTGTATGCACAATTTTTTTTCAGTGAATGTTTTTACAAATTGTATGGAATATAATTGGCATATTGTTATCCTGTAAAGCCTAAACTAGTTTGTTTGATCAAGTTAATGTAGAACAATTCTGTATACCAATTTTAAATACAGAACAAATTAAAAAGGACATGTGCATATGTTTATCTGGCATTGACTGCAAAACAGCTCCGCAGACTGGCTAATAGAAGAAGAATACTAATAATCAACCATGCAATTTAAAATTCTGTATATGCCTACCAATGATTACCATACAATTTACACATTTTATTCCAAGTTGTTTGCTTTAATTCATTAATTGATTTCAACTACAGTCTGTATTGAATTCTGAAGATGAATTGCTAGAAAAACTGGTCACAGAAACAAGGGACATTCTAGAAAGGTATTACATTCTTTTTTTTTTAAACCATAAAAAAACTTTTTTTCAAATATGATTGCCTACTTTGAAAGAATGTATTTATAAAAATGAAAGTATTGTTTCCATGGCAACTTTGAGTATTATTTGTCTTTGATGATTTTTTTTGGTGCATTTATGAAATCAAAATGTTCTGATCAGTTTTAAGGATTTTTTTATCATTTTTTTTTCTTAATGCTTTTTGACAGCTCTGACTTTCACACTGTGCTGAAAGAAAGTATAGACAGAGGCTACCATTGTGTACTTGATGGATTGGCTGAGCACTACAAGCAGCAGATCAATGGGGAAGTACAAAACCAAGAGTATGTGCACAGTCCATCACTTTAGTAGGCCTGCATATTGTCTAGTTATATTTCTTTACTTACTGGTAGTGTAATATTACAACCCGGCCGTTTGGCTCCCAGGAGGATACCTTCAATGACAAACTGTATGGTGGACTAGAGCTACTAAAAGCCATGGCGCAGTTCATTAAAACTATCAGACTTGTTGTCTGAATCTTCCCAATCATAACTTTGAGAACGTAGAAGAAGAAGGTGTAATATTTATTCTGTGAGTTAACTGTGAGGGCTGGCTGCCTGGCCATGAACATAACAAAGTATAAATTGCATGACATGACAGTTGCAGCTTAGGAATGGTGGTAGAAAAAGTATAGCTTATAACAAAATGGTTCAGAAAGGTTTAGAAATAATCTTCGCAGAGTTGAGTGGTTATAGTTACTAATTAGTTTTATCATACTTAAAAGTTAAGAAAATCTAAAAATAACTTTGAGTCATTGTGTTTCCATTGGATACAATGTTGAATTGGATTTATTTTATATATTTAAAAAAAAACAATAAGTGGATTTCAGCTTCATCTTAATATTTTAATTTCCCAGCATTCACCATGTCTCCATTGCAATGGCTAAATTGATTCCTGTAATAAACTCTTTGATGTTTAACATCTGTGGAGATGCGCCAAACAGATTCATACAGGTAAAAATAATAACAGAAATGTTTAGACTATTGATCCATGTAGTTGTTTTTTTCTCTTTATTCTTAGTCTCGGTTAAATTTCTAAGAAAACTTGTTTTGACCAATCATTTGTATGTAAACCTCTAGGAGCTGTTACTGATGGAAGAACTCAAACAGTTAGCAGCCAATGTGTATGAAGCTTTCAGCCAAGACCCCAGTGAAAAAGTTTCTATTTGAAATAGTCTTGTTTTTTTCTCTATAACCCATGAAATAGAAAATATTTCTAATTGTATATCAATCAGTTAAAAAAAAAAGAGTATTTTATAAAATGCCCATTACAAGTGCATCAATTTTGAAGCTAAGTCATACTTAGCCTTAAAAGAAATATATATATTTTAGATAGATTTAAAGTGGGGAATAGCTTTTTCTGAACCTAAATTGTAGAGTAATGTTAATCAATATAACTTCTTGGCTCATTACGTAAATTAGTTTTAGTTTTGCTACTTGCCAACCTTGGCAGTTACTGTTTTTAAATATAGTGTTTGAAAGTTTCCTTAGCTGTGTGTGTGTGTGATGCTCTACAGCGGGGGACGGCAACCTTTTGATAATAGCCTGTCAAAGTAGGATTTCTAATTCATTCAGCGTGCCAACAGCTTAAAAGTCATACTGCTTTAGCAGTCAGTTTCTTGTAGAAGAGGCCTGAATTAACTTTTAGGGGGACTTCCGCGAGCCATTTAAAATTAAATCGCTCTGCATGCCAAGTCTGGCACGCAAGCCATAGGTTGGTGATCCTTGCTCTACAGAACTAATGGGCATTGTTTCTTTCTTATTGCCAAAAGCTTTGCGGGGATACAGCAGCCTAGCTTTGAGGGAGCATTGGATTAACATTCCAAGAGGTCACTGGTTTAAGGTCATAGTGCGCAGGCCAGTTGCTTCCCCCAGATTAGGCATGTGTCCCGGGGGGGGAGGGGGGGGGGTCTGATGAATGCCTTGCGCAAGGGGTCTGTTCATGGAACATTTCTTTTATAAGAAGCCAATACAAAAAAAATTATTTTTTCTTTACTATTGGCTTTTTCACGTAGATATTATTTTTTTTAATTGTACAAAAGTTTAATCCATGTCAAAACTTAATTTTCTAAGCCAGTTTAAAATTAAGAATTTTAATGCATTTTTTTTTTACAGCACGGTTTTATTCGTGTTCATTATTCTTACATATTGGTCATAAATGTATTTTGGTATATCAATTTTATTAAGCTGTCCTCATTATTCAATTATCTCGTGTGATTGGTCAAGTGACATGTCAAGCCAATATCTGATCACAAAAGTAAAGTTTGAAACGCTAACTTTGTATGAAGTTCCCTGTAAGGTGTAAATAGGGCTTGCTTTCTATATTGCAATTTCCACGTCATTGATATTGTGTCCAATTTATTTGTTCACTGCCCATTACATTTTTTTTTTTTTTTTAAAGATTTTGTGTGTGTATCAAAATGAGTTAATTTCGTCCTTAATTAATTAAAGAAACTTTTTCTTACAATTTAACACATTTTTACTGTTATACCCCAAAAAACGTGAGTGTTTAAGAGGTTGCTTTTCTGTTCCCTAAACTTAAGATTTTGCATATTTTAACAATTTCTTTAAATATTATGATGTGGATTGGACGTCGTCAGCAGTTAAATGTACGGAACTCATGACATCAATGCAATATCTGTGGTAACTAAGGTGTTAAAAGGCCATATACATTTAAAAAAAGTAAAGTATTCCAGTCTGACCAAATTGATCCATAGTGCCAGTAAAGCAGCGTTCACCCCTTTTTGTGGCAATGGCATACTAGGTGATAGTGTGACCAGTACTATGCACAGCCACCTTTACTTTACCCCAACTAAGGTCAGGTACAAATCAGAGCTGGGTAGACTCAGGGACACCCTCCAGACCCGGGAAAAAATCCTAGCCTGCACCGGGATTCGAACACAGGACCTTCGGTAGGCCAGCCAAACTCGCTGCCGCACTGCCACCATATACATTTTAACAGAACATATTTGGTGTTAAAGATATGTAGATAGATATTTTTAGACCTTCGTAGTCATAATTTGCCCATCCAAAATGTGTCAATTTTCAAACTCTACAGCAAGTCTAGGAGAAATTATGGGGTATTACTTTAAAAACATGTTTTGAAAAAATTTGTTCAATTTCATTAATCATATGTGATGATTTAATTTGTGTCATCAATATCAAAGAATAAAATATATCTAC
Organism: Anisus vortex; assembly: GCA_949126835.1. Lineage (NCBI taxonomy): Eukaryota > Metazoa > Mollusca > Gastropoda > Planorbidae > Anisus > Anisus vortex. The sequence continues at coordinate 9,867,886 of OX421493.1, forward strand.
TTAATGGATTCTTCATGTAATATTTTAAATAGTAGTTTAGATTTTACTGACAGATGGACGGCACATTACTGACAAGTTAACAATAAACATTTATGAACAACACTTGAGACTAAAATTAAAACATTTTTTGACATGAAAAACTAGAATGGAGTTCACAAATGAGAATTGACCAGGAAATAGATTACATTGTACAGTCCTGGTAACTCTTCTAACATTTTCTTCTGTCTTCTAGTCTGAATTTAATAAGTCAAGTTTGTAAGCAAGCACCATTGAAGTATTTTCAGTGTGTCTCGAGTTTTATGTCCGCTGCACAGGATGTCTAAAAATTACATTTACACACTTAGAGCAAAATGACACCCACTACTGGTACTTTGAACTCAAGGCTTCACGCTTTGATTTTCTTTCGTAACGGCAAGAGTCAGGATTTTCAGCCTCTTAAAACTATCTGCATAGTGCATAGTTCTTTAGACTATTCAATGAAACTTGACATGCAGTTGCAATCAATATCCCCCTCTGATGTGTGACCAGCAGATATTGTTAAATCACATAAAACACTTATGTCGCCAACAGACATTTATTGTAAATAGCTGAGAATTTTCTTAACTCATTGTTCAATCTAAACTTCATCATCACTCCATGTATCCATCGTCTGGGCAACTGCCGCAGGAAGTGGGGGAGCAGCCGCTAATCTGGGAAGATCGCCTAACTTTTCCCTGGCCCTGTTCTCTATCCTCTCCACCTGCCGGTCACACAAGAACTCATCGAAGTCTTGATCCCCCTTGTGCGTCCATACCAGAATTTTCTGGTCGTTGCCTCCGCTTATCAGCTGGCCGCCTTGCTCGTGATAAGTGCAGCAGTTCACGCTGTTGTAATGGCCGTACAAATGTTTACTTTTTGAGGCAGGGGAGGACATGTCAAACATTGATATGCTGGAGCCGGTGGGAATGAAAGCTGCATTTTCCGAGCCCCCTCGGGTGATGTGAAACTTTACACATCTCCTTTTTATGTGACTCAGGGCTGGGTACTTTTTTGGCATCTTCTTCCCAGTGTGGATGCTCCACAAATAAAGTTTCTGGTCAGTGCCTACAGTCGCAAGATGTAGTCCATCCCCGGTGAAGTGTAGTCCATTTACAGAGCCATCGTGGGTAGTGTCTGAAAAGCATAGGAACATTTAGTTTGAAGAGAGTACAAAAATAAAATAATGTTTCTACACTTATTCATCTGAAAATTTTTTTATGAAAATTGAACAGAATAGATATTTTCCCATGCTTCAATAACAGATTCAGGCACTTTGCACATTTAGACCAGGTCTTTTTAAAGGCTGAGAGGAACTACACTTAATCAGTTCAAAATACTCTTCAGTATTGCCCATTTATAACATACAAGATATTCAATATTTACCTGGAGTGAATCCTGATTTTTTCTTTTTTTTGTCTTGCAATTTCATAAGGCAGCCTTTGGCAGTACGAACATCCCACAATAGTGCAAAATTGTCTACACTGAAAATACATTGAGAAATGAAAAGAAATAATGGAGCTCATCAAAAATCAAATATACGACATACAAATTATCTTGCATATTTCAAAAGAAATAATTCATTCATTATTTTATCCTCTTATTTTATTCACTTAATCAGTTCCAAGTAAAACATTTAATAAAACTAAAAAAATGTCCCACTCACCCGCCAGTGGCCAACAAAAACTCATCTTTATTTGACCAACAGACGGCCCTGACTTCGCCTTCTTTATGGCCTCTGAGTGAATGTGTGGCCGACCCAGCACGGGGATCCACTAGTTTCACAATGGAGCTATCCGTCCCGACGGCAATCAAATTATGTTTTGTGGCAACGGATGACATTTGATGGCAGTGGATGATGCCGCCGAAATTGTATTCCTCAGCAGCCTGAGTTCAATAAAATAGTAATTCTTGTTCTTGTAAGCACTGACAAAACTTTCAATAAAAGATTCTACTGGTAAAATATTATAAATGAGTATTATATTATATTATGTTAGTATGCCATTATTTGAATGAAGGTGTGCATGGATATTGAATGTAAGTGTCAGCACTATGGTGTGGAGATTGGCGGGTCCCTAGCAATGTTGACTAAAAAGAGAGGAAGCAAGTCAATTACAGATATATGTGAGACAAGGCAAGATGCTACCAATATTAGTACTAGAAGAAATAGAAGATCGTTTATATATAAGTATGACCTGGATCAATTGCAAGAAGTAATGAAGATTAAATGATTGAACCAAATTTCATCTTTCTTATTATTGAAGTTGAATTTGTTTATACACTTTTGTGTATCCTGTAGTGAAACAGCTATTGGTACTGTGACAATATTGTTGATTAAAAATCAAATTCAATGTATAAATAATGTCATAATGACCTGCAAGATGAAATAGAAAAAAAATAAAAAGATTAAGAATTAAGCCCACAGTGGTACTTTGATCAGAAAGAATATTATGAAAAACTCATAAAGGCAATAAATAGATAGAAAGAGATGTCTGAATTTTTCATATATGATGTTTTGTTCTACTGTTCTACCTTCTCTAAGGTAATATTGAAAAGTCAAATTAAACAAAAAACTCTTCAGACCTTTAAAGTATTTGCATCCCAAATTTTAAGTAATCTGTCGGTGCCACTAGATGTAAACATGCCAGTGTCGAGTGGGTACCATTGGACGGTTTCTATGCTCCTTTTGTGTGCGTCTCTGTTACCAGGAGATATGTAACACACCAGCTTGTATGTCCTGCCGTCTATTATGCCATTACTGTGCTCATTATCTCGCAAGTCTTCCAAGTCATGTATAGCTATTGTACCATCTGCTCCTCCAGATAACAAGCTGTCATAAAAGTGAAATAACAATGACATAAGTGGAACATTCATTATTCTTATAATTATAATAGACATCATATAGTTCTACTTCATATAGATAAAACAATTTTGTCCAAATGGGAAAACCAACTATTTTCAGTGCATTGATCATTACTATCGAACAGGCGTTCTGAGTACCCTGCTATACAGCGGTGAGACATGGTGCACATATTCCTGTCAGAAAGAAAATTTAACTGAACACTTTTCACCTCAGGTGTATCAGACATATTCTAGACATAATCATAAGATGGCAGGACAAAGTTTCAAATGCAGAGGTCCTACAAAGAGCCGGGTGTTATTACATCCGCATAATTACTCTCAGCAACAGACGTCTCTGCTGGCTAGGTCATGTATACCGAACGCCACAGGGTCAACTCCAGCAGGACATCCTTTATGGAAAGTTAACCTTGGGACAGAGACCTGCAGGACATCAAGAACTGAGATTTGGGGATGTCTGTAAAAGAGATATGAAGCACCTCCAAATTGACCCAAACAGTTGGTAGGTCATGGTGCAGGATAGGCCCACCTGGAAAGCAGGGATCAAAGGCTTGCAGGAGAGGATCGCACAAGGAACAAGAAGAGGGAGAAAAATATGGTCCGCTCCACTGCATTCATCTGCATCCAGTGTGACCATGCCTGCAATGTACTTCCAGGATTGGCCTCTTTAGCCACATGAGAGCCTGCAAGGGAAATAGATAGTCTCCTGAGATGTAAAAGGAAGTGACTATTCGTACACCCGTGTACGGATAGCACACTCCGATGCGGAGTGTGCTATTCGTACACGGCATGCGCACTGACAATTAAATTCGACTGCGCATTCGTCTGCGCATTTATTTTGGACATGCGCACATCTCATTTGCGCTTCGCATTGCGCCAATATTGAAAAGGGCTAGATTAAGATTACGATCTATTATTACTTCATTGTTCGCTACGCTCCATTGTTCCATTCACGCTTCACTTAAATTGATTGTTCGATTCACGCTTCACTTCTTTTGAAAAATGGATCCCATTGAAATGTTTGCTGTCGGAAGAGTTTTCCCCAATTTCGTTGCCTTTGAAACTGCAATGAAAGAATTGGCGGCCCACCAAAACGCTGTATTTATTCGGAGGAGCTCAAATCAGGTAAACTTAACGCACGTTAATCAATCCCAATTATTAGGCTATATTATAGACTCTAGTATTCTACATTGCAGGAACGGTATTAAGTTATACACATATCGTTAGAAATAAATAATTACAGCAACAATTTAGTTATATTATGTTATGTATGCAGTAGGCCTAGACTATAGGCTATAGGGTCTATACTATAGGCCTATCATATGTATACTGAGTATTGGTCTACCCTTCACCTCCCCCGTACAGGGCACGTCGGCGCTTCTCTAGGGTTTCTCGCTGTCACCCAGGCAAAGCCCCTGTCAAGTTATGTATTATCAAATAAATATTTCCTCAAAAAGCAGTCCTTTAATTGCTTTAATCATTTAACAAAATATTTTTCAGATAGGTAAACCAGAACTGAGTCATCTGATATATGAGCGTGCCGTGTTTGAATGCAAGCATGGCACTATTAGAAAATCAGAGTCTAAAGGCATCCGCCCTAACCAAAGGTAAAGATGTAGCATGTTAAATTTGTAATTAGTTTTAAATGTCTATGCTAAAGTGGTGCAAATTTAGAGGTTTTATAATTTTTCTTGCATTACTTTGGTTACAAATCTTTTTAAAATTGCTTCATTAGCAAAAACCTAATGATTAGGTGTAGGGGAAAGTCTGCCAATAAGTACCGGTATAAGTCCCATGTTTATGAGTACTTTCCCTTTTCAAATGAATAAATGTTATTAAATTCTTGGGGCTTATTACCCCCGTTACCCTATAGGCATAGTTATAAAAAGTTACTTGTTATGGATAGTCGTTAATTAAAAAATATAATAGTTAATAGTATTTGCTTTTTTACTTCTTAGATTATTTTGTTTTCAGGTCTTTAAAGCTTGGCTGTGAAGCTAAAATTAGGATCAAGGCCAAAAAGGTTGACCAGCAATGGCAATTAGTGGTGACCATAGCCAATTTGACCCATGATGGGCATGTGCCTACAGTGGAGGTAAAAAGAATTCGGCCTAGGGCCTATACCTTTTCAATATCATTATTGTGTTAGCTTTGATAAAATGGTTTCATATTATGTCGTATTGAATATTTAAAAAAACAACTTTTAAACTCATTTGACAGATTTTTTTCAACAATCTCACGATTTATAATTTTTTTCCATTGTACTAATATTTATATTTTCAGTCTGTATCTGTGCTCCCAGAGAGGCGTAGACCAGACATGACTGCCCAGGTAAAGGCCCTTTTATCGTGCTCGTCGGTGTCCAGTGGGGAGATTAAAGACTTGCTGCAAAAGGAGCAGGGATTACAAGTGTTGTCAAAGGATGTGTACAACATGAAGTCAAAGACCAAGAAGCATGGAAAAGTGACCAAGAAAATGTAGATAGTGTTATTAAATGTATTATTGACAAGGGAGGCAGAGTGGATGTCAACAGGGATGCAGATAATAGTTTTGTGTCCTTGATTTTTCAAACTGTCCCCATGTTGTCATATATTAGAAAATATCCAGAGGTTTTAATTCTGGATATTACATACAAAACAAATGTGTACCATCTACCCCTTCTCACTGTGATGGTGGTGGATGGACATGGCCGAGAACAAAGTGTCTTGCATGCTTTTTTAAGCTGTGAGATAAAAAATGTCCTCATACATTGTTTAGAGTTTCTTAAAAGCTCTTACAGTTTTGAAAAAACTTCTACTTTTTTCGTTGATAAAGATTTTTCTGAAATTGGGGCCCTTTCAACTGTCTTTCCTTCAGCTCGTATCACTCTCTGTTCTTTTCATGTTGCTACTGCTATTCAAAAAGCACTATGCAAAAGAGGCTTAAAGAGACCTGCAATGGAAGCCATTGGCGCATTGTTTGGCAGCATGAAAAGTACAGAGAGTGATACTGAGTATGAAGAATTTAAGGAAAGCATTAAAGCAATAGCCCCCTCTGATGTTGTAAAGTATTTTGAGACTAACTGGTGGAACAAGCCTGAGCTGTGGGCTGCTCATACACAATTAGAAAATGTCCAATTGCATGTGACTACCACCAATCACTGTGAGTCCTATCACTCTAAGATTAAAAAGTCCATGCATCACCAAATGCCATTGAGTGAGGCATTACATTGTCTAATGAGTTATGATGAGCAGATTCACAGCACAAGTGTGATCAACAGCTTGATTCAGGCTAACAGTAGACAGTACAATACAGACTTAGATAATCCAATTGTCAATCTAATCAAGTCTGACATGACCTACTTTGCAGCTTCTTTGGTAATTAAGCAAGTTCTTATATCAGAGAAGCAGCATTTTGCTATTAGGCCTTCTGGTGATAATTTTTTTGTTTATGATGACCAGGAGTATTTTACAAATGCCAATGAGTGTTCTTGTTCTTTCTTTAGGAACATGGACCTCCCTTGTAGGCATATATTATTTGTGAGAAAGTTTTGTAACATGCCTATGTATGAGCCACTCAAAGTAGGCCATAGGTTTAAACTGACTCAGACAAATGATTCAATAATTGTAAATAATATAAATTGTACAAATTTAACTTGCATCAACTTGCCTCCACTTGTGCCTGAAACTAAATATGCCCAGGCCTCACTTTTGTCAAAAAAAATCATTTCTTTTATGGCAATGTGTGGTGACAGGGATTTTCATGCCATGATGGACCAGCTAGAGGCGCTATTTTTGTTGTGGCAGGGGCAATATCTGTCTTCTGGGAGCGGTTGTAATTCACAACCCTCCACTTTAAGTGATATCTCACACCCTTCTACTTTCTTGCACCATGCTACTACTGATCTTTCACTCCCTGTCCCATCTACTACTGATCTTTCACTCCCTGTCCCATCTACTATTGATCTTTCACTCCCTGTCCCATCTACTACTGATCTTTCACTCCCAGTCCCATCTACTACTGATCTTTCACTCCCAGTCCCATCTACTACTGATCTTTCACTCCCTGTCCCATCTACTACTGATCTTTCACTCCCAGTCCCATCTACTACTGATCTTTCACTCCCTGTCCCATCTACTACTGATCTTTCACTCCCTGTCCCATCTACTACTGATCTTTCACTCCCTGTCCCATCTACTATTGATCTTTCACTCCCTGTCCCATCTACTACTGATCTTTCACTCCCTGTCCCATCTACTACTGATCTTTCACTCCCTGTCCCATCTACTACTGATCTTTCACTCCCTGTCCCATCTACTACTGATCTTTCACTCCCTGTCCCATCTACTACTGATCTTTCACTCCCTGTCCCATCTACTACTGATCTTTCACTCCCTGTCCCATCTACTATTGATCTTTCACTCCCTGTCCCATCTACTACTGATCTTTCACTCCCAGTCCCATCTACTATTGATCTTTCACTCCCTGTCCCATCTACTACTGATCTTTCACTCCCAGTCCCATCTACTACTGATCTTTCACTCCCAGTCCCATCTACTATTGATCTTTCACTCCCAGTCCCATCTACTACTGATCTTTCACTCCCAGTCCCATCTACTACTGATCTTTCACTCCCAGTCCCATCTACTATTGATCTTTCACTCCCTGTCCCATCTACTATTGATCTTTCACTCCCAGTCCCATCTACTACTGATCTTTCACTCCCAGTCCCATCTACTACTGATCTTTCACTCCCTGTCCCATCTACTACTGATTTTTCACTCCCTGTCCCATCTACTACTGATCTTTCACTCCCTGTCCCATCTACTACTGATCTTTCACTCCCTGTCCCATCTACTATTGATCTTTCACTCCCAGTCCCATCTACTATTGATCTTTCACTCCCAGCTGCTGCTGATCTATTACACCCTGCCACACAACCCTCTAGTTCTTGTCAATACCCACAACCCGCTGTTTCGGATTCACAGTCTAATAATAATTTGACATTTTCGTCTGTCAGGATGACTGCTGTAAAGGTTAAGGGTAGGCCAAGAAACAAACAAACGTTTACTCTGCGTAAAAGAAAAGCAAAAGTTCCTCTTTCTTACGCAGAGTGGGCCATTGAAAAAAAGAAAGCCTTCCTAATAAAATCTGCCGTTACAGAGGGTTCAGTGGCCCCGTTTTTTATTAATAATTTAAAAACAGCTGAAGAATTGGGTGCTTGCCTCTTAGAGGATGATAATGTTGTAATTAAAGATTTTTTTACTGGTCAGAGTTGGTCTGAACTTTCCCGGCGCCTTTTTGAAAAGAAGGCTATGCATTTATTTGTTTGTCAAGTGTGTAAGGAAGTTGACAATGGAGAGTTTAAACTTATTCAGTGTGATAGTTGTCTAGAATGGTCTCATTTTAATTGTGTAGGCTATAGGTCAAGTATGTGTGTTAAAAATGGTTTTGTTCTGCATGCTGGTAGGTAGGGTAGATAGTTTTCTTTTAGTCTTTTAGTGTGGTTTCATGTTTGTGTGGATAGTGTGGTATTTTAATTTTGCTTTTTATGATGTTTTTTTTTTTTTTTCGTCAGTGTTCTAGGGTAACATTGTCAACTTCCTTCACCACTTGATATTATATTATTTAATGTTTTCCCATAAGTTGTCTTCCTACCCTTGTAGTATTTTTGCATAAATATTTTTTTTTGCTTCAGTTGCTTGTGAATAATGTCTTTGATATTATACCCTTGTGGTATTGTTGCATAAATATTTTTTTTTGTTTCATTTGCTTTTGAATAATGTCTTTGATATTTATAATTATACCCTTGTGGTATTTTTGCATAAATATTTTTTTTTTGCTTCATTTGCTTGTGAATAATGTCTTTGATATTATACCCTTGTGGTATTTTTGCATAAATATTTTTTTTTGCTTCATTTGCTTGTGAATAATGTCTTTGATATTATACCCTTGTGGTATTTTTGCAGTAATGTTGTTGTTTACTTGCATTGCTTGTGAATAATGTCTTTGATATTACCCTTGTAATATTTTTGCAGTATTGTTTTTTTTTCTTACTACTTGCTTTGCTTTTGGTCACCCATTTTTGACTCAACATTTTTTTTATGGAGTATATTTTACTTGCTTAGCTTAAAAAAAGAAATAGTTTGATTAACTTGATGTTTGAAAAGTGCAAAGTTATTTTGTTGTGTAAACCATTGACCTGTTATTGGAATGCTTGTACTGTAAATAATTATGTAATGACCTCAAGGTCTGTTGAACTTTTTAGAGCTGTAAATATCCTTCATTTTGATCTAACTATGATACTTGTTGGTACAATGGTCAATTTTGTGTAATTTTTTTGTAAACCCATGCAATTTAGATAGATATACAGAGCTAAAGCTACCCTACATTTTGATGTATTTGTTAATAGTGTATGTTCATTACTTGATTTTTTTTAAATGAATTTTTGAAAAGTAGGTAGTTATGGTATTTTTTTGTAATTTTTTAAAATGTGACAAAACACCATTTTCATTTCAATAAATTTTGATTATTAATCATTTTGAACCCCTGAAAAAAATGATTTTGTTATATATATATATGTGTGAGATTATGGTGAGTGTGAGAAAGTCAGGTTAGGTGATAAAGTTTGCTCTCATGCTTGTGTTTTGGGAAGAAGTGTTACATTTTCACAGGGTCAGTCAAGCTCTACAAAATGAGCACTTGAACTTGAAAAGTGTGCTGATTTGTATTCTTCAATAGCAGATCACTTGCATGAATCTAGGGCATCACAACTTTTCCCCTCAAAACACAAAAGAAACAATTAAAATTAAATTGTAATATGTCATATGATCAATGATCTGTTTAGACCTATTACCTTTTCAAATTTTAAAACTTAAAAAAGGGTTTTGAATCGCTTAGGTGAAATCATGCACAAGTGCAGAAAAAGCCTTGCATGTGATTACCCCTCCCCAAACCGTGCACTATTTTACCTTTTGCAAAATTTAGCACACCTCCCACCCCTTTGTACTACATTTATACATTTGCTTACCCTTTGCCCTCACCTCTCCCTACTAATACTAATACTAATTTACACTATTTGTCTCTCCTCCAACCTCGCATTGTTTTTGGTCTGAACTACTTCCAGTTTATAACATATAGATAGGCTTATTATAGTCATATAAAGTGAGATATTTCTTTTATCAATCGCAATAAGCGGCGGCGGGTATTTACTAATTAAGATGTCGGATCAATTTATTTTGTCTTGTCAAATTTGAGGTTAGATTCATTCACCCCCAATCCTCATTGCCACCTCATCCAGACACCTCAGCATGGTCGCTGATGACACGCTGAGTCTGTCTAAATCTGCTGTAGCAATACAGCCGACATAAGATAATAATGGGCATTTCTTATAGCGCTTCTATCCATGCTATTAAATTAGCATGCTCAGTGTGCTCTTGGTGTGATTTGCAGTGGCAGATGTACTAGCCAAAGAGAAAGGTCTGTAAGTTCTTTTAAAAAGATTCTCTTGTCCCAGATTCTCTCAGTGTCTGAGATATCCTGTTCCAGTTCCATAGAGAAGGCTCCACTGACTCAAATGAGTATACTCCCAGGTAGGCCTACTTCTTTCTGTGTCCATCCAAACTAGGAGTTTTGAGGAGTGACTGTGTTGCTTCCCAAAAATACATATTATTGTATTTTATACACTAAAATACATGTCGCTGATGACACGCTGACACGCATTTAGACTTAATTGCTTTCCACAAATACATTTTGACCACTAAAATACATACAAAAATTCTAATATTTTCGTGAAAAGAAAAGCCAAGATAAAAAGCCCAGGTCCTCGAAATAAAAAGACAACATCCGAAGTTTCGATTGAAAAAGCCAAGATCTTGGGGAAAAAACCAAGGAGTGGTAACACTGATTATAGCGTCAATAGTCCTGAAATCGTCAATGCGCATGTCGTGTACGGATAGACCACTGTAGTCTATTCATACACCGGGTGTACGAATAGTCACAGCCGATGTAAAATGCTGACGATTCGACTCATTACTGCTTGGGTGGGATGTTAGGTTACAACTTAAGACTTAATTTAGAAGGCTAGGCCTATATATATACTATATACTATATAGGCCTATATTCCTATATTATATAGGGCCTATATAGACTTAGGACTTAGGCCTATATAAAATATGTTGCTAGAATTTAGTAGAATTTAATATTTTTTGTTCTGCCTTTGCCTTTACACTTTACTATTTTAAACGATTTAACAATTGGTAAAGTTAGGTGTTATATATTTAAATTTCAAAAACAATCTTACTATCTATTTTCCGTGTTATCCATATTGACATCATTTATTGCACTCGAATGCACCGTTTGTAAATCTTTATGTCTGCTCAGTTCTAGATGCTGCATGAAGTAAGAAACAATGGAACGTTGAAGTCGAAGTGGATTGAGTAAACCTTCACTTTGACGCGCAAGACTGTGAAGCACTGAATAAGTAAATGACTGTGCGGACACAGATTTCGAGAACTGTTTACTTGTCATTGTCTTTTAAATTTAGCATTATATCTTTAGATTCGGTAAAAAAATCTATAATTATATCGCTGTCTGAAGACCATAGCTTGTGTTTCTTGATGTGCGAATAGACATTATTGGGAAAGAGTTAAGAGTTACCTGCACTTTGTTTATCATTTCTTTTCACGTGTGTATATCAAAAATGTCTTCTCTACAATTCGAAGGATGCAATTTCTTTCGTATGCGACTAATACTGTCTACATTAAGTGGAAAGGGCATTAAAATTTCATCGATTAGACCAGAAGATGACGACCCTGGCCTTAAAGGTGCGTATTTATGAATTGCTAAAACTTAAAAAGACAAAATTTAAGCAAAGTTGTACATTTTTTGCCATTAAAAGTTAAAAAGTTAAGTTAAGTTAGGCTTAAAAAAATCATACTTAATGATTTTTATAAAGTCACTACTCTAGACCTAAGCCTAAACTAAACAGACTCTAAACTAAATAACTTGCCAGCATAATATGAGACCTGCAAAATGACAAAAACAACACAGCCTTGCAAATTTTCAGCCACAACCACTAAAATCAGTTGTTTTTTTCATTACACTTAGCGGCCTTAGCCTAATAAAATTGTGTTTCCTGTGTTGTGTTTTGTGGTGCACATTTTAAAAAACAATGAGAGTATTAAACTTAAACAGAGTCACTATAGACTATAGATATAGACTAATAGAACTCGAATCACCTTCTGATTGACATATTTTCTCCTTTTTTAAATTGAATAGGCCTATACTATAGGCTATAGGCCTATTTATTAAATCATTTTTAGGTTATAAATCTTGGAGGCCTATATTTATACACCTTTTTTTTTCTTTTTGACTAAATCTTTGTAAGTCTAATATGCATTCAAAACCAACATGCAAACATGCATATCAAGATTATAATATGTTAACTTGATTTTCTTCACAGCTTTTTTATATTTGAATTGGTTGCAGATGGTTTAGTCTGTTATCTAATGTCAACATTTTTGTTTTCAGATTTTGAAGTCAGCTTCATTCGTTTGATTGATAAAGTAACCAATGGATCTAAAACCGTCATTTCGGAAACAGGTTTTGCATTATGGTTTTATAAACATATATATATATATCTTAATCCAATGTATCCAAACATAAGTAAAGTACCCGTCGGACCGAATTGATCCATAGGTCCGATGAAGCAGCGTTCACCAATTTCTGTGGCCACAGCATACTAGGTGATTGTGTGGCCAGCACTATGCACAGCCGCCTTTACTTTTCCCCAACTAAGGTCAGGTACCCATCAGAGCTGGGTAGACCCAGGGACACCCTCCAGACCCGGGAAAAAATCCTAGCCTGCACCAGGATTCGAACCCGGGACCTTTGGCTCGCCAGTCGAATGCGCTGCCGCTCGGCTACCGTGCCCCAAACATGACTGATAAAAAAAAATTATTATTATAAATCTGTTTTGATATGCCCATATGCTCCAACATTAAGATTTTATAAAATAACTTAAATGGTTTGTTTGTGCAATACTGATTTTAAATAATTGTTGTTTTTTTTATTCTGTAGACCTTAGATTTTCAAAGCTATGCCAAATTTATCAGATCAAAGTCTTAAAAATTTAAGACACAATAAAACATATTGCATGTAACAATTTTTTTCTTTGCCTAGGCACACAGTTCACTTATAGACCAGGACTTTTACTTGGAGGCAGACTGGAACATGACTGTCATCCATCAAGGTCCATAGGCTATTACCTGGAGATGCTTATGTGCCTCGCACCATTTACCAAGGAGCCACTCCATGCAGTGCTTCGAGGTGTAACAAGCGATAAAGATGATCCCTCGGTGAGTGGAGCTGAACTAATTATTTTTCAACACATGTCACCATGTTATTTTATATTTAGCTATGTATGAATTAAAGAATATATATAAAAGCAATGGAGTAGTGAGTTGTGCTAAGCAAACTACCCTTCAATAAGGGCTGATAAAAATGTCTGCCTACAAGACTATAAGAAATTTCTAGACTATAAGAAATGTCTAGCCTTCTAGACTATAAGAAATGTCTAGACTATACAAGCTCTTACAGCTGAATAAAAAAGTTTTAATATAACATTTGTTTTCAGGTGGATCTTCTCAAGCTGTCTGTGTTTCCAGTTTTAAAAAGGTTTCTTGGTACAGATGAGGGCTTGGAGCTAAAGGTAAATACATATTTCAATTAAATACAAGTCTTCATCAAACCTTGACATATTAGCTTTTCCTTTTTCACGTTTTTCAATTTTTGTGAGTGCACCCTTTTAATTGCAAGATTTTGACAAACGTTTCTATTTGGAAACACAATAAATGCAAATCTTATAGTAAAATATATGCTTTAAATTATCTTCTTCACTCACAGTAAGAAACAGTTAGTTGCATTGGCCTTTTTTTTTCTAGTTACTATTTGAAATAAGACAAACATACTTTAAGGAAGAGAGTGCTTAATGAAATAGGCTTTCTACGGACAGTTTTAAAGGTACTATTTAGTGACTGCCATTTTATGTAGGGTGTCAAACTGTGACCAAATAACATGCAAGGATACACTTCTTTTATCTTATAAAGTCTTAGCTGTAAATCTCAGTAAATGTATTTTTGTCTCCATCAGATTAACAAAAGAGGTGCAGCACCAGAAGGTGGAGGTGAAGTTCTCTTCACTTGTCCTTGCAGACAGAAGCTGAGACCACTCAAATTCACACAGCCAGGGAAAATCAAGCGAATCCGTGGAGTTGCGTATCCTTCAAATTTGTGTCTGTATAATACGTTTTATTATTAATTGCATTGGTGAAAAGGCAGTAGTGTGTTCCATAATTTCACTTTATTGTGCTCATTGTTGATAATCTTGTGGCAGTATGTTACGTACCAGTAGTAAAGCCCACTGCCTCCGGCTTTAGCCTGCTTTTTCTTTTCTGGATGCCTTTGATCAGCCAAGATATCTTCAAGGCAGCAATTGTTTCTTTTGAGAGTTTTTTTTCCTAAACTTGCTATCCCTAGCTATCAAACCTCATCTTCCCTATACTCGCTTTTTGCAGTAATTGCCTTTGGTTTATTGGGGAGTTTTATTTGATTTGTCCTAACAAATGGATATTTTTGCTCACCCCCCAAAACTACAAACCTATTAGTCCGCTGCAGACTATTTGATATTAACATCTTACCTATATTTCTAGGGTATTTACCCTATCCACCTCCTGGGAGTACACTTGGCAGAATAAGCATTCTTGGGTCTGCCCAAAATATGTGCCTGTCATCAGATTGGAATTTGATAAAGTAAAAAATGTGTGTTTTGATAGGGAAATGCAATCCTAATGTTAGCCATGACCACTAAAACCGGTGAATATCAACTTCAATAGCTGTTTAGAGTGAATTTGACTAAACAGTTTATTTATCAGAGACCTTAACCACTAACAAGATGGGCAGTTCGCGTTTCACCAGCATTTGTGAACAGATTAGTGGACTCAGCACGCAGTGTTCTCAACACATTTCTAACAGATGTATATATTTATACTGATCACATGAAAGGAAGCCAGTCTGGAAAGTAAGACATGTCTATTTAAATTTATGGCATTTGTTTTAGCAATGTTTTAATATCACCTTTTTTTTCATTTAAATATTGCTTGCTTCAAACTATACAGTTTAACATGACCAAAGTATCATTTCTAATTTCTTAATAAACATGGTCAATCTGCATTATTTTATTTTTATTTTCATAGTTAGCGTCTTTACAAAAATGTATGCATTAATAGTGGATTATGGGTGGTGTAGCAATACATTAAATTTAGCAGGACCTCATTTTTCAATTCTGCAAAGGCAGAAGTGTTTCTTAGGTCTTGAAAATATCCCAGAATTTAACAATTATGGTTGATTACTGACATTCGTTGGCAAAAGTAAAACAACTTGACTTTTGCATTGGCTTTACAATCTCCTTGTGTGTCATGGCTACCAAACGCCCCTTTATGTCTGCAATCAGCATTTAGTTCTGAAACAATGGTATTCATTCTGTGGACTGTCTGAGATGATTGGTTTTCTAGCATGCTTAAAACCGTAATATTTCTATAAAGAAGAAATCAGATTTTTTAGACAGTTATTTGGATTTTGAGCTAACATACCGGTCAATTTTAAAACATCAGTAAAAGCTTACAGTATTACAGGCTTTTTTTTATTTACATAACTCACATGCTTATTGATTTATCATTTTATAGGTGCATGTTATTACAGCATCAGGCTCATGGTTCCATATAGGCTACTGAAGTTTGTAGGTGATTGTCTTAGGCTTGAAAGCTCTCTTCTGATATTTCCAGATCTCCAGGCTTTGGCCTGACCCTGGTGGCAGAGACTACAGAGGGAGCATTTCTAGCTGCTGAAGATGTGTGCAGCGCCAGGGGTTCTGGTGAAGCTCCAACAGTTCCAGAAGATCTTGGTAAAAAAACAGCCATAGCTCTTATGAAGGAGATTCACAGGGTGAGAATCATACACAGAACTGCTCATAATTGTAGCTAGAAATGTTAAGCTTCAAAAACTATTTTTTTGTTTTTTTTTGTGGGTAATCCTTCAGGCCTACATATGGTGGGACAAAACTTTATTTCTGAAGTGAAATATTAAAAAGAAAACACAGTGGTCACTTTGCTAATGAAAAATTGCATTATTTTCCACCCAGGCATACAAACTAACAACGTAAACACAAAATAAACATGTCAAATGATGTTTCCTGAATTAATATATTTGCATTAGCTATAAATTAGGCTACTTGTTTACTATGTAAGTGGAAAACGACACATTTAGTAGAAATTATAATAAAAAACACATTTTAGTCTTTCCAGGCCTGTACTTTACAACAAGGGGGAGGGTAGAAACCGAAAATTGTTTTAAAATTGTATTTCTAGAGCCGACAATTGGTTTTGAAAATAAAAAATAAGGTATAGAATAACTGGAGATTCCAACCCGAGTCGCCGGCATGGCAGTCCGATAGGTTAACCACTTAGTTTGCGAAGACACATGTCCGAAGTGAAATCGCATAAGTATAATATGAGACACTAAGATTGCATGTGTTTAAATTAACTAATATGATTGATATGATGACACACACATTCTACTTTATATATATAGAGATAATGAAGACTTGCCTGTGTTTATTTAATTCCTCCCCAAATGTACTCATTCAATGCACAGGGCGGGTGTGTAGATTCCACAAGTCAGGGCCTAACATCACTACTGATGGTACTTGGTCAGCAGGATGTCTCTAAAGTACAGATGGGAGAACTGACACCGTACACGTGAGTGACGTTCTCTAAACACACCTGTCATTTTTTATTCCCATAATTTAGCAAAAAAGAAAAGATACGCTAGTTACAGTCAGCAGTTTTTTGCAAGATCTTTATTTAGAATGAATTATAAACAAAAGTTGTTTGTTTTTTTAAATTAACATTTATATCAAAACATGATAGCAACTTGTACTTATGAAGCTGTTAATATTCATTTGTCATTATTGGAAAACTCCCAAACTGTATTTTGCTACACGTTAACCATTCCCATGCCGACCTTCTTATCTGTGATGTATACCTTCAGTCCCAGACATTATTTTACTAATTATTCCCTACGTCCCAGACATTATTTCAGAATGCATCAATC
This sequence comes from Anisus vortex, assembly GCA_949126835.1. Lineage (NCBI taxonomy): Eukaryota > Metazoa > Mollusca > Gastropoda > Planorbidae > Anisus > Anisus vortex. The sequence goes on from OX421493.1 coordinate 9,884,907, forward strand.
AAAAGCAAACAGCCAGTTTTGTGTAGTAGATGTGTTGATGTTGAAATGCATCTTTTAAGAAGAATATCTGTTGATGTCTGTACTGCCATAAATGTATAAATTACATGAATTATCTCTCTTGATGTTTGTAGTTGATAATCAAATCTTTTTTTCACAGTTCAAAAAAATGATCACTTTAGAAAGATAAAAAATCTTTTTTTTTCAGAATCCAGTTTTTGCGACACATAAAGGATTTTTTCCAGGTGACTTTTAGTATCAAAGTGGATAAAAAGCCATTGGCAGCAAAATCTGATGACCCCAATGAAGAAGCAGAAGAGCTGAAAGTTGGAGCGGATAAATTAATTCTAACCTGTGTCGGAGTTGGATATGCAAATGTTAGCAAGCCTATTAGATAAACATTAAATATCAATGGTATAAAAAACAAGTTTGTGTTTTCAGCTTTACAGTTTGTAAATAAAAAAAACTTTTGACTTTCACAATAAAATGTTAATGTTTTTAGTATACAATTTTAGAGTTAACTTTAATTTAAAAAATCAAAATGATTAAACGACAAACACAAACATGTTGATCTTTTTTTTTTAACATAGATTCTGATTGTCCTGACAATTTTATTTAAGTTTATCACAGTCAGTCATATTATGCCTATAAAAAAAATTAATAGCTTATTGACCAGATTCACAAAAATTCAGGGCTGGCGCCTAGTAATTAAAGTTAATTTACTTTATGTAATTTTATTTTGGCAGTAAACGCAGCTCTCTTTTGTTATCATTGTCTGATGAAAGCGCAAAAACATTCTGCTATGAAAATCAGATCTTTGCTTTAGGAACAAAAGTTTGGGTATCTTAATACCCAATATAGTTTTGACTATTGTATGGGGCATAGTGCCCGAGCGGAAGCACATTCGTCTGGTGTACGGGTGGTCCTGGCTCGAATCCTGGTCAAGGCTAGAACTTTTTCCCTGAGCTTGAGGGTGTCCTTCAGTCTACCCAGCTCAGACGGGTACCTGAAATTAGTTGGTAAAGGTGGCTGGCCACACATCCCCTAGTATGCCCTGGCCAATAAAACTGGTGGACGCTGTTTGAATGGCCCTATGATCAATTTGCTTCGATGTTTACTTTACTTTGACGATTGTATTGCACTTCATGAAATTAGTCAACTACAAAAAAAACTTCACTATGTTAATAATTTACTTGTATTTTTTCAAATGGTGAGTTGTTTTTTAAATTTATGTCTGTTTTACAAATTTCAAACTTTAAAAAAAGATCAACAAAATTTTTTATTTTTTTAAAGAAAATTCATATGTTTCTGTCCGCACTAGTATGGGGGATATTATTTTCCTAATGAAATATTTTTTTGTTCCCATTGATTTTACATGAAAAATTAATTATAAATTATAATCCATCTAGACTGCAAACTGCATGTAGATCTTTAGCAGCTGTGATCCCATATGTTGATTCTATTGTTTCCACTTTTTCTTCTATTTCATGGAGGCAGGTCTACTACACACATAACTTTTTATATTAAGTTTTCTTTTTTTCTCTTGTACATTTGAATTCAAGAAAAACTCAAAATCTGTTTTTATAGTTTTATCTCATCACAATGTCATTTGTTGACATGGGGCTTTCTGACCCATCCCCTCCCCCTCCATTCATTTGTTATTTATTTCTTCCTTCCCCATTGAGAGAATTCTGTTGAAACTGGTCCCCTGAATCAATCAATTGAGCACACAACTCTGTCGGGTCTTAGCCTGTAGACTGAGTGATTTCCCTTCCCCCTGGCTCCTTTCAAGTACTTTGGTTATTGTGGAAGTTGATGCTGACAATTAAAGAGGCTTTTGATATGGTGCTGAAGCAGCCAAGAAGATGTTGTCTGAGCTCAAATAAGATTACAGGAAGTACAAGTCGGAGATACACAAAAGCATTTTGACTAGCAGCTCAGCAATAGGCTAGAGAAAAAAAACAATGTTTTAAATCCTGATATCTTGTTTTCAAATTAAATATTTACCAAGTGTAAGTTTTAAAGCAAATAATGTTACTTTCCTTTTGGACTAAAAATTACTTTCTTAATGGAGCCATATTTAAGTAGTCCATTTTTAAAAGTCACTTTTTCTTATATTTATATACAAAACTGAGTCCCTATTGTCTTCAAGATTGTATGTTTATATGCTAATCTTTAGGCTCCACTATTCAAATATTCTATGTGCTCCGATATGACAGTACTTGATAGACAAATTTGAAGCTAAAGATGCTTAACTGTGAACTGTGATGTAAAAAGTTCAATTTCCATAAAATCAATTTTTGTTGACCTATTTGCAAGTGGACTGCTTAATTAATTAATTTTATACAGGTTTGTCATTTTGATTAGATGAAACTGAAAAGATATTCTTCTAGACTGGCTGCATATTATAATATTATTAATTCATCTATGATATTAAATCAATGCAATCAATGGATTATCAGTAACTATTTGCTCTAACAATATTATTTGACATTCTGTTAGATCTTATAATAAGCCATTTTATGAAGAATTTAAAATATAGGGGTGCTACAGATGGCACCATCACTGCTATATCCTCCTCCAATTCTAATGTTGACATTTATTTATAAACATTTTAAGAAGGGTCAACTTTGTATTATTCCTTGTTCATCAGAACTCGTGTGATGATGCACTGATTTTCTGTAAAAAAAAAACCTAGTAAAATTAAAGATTAATATCCAAAAACAAAATGTAACATAATTTAACCCTTACAGTCCCGGGCGCGTATATAGCGGAACTGAAGGCAGCATAGATAGAAGTAGGTCGGTACGGGAAGGGTTAACACTAGAGAGAGAACATGAACTCAAATACTCAACTGATTATCAAAATATTTATTTCTTACAAATCATTCACGCTTAATCAATTCATAAAACTAAGTAAAAATAAAATGTAACTCATTTGATTTATTTACAATGAACTAAACCATTCTCCCTCCCATCTCATCTCACTATAAAAGAATCAACACTGTCCATTGAAGTATTCAACGGAGTCAATAGAAACATTGAAAGTAAACAATTTTTCAACAATTAGTCTGCAAACAAAACAAAAAAAGTTTCAACGTTCGCCAATGTTAAAACTCACAGAAGATAATTAACTCATTAACATTTCCTTCTTCACTGTTGCCCTTAACTAGACTTTAAACAAAGGGAGATTAATGAGATATGCCATGATTTATCTTTTCATAATCTCAAGAAATAGAAACTGGTAAACTTTTAATTTCTTCTTAAAAAAAAAAGACTAATAAGCATTGTTTTTTTGCTTGTTTACAAAAGGGGCACACAGTTTCCGTATTGAAATACCTGACCAGGATGCAGTTTCTCCTCTCATTCTCTAACACACAGAATAAATAGTAGAGTTTAAAAGGCGCAAGATGCTGGACCAAATCAATAATTATCAAAATAAATTACACCTTCACATTCAGTTACAAAATAATCAAAAAAGAAAAGGTACATTATTAGATGCTGCTGATAATTGGTTAGTGTTTTTTACCCAATCAAAACATTTTTCATAACAATGGAGAACAAAATGAGAAAATGTCTATCTATACACACACACACAAAAATGATGAGTGCTGGAATAAGTCAATCTGAATTCACCCACAGGTTTAGATGTATATATATATGTATTATATATAAAGTAAGATATAACATAACAAAGACAAGTCTATTATATAACAATACTGGGAACTAGAATTACCTAAAGATGTAGCCCCTTACTCAGAACACAGTTATTGCTTTAAAAAAAACACAAAAACATTCAAAAACACAGTCATCGGTCTTGAAGAAATGAAACAAATTTTTTATTTTGCATCCTAACCATCAACAATAACATTTCTTCAAAAAGATACTGACCTAAACAAATGGCTAGACTACAGAATATGACACTTGCACCACTCATATAACTTCACTGTTTACCTTCACAACCGGGTATGGAATATGATTATACACTTTTTCCTCATCCATCATTCTCACCTCAAAGTTCAAGCTAGTTTGTAAAAAAAAATTTTTGATTGAAAATGTGATTTGCCAAACAAAATTTTGGTAAGAAAAAAAATATTTAAGAAATGAAGAGGCTAATTTTGTTTGACTTATACATTTATGAGAATAAATTTACAAATTTGTGTAACACACATTTTGTTAGAACATACTTTTTGAAATAGATGTTGATTAAAAATGTAGTGGGGACTATTTGTCATCAAACCAAATTGAGGCCTAACATTTTGAAACATGTGCACACCCACAATCATTCATTTTATCACAGTCAATACACCAAGGAAAAAAATGTGAAGTCAAAAATAAAACCAGTTCAATGCCACAGTTAACAAAGAAATCAACCAACAAAGATGTATTTATGATGATAGTCATTAATTAATTCACCAGTTGTCCTAGAACAGTAAACACAAGCTGAATGATGCCAGCCAGTTTTTCAAAAATGCTGTGAAAAAAGCATCTGTGAGAAAAACAACCAAAACTGTGATTTTGACAGAGAAGTAAAAAAAAGAAACAACACAAAGATCTCTGGGTGTCAAGGGAAGAGCCAGGATAAAATTATAGCAATAGGTTTATATATAGCACTCAAATAGCAAGACAGAATAAAACAAATACTAAGCTAAGTGAGAAGGTTTGATAAAATGAAAATGAGTTTTTAAAATGAAACTCCAGCCTTTGTTAAGTACAAATAGAGCAGTTACAGTTACATTCAAATTGGATTCATCTCCCAGATGTCATAACTTCAATTTGAATTTTTTAAAATGAAATTCACCAGCTTACCTGTTGGGTTTAAGCATAAAAAAACTTAAGAAAATTGATTGATTTTAATAAACTGAAATAGAATATCAAAAATTGATGCTCATGAAACAGGAAATTAAGCACTATAACTCAAATCATGTAAACTTATTAATCTCATAAGAATGCAGGTTTTGCCTGGAATTAATGCCAACTAGAAGCTAAAAATTCTGGCTTCTGTAGATTTCATACCAAACAATGCCCATTGCCATAGTAAAGTTTATAATGAAGGGGGAAAAATGCAACATTTAAAACAAAAAAAAGTCAAACGAAAACTATGCAGAATGCCCAGAAAGTTTGACTGTGACTTAAAATACAGAGAAATCAAACTGTGAAGCTTCAAAAACCACACAAAGATAAAGCTGCCAACTGCCAAATCATTCACACATCCATAAAGCCAGACAATGGGTGTAGGGACATATACAAAAATATCCCCACCCCCCTTTCAAATACTTTAGTCAATTCAGCCTCAAATTAAAGCCAAGATGTGTTGGGTACTCAGTAATCACAAGGTCACAAGTAAACTGTGGTATAGGACTACAGTGTTCTAGGGGCAGACCTGAAAACTGATTCCCCAGGTCGAGTTAGGCATACAAACACACAAAGAAGTAAACAACAATTTTATAGACAAATTATAACCTACATGCTCATTCAGAAAATCTACACTGGGCGTAGCTAAGTATCTCTTTCAGTCCAAAGCCCATAGGGATGAGTGAAGCAGCAATCAACATATTCTAAGGTCATGACGCACACATAGGATTGTGTAGCCAGCACAATGCCCAACTGCCTTTTCTTTCCCCCAACTGGCGGTACCGGTAAGTAAGACTTTGGTGGATTTGGCGACGGTCTCTACTACAGAGCTGAGGAAAACATTCTGTCCTTTTTATCTGTATTCAAACCAGATATCTTATGAATGGCACTCCGCTGAGCTGTTGCAAGATTAAAATTCCCAAGGCCCATGTAGGAGTCAACATAACAGTACAAATAGGTGTACCTTCAGTTCAATCTAAAAAAAAAAGCCAAGGACATCATGGAAACATTTTTTTAAATGGACATAAAAGAAATACTGTGATGACCCAATGTAAAAACATTGATCAAACATTGATCCATTATGAGTTTAGACCATTGTTCTAAAAATAAAATTAGATGCCAACTTTGGTAGAGGCCCCCAAACATTTTAATGAGACTTTTATAATTAGTAAATAGGGTAAGGAGGCAACGATTCCCCCCAATTCAGGATGGAATGTACTGGGAGAGGGTGGATGGGTGGAAATAATGGATTTTTAAAAAAAAACAAGCCAGGGTGAAGATTGATTCAAACACGGTCAGAACATTAACATACAGTGCATTCCCACACAATCTACACTCAGACTTCAATTATTTTAATACATTGGATAAAAGATGTTTATAAAACAAAAAAAATAAACTTTACAAAAGAGTCAGGAATCCTAATTCTGTTTTACATTTGACAAAGCAACATTAGGTGATCTCCCTTTAGCCTTCAGTGGTTATATAATTACCTCCCCTTTTTGTTGTTAATTTGTAATAATTCAATTTCCCTTTACAAATAAAAATTATAAAGGGCTGAAAAATTTGATGCCAAATAAATACACTGTTGCCCTTGGCATCCAATTTTCTTGAAGTTTTTGTGTGAAAATTTCATTTCTTCTGTTTTAATGGTGGCCACAAAAACAGACCCAGCATTTGATAGACATTTCACAGCAAACACTTTGGTCCCAGACAAGTCACTGACCTCATTAAATGCACACCACAGAAATATATTTATATATAATTATATTATATAGGTCATAGACTTAATAATGGATGATGATTGGTTAATTTGATTGTGTCTTCTCTCCATCATTCATATTAGCATTTTTATTAAGAGTCTCTTTTTGTTTTCTCTCTCTTCTCTTCACATTATTTCCTTCCGTCTTTCAATTGAACCATGGACTAGGAATAAATGTGAATTCAAACGTTTTTTTCTATTTGTTTTTGGCTCAAGGCTGCATTGTGGGCTATAAGTCAACTTCATCATCATGTGCATATCCTGACACTCTGGAACACAGACAAAATGATATCACTATGCCAAATACCTGAAATGGGGAAGAGAAAAGAAAAGGTTGAAACATTCTTATATTTTATGAGTTTACAGAAGTTCCTTCTTGATAGAAGGTAATTACGTCCACTAGGCCCAAAACTCCTGCAGGGCGGCAGAGATCGATCAGCGGCAGGGATAGAACCCACGACGTGTTGATTGACAGTCCCGTGAACTAACTGCAGGACAAGCCGGCCTCACATTCCACTTAAAATTACGGTACGTCAACAGCCATCAAGCTCAAAGAATGTACAATTTTATATTACCAAATCTTTTTTTTTTTTGCTTTATAGTTTGCGGGCAATCAGGTTACTCTTACAAGTCAACAGAGCTTTAAGTGATTAAGGATTATCATTTCTATCATTTACTGAGTAAGGTAATCCCTTCTGACCAAATTGATCCATAGAGCAGGTGAAGCGGCGTTCACCAGTTTCTGTGGCCACAGCTTACTAGGTGATTGTGCGGCTAGCATGCCCTGGCCGCCTTTACTTTACCTTAACTAAATCCAGGTACTAGAGCTGGGTAGACTCAGGGATACCCTCCAGACTAAGGAACAAATCCTAGCCTTCACTAAGATTTGAACCCAGGCCACGGAATACAAGGGATAAAGTGGGCAACTCACTGCATTGATCGTTAAGCAGCTTATCATGATCAGAGTTGGAAGGACTCAGGTGCTACCTTCAGACCCAAGGAGTGAGATATTCTGAGTCAACACTATACTGCATTGTGACTAACACTAGAACTCTTTTTGTACAATATGAGCCTACACCTGTACAGGTCAAATTTCACTGACATGTGTGAAATTTCTTTTCAAATGTGTTTGACAGTCAGACATGCCTACCCCTAAGGACTAAAAAGAGGAACAATCTTGATGAAAAAGAGGATTTTTCATCAAAAAAGCAGAACACTCTTTATCTAACAATCTTTTATAAAAAAAAAAAAAAAAAAAAAAAAAAAAAAAAAGAAAAAAAGCTAAAATCTAGGCTTATTATTAGATTTAAAATGTAGGTAGGCTTACGTTTCACAGACAATTCGCAATGGATCTAGATCTAGTAGGCCTACAAAGAACATTAAATTCACATTTGCTGAATAAACTCCTCTGAATATTCCTTCCAATAACACTGAATTAGTTTTTTTACAATTTGAACAAGTCATATTTAAACTTTCTGAGCCAGGACGTTTAGACATTTTCACAATCTTAGCAATACAGTAAAGGAAAAGAATATTTGCCAAACACGAGTAATACCGCAAAAAACGTTAGAAAAGCCCACAATATCTCTTTTAATAAACCCAGAAAACCCAAGTAATGATAATTATAGCATTGCGACTTTTTTGTGCCTTTGTTTTATCAACCTAGACACGGACTATATTTCAACCCATGAAAAACCCAAACTTTCCAATTTGGCGTAACAGAACTAGTAAAAAGCGTAACGGCGTAACAAAGTGTGTTTTTTAATCAAAAAGCGGAACAAATACGCCAAAAGCGGAACGGTAGGCATGTCTGGACAGTGTATGAATCTATATGTACTTAAAGGTACTCGTTTGAGAAAAAAATAAATTTTCCTGGCCCTAAACTCCTGCAGGGCTGAAGTGGTTGGACGGCGGCAATGGCAGAAACTTCAACGTCATGTTGACAGTCCGGTGTACTAACCGCAGGACCAGACAACTGAACTACATGGTTATTCACTCTATTAAACTTTCCATATGGACCCTGCATTACTGTACTGCATCATTGTATTAATATTATGTATGAATATATAAATACACTTATGCTATTTCTTTTTCAAGCATACTTGTCACATATAAAGGCAATGGGAAATATAAGAAGTAGATATACCCACTGAGTGTGTGACTTACCAAAAATAGAGGCACAATAGCAGCTACAGTTCCAACCACTGCAGAATATGTTTTCAAATAGTCAATCAATGCATCATAGCAACCCTGCAACAAAGAATAGGTTTTCAAATAGTCAATCAATGCATCATAGCAACCCTGCAACAAAGAATAGGTTATTGAATAGTCAATCAATGCATCATAGCAACCCTGAAACACAGAATAGGTTATTGAATAGTCAATCAATGCATCATAACAACCCTGAAACACAGAATAGGTTATTGAATAGTCAATCAATGCATCATAGCAACCCTAAAACTCAGAATATGTTTTCAAATAGTCAATCAATGCATCACAGCAACCCTAAAACTCAGAATATGTTTTCAAATAGTCAATCAATGCATCACAGCAACCCTGCAACACAGAAAGGGGGAAGGAACTCTTCATCACTGCATTTAACAGATACACATATACACTATACATTCATGGACCCAAAAAAGACAAATAAATCTCTCCCTCCCCATCCTGTTGTCCGTCGTTATCTCCGGTAAGTGGACCGGGCTCTACGTCCATCTTCTGGGAACCTTAGCCAACATTGGCCATTAGCGTCTCCAATTTCAGCTAATTCCTGACCAGGTTTTCGCTAACTCTTTTTTTTTTCCTTTTTTACATCAATGAATTCTCCCTTACACATCTTGATAAAGCATTTTTTCTTTCATTCTTTGCTATGCTTGTGTGTGTGTTTGTGTGTGTGTTGTTTCATTACAAAGCAGAAACCTTCAACTCTTGTCCTGATGTGTGAATGATAACTAGGAAAGAAAATGTTTCTTCATGAGCTTTGATTCTTGAGCTAACAGAATGCCCCCCCCCCCCCGGAGATTGTTTGCCTATTTGTTCTCTATTTGTTTGTTTTTCATGCTCTGGTTAGTAATAATAAAATACACCGCCAAGGCTTGTTGGCTGTAGATAAAGCTTGGTCTACTTAAGTCAAATACAACACATACATGATAGTTATATGGAAGAACAGATCAAAAGTTCATTTTTTTTAAGTGTAATACATTAAGGGTGTAGGGGAAGTAACTTCACTCCAGCCTAATGGCCACCAATGTGTTTGGGAAGAGTTAAACAAGGGGAAAGCACACCTATATGAGTCAATGGGGTGAGTCAACTTAATTGTGTACATTTTACTCAAGGTTTTATTTAGTGTCAACAATCAGAAAGTTAACACAAAGTCAACAAAGGAAGAAATCCAACTGGAAAAAGGGGGGTGGATGAGAGTGAGTTTTCACATTTCAAAGTCATGTTGTGTACAAAAATAAAGTATCCTGTGGAAACAAATTAGAATCCATAGGGCTGGTGAAGCATACTAGGGGTTTGTGTGACCAGCACAATGGCCAGCCCTCCTTTACTTTACCCCAACTAAAGTCAGGTACCCATCAGAGCTGGGTAGACTCAGGGTCACCTTCTTCTCCTAGCTTTCACCAGGATTGGAACCCAGGACTTTCGGTACGCCAGCCGAACGCGCTGCCACTTGGCCAGCATCATGCTGTGTAGTAACTATTAGATTTAACCTTTCTCGATCAGTCTGGATTCATAAACAAAGTAAAGGTTCCTGTCCAATGGAATCACTGTAAAGCAATATTCTGCTAGAAACTCTATGCCAGGGGTGTGCAAAAGGCGGCCTGCGGGCCACAATACAGCCCACCAATCCTATTAACTGAATTAAAAATGTAAAAAAAAATTGTCAGAACTTGTGGCCCATCTTGTTGAGTCCCAATGACAAAAACATTTTTTTTTAGTTTGAAGATACCTGAACTTCCATGCATAATTTTCTTTAGCGTTTTAACTCAGCTTTACATTTATCAAATTGTTCAATATTTTTGTGTTTTTAAACTGGATTACACTGACATATTCAATATTTAATTAACAAATGCTTGGGGAAGCTTGGGAGATAGGAAAAAAAAATTTTTTGTTGTAAAGTTGGATTTTGAAAATATAAAGAGTAAAATCAATGATTAAATGTTCTTAATATCTGTGTTAATGATGTACTCTATCTTTAGATATAATGTCTATGTTTTTATATATTGTATTTGTTTGGATATAATGTCTATGTTTATATATATTGTCTTTGTTCTGATATAATGTCTAATTTAGATTCTGAGAAAATAATTTATTAACCAGAACTAAACAATTCTGAGAAAATACATTTATAAGTCATAAATATAAATTCATTTTAACTAAACATATCTTCATGTCATTTTACAATTCTCATGCCAGACAATATTTATCTTCTACTATATATTTATATTGTTACGTAATGGACAAGTAGTTTTTGTTTATTATGGGTTTCCATAGATTTAAAAATTTATTTGCTCTCTATTTATTAAAGAAAGTTAAAAAGGAAATATTGACACTGAAACATTTCCGTACTGTTTTAGAAAAAAACTTGCATATATGTCTAGACTGTACGTCATCGCATCAGAACGCGTCATAAGTAGGGACTATCACAAGGGAGCTTGGGATTGTTTTTCAGTTCTGTTTGGGACGTTGTTGTATGAGGACCCTACGTTGACTACTCTCTTAGAGATTTCATTACGGCCTAGAATATGTAACAGTCTTGCTGTTTTCCTTCATCTTCTAATTGTTCTTAATAAATCGTTGTGATATTGCTCATCCAAGATTGTGTATTTTTCTGTAACATTAAGGTATAGTACTACCTAACTTTATTGTTCAAAGATTTATCAAATAATCCTAAGTTTTATACGAGCCAACCAAATATAAATATACATGTATCAAAGACGAATGCTTATACAACCTTGTGAGACCATGAGGAATGTTGAATCAAATAATGGAATAATTATACATTCAGAAAAAATGACTAAACACGTCATTAGCCCTTTCAGATGTGACAAAACAGTGACATAGTGCTAAGATCTAAAGGCATTACTCACATTGGTATATAAAAATGGATTGGTCTGTCGATATTCTGGAAGATGGTGGTTAAAGTAGAGCGGGGGGCCCTTGAATTCAGTTTCTCCTGTGCATATTTTAACATCCCCAGGGGCACAGCAGCTCTCTGGCACCCTCTTTTGTGCCACCTCTGCAAAGACAAAGAAAACTTTGTATATATATATACCTACAATAACACCATCAATAAAAGTAAATGGATTAAAATGGCCTTAACAAAAATTATTTCCTGCTATCCAACAAATAGGGACTTCACTAGTTGGTGAAATATTGGTGACATATATCTCTCTATATATATCAGATTTGATGCCATTCATTGTGGCCTATTATTTATCAACATGGGATTGTGGGAGCTGAACATTGCCCAATCCACATCTCATATTCCACAAGTGGTATCAAGGTTTCACTTGGAAATAGGCGAATTCAGATACAACACTCTATCCACTCCTCTCAAACCCTCTTTTAAAAAAAAAAAACACATTAATGCATTAAAATTTTTATCTCTGCTGACCACTTTTAAATTATCTGCAACAAGCCATGAACTATAGGTTTTAATTCAAATAAAGCAAATTGGAAATAAGCATTTTCATTACATTTTTTCTCTAGTATATAATTATATTTTGCTACACAATGAAAATTATATAAAAAGAACAGTCAATAACCCCACTTCTCTTCCAGAACATGCGAGCCAAAATTACTCTCTTAGGGCTCAGTGAACGAATTCCGTTGCATCACGCAACATTGATACATTACCATAAAGGTTCGGGTACAAACAGTTTGGTCGTTCCATTTGTATCAGTTTTACCTAGCGACCTTACACAACACTCTACCTACACTACAAAGGAATGAACTTAATCCCAGTTACTTACTATTTAATGTGTTCCATTTTGTTTTAGAGAAGAAGAAAGAAAAACTTTCTGAGGATGTCACATTGCCTACCACTCCACAACATTGAAGCTGAAGAAAACAAAACACACAAGAGTCAGGTTTAAAAGAAGTTGTTAAGGGAATTCTAAATTCATAGTGGATCAAAAGCAAATCTTACATTTAAAAACTTTTATTTTTCTAAAGTAAGTAAACAGAATAAGATAAATGAGAGTTAATTTAAAAAAAAAAACAGCTATACAGTATGTACATACTTGTCTTTGCATAGCATCCCAGGCATCTGTTATTCTTTTGTTCTCGGCGCTTGTGCGTACGTCAACGCCGTAATTCAGAGAAAGCGAGTCTCGCATTTTGTCTTGTATTTTAAAGGCTAACTGAAAACATTTAGAAAATAAAGACACTTGAATTGGCCGATCGTCGCCATGTCATCAGAGGGATCTTACACCATGTTAATGCACTGTGACTTGCCCAAAGAACAAAGGTAAATATATATCTTGGCATAACTTGGGACTTGTTTTTTTTTACAATGACCAGGTGAGTTTACAAAGTCTATTTATCATTTCTGACTTACAAGGGTTTAAAATGCCATTGGTGAAAAAAGAATATTAACATCAATGAGCTCTATATCATTGGCATATCAGATATTAACATCTCAATTATCTAATTTTACCAATGGCCATCTACTACTTTATTTGAAATCTTCCAAAGTTTTATCTTATCTTATACATTACAGACGCTTCTTCTATAAAGATTGTTGCGTCCTACGCTCATCCGTGGTCCGTGTCTAGTTTTGCATTTTTATTAATGTTTTAAATGATGTTAAGTTACTGGTTTTCCTGGTTTGTTCAGGCAACCCATTCCATGCCCAAATGTCACTCTGGAAGAAAGAGTACTTATATGCATTTGTTCTCGCAGTTTAGGCGAGAGCTGAGAAACTTAATGATAAAGATCTAGTTATTGATTATTTTTAATATCAGAATAAAAGATTTTTTTTTACTCCACTATGTCCATTACAGTGAAATTCACAAACTTTCATTAACTTGAAAAAAAAAACAAGTCAGTGTCCCTAACTTCCCTGATGTGTATGAACCGTGATAAAGACAATATCGTAAAGAAAACAAAAGTAAAAGTCAGTTGGAGTAGTGGGTCATTAGAGAAGTGGGTAATTAGAGAAGTGGGTCATTAGAGAAGTGGGTCATTAGAGAAGTGGGTCATTAGAGAAGAGGGTCGTTAGAGAAGTGGGTCATTAGAGAAGTGGGTCATTAGATAAGTGGGTCATTAGAGAAGTGGGTCATTAGAGAAGTGGGTCATTAGAGAAGTGGGTCATTAGAAAGTGCCACAAAAGGATGGGTTGAGAAATCTTTAGCAAAATCTTCATGAGGATTCTAGCCCAGGACCTTTGGTACGCCAGCTGAACGCACTGCCTCTCGGCTACCGTACCCCCTTTTTGGCAATAACAACTAGTAATAGTCAAGTAATCCTATCTGACCAAGTTGATCCATAGGGCTGGTGAAACAGCATTCAGCAGTCACTTTGACTACGGCATACTAGGGGATTTTGTGGCCAGCACAATGCCCATCTGCCCAAACTAATGTCCAGCCCCGCATCTGAGCTGGGTAGATTCGGTGACACCCTCCAGACCCAGGAACAAATCCTAGCCTTCGCTAGGATTCTAACCCAGGACCTTCAGTACTGCAGCTGAACGTGCTGCTCCTTGGCCTTGGCCACCAAGCACCGCTAAATAACAAAAATATTACAAAATCTATTTTCCTGTCACTAATTTCTTCATACAGAAATAAAATCTGCACTTTCCAATCTTACAAATAACCAACTGATGAAAGCCACTTGTACTCTTTCCTTTAGAACACAGTCCAAGACAATTATTGACAACTAGACATATCAACGCTAAGTAGTCAAATAACAAGCATTATCATACAGAATTGGGACATTTTTCTTAAACTTCAAGGCATGACAGATTAATTCCTGCAAACATTATTACATAATGCTTACCTCACTCCTGAAAAAAAAGGCTAATCCACAAGCAACACCTAGTACAATAAGAACAATGGCTAATGTTGTTCCATACTGAAAGAAAAAAAACAAGCATAAATAAATATACTTTCTGGGGTTTCAAGTAGAATTGGATATCAGCTATCATTTCTTGTAAAATTTATTAATTTGTTATGAAATACAGGCATAATGATAAACAAATACTTTTAGAAATTTCATGAATAAAAAAGAGCATTCGAAAAAAAATTCTAACAGCCTAAAAATTGCCTTTTTTACCAAATTTTCCCATTTTTCCCAAGCCTGCAAGAGCTCTAATTTCATTTAAATGAAAACATTTGCAATGCGAAGAAACCAACAATAAAATCCAAGAGCAACTTACAAATGACAAAACACACTTGTCTTCTCGTATCGTACCACAACAGCCACAAAAAGCCAGTAATGCAACAGCACCCCCGCCGGCTATCAAGAGGTAAGTGGTCACTTCATACAACTGATTCCCAACTATGGGGGTGACTTTTCTTGCCCCAAAGTCTGTCACCAGGAGCCATATTCCTATGCCCAATGCTGCACAGCCAATTATCTGGAGAACAAAATAAAACATGTAAAAGAAATTATATAAATAACACTTTACAAAACGTAGAACTATATTTGCCATTCTCTCTCTCTCTGGGCTACCTCTCAATGTTAGGTTTGATTAAAAGTAACTTACGCCGTTTTTCAAAAGCAAACATAAATAAGGTTACCTACACCTAATAATGTAAAAGTAATTTTTTTTAAAGTATCCCGTCTGACCATATTGATCCATAGGGCCAGTGAAGCAGTGGTCACCAGTTTCTGTGGCATACTAGGGCCAGCCACCTTTACTTTAACCCATCCAAAGTCAGGTACCCATCATCAGAGCTGGGTAGACTCAGGGACACCCTCCAGGAAAAAATTCTAGCCATCACCAGGATTCGAACCCAAGACCTTTGATACACCAGCCGAACGTGCACCGTGCTTCTAATAATGACAAGTATCACTTTCAGACTAGGTTATTCCATAGGGATAGTGAAGCAGTGCTTACCAGCTTTATCAAAAGGGATAGTGCGATCAGCACAATACCTTTTCTTTTAACATGGTATCAGTGTAGCCATTACAAATTACACCCCAACACTATCCAGACCCGCAGAAAAAATTGTGTCATTTTTACATGGATTTGAATCCGAGATTCCTACAATGGTAATCTGTTTGTATTGTTTTTGCTGCTTGACCGACCACCATAATCATCTTAAAATGGCCTTGTTTTTAAATTACCTTAACTTAGTACAACTAGAGGAATCTTGTTTTTAAACACAAAACTACGACTAACAAAAAACTTTCATAACTCTAATATTTTTACTTTTTAATATAATGCACATTTGCAAACTCCTGAAACTTTCAAACATTTAATTTGTAGCATTTAACATGAGAATATAAATGGCATAATTATCATTTCCATTCTTTTCTTTTATGAAAAGCTTTCAAAATCCAATTTGGTTTTAATGAGAGCCCAGTGTTTACAAAAAAAATGAGTTACTAATAAAGAAAAGTGTTATCATTTGTACAGAAACTTGGATGTACTGGAATACAAACATTACAATAACAATAACTGTGACATACCAAAATATACACATTACAATTTCTAAAAACTTGACATAGCAAACATACAGACATTACAATGATTGGACCTACCAAAGAAAAGACATTGTACTACTTACCAATATACAGACATTATAGCAATGTAGTGTGCCTCTCAAGCACGTAACACATCCATCTTCATGCTGCCTTCTTCGTGCTGATGATGCAGTGCTGCGGGCAGATCTGTTGCTTCTCTGCCGCTTTAATGGCTGGAAATAGACATTAAAGGTTCGGTAATAATTTTCTGGAAATTCAGAAAACTATGCAAGTATCATCCACAGAACTCTGTGAAACTTCAGTGACAACAATAATAGTGATACAGATGTTAGGTATCTATTAAAGTTAGATAAACCCCAATTATGTTATATGTTAAAGTAGCTACTTCTATACAGTAAATAATTGCAGCCTTTACTAATCTGTAGTTTTGTCTAGACTTGATTTCGATTAGAATTCTAAATGATGTTGAGTTGTTGATTTTTCTAGTTTGATCAAGAGTTTAGAAACTATTAATCTTACTATTAATGAATAAAAGCCATATTTTAAATTGTACATTGAGATTATAGCATACTCTTACTTATGATCTAATGTCCCTAAACAGTGTTCTTATGTTAGTGTACAAAAAGCATAATAAGCATCGAGACGCGGTTCAGCTATGTATATTTTATTAGTAAAACTGTAGCCTAAGCCTATCTACCTTGCCTTAATCCTTTTAGAGTATAGAGCCAAAGTACATCACCATCAAAATCAGAACAAAAAAAATCACAACATAAAATATAATACTTGAACACATTTTTAAAGCTCCAACTTTAAAGAAACATAACAAATGAAATTTCAACAAGTCAACATCAACAAGCTTTTAACTTTGGAAACTTTTACAACCAGCAGTACCTTTTTCTTAATATTACTCTGATTTAAACCTTCTATATAGGCAGCATTTGCAAAAGTCTGAAATATTCAACAACGTATATAATTATCGAGGTAAAAGTATGAGTTTGTTATAAAATGTCTTCTGCATAGTTTAAATTGAAAAAATAACCTTCAAAATAATTGAACCAAAATAAAATTATACGATACGATGGACCTGATTGAGTTCATCCAAAACATCGTAAGGTAGAATTTGCATAAGACCAGGGGTAGTTAAATGCCTGTCTCTTCTGTTTTTACCACTACTGAATTCAAAGTCAGATAAATAATCCATTTTCTTTGCCATTATTAAAGTTAAAAAGCTAGATCTTTAAATAAAATTTAAAAAAGAAGGCGACAATCTAATGTAATTTGAAGAATGCTGTCACAATCGACTTGATGTTATTTTTCTATTTTTATTGTCAAACAAGAAGAGTTGAAAACAAAAAGATGGACCGGACTAGAAACTTTTGCGATTTCGCGTTTCGATTAAATTTAAATAATAGGCCTAATCATTGTATCTAATTTTAATGTAGAATCGGCATTTTTTTTAATTATTATATCATTACATTGATATGAAGGTCATTTATCTTTTTTATAATAGATTTTCACCACGTTTAAAAATTATATAGCGCCTTTAATGGTCCATGCACAATATTGGCCTTGGTCCAACTTTGGAAAACGACATAAGAAACTAGATTATAGATTTATAGAATTATAGGGATATGGCTACAAAAAAAAATATGATGTAGACTATACAGATTCAGATCTGTACACTAGACTTGTTCAGTAAAGCAAAAACATTGATGGGGAAAAGTCCATAGATAAAATAGTTATTCAATTTATAAAACTGTCATCGTGAGAGCTTCCGCGTATATTTAATGAGGAGAAAAGATGAAGAAGAAAACGGTAACGGGACGTTACTCAAACCAATTCCAGGGGGAAGCAAGCAGCCAGGCGGAAATGGAGTACTTGCTGACGGTACATAGGGATAGAGATTTTGACCGGACAGTTAGTAATTATGGAATCATTCGGTTCGGTTGGTTCGAAAGAATTCGATGATCTTCGTGGAAATAGAGACGGCGCGCTATTTAGAAAGCCACTAAATGATACGGAGATAGGGAAACGGTCGAACGAGCAGGGTTATGAGTGTGTGCAAGGTTGTATGTTCGCGCGTGCTTGGGAAGTGAAGCTGTAGGAAGATTTCGGTAGACAAAAACAAAATGGCGCTTATATTATTTTAGGTAAAAATCACGATACGTTTTCTTATTTTTAAACAGCCACGAAAAAAAGAAAACAATACAGACAACAAAAAAGAGGGGGCAATTTTCTTTGGCGCCCTTTTAAAATCGTAGTCTCGACGTCCATACCAAAAAAATATTAAAAACAATATTTTTAGAAAAATAATCTTATCGTCTGCTGGCTGTCCGGAGAATTCCATTAAGGTTTGGCCTTGACCTCATAAAGTATTCAACCCCGGGCATCATTTCATTACTGGGCGTCGAAAATTCTTTTGGGAATTCAAACCAAGTGGCCAAAGCGACATCCTGTCTGGATGTTTTTATTGTATTTATTTTTATAAACATTTAGATCTACCCCTTCCTGCCATTACACCCACCACACAGAGATCTTTCTCAACCAAGGCAACACGCAGTTGTCTGTGTTGCTATTACGTGGAGTATTTTTCCCGCTAAACAAAAAACAAAACAACAACAAAAGAAATAAAACAACCACAAAAATGACAAACCATTAACCATTTAAATGATAATAAATTGAACATGTCGCCATAGTCTTTGCTGGAATTTGTTTGGCGTGACATAACAAGTTAAGCAAAGCCTTCATAACATAACCACTTTTTTTTTTCAAAATGCTTACCAACGCTATTTTCCCCTAACTAAATTATCTTTGTCTACGAATGTAGTGCCTACCGCCCCCGTCCAGATACAACAAGAATACTTTTGAGAACATGACAGTATTTGATTACGGTGCCACCGGTGGTTTTATCGGCGATGTGTCACAAGAGTCTTGACCGATTCCACCAATTCGTCTTTTGACATAGTCGCGTACCCTTCGGGAAGTTACCGATAGTACCAGAAAAGGGTATACTTATTTCCGGTGTAAACATCTTTGATTTAGAGAACACATTTGCACACAGTCCAATTGGTTGGCTTATCTTATACATTACAGACTACAGACTACCCTTCTATAAAGAAAAGTATATCTTCTTTCTAATTCTTACCCTATTTGGACACTGTCCAAATTAAAGATATTAGACCTGTTATTTCTTGTACTACAGTTTTCGAAGCAACGCTAGAGGTGACTCAGGAGTGCTGTTTGCGTTTTGTGATGTTGTGGAAAAAAGTCAGCAAGATTCCTCAACCAAGACAAGTACCTTACTGTTTTTTTTAGAATTGAATAGTACTATGGCATTTTAAATCGTGCATCTTCGGGGGAAAAAGTCCAAGGGTTTATGACTGTCCTTCGACTAAAAGCATTCAGTTGAGTTTAACCAATGCAATTGAACTCCTACAGTAGCAAACCTACATACAGGACTGTACGCATCCAGACGCCTAACTGGACTAGACCAGAATGATTACCAACTAAGGTCAATGGTCAAACTATAAACTTGTTGTTTGCTCGTGTGCGGCCGAACTTTGGCTCGGTTCGGTGGTCACGTGACTGAACGTCTGCTGCTACGGAAGGACGGGAAAGGGTTAAGAAAAATGTAAGAAAAATAAATACGATGAATTTATTTACAACAAAACCTTTACCCAGAGTGTGGTGGATTGTGTCTAAAAATAGGCTTACATTTCCTGGTTAAACTCCAATTATTTGTGATTTATGCCATTATGGCAATACAATAATGTAACACGGAATAAAACTACACCTAGGGCTTACGCAAATGCGTAGAATAAATAACTATTTTAGAAACTACATAAAATTATATTAGCAATCTCTAAAAGAAAAACACAAAACAAACACTTTCAGTTTTATACCAAGGATACAGATCTATGTCGCTATTACTTCATTACAAAATCCTAAACTTGGCTAAACTGTTAAAATATTATTGGTTTTTTGTTTGTTTGTTGTTTGTTTTTTGTTGTGTTTTAGTGGTAGTCAACTATTAAATGAGATAATGGAGGGAAGGGCGGTTCCATTGTGAGAGGATAAGCAATTATTGTGGAACAAAAACTCACAGGAATCCTTCTTTAAAAAGCTTGTAAAAAATTGTAGCGAGACAGACAGAAATAAAAGCTGTCAAGATAACCCAAGTTTATATTAGTTGCCACGGCAACTATGAGCTCTCCAGTAGCAGAAGGGAAAAAAATCAATGCACTTCATTACGTCTTTAAAACCGCGCCCTTTCCCGCCCCCCCCCCCCTTTTGACTCAACACAAATTCATAAATGAATGTTTAAGTTCGGTTTTAATAAAGTTAATTTTCCCGCCCAAGTTCTTTCAATTAGGTGCACTAATAACTGGAGGAAGGACCTAATCAAGACAGCCGCCATTATGCAGGATTGAAGTCTCGGGGAGATGAACAGACTTGCTAATGAAAAATTGAGAGTGTTTCAACTTAAAAAAAAATAAACTGTAACGAATCAATACTTTTAAAACTAAAAACTATGTTCACAAACGAGAGACACAGAAAAAGAAAGCGATGTACTGATAGAAGTCGTTCATATTAAAGGTGTTACCAAGAAATGATTGTCCTTGTGTATTTCCGTGTGTATCAAGGCTTTCCTAAGTTTGTAAATCTTGATGTCATATAAGAACATAATATGAACAGTATAATGGCCATTTAGGAAGGTCTAAGGACAGATTATGGACAGTATAATTGCCATTTAGGAAGGTCTAAGGACAGATTATGGACAGTATAATGGCCATTTAGGAAGGTCTAAGGACAGATTATGGACAGTATAATGGCCATTTAGGAAGGTCTAAGGACAGATTATGGACAGTATAATTGCCATTTAGGAAGGTCTAAGGACAGATTATGGACAGTATAATGGCCATTTAGGAAGGTCTAAGGACAGATTATGGACAGTATAATGGCCATTTAGGAAGGTCTAAGGACAGATTATGGACAGTATAATGGCCATTTAGGAAGGTCTAAGGACAGATTATGGACAGTATAATGGCCATTTAGGAAGGTCTAAGGACAGATTATGGACAGTATAATGGTCATTAGGAAGTCAAAAGGACAGACTATGGAAAGTATAAAGGTCATTGAGGAAGGTATAAGAACATAATATGGACAGCGGACAGTATAAAGGTCATTGAGGAAGGTATAAGAACATAATATGGACAGCGGACAGTATAAAGGTCATTGAGGAAGGTATAAGAACATAATATGGACAGCGGACAGTATAAAGGTCATTGAGGAAGGTATAAGAACATAATATGGACAGCGGACAGTATAAAGGTCATTGAGGAAGGTATAAGAACATAATATGGACAGCGGACAGTATAAAGGTCATTGAGGAAGGTATAAGAACATAATATGGACAGCGGACAGTATAAAGGTCATTGAGGAAGGTATAAGAACATAATATGGACAGCGGACAGTATAATGGTCATTGAGGAAGGTATAAGAACATAATATGGACAGCGGACAGTATAATGGTCATTGAGGAAGGTATAAGAACATAATATGGACAGCGGACAGTATAATGGCCATTTAGGAAGGTCTAAGGACAGATTATGGACAGTATAATGGTCATTTAGGAAGGTCTAAGGACAGATTATGGAAAGTATAAAGGTCATTGAGGAAGGTATAAGAACATAATATGGACAGCGGACAGTATAAAGGTCATTGAGGAAGGTATAAGAACATAATATGGACAGCGGACAGTATAATGGTTTTTATGAAACGGGCAAAGTGAATGGCTAATACAACAAACGGTAAAATAGTCACTCAGGACACTTACAAAGTCTAGTAATTGATTATGGATGTCAGTTTATAAAAATAAAGGCCCACCTCTCTCTCTACTCACCCCCTGCCCCATTCCACTTCTTCAATTCTTAGAGGCCTATGTACACTGAGTCTGTTAACATTTAGGTGTGAGGGTGGGGGGGTCTACCCTTGGGCTTTTTGTACTAACTTTCCAAGTCCCCAATAAAATGCCTTTTGATGAGGGAATTCCCCTGAATAGTTAAATCAATATTGTTAATTATCGCTTCAGTCAGAGAGAGAGAGGGGGGGGGAGGAGAGAGGGAGAGAAAGAGAGAGTAAGAGAAAGAGAGAGAGAGAGAGAGAGGAAGGGGGTGTAGGTGGTACCATCCCGCCCTACATGCAACACCCTGAATGCGGTGCTATGATAAACTTATAACTAAGAGCAGATGGGACAGAAATAGATCGTGGAGGAGAGCCAATGGTGAAAAGTGGGGACTGGATGGGGGTGGAAGAGGGCCAATGGTGAAAAGTGGGGACTGGATGGGGGTGGAAGAGGGCCAATGGTGAAAAGTGGGGACTGGATGGGGGTGGAAGAGGGCCAATGGTGAAAAGTGGGGACTGGATGGGGGTGGAAGAGGGCCAATGGTGAAAAGTGGGGACTGGATGGGGGTGGAAGAGGGCCAATGGTGAAAAGTGGGGACTGGATGGGGGTGGAAGAGGGCCAATGGTGAAAAGTGGGGACTGGATGGGGGTGGAAGAGGGCCAATGGTGAAAAGTGGGGACTGGATGGGGGTGGAAGAGGGCCAATGGTGAAAAGTGGGGACTGGATGGGGGTGGAAGAGGGCCAATGGTGAAAAGTGGGGACTGGATGGGGGTGGAAGAGGGCCAATGGTGAAAAGTGGGGACTGGATGGGGGTGGAAGAGGGCCAATGGTGAAAAGTGGGGACTGGATGGGGGTGGAAGAGGGCCAATGGTGAAAAGTGGGGACTGGATGGGGGTGGAAGAGGGCCAATGGGGAAAAGTGGGGACTGGATGGGGGTGGAAGAGGGCCAATGGGGAAAAGTGGGGACTGGATGGGGGTGGAAGAGGGCCAATGGGGAAAAGTGGGGAATGGATGGGGGTGGAAGAGGGCCAATGGGGAAAAGTGGGGACTGGATGGGGGTGGAAGAGGGCCAATGGGGAAAAGTGGGGACTGGATGGGGGTGGAAGAGGGCCAATGGGGAAAAGTGGGGACTGGATGGGGGTGGAAGAGGGCCAATGGGGAAAAGTGGGGACTGGATGGGGGTGGAAGAGGGCCAATGGGGAAAAGTGGGGACTGGATGGGGGTGGAAGAGGGCCAATGGTGAAAAGTGGGGACTGGATGGGGGTGGAAGAGGGCCAATGGTGAAAAGTGGGGACTGGATGGGGGTGGAAGAGGGCCAATGGTGAAAAGTGGGGACTGGATGGGGGTGGAAGAGGGCCAATGGTGAAAAGTGGGGACTGGATGGGGGTGGAAGAGGGCCAATGGTGAAAAGTGGGGACTGGATGGGGGTGGAAGAGGGCCAATGGTGAAAAGTGGGGACTGGATGGGGGTGGAAGAGGGCCAATGGTGAAAAGTGGGGACTGGATGGGGGTGGAAGAGGGCCAATGGTGAAAAGTGGGGACTGGATGGGGGTGGAAGAGGGCCAATGGTGAAAAGTGGGGAATGGATGGGGGTGGAAGAGGGCCAATGGTGAAAAGTGGGGACTGGATGGGGGTGGAAGAGGGCCAATGGTGAAAAGTGGGGACTGGATGGGGGTGGAAGAGGGCCAATGGTGAAAAGTGGGGACTGGATGGGGGTGGAAGAGGGCCAATGGTGAAAAGTGGGGACTGGATGGGGGTGGAAGAGGGCCAATGGGGAAAAGTGGGGACTGGATGGGGGTGGAAGAGGGCCAATGGGGAAAAGTGGGGACTGGATGGGGGTGGAAGAGGGCCAATGGGGAAAAGTGGGGAATGGATGGGGGTGGAAGAGGGCCAATGGGGAAAAGTGGGGACTGGATGGGGGTGGAAGAGGGCCAATGGGGAAAAGTGGGGACTGGATGGGGGTGGAAGAGGGCCAATGGGGAAAAGTGGGGACTGGATGGGGGTGGAAGAGGGCCAATGGGGAAAAGTGGGGACTGGATGGGGGTGGAAGAGGGCCAATGGGGAAAAGTGGGGACTGGATGGGGGTGGAAGAGGGCCAATGGGGAAAAGTGGGGAATGGATAAGGGTGGAAGAGGGCCAATGGGGAAAAGTGGGGACTGGATGGGGGTGGAAGAGGGCCAATGGGGAAAAGTGGGGACTGGATGGGGGTGGAAGAGGGCCAATGGGGAAAAGTGGGGACTGGATGGGGGTGGAAGAGGGCCAATGGGGAAAAGTGGGGACTGGATGGGGGTGGAAGAGGGCCAATGGGGAAAAGTGGGGACTGGATGGGGGTGGAAGAGGGCCAATGGGGAAAAGTGGGGACTGGATGGGGTGGAGGAGAGCCAATGGTGAAAAGTGGGGACTGGATGGGGTGGAGGAGAGCCAATGGGGAAAAGTGGGGACTGGATGGGGTGGAGGAGAGACAACTCTGATGGTAGCATTTCCTTTAACTCTTGTAGTTGTGGCCAGAGAAGCAATCGTTCAGTTGGTTGCCAGGTTGCCCTTACCGCTGAACACTTTAAAAAAAATTGCCAAATATGGTATTACAAAAAAAAGTACGCAATGTCTAGCATACTGGTGGTGAAAATGACAAATTTAATGCTTTTTATAACACAGGGATTTTTTTTAATAAAACGATGCATCATCGATTCGCGATAAACTAAGTTAACATGCCAAACAACATTATTATAATTTTCGCGTGTATCGAGCGGTTGCAATAGGCGTGGCTTAGGTTTATTAGTGACGAAATTCTGTAAATATTAGCGGCCATCTTGGTGATAATGGCATTAATGGGGAATAAACATTGTGTATTTTAAACCCAAAATCTAAGGAATTAGTTTCCATAAATCTTTATATTTAACTGTGATACTAGCCCTTAGTAGTCCGTCCACGAAATAAACAAGATCTTAGGTTTTTATAGTTTTTCAATAGCTCTTTTGAAACATTGTAGGCCTACATTTTGCTTTATGCCTTACTTTTACTAACTCTTAGATAGTAAGTAATAGGCTAACTTTCGACAATCGACATCTTCAATTAAATATTCGGCACTTACTGAACCTTTTTCATTGATTTTTAATGGTTTAGATTTGAGCTTTGAATGTTAATTTACATCGCTTGACAGTGTTTTATATATGTTCTAAGTTATATTGTTGAAATGATCTCATTTAAAAATAAAACTTTCTTAAAGGCTATAGTAATACGGCTGACATTTATCACCACTAGACAAAGTAAACAAACAGCACGCGCTTTTTGTCACGTGATTGCAATCGCTCTATAGTCACACTGGCTGTTTATAGTATTTAAATTATTTAAAAATGAATTGATTTTCAACCCGGTCACGACCCGGTACCCGGTCAGGAAATCAAACATACCGGGTCACTAAAAAAATAAAAAGAAGAAAATTTGAAAAATCTAGATCAGATTACCGTGACGTTGTAGCCATGGACCAATCAAAGTATTTTTCACACCAAGCGGAAAATTTCACGATCTTTGAACCTAATTTGAACTAAAGTCCATGAGTATAGACTAGACACTTCACTACTTTCAAAAATTGTTTGGAAATACATAGATCTAACTGCTTTAATATATCACTTAAAGGGTAGTGTGATCTATATATATATTTTTAGTAGGTTTACGAAATTGATGTATATAAAGATAACCGGGTCAGGAATATAAAAATATATATGGGAAACGCTGCTAGCTTAGATATCAAAAAAGTAATTTGTACCAGAGCAACACAATATGGCGCTATTTTTATAAATACGCACACCATAAGACAAATACAGTAGGGTATTAACTTACTACAGAAAGGCTACCGGACAATATATTATCTAAATAATTAAAATAAGTATACAAATATAATGGAACAATCTGGAGAAAAAAAATGCGGAACCGCCGCAGATTAACCATAATGTAATGCGAGTAGACGAATATTGGGTGGGTATAAATATTTATTCCAGTCTTGAATAGAGACTACAATGAGTGATATTATTCAACCGATAACAATAGTTATTTACCTCGTGATTCCTTGCTGTTGTTATAGTTAGACTAAACAGGGACAATATAAAAGATATAGCTATTTCATTTTACTGCATTAAAAAAAAAAAAAACCTATTATCCACCATGATTGCAGTAATAAAATAAGCCTAAACAGTTGATTACATAATCAATTTTTCATCATCATCAGATTGCTAGAAATATTGATTTCGGTTGTTTCCCCCAGCGAACAAAAAAAAAAACAAAAAAAAAAAACATGGGATATTTTGAACAGGCAAGTTTATTTCCTAGGAGATTCTTTGGAAGAAAAAAACAAAACAATACAAAAACAACAGGCAATATTTTCAATCCAGGGAATTCAGGGGAGGGGAGTAAGTTGTTTGTTTCGGGTTACTTAAAAAAATATTTCACTGATACAAGAGATAACATCGAAAAGGCATTGAACTCAATTGCGTAAACACAAATATTAAGTTTTAATTTAGAAATATAAAAAAACAATAAACTGTTTAAATGTTCAGAAAGACACGAAGATAAAAAAAAAAAAAAACTTTTCTTGTTCCATAGGATGCAAGAACCTGGCATGGAATGGAGTTGCCTAAACAAAACAGAAGAACCAACAACTTAAAATTATTTCAAACACTAAATAAAATGCAAGACTAGACTTAAAACCAAGGATAAGAGTAAGATGCAATCAGCTTCTGTCGAGAAGGGGTGGCAGTAACACGTAAGTTACGAAAAAAGATATAAATCTTTGGAATCTATTTAGAGTAGTATAAAGAAAAAGCATTATGTTAAAATCCTAATCAAAATGCAAGACTTAGACTCAAACTTAAACCGCGGATAAGCGTGAGTCTCAATCGTGTTCTGGGTGGAAGGGGCGTCTGTAACACAATAATACAGGGCGAAGACAACAAACTAGGGAAAAATAACAAAAAATCTGATAGAAGGAGTTAACAAAACAGAAACCAACAACAGTTAACAACAAGAAGCGACAACTCTAAAACAGTGGACCCAATGTTTGAACTCATCTGCCAACTCTTGAGCTGGACAACGCGGCCATGGGCTTTGTTCTGGACGGACGTCTTCGGCGCTGTCAATGACATTAGCGCCTGCTCCCATGGCCGGTAAAAAAAGGGGACTACAAGGCCAGACACCAAGTCTCACGTAATTGACAGTCCATTCGCACTGTGGTCATCTAGGTCCAGTTTGGTACTATTGTGGGGCTTTTTTTTTTTGTACTCACCACACACAGCCTGACCCCCACACGTCCATCCCCAACCCACCCTTTGAGAGCTTTCCTGCTCCAACATGACTTGATCATCGAACAACTACATACAACAAAAACACTGTCAAACTACATCCTACAGTGACTTGAATCATCGACCAATCTCTGTCGCTCAGTCATAAGCCAATCATCTTCGTCCCACAATCATCGACCAATCATCTTCGTCCCACAATCATCGACCAATCATCTTCGTCCCTCAATCATCGGCTAATCTTCGTCCCTCAATCATCGGCCAATCTTCTTCCCTCAATCATTGACCAATCATCGTCCTCTCAATCATCGGTCAATTTTCGTACCTTAATCATCAGCCAATCTTCTCCCCCCTCAATCATCGGTCAATTTTCGCCCCCCCCCCTCAATCATCGGCTAAACTACATACACCGGTTAATCAATATGCAAACTGCAACAGGTTGCGCGTGCGTGCCTGTGTGTTTGCGTATCTGTGTCTGTGTGTCAGTCTGTCCAAGAGCCAACGTGTGTACAATACATTTTTTTTCCAGGTCGGATCCACAAGATTGGTTAATAACGCTGTAATCGGCCAATGTTTCTCTAGCCTTAATTATCCCTCCTGTCGTAGTCGATAACGCATTCTGTCCATGCCAGCGAATCTGTACTATGGGCTCTTAAACTGGACGTAATCGATTACCCGGGGACTTTGGCAGAATTATCAAATTTCCCCGGGAAAATCTGGACACATTGGTTTAAACTAGACTGTATGCCTTGGCTATTTGATAGTTTTTATACATCTCTTGTTGTTGTTTTTTTGTGTAACGTAAACGGAAGGCTGCATTGAAACTAAGCTTTTAATGGAATCTCAATAGACATTGATTTGAGGAGTTGGTTTAAAAAAATAAAATAAAACACATTCATGTCATATATTATGATGAATATGTTATGGATTGCAAAGTCTATTAGAAAACCATTTAGTAGTTTTGTTAAGTGTTGCAACTTACACCTAAAAGCTCTGTTTCAATATACTTGTACTATATATGTCCACCCTCCTGCTATAAATGATCTATAATCTATCAGAACCTAAAACGCAATGATAACTACTATTAGTTATTTAATGAAATCATTAAAAAAAATCATCCTCAAATAATATATATATAGGCCTATAGCGTAAATAAGCAGCATTTATTAGAAGTATAACTAATATTCTATAAGAAGACCTGATACTACAAGAATTATAAGAGATATAACTAATACCCCATAGGACACCACACTACAGAGGTTAGGAGTGGTTTGATTATCAATTATCTAACCAAATTATCTTGCGTTACATTCTTAATTACATTATCCGAAAGGAAAATGTTTGTGTCAAACGCAAACCCATTTTTTTGGCAAGTAGGTCACTAATTAACAAACTAATTAGTGAGTTGGGCAAAACTTCAGTGCGCTTTAAAATCTTCAATCTTTGTTGGTATAAGCCTGCTAGATGTCGCTGATTAACCACGGACAGAGGAAAATGTAATCCTAATTTCAATGCATATTGGGGTCCTACGACCATACCTTGTGACGCCTTGTTGGGAATAAACCAAGAACCACTGGTCCCCGGCAGACTGGGCGAGCCTTGGCTGGTTCTGCGATTAGTTCACCGGATTGTCAACAAAACGGCCCTGTCGCCCATCAATCCTTTGCCGCCCTGCAGGAGTTTTGGGCTTGGGCGTTTTAATCTAGAAGGAACGTCGGTAAACTTATAAGGCAAGTCAAGACAGCCGATTAATGACAGTAAATAAGAAAAAGAATTTTTTTAACTGTTAGCGTACAAAACATAAAATATTACGAAAGAAAAACATTTTAAGGGTTTTAGCTTTGCCTGTCGGACGGAGAACACAGGGCTAAAAGGGAGGACCTTTTGCCGGAAGTCTGGCGACCCCTATATTCAAATGGGAAGAAGAAAAAATAAATCAGCTACGATTCAAATACACTACGATTTCCCAATACTTCTTTTAGTAGACTAACTATGTCGCATACAATTATGCTAACTCAAAACAGCCGACATTTTTTTTTTCCAACAGCCTTACAAGACATGCGCACACCTGCGGAGGAGTAAACGAACATTAGATTACGTGGAACTCTATTTTCCGGAGTTCTCTCCCCTCACCCCCCCATATTTTCCTGAGTTGTCTCCCCTCACCCCCCCCCCCCCAATATTTTCCTGAGTTGACTTCCATCACCCCCTTTCTACCCAGAACCAATCTTTTTTTGTGTTGTGTTCAGCATAATATATAAGAATAAACAAAAGGAATAGTAATTCAGTATCGCAAACTTACTTACAGTTACCCCCCCCCCTTTCCCAAGCCGAGTAGATTCTATCAACACGCGACAGTTAATTATACGCAATCAGAGTTGGCAATGACGTCATTCGTGGACAAGAATGTCCAGAATCTGAACTGAAGGCGAGGGGAAAAACAATTGGGTTAATATTTTTTCGTGTTGTTCATAGGAAGGCGGCACCTTTCTGTTAACCCCCCTCGCCCCCCCCCCCCGCCACACACACACAGCCACAATATTTACACGTAGCCTACCCCAGTTCTAGTAGCGTATGAATACACCCCCTACGACGTGTCTGGTCGGCGGACGTATACAAAACACACAAAGCGGTACAAATAAATAAAGGGCAGTCACTGTTCATTTTCTTTCCAATTCTATTTGATTGTTTTGTACAAGCCCCCCCCCCCTTCTTTCTGTTCAGCCCCCCCCCCCTCACGCCCCACTTTTTTCGTTTTCCCAAAACTTCGACTACCCCCCATTCGAAGTGGTTGGTAGAAACAATCGATAAGAAAGGTTAAGACAACAATAACACAGAACATAGGGAAACTATGTAGTTCTATGTGTTGAGGTATAGAACTAAATAACAGTTTATAGTTCTAAACGAACTACACTAAAATGAGTGGGTTAAAAGTACCATTGAGCTAAAAAGGGTTAAAAAAAACACAATGAACACACATTGCACAAAAGTGTATCCCTAAGGTAGGCCTATATTAAGTGTAGGCTTTAATATAAGACATTAGGATTCAGGATCACTACCATCCGGCCCACAATTCACTCCAAAATGGAAATACAACCATCATCACTGAACCGTACACGTGGGCGGCCAACCAAGAAATTGGACAAATTACACAAACAAACGAACAAACAAACAAAACAAATAGCAAACAATACCAGGAAACAAGTATCATCAATTTAATAACAAAAGGAAGTATGAACTAAAAGTATAGTTGTTTTAGAAGGAATATTTTGTTTGACAGAAGGTCAATTAGGAATATAAAACATATAACAATAAGATCTTTTTTTCATTAGAGTGGTGCTAAAAATAAAACATTTATTGATATTGATTGTCAGTTTAACCTTTCAAAAAATAAACATGCCAGCTTTTAGTCTTGTGGTATTTGTACTACCAAGAATCAATTTAAAACGACCTAATTATTCACAATTATAGTACTTTTTTTTTAATAACAGGACAGAAATCTCGCGCTGACAAGTGATCTCGCGAGAACATCAACGCTTTAGGCACCCAGCGTCTAATTAGCAACCAAAAAAAAACATGAAAGAAAATCATTAAACTCGCCAGGGAACTCGCTAGAAAAGAAAACAAAAAAAACACGAAATGTATCATTTTGTGAGTACTCGAATAATGTCTAGTTTATCTCTTCGCAGAAAACAACACATTAAACAATCTAAGGTCATTTCAAATTTAACTCTATTGGGCGCAATGGTTACCCCCCCCCCCTTGAATAGTTTGAATAAACATATCTATATTGTGTCTTTCTAAAAACTAATTTGTATATATATATTAATATATAGAGAGAAGAGACCTATATATAATTCTATATTTTATTTTTGAAATAGAAACAGTCTACATTTAACTACCAGTGCGATTAAATTTGTATCTGTCAGATGAAACTTGAAGAGTTTATGAATAAAACTAAATAGTTTCAAATATATAGAGATTATATATATATATATACATATTATTGTCATGTGCTATCTTGTTTACTCACAATTTACTCACAATGAAAAGGAATATAGGTAGCTTTATATCGGTCAGTGATGTCAATGTTTTATAGTTTTTTTGGATTAAGCTTAGTTTACTCTGTTTGCATTTTATTGTATTTAGCTATTACGGTGAACTGCTGTTGTTTTTTACAATTCAATAAAAATGAACCAAACTATATCAAATCCACGGTAATACATATTTAAATAAGCTGTTCAAATAACAACAAAATAAATATTAAAAAGAAATAAAAAGCAACAAATAAACAATTTTTTTTTAAACATAAATATCCTGAGACCAGAAAAGCCTTCATAATTTATTAGGCTACATTTACACAACGTTGGCTTTTAACTAGAACAAGAACGAACGACGCAACAAACAAGAAAAATGTAATGAGAAATTCTTACAATTAACCGCGACGTAAAGAGAAAAAAAAGGAAGTTTAAAGCAAAATATATTTTTAAAAACGTTCTACATGAATGTTTGTGTTAGACTAAATAGTTCTCATGCATTTTTGTAGTTATGGAGAAAACGTCATTAGCATCACCAGTGTGTGTCTTTGAAAAAAATAATTTGTTAATAGTTTGCACGACTCCTTAAAGATAATAAAGTGCTTTCTGCGGCATAGTATAACCGAGGATTTAGACATTAGACCTTTTGCCTGAAACTGTTTTGTAAATAATTTTTTTATCTTTGTACATCTTGACATAATTTGTTTAATTTGTTTTTATGGTACTCCGAAATTGAAAAAAAGAAAAAATAGAAAATACGCAAATTCAACACCTTTCTAAAAACTTGGCAATGACGTCATCTGAACTTGATTTTTTTTTTATGAATTTCTTTTTGGCACGTCATAAGAAAACTGGGCAATATTGTTTTACGATGGACATAATCTTTTCTTTTAAAATTCAAAACCAACATTTACGACAGTAAGTGCTTCAATTTTTTTGTTTTGTTCTCATTTGTTAGTTTTTTGGGGGGGAAATAACTAATTTTTTTTTTTAATTGTTGGGAGTAATTTTACATTATTTTTGGGGGGAAATGACTACTTTTAAAAAAAAAATTGTTGGGAGTAATTTTACATTCGTTTCTTCCTGTCTCAGCTATAATATAAATATAAAACGGTTAACAAAGGGAACGAGGGAAATTTTTTCATGATGTTGTAAGCTGGTGAGAAAATGTGCTCGATATATCCTACTGAATTGCGTCACCTACAGTACCACAATTTCTAATTTAGAAATACAACACAATAACAACCTGTTGCAAAGCTCAGATAAACATAAAGACAAAAACACCTTCCTTGTCCCTCATGCGAGAACAAATGCATATAAGTACTCTTTCTTCCCGAGTGGCATTCGGGCATGGAATGGGTTGCCTGAACAAACCAGGAAAACTAATAACTTAACATCATTTAAAACATTAATAAAAACGCAGGACTAGACTCGGACCACGGATGAGCGTAGGACGCAATAATCTTCTTTATAGAAGGAGCGTCTGTAATGTATAAGATATGATAAAAGCGCTTATTAAAGAAAGATATTTAAAACATATTTATAACGATGTGTGAAAATAAAATAATATTCCCCTTACACGTTTAAATAAGAGTAAGAGCAATACGATACGGCAATCGGGCATGGACAAACCAGAAAAACCAGTAACCTAACATCATTTAAAACTTTAATAAAAATGCAAGACTAGACTCGGACCA
Organism: Anisus vortex; assembly: GCA_949126835.1. Taxonomy (NCBI): domain Eukaryota; kingdom Metazoa; phylum Mollusca; class Gastropoda; family Planorbidae; genus Anisus; species Anisus vortex. The sequence goes on from OX421493.1 coordinate 9,918,102, forward strand.
CGGATGAGCGTAGGACGCAATAATCTTGTTTATAGAAAGAGCGTCTGTAATATATAAGATACGCATCTACGGAGTCAACATTTGTTCTTTTTGTTTAAAAAAATCAAAATAATGCGAGCTGATTGTGTAGCTCTTAGTACAAGTTTATAACGGTTATAAAATAGCTCACAAATGGGATCCGTGCAACGATTCACGGGACACAAATGCTGATTATTTATAGACAAACTAGAGGGCTGGCTCTATAATTGAACCGGGTGATTTATTTGACGTCTGCCACATTGAGGCAAAGGGGGAAAGTCTTTCTGGAAACAAATCCATGGACTACCCAATTTCCAAATCAAGTCAGAGATCTCTTAAGTATAGTTCATTATTTCAATTCAAATGAGATATGCCAATTGGGACCAGAAAAAAATAGAAACGAACACACAAAAAGACGAATAGAACAAATCTGGAAACATTCGCACATAACTCTTTCTTAACGACGCTCGACTCCTGTGCTCGTTGAATCAATGAATCTCGACATACGACTCGTCTCTCTTAGCCGGACGCGGTGTGCGTCAAATGAAACTTAACAACGACCAAGGGAAGAGCCGCTAATTAACAAGGCGGACGGGTTTCTACCTACTAGACTGTTCTACTGCTTCCGAGACAAAAAAAAACAACACAACAACTCTGATCTAAAGCTTCTACAGGTTCTAAGCTCCCAGTTGTCACGTTGTTAGTTTGTTTTTTTCTAAGCAGAGTTTAGCGGTCCACAGCGGCTACTAATTCATCACTGGTAATGATCACACAACGCTATTGACGGAAGTGGACCTGAGTTACATCAATAGAGCCGTTTCTGGGCTACGCCAATAGAGCCGTTTCTGGGCTACGCCAATAGAGCCGTTTCTTGGCTACGCCATTAGAGTCGGTTCTGAACTACACCAATAGAGCCGGTTCTGAGTTACATTAATAGAGCCGGTTCTGGGCTACGTCAATAAAGCCGGTTATGAGTTACATCAATAGAGCCGATTCTGAGCTACACCAAAAGACCCGCTTCCGAGCTACGCCAATAGAGCCGGTTCTCGGTTACACCAATAGAGCCGGTTCTCAGTTACATCAATAAAGCCGGTTCTGATTCATTGAAGGCGAAAATTCATACTAAAGTACTACATCTCATGGCCAACCATTTCTCAAATATTTTTTTTAAATGTATCATAAGTTGATTAATTTATACTTTTAAAATGTATATTTTACACGTTATAGTCTAGTTTTTCCACGATGGAAAATCTGTTATAGTTATGATTTGATTAAAGTATTATATGATAGATCAATAAAATAAAACAATAGTCTAGATTCTAGATAAAAACATGGAAACTAGGAAAACTGAAAGATCTCTACATTATTAGCTCTAGCTATGTAGCTTTAGCTAACACTTACACTACTTACAGTAGTAAGTAAATTTAGAAGATCTATAGAAGGGAAATAACCAGCGAAAGACTAATCCGTCACACATAGGTTGTTCTTTTTGTTTCGTTTCATAGCAAAGAAAAAAAAAAGAGAGATCTATAGTTTTATCAATTATTTCATATTTCACCTCCACTTTATAGTTTACCCAGATCGAATGCAGTCAAGGGAAGAAATTGTATTTTTTAAATGGTTTGTCAGTTCAATTACCATTATTTAAATCTACCGAAATAGTTACTCGATACAAAGGTTTACTTTAACAGTGCGTGCTGCTTCAGTTACCTCCCCTTCGCTCCCATTTTTATTCCTTGGAGGCTTTTGAAAAAATACTTTAAAAAAAAATATATTATTATTACTATTATTGATTAAGCCAGTGGTCGTCATAGATTGCGTCGCACTGCAGTGTGTTCTGCGGGGCCGCGAAATATTGTATTTATGTTGGGCTTTCCTTGTATTTTTTTTTTTCGTTTTCGACTGATTGTGATGAAATGCAACGCCTTGAGGTTAAACTTACAAAAAAAGAAACTTTACTTCCCAAAAATCCAAACGGTGCCGAGAGTGGCATACATTTGAGAATCACTGTCTGTCTGTGTGTTTCGATAATAATGTACCTTACATGCGAATTATATTATTATTATATTTTTATATCGTTGATGAAATATATGGATGGCTTTTCTTTAAAAAAAATGTTTTTATCAAAAGATTAAAAAGAGTTCGGTTTAATATGGATGATTCAGCTTTTAAAAGTCAAAGTGCGTTAGTTGATGGTTTCAAAAAACACTCTGAATCAGCACATCTTAGCAATTCACATTGAGGCAAAACACGCTTAAACAGAAACAGCCAATAGAATCTCGAGAAGAATAAAAAAAAAAATAGTGAAGTTTTTCCCTTAGCCAATCAGAAGCGAACACGATGCATTCATCTCTACGTCATCAGACCCGCCCTCAGTCGAAAGTGTTATCGAATGTCACCAACGATAATTTTTTTTTTTTTTTTTTTAATTTCTTTTTTACTGCGTTGACTCTTTTGGGTAATTGCCCTCGTCGGCAGGCTAGCACGCTGGATTTGAAGAAAAAAAAATGTGTAAATATCGACCACAAAGTATAGAAACACACATTTTTATTTTATTCTTGCTTTTGTTTACATGCTATAAAGCGGCCATTATTATTATTATTTTTTTTTATTATTATTTGTTTTCGGGGGGGGGGGGGGGGGGTATAATGAGAGAAGTATAATATAGAACAATACATTTTGGGTTCAATGAGAAACATTACGTTTTAAACCCAATTGAGAGTCTAGTAGAGGAAATAAAGATACGCTACACGTTTACATGAAGAGACCGTTTACCCTTAATTCAGCCGATTGTCGATACCAATAGTTCTAGTAGCTCCATTTTAAATGTGATTTGATTTTCTACGAGGGTTTTCTGGAGGGCTGGAAATTGTTCTCTGGTACCGAGTGACCTCAACCACCGCTGGATGTAGCCATTTTTGTTTGTTTGTCAAAGTGAGTCACTGAAGGGTTTTACGCAGTGACCATGGTATCAATATTAGGTGGATAGGGGCTAGTGAATCTTACAGGTGTATCTTGTAGGTGTATCTTTCAGGTGTATCTTGTAGGTGTATCTTTCATGTGTATCTTACAGGTTTACCTTACAAGTTTATCTTACAGGTGTACCTTTCAGGTGTATCTTACAGGTGTACCTTACAGGTGTATATTACAAGTGTATCTTACATGTGTATCTTACAGGTGTATCTAACAGGTGTATCCTACAGGTCTATTTTACAGGTGTATCTTACAGGTGTATAAGGCCAGTGACTGACTCTTTTAGTTGGAGAGCCTTTGTTAAAAATCTACCTGTTTAATATTTCATTTTTTAAGGTCACTAAACATTGAGTATTGAGACAAAGTACTGTATTTCGAGTTAATCTCTAGATCCACCAGTGACGTAATCCAGGCAGCTATTCCCGCCACTATTATGTTTGCTAGCATCGTAATCGTAACGAAGGCTCCTTCTTAATGGGCGCATTCCATCAGTAAAGAGCAGGGAGCTATCTGGGCGAATTTGGTAGTGGCGTTTCCATAAAGCCCTATCAAACAATTGGATACGCTAGCTTATTTAATAACATACTTTATTTGTGTTTTTAGGCTACAAACTCACATTATCCCTAAGTAATCTATTCAGAACAAGGTACAAGTAAAGCGGTAATCAAAAGTCTCCGTCGTGAACACAACATATAAGGTGATAATGTGACCAACACAAATCCCAACCTTTACTTTACCGCAACTAATGACAGTTAAGAGCTGGATGGACTCGATGTCACCCTCAAGGTAAGTAAAGCACCCTTCGGACCAAACTGACCATAGGGCCGATGAAGCAGCGTCCACCAGTTTCGGTGGCCACAGCTTACGAAGGGATGTGTGGCCAGCACAATGCCCAGCCGCCTTTACTTTACCCCAAGTAATGTCAGGATAAACTCAGGGACACCCTCAAGTCCCGGGAAAAAAATCCTAACCTCCACCAGGATTCGAACCAGAACCTTCGGGTCGCCAGTCGAACGCGCTGCCGCTCGGCCACCATGCCCCATACCCTCAAGGTACGTCAAATGTTAAGTGTAAAATTTTGTAAAACAAAATCTGAAATTGGCAATAGAGGTTCAAAGTTCAAAAGCGTAGGCAAAGGGAAAGAACCCGATGTTCGCGAAAGCAGACGCTAAAAGCAAAACAAGCTAATGTGGGATAATTTAGCTGTAAACAAATTTTGTCATGTTGAGTGGCGGACATACAGACATTTAGAAAGAAAGAATAAAAAACGAACTTCAACACAAGATTTGTTAATGGATTTCTCCCTGAATTAACCATTTCCCGCTCTTTCCGCTGTTGAATATTTGATCACGTGAACGTTAGAGCGTTCTAGTTTATAAGCACCGAGCTTCTTATTACACACGCTTTTGTTTGTTAATTTCCCTATATATCTATCTATTCATTCTATGAATCTATCTATCTATATATCTATCTATCTATACATCTATCAATCTGTCTATGTGTATACATCTATCTCTCTGACTACATCTATCTAAATCTTTTTGATATATGTTGGCCTACTTATCTATATCTCCCTTAGGGTATAATGTTGATCATAGGCGTAGTCACGAAGGGCGAGATAGAAGGGGGGGGGGGGGCAAGATAGGCCCATGCCCCCCCTCCCACATGTTGCCTCACTTCTCCACGCTTACATAATGTGCCTCTTGCCCCCTACACCCCCCCCCCCAAATTTTGCACTATTTGACGCCCCTCTCCCCAATTTTGAAACCCTGGATACGCCACTGCTATTTGTTTATCTTTGTATGTATCTGTCTTATCTCATTCTTTAGCGAATTTCTGTGCCTCTTTGTTTATATATATATATCTTTTTTTTATTGCTATCAACAAGTCTTAATTAGGCGAGACCTTTCGAACTGGGCTGATCGTGAACTTCCGGTTCTATTTTTTAAATGTTTAATTATTTTAGGCATTTCCGTAAACAAAAAAGCATGCTTTTGCTGGTTATTGACAGTAGATTTCAACCTCGACGGCTAGTTCTAGTCTTTTAGAATTATACAAAGGATACAATATTTGTTATGAGGAATCCGTTTTTAACATCAAAAGTGAGTAGGCGATAATTAATACTCAAGTGTTAGTCGCATGTAGCTTGTTTATAAAATAAATTAGTCAAGAGTTGCGTTTTCTTGGTTATTAAAAAACAAAATTCGTAGATTCATAAAAACGAATAACGAAAATTCTTTTGCATTAAGCAATAAGTTTGATATTATAAAAAGGTGATTATTCCCTTCTGACTTTCACAATACATTGTTTTCTTTTGTAAACATGTTTTGGAAATGAAAGAAATTTTAATTCCCAACAAATGTTCGTACAACCAGTAACCCAGCACACAGACATGTTTCGAATAAAATGATCGAATTCGACCGGAAATGTTTTTTCTTGTGAACTTTTATGCATGCATACACGTTAAGACTTGTCAATTATCTCTATCTGTCCTTATCTATGTATCTATCAACGTATGCCTCACTCTATCCAAGTATCTATCTAGATATATATCCTATCATACACATCAAATGTATGTTGTTGTTGTTTTTTTCATACAACTCTTGAGCCAATTAAACACCATATCTTAAATGTAACTTTAAAATTATGAATATCCTAAGCTATAGACACAAAAAAAAGGTAGGCCTAAATTCTAATTAAGACTTTATAACTATGTGAAAGTCTACCTGTTAGCATTACATCATATAAATAGGAACATTACACAGGCAGAATGAATCAAAGCAGCCCTTTCAAGCTCCAACAACATCGTTTTATAAGCTAGCATTCCCCCCCCCCCCACCCCCACCCCCCACCCCCCAGCATTTTGTATGTTTTCTGTTATCACAGAGCCGCGAGTCAAATACAGGGATCGAAAACTCATTATGTACACCAGTCCCGGTAGAGAAAAGGATTTACTGCGGCATTGAATGCGTCTATTTTTAGACCCGCACTCTTAAAATGTATAACCGCCAGTGCAGGCGAAAAAGAAATTAAAAAAAAACACAACAGGTCAGCCTCTAATCTACAATTCGATTTATTTGACCCGCGAGAGTGTGTTATAAACCTGGTAATAATAAAATTAGTCGTAAAAAGATTTTAAAAATCACATTTTATTAAAGGATTTAAAAATGATGAAGGGGTAAAATAAAGCTTAAGAATGGGGAGAATGGGCCGTATTGCTGCTGAGAGTTAACACCCTTGCCCCTTATACAAGTCAATATTTTATGACTGACTTGTAATTTACATAAGGGGCAAGGGTGTTAACTCTCAGCAGCAATACGGCCCATTGAGGATAAAGTCCGTGGCTCGTTATTTCACTAAAACAACAACATGTCACATGTGCCTTCTTTGTTTACTTATTGAATCAATGCGCATTATATGGAGTTGAATCAGTGAACTAGATCTCATGTTATAACCCGATGATGTAGAATATATACTAGAAAACCAAAAGTTATGGAGATGATTACGCTACTGCTCACCCAAAGGAGGCAAACGAAATTTCATTTGGTCATAACAAGCATTAAAAAAATATCTAACTTTTTAGGTCAGTGTAATACAGTTAAAACTACAAAGCTCCCCCCAAGCCTAATCAACACAAATCCAGAAAAAGAGCCGCAAGGTTCATTACTAGAGAATATTCAAAACTGACAAGAGTAACACCAATAGTTATATCACTAAAACTAGAAACACTAGAGGACAGAAGTGAAAAGAGTACAGTAAGTAATAATATACAAGGCATTAAAAGTTCTCAATGAGCTCCAGTGGCTCCCTGTGACGAAGCGCATCGATCATAAGATTATGTCACTTGCCTATGGATGCGTGGAAGGCACTGCACCTGCCTTTCTCAAAGAGCTCATACCAAAGCATGTGCCATTAAAGATGCTGCGCTCATCAACACAGTCTCTCCTGAGAATTCCCAGTTTGGATGGGAAAAAGACTCTTGGTGTGCGCTCCTTTGAATCTGTGGCGCCTTCACTGTGGAACAGCTTACCTAAGACACTAAAAAAACTTTGCGACAGAAGAGTCATTCAAAAAGAATTTAAAGATATTTCTTTTCCACTAAGTTGATCATGTATCTCTGACACCTCCATCGTCAAAAACTTGTTTAAAACTATTTTAGAATATTATTGTTGTTTCGTTTTTTATGTTTTTATAAGCGCGCTGAGCATGCTTTGTATTAGCATGGAGTGAGGAGCTATATACGTGACCTATTATTATTATAGCTATGATGAACTGATTCCAGAATTAGGAATAATAACATTAGCCACCATCGAGATATATAAATAGAGAAAGAGTAAAGGTCAGCTCTTACGCTCACTGCCCATCGCATCCACTAAAGATGTCTTAGCCGCGCCCAAGACAGCTAATTATCCATGCATTAGGTTTTTACAGGCGGTTAAACCAACAAACAAAAGAATACGTGAAGAAAGATAAGAATAAAACGGCATGGTGTAAAGAACGAAACAAAAACAAAACGTTTTCAAAAGCTGAACTTGTTGAACTAATCGATATGGAAAAACAAAAACCTTTATTTGGATCTCTTGGACAAAGTCATCGATTCGCTCGTAGATTTCGGTCTCTAAAAAAAAACAACACACAAAACCTGCTTGTGCTTTGAGGCTTCTATTGATTTTTCCACCATCTCAGTACCCCCATCAAAAACAAATACTTCCAAAAGTTCAAATATTGTTTAAAATAATTATAAAAATACAATTATTGAATTAATAATATTTTTATTATTGACAACAAATGTTTTTGATGTCAATTTGTTTTTATGTGTGTTCGAACGAGTATTTCTTGTGATGAAAATGAAATTCTGGCCCTTGTAAAGAACAATTTGATTTTTTTTGTCTCCCTTGTTTATTTTTAGTTTTGTTTTGTTTGTTGTTGTTGTTCCCCTTGTTCGTACTGGGAGTTGATCGGATGACAGATGGAATCGTATAGCGAAGTGGACAGCTGTGATTGCACCGTTGTGTGGGGCTGGAATTGGCCAGTCAAATGTTGAATTATAGCCTTCTGGAACTGTTTTAGACAGTTTTGAGGGGAAAACGCGTGTGCACAACCGTCTGAGAGCCTGTGCACAATTTCGGGTTTGTGTGTCCTCGGTGGTTTTGGGTTAGTACGTGAGACACGGAACATTCGAGAGTGTGCATATAGTTTGCTAAGTATAAGTATAAAATGTGCACCAGGTGTGCACACAGTTGAGAAAGTAAATAAGTTAAGTATCCCCTCGTACCAAACGGAACAAAGGGCCGGGAAAGGAGAGTTCACCGGTTTCTTTGGCCACGGCGTACTAGGTGATATGTGTGGTCAGCGCAATGACCAGCCGCCTTTACTTTACCCAAAATAATTTCAGGTACCCATTAGAGCTGTGCATGACTCATTGTCATCCTCCAGTCCCGAGAACAAATACCAGCCTTCATCAAGATTCGAACCCAGGACATTCGGTCCGCCGGTCAAACGCGTTGCCGCTCGGCCCCCGGGCCCCACTGAGAAAGTAAGTGCACAGTGTGTATTTGAAAAATGTGTAAGGAATGCTTGTAACGCATATGCACACTCTTTATCGGGTTTTCCTTCTAGATGTCCCCAACCTATGGAACGCGCTCGAAACTTGGCACGCAAAACAATTATTGATATGCACGCGAAAGACAATTCAAGTTTTTTTCTACAGGAAATTGAGTGCAAGAGCAGACTCTGGTAAACAATTATTCATTTTTTTATCACGGAAATAAAAGGTTTGGTTCAATATGACGTCATCAGTACATGTGTAGCAGTGTAGATTGGGGGTGGAAAAAAAAAGGGAATTTCCTATCACGTAATAAACTGATTTCCCGCCTAATTTCAGAAAGATAAGCTAACACCCTTTTGCTGAGTTAATTCTATTATTCTCCATTATCATTCCTTCTACATAGCCAGTAGAGACGTCTTCCTTCCACACACCCCCCTCAACCCAACCACTCCAGCCCCACGGCCCCCGGACGTAGTATACACAGCCAATGGCTTCCATTCATCCCAGCTTGTCTAATCCGGTTATTGGCCAGAAAGTGCAAGTAGATTATGGCGCTGGAAGCGAGGTGTTTAGTTTCGAACCCGATGTATGGCTTTTTTTGCCGTCTTTTTATTTATTTATTTTTTCTTTTTTTTTTTTTTTGCTTGTGGAGTAGATTTCTTTTAAAAGGAAGAAAGGAAGGAGCAATAATACGAATATCAATAGTATATCTAGTTCAAAAATCTAGAATTTCGCAATAAAATGAAGCAACGTAGAAAAAATGGAGTCGATCTGCGGAATTGTGGGTTAAAGTAGTTACATTTTGAATTATTTTTTTTCAAGCCACGTGTACAACGAAAAATCGATACAAGTGCTATTTAAAAAAAAAAAAGATAAGTCACTCAAGTAGAATAGTCAATATTTGTATTTAATTGACATCTCCGCAGACATGTTTGACTTTTTTCCCCTCTCTTTTTAAATATTTCTAAGTTACTTTCGAGGTATAATGGTAATGGTAATGGTAATGGTAATGGTAATGGTAATGGTAATGGTAATGGTAATGGTAATTTATATAGCGCTTCTATCCATGCTATTTTAGCATGCTCAGTGCGCTCTAGAAGACTATTAATCTGTGAGAGGTTTCACTGCTGCCGGTTAAGCGCATGTGATAACAACTCAATATTAACGTCATCTAGTCCCAAAACTCCTGTAGGGCGACAGGGATCTGCCGATGGCGGGGCTCGAACCCGCGACGTGTCAAGTGTTTTTTTTGGTTGCCAGTCTGGTGAGCTAACCGCTGGGCCAGCCGGCTTCACAGAGTCTATGTACAATGGCAAAAACATATCAGAAGTTATAAAATGTTGTGGGAAGGGAATATAAGGTAAATATCAAATCGACAAAGGTGTCAAGATTGGTGAAACTTTTCATCTGTCAAATAAACTCGATTGTCAACCTTAAAATATCCAGATTATTTTTTTTTAAAATACTCAGAAGACTCCTTTTTGTATTTCTATTTTTAGGTTGGGAGCTAAAAGTCCATCTCTAGACAAGATAGTATTAAAGCTCAACTTTTATATTAAACAATAAAACAATGTTCATACTCCAAGTTAAAAACGAAGAAACCAAAAACCTAGATTAGATCTAGATTATACAAACGAAAAAGATAGCCCGATATTATCATAGTAAAAGAAACAACGCCACAAACGGCAAAGCCAGTCAAGATGCAATTTCAGTACTCTCTAGATGTTTACGGCTCTCGAACAAACTCATTTCCGGTTATTTTTCAAAGCTTCCGGTAACACCTACTTCTACTACCATACTCTACTGTATACAGATCCGCGCATGAAACGATGAAACGTCATCTCGTCTGCTGGATAGGTGCGCGAGTGCATGCGCAGAAAGAGGTGTAAAAGAAAACGATAAAAGTGAGGAAGAAGGCAGAAGAAACAAAAAAATAACCAAACGGCCTTGTCGTCTTCATGCCTAGAATTGAGGCTACACGCGCAATGCGGACATTAGAAAACTGTGACATTTACAGATTTGGGCATTGATGATTAAGACCATCAAAACTGAGATTGTTGGACGAAGAAACAATATTGCATTTAACAAGCAAATCATAACAATCACTCTTAATCTGCGAAGATGGCCAAAATATGACCTCTCTCTTCTTTCGACACGTTCGCGGCTTTTATTGTTTTTTTCTGTTTTGTTTCGTCATCACGAGCAAACGAACTTAGATTCCGGAATCCTACTTTTTAAAAATATATGTGAAGAAGAAAAACGCATCGACCGAGCCTAATACCTCTGAGTGAGTGCTAATGCATTTTGTAACAAAACACGCAAGCCGAATGTGTTGTATTTTGGGGAGGGCCACGGGGGAGAAAAAAAAAGGGGGGGGGCCTCATGCGATTTTCGGAAACCGTCCCTAGGTGACCCCGTATGACCCCTTAAATTTGGCAATCAAGTTCTGATAAGGTTAGTGTTGTTCTTGGGAAACTAGCCATTCACCGTGTACATTTTTGTAACCATGTTGTGGTTTGAAATACAATTTCACTGCATTCTTCAGGAGCCTGCTTTTGAGTGGAAAAAAAATTAGGGGAGGGGGGTGCATGGTTTGAATCTCTTAAAAAAGTACGTTCTCCTTTATTCTTTCATGCCATGCACTATATTCCAGTTAAGAACATGGCATATAGCACTCAACTCCCATTTAACTATAGAATAAACGCAAACACACACACCCAACCGCAGACACTGCCACTACTCACAAGGAATTGTAGACAACTTCCTACTTGAATGCTATAAGCTAAACTACCTCAGACATACGCTACTCACACACACCCTGCCCTCAACCTACCATTACCAAAACACTATACAGCAATACAGAGCAACTGAAATAGACATGTAAATATGATTGTCTGGCATTGACTGCAAGATAGCAAACTGATCTGCAGACTGGTTTACATAAGAAGGAAGAAAAAATGTTTCATGCTGTTGTTTTATTGCAATCTATTGATCTGTTATCTACTTTTTTGTTTTATATCAATTTTCAATTTCTTATTGTTTTATTGCAATTTGCAATTTTTTTTTATTGCATTTCCATTTTTTTGATGTGTCTTCTTTTTAATGTTTTATTGCAATTTGCAATTTCTTGATATTTTTCCTTGTTGTTGTTTTATTGCATTTTGCCAATTTCTTGATGTGTTGTCTTTTTGTTGTTTTATTGCAATTAGCTAGTCTTGATGTCTCGTCTGGTTATGTTTTCTTTTTTTAATCTTGTATGGAAGAATAAACGTTTAGTAACAACAACAACAAAAAATACAATATCTTTACGTCATCTGTAGCTCTGCGTTTCCCTTTTCGGTGGATAATTCCATTCTATATTTTTGTGTTATGAGCTCGTAAGTATAGAATCCCTTTGAAAATATTGCACAGAGAGCTTGAATAGTTTGGCCGAAAAAGGAAAGAAGAAAAAGAAGCGGGGAAAAAAAAAGGGGGGGGGCGAGGGAAGGAGGGAAAAATAAAGCAGGCATAATTGGCGCCAAGGGAAGCTAGAAGCTGGTTTATGTATTTTTGCACACGATGTGACGATAGGGAAAGTTTGGTGAGCATGACGTTTACAAGTTAACTCAGTTGACACGAATTTGTGAGGTATCAAATTCAATTCCAGACTTTTTCTGTTTTCATTTTGTTTTAAAATTCGACAAAAATTCTGTAATTTTTTTTTTTTTTTAATTCTTTCCCCCAATCTAGACAGTTTAAATGTCACATTCCAATCTAGACTTTTCAAAATTCACTTTCCGATGTAGACATTAAAAAAAAAGAATTCACTTTCCGATATAGAAATATTTTTTTGTGTGAAAAATTACAACGTTAACATAGAATTTATTTAAAATTTACCTTTCAATGTAATCTCTCTCTCTTTTTTTTTTAATTCACCCATATTTTAGACAAATTAAAAATTCACTCTCCATTCTAGTATCTAAAATTCTGACAAGAGCTCAATTTTTTTCTCCCTTTGATTTCTTGAAAATCATCTAATTAATCACTTGCTGTCTTACTTGCTGCCGCTGGTTACTCAAAGTTTTCTATATTCTATATCTGTAGGTTGTATTTTCTATTTCCTTCTTGGTGGTCATAATGTCGTAAAGATGTGGTGAGTTTCTTAGGTTTAAAACACGATTAAATTAATTAGTACTTCGTAAACTAAATTTGCTTTTATTTTTATCAAAATCATGTCTATAAGTAATAACATTAACAAAAATAACGAAAATATCATTATCAGTGTCAGTTATGTCTAGTTGTGATTAGGGAAATACATGCGTTAAGATAGATTAGAGCATGGGACGGCAACCTACGGCACGCGTCCCCCCCCCCCCCAAAAAAGGCAATTCAAGTCTCTTCAAGGAAAAACTTATTGGTGGAACGCTTTAAATTGCAACTTCAAGTACTCTAGGTCGGGGATCGGCAAGCTACGTCACGCGTGCCCAGACTTGGCACGCAGGGCGAATTTTCAATGCCCCCCCCCCCCCAAAAAAAAAACAAAAAAAAACAAGGTAATTCAAGTCTCGTCTACAAGAATTTGATTGGTGCCGCATGTTGACATTTAGGCTGTTGGCACACTGAATAAATTCGACATCCTACTTTGTACTCTGTTGTGAAAAGATAGCCGACCCCCTGCTCTAGGTAAAAATAAAACGCCAGGGTTTCATTTTCTATAGAGCGTTCTCAGTAGGCGGAGCTTAAGTTTTTTTGTGTACATTTAGTGACGTATTTGTGTAAATATAGAACCCACTTGAGGTACAAACATAACGTGGTGAAAGTAAATTACTTCTTTATCATGCAAAATTCACATCTGAATATTGGCTATCCTACTCAAAAATAAGGAGGTAAATAGTAGTACTGTAGATTAATTGATTAATGTGATTAGGCTAGGGCCGGCTAGACCTATTTACACTTTCAATTTCACTTTATACGCCTACACTTTTAATGTTTCGTAGGCTAGGCTACGATGTCAAGTGATATTGTTGGTGAATAGGCTATCTAGTCAAGTCACTATTAGGCTCACATCGTCTATGATCTATGTCTATGATAATAATAAAATAGCCTATTTTATTTAACATACATAATACAGCTTAAATCTTAATAAGACTTAAAACACAACAATCATTTTAAAAAAGCTCGAGCCTATATGGAACTTTATTAATACAGCGGCCATATTTAATTGTACACCATTACTCAAAGTAAACACAAATCACGTGCTTTTTGTCACGGGATTGCAAACGCCCTATACTCAGTAAGCTTCCCCCCGAGACTACACTGCTATGCGTACAATGGCATTAGTTGTTGAATGTAAAGGTTGGTGTGGTATTGTGCTGGTCACACAATCCCATTATATGTTTTAGCCCTTAAAAAAAAACAACTAGCCATCGCTGCTTTTCTTCTTTCATAAACAAAGAAGTTCGGCAAATAATAATCATTGATATGTAATTACTATTATTCCTTATAATTTAGTTCCACGATTTTTTTAGCTCTAATATACTCACACAAAGAAACTGATTGAAAAAGATTTAAAATGTTGGCTTAGAAAAAGAAATGATCGGTCTAAAATGTATCTGACTTCGAGAAGAAGAAAAAAACTAAAACATGTCCATTAAAATTTCATAAAAATATTTTGAAGAAAAAACACTAACTTTATTATAGATGTAGATCTACCTTATATTTACTAACACTTTTTAAAATGTAAAAACATGTATATACACTATCTATCAGGACCGAGAATTGTTATTTTAGAGCTATCGATACCTTGTTATTAATATTAGTATACAATAATATTTAGTTACTTTAAAAATTTTAAAAAAAAATAACTAATAATTTAACTAATAAAACATACAAAAAAAATAAAACGGAGTTGTCCTTCTTTGATTTCTGCGCCATTTTATGAAACCGTTTATAAATATAACGTTAATTTAAAACAATGTCAATTACTTAATCTAATTACAATACATTTTTGCATAATAAGTAGTAGCACAGGTGTTTACCTCATACCTTGCGACACGCACTATTGGTTTTACTCTGGAGTACATGTCTTGTCAGGTGAAACGCGTCAACCCGGTTCGTAGGCCTATATCCAAAAAACGAATTAGCTGCTTTCTAATTTGATCATACGGCAGACATTAATAAATAATACACAAAAAGTCCAACTGGCTTCAAGCAAGAACCATAACTGGACGGGAAAAAATTTCCGACGTTGGAGTAGCTTCCCTTTTATAAACCCCATCCCGAGGCTGTGCGTGTGTGTGTGTTTTTTTAATGTTATTATTTTTATTAATTTTTTTTCCTAACGTGTGTGTTTTTTTTTAAATAACCACGTCCAAATCCGTTTAATTAAAGTTATTATGGAACTGTGATTGTTTAAAAACAAACAGGGGGGAGGAGGGGGGAAGCAGCAGACGGCTAAAGGAAAGGATTACTCTCGAGACTTCTTTTGGGATTACACCAGAAGTCTGACAAGGGACAGAACAAGACAAGGGGAGGTAATATCTGCAAAACAGGAAGAAAAGAATATATATATTCAAGAATGCATAGCTGTTGTACGTAAACATTACTCCGAGGTGCAACATTTTATGTATATAATGGTCTATAGTATTAGTCTATACTATACACATTTTAAATGCATATTCTATTTTTATTTCATTACATTTTATTTTAATTAATTAAAGTTAAACAGCGAAAAAGCAACAAAAAACAGGTATATGAAAAAGAAACACATTAAAGATTCATCATCGCGAGAACATCCTTTTTATAGGAGGGAAAAAAAATACTTATTAGTAGATCTATGTCTTGTGAATTCGTACATATTAATAAAAGTGCGCAAAAAAGTTATTCCAATACAAGTTAAAATTAATGTAAATGCTGGTAATATTATGTCTCTGAATGATAATCTTATTTTAAAAAAAAAGAATTCCCCATAATCCCCAATCAGACGTTCAGAGTTATCCCAACATTACATAACAAAGCCACTTATTTCCGTTAGATTAGCTTCTGAAGTTTACATTCAGAGAGAGAGAGAGAGAGAAAGAGAGAGAAAGAGAGAGAGAGAGAGAGAGAGAGAGTAAAAAAAAGTTTTTTTTATTAAAGAAGAATATTTAATCAAATTGTTGACTTTAATTTCAAACCAGTAATATTTTAGAAACTTTTATTTTTTGGTTTCTAATATTTTTTTTTTCAAAACGGAATGTCTGTAATGACATTTGTTGTAACCAAAATGAAAAAAAAAATTAATTAAAACAATCTTGACAAAGAAAACTGTCACATTGTCCAGTTTGGGCTGGAATGGGTTACTAAATAATATTTTTTTTTCAAATTCCCCCCCCCCCCCCCAAAAGAAATAAAATATTAATAATAATAATAATAAAAAGTTACACGAACACGGTGTCAAATGTTGATGAGTAGCTGTTGTGGGGAGGAGGGGGAGGGGGGGGTAAGAGACAAGAAAAATGTAACGTATGAGATAATAGAATAGATATACATAGAGATGTTGAGTTTGAGGGGGGGGGGGGGTGCAGGAATTAGAATATATCTGAAAAAGGGAGACAGACACAGAGAGAGACACACAGAGATAGAGAGAGACACAGAGATAGAGAGAGAGACAGAGTAAGAGAATAAGTTAACAAACGTGAGTTTTATATCATTATCTATGACACTTGGCGAAGAGTGATTTATATATATATATATATATACAATATGCATACATACAATTTTTTATAAATAGTTACTGTTATTTATTACACATTTACGAGGGAACTAATAGTAGGAGCAATATGCCTTTGTCAATGTCTGCCTCCGCAACATATTAAAGATTCGATGGACAGAAAAAGTAAAGAGCACATACTTGTGGCGACAAACAAACCAGGACCCCCTCGAACAGCAGATCGCTTGGCGAAAGTGGCGGTGGATCGGGCGCACGCTTCGGAAACCCCCACAGGATATGTCACCCGACATGCTCTGCAATGGAACCCCCAGGGAAAAAAACGGGTTGGTTGCTCGAAGACCACCTGGAGACGCTCCTGGCAAGCTGCAACCTGTCATGGGGTGAACTAAAAAAAGGCTGCCCAGAATCGAGCGCGTTTGAAGGGCTGTTGCGGAAGCACTATGTTCCACAAGGATCCAAAGGAATTAAGCAAGTAATAAAAAGAAAGATATAAAACAAACAATAAGATGAAATAAAGATTTAAAAAAAAAAATGAAACAAGTTATAGTTATTCGTTTCTCCGTCATTTTGACGGGCATAAAACTAGTATATATATATATATATAATATAATATATAGATTTTTTTAAATAGTTGTATATTGTTGTCGTTTTGGTTTTATTTGTTGTTGTTGTTTTTTTCGGCGTTAAACTCTTTATGGTGTCCCTTAGATGAATGAGAAGCAGAATTAGAATTGGTCATCCGACTAAAAAGGAGACAAAATTTTGGACATGGTCCAAAGTTCAGACCTGTGAATCAACCGAACGGAATA
This sequence comes from Anisus vortex, assembly GCA_949126835.1. Classification (NCBI taxonomy): domain Eukaryota; kingdom Metazoa; phylum Mollusca; class Gastropoda; family Planorbidae; genus Anisus; species Anisus vortex. The sequence continues at coordinate 9,935,140 of OX421493.1, forward strand.
ATGTTTAAGATCAATGTAAACCAGGGATGACATGTCATGAGAATAGTATCTCTTTTTTTTACTTGTCAGGTTATCGGTTTGTCTAGACACACAGAACATCGGCACTGACAGCACGCGATTTCTTACTGACACCTGATAGAGTCGTCGTCTTATGCCGTCAGGATGTCACTAACATGAACACGATTATGCCACCACCACTGACACTAGGGCGCTAGTGTGTGTGGGGGGGGGGGGTGAGGGGGGAGAAGGATTAGGGGCGGGGGAGCTGTGGATAATTACAAGCAACGTAATCAGAGCGACACACACACGACATGTCCTCAAGTAGCTGGTAACCTGTTGCGATTCCAGCATCCAACAGAATGGGGAGACGGAGCAAAGGGGGTGGATGCAAAAAAGGTGGGGGGGGATGTTAGGGGAGAGGGTGGGATGGGGTAAGGGTAGTGCACGAATGAGATAGGGAGGGATAGAGGGGGGGGCAACAGAAGCACGAAATGTTGACTTAGAAAACTGCCACTTGATGGCTACAGTCTGGTCAGTTTATCGATCTGGCCAAACGAGAGAGAGAGAGAGAAAGCCTGCTTTGGCAAGACGAGGGTAGGGACGTGAATATTTGCTGGAACTCAACCAAATGTTCACTGTCATGATACAGTCATAGCTGTCAGACGCAGTACCTAAACACACACACGCACTAACACGCGAACTGTGACAGGGCATTGTCAAATCTGACAATAGTGACAATAGTGACAGGCTACTGGGTAATTACACACACCCATGTAAACATTTCGCCCTGTGTGTTGACACGGTATGTTGGGAATAGAGCTTCCAATAACGTGCTACCCTATAGCGCCCTGGTTATACGCCACTAGCGTTAAGATCAATATAATATGTAATTCAAGCACTAAACCTAGAAACACTGGAGGATGAAGAATGACAAAGAGTAAAGTAGTAATAATACACAAGGCATTAAATTATAATTTAGAAATAAAACACAAAAAAAAACAATCTGTTACAATGCTCAGATAGAAATAAGGACAAAAATACTTCTTTACCCCTTATGCGAGAACAAATGCGTGTAAGTACTTCCCGAGTGGGTGTTAGGGCATGGAATGGGTTGCCTGAACCAGGAAAACCAGTAAAAAAACATCATTTAAAACAGTAAGACTAGAATCAAACCACGGATGAGCGTAGGCCGTAATAATCTCCTTTCTTGAACTGCGCCCTGGTTAGCATCGGTGTAAATTCGAGTGATAACGGAAGGGTATTAAAAAAAAACACCTTGATGATATGCCACTGGGTAAACTGGCGCCACAGCGATACGCCACAAAATTGAGATAGCGCCCCTGGGCGTACGCCCCATAATGATGAAGACGCATCGTGCCGCAACTCTCCATAATGATGAAGACGCATCGTGCCGCAACTCTCCATAATGATGAAGACGCATCGTGCCGCAACTCTATTGACAATGACGTAACTCTGTGACCAAACAATTTGTCTTAAAGTCAATTTCGGAAACGGAACGATGCCGAGCGGCTGACGGGCGAGTGGCTTTCTCGGGGGTTGGGGGGGGGAGGGGCGTAATAGACGGTACCCAATAAGGGCCCGTTAATTGATGCAAGTCTTAGACAAAGATTGGGTTTCTAACGGTCAAGTGGAACCGGACAATGATAGATAAGACGTCCCATGGAGTACTTTATGTGTTTTGTCATACGGACACGCCGATCTATTCCGGACATCTGTACTGGACATTTTTCTTTCACCCAATACTAGACAAAAAGAAATGGTTAATTACAATTGAATGAGGGAATAATAAGGCGAGACTATTGTTTTTTTTTTCGTATCTTATATAATACAGACGCTCCTTCTATAAAGAAGATTATTGCGTCCTATGCTCATCCGTGGTCGGAGTCTAGTCTTTCATTTCGATCAGTGTTTTAAAATAATGTTAAATTACTGGCTTTTTATACATTCTTTGGGTAATATAATAGTGTTATCTAGAGTTAGTCTAGCTACTAGCTAGCAAGTTGGTTTTTAGTGCTAGGTTTGCCTTTTTTTTGTGTGGGGGTTCATCATTCTTCAGGCTTTTATAAGGCCATGCAACTCTAAGCATTGTATCACAATGATAAGAAATGTTGCAGTTCTATTATCACCATTGTGCCATGTGCAATGATAATAGGATGTCTACCCACTGTATGAATGTGCATCACTGAGCTATATAATATATACATGGAGTGCTCAATCATTTAAATTTGTCAGGGAAAATGCAGACTTTTTTATATAGATACGTGGTGCGTATGCTAATGACCGATTTTAGACACTTATCTATATATAAAAGTCTGAATGCATTTTCCCTAAATTTTTATGCGTTATTTTAAGTGTTTGAGCTATCCATGTATATATATCTCAGTGATTTACAATGTATAGCTATATACGTATGTATGTATATACTGCAAAAAGATTAATAGTTATAGTAATTTTTAAAGCGCAAACGAAGCTTAAATATTATTGTAACCATTGATATTCTCAATTCATTTAGCTTGTAATTACAATGCCTTTAAAAAAAATCCCTTGCGTTGTTAAAATTTTTTTAATATATTCAGAATTGAATCCCTGCGACAAATCCATCCGCTAGCCAACAGCCTGTAACTCTAGTGCCGCCAGAATTTGAATGTTTTGGAATATATCAGACCGGGTCGAACACACACAAAAGCCTGTTCTTAAAATAGATCGAGAGATGTCCTGACCGCCTTGAAGGCTTGTCTGTGTCCAGAACAGGATTATTTGAACGGGGAGACAAATGGTGGGAAAAACACCGGAAGACTCAAATAAGCAGACGTAAATGTTGACAAAGTCGGTCGTTTAACAAAACGTTAGTTTTTTTTGGGGTTGTTGTTTTATACATAAGATTTTTTTATTAATGTGAAAATAAATGTGGTTATTTATTTCTTTTATTTATTTTTTTAAACATAGTTAAATTCGGACCAGTCGGAAAAACTTTCAAATGATAGAAAATTGAACAAAGCCTTTTTAAAGCTTTCAATGATGTGATTGAGGAATTTTTAATGGCTGGTCTCGACACAAAAAGAAATAATCTATTAGTTGCGTGGGTCAGTGAAAAAGAATAGAATGGAAAGAAGATGGTTTTAAATTTATTTAAAAAAAAAATATCCAGACTTTATGCCAGGTTATTTTTTTTCTTCTAAAAAACGGTTTTAATAAACAATGGTGTGTGGCATTTTTTTTTTTTTTCGGGTTTCTGACAGTGAGCTGCTGGGCTGCAACTGAAAAAAACTGAAGAAAAAATAATGAGACAGTGAGTGTCGACTTAGCATTGTGCAGGCCACAACAATCACATGAGTGGGCCGATGCCAACAGATCATGTATTAATCTTAGTTCACACAAGTGCTATTCTGGAGCAAAACGCTACAGCTACTCTACGTGCCAGCTGTCGTTAAATGGAAAAATATTATTATTTCAGGCTGATGTTACTAATGTGAATATGACGCAAACAAGCTAATTACGCCATTATAAACGTACATCAACGCGAAACAAAACAGAACATCGGGATTTCGAAAATCGTTGCTCTAATGGAAGTTAATGCAATGTAGACCCAAAAACAACAACTACAAATAAATGTATTAACGGAACAAAAACGAAATAAACATACTTAAGTCGTTAATTTTAAATAACGGATTTCAAATTGAACATTCCGTGAGCTATTTTGTAAGTCTCTTTATTAAATTAAACCTTTTTCTTTCTGGAAATTTCTTTATTCGTTTAATATAGTCGATATTTTAAATTTAATTTAATTAATGTCTAATAATTTGTGTTTTTTTTCTTGATTTTAGTGCAGGACATGAGAACGAAGAAGAAGTTATCCAGGTGAACTTTATGCTTGTTATGGTAAAACTAATTGCCATTCGAAGAGTCTTCGGTCAGTGACATTAAAAGCAGCGGGTTGTTGGTCTTTACATTTTGCGCTACATCTTTATCTTATTAAAGAAATTACTGAATACTCTACATTTTATCATGGCATTTAACTATTGTCATTAAATATGTTTTTGCGGTTATTATGTCTGCAATTATTTTCAGCACGGTCTTAAGGGGGGGGGGGGGGGGAGGCACGGTGACCGGAGGTCCTGGGTCCGAATTCTGGCACAGGCTAGGATCTTTTCCCCCGGATCTGGAGGGTGTCCCTGCGTCTATCGAGCTCGGATGAATACTCGATCTTAGTTGGGGTAAAGTAAAGGCGGCTGTGCATAGTGCTGGCCACACAATCTCCTGGTATGTAGTGGCCACAGAAACTTGTGAACGCTGCTTCACCGGCCTTATGGATCAATTTGGTCCGACGGGATACTTTACTTACTTTCTATGGTCTAAAAACAAAACAAGAAAGGCGATGGGGTGGGGTAGGCATAATTTGGGCTTCTTGGTGGTCAGCAAAACTACATCGGCCAAAAGCCACAATCATGTGCGGTACTGGGTTCCGAACACCAGAGAATATCCTACAAATCATGCTCCCACCGCACCCCCATTCCCCACCTCACCCCACCCCCAACCACCCCACCACCACCCTAAAAAGAGAAGCCCAGAAACCAGGTCTGCCCACAATGTTGCCGCAATGCAGGAATAAAAAGCGTTGGGTGTTTCAAGCTCTCAGTGTTTTACTGAATACAGCCAATTTCATCAAAAGAAATAAAATTGACAGAATGCTCTAACATAGGGAAAGAAGAATGAGAAGTTGACCTAGATCTACTTCTGTTCACAGAGAACAAAATATGTCAATTAACAATTTAAAAAAAATTCTTTTAAAAAAATATGTCAATTAACAATTTAAAAAAAATTCTTTTAAAAAAATAATAAGATCTAGACTAGATGAACAGTGAATTGTTCTAAATTCTAAGGGAAAAACATTTTGTAAAAAAAATATCTGAGAGTAAAGAAAAAGTTTTCATGAAATTATTATTCGGTCCTAAAGACAACAACGTCACATTCATTGAGTTAAACGTAAAGGCTTTCAATGTGCAATAACTGGAATTGAAAAAAAAAGTAAATAAATAAAGAGGAGTTAGATCTAATTGCCCATTTTCGTCCTTTATTTAGCTTATCATCATAAAAAAGAATTGTAGATTGTTGAGTTTGAAAAGAAGCACTTTCTTCCCTCCGGAGTCATTTAATGATTCAATTTATCTCCGGCCATTGCCAGGGCTTTGTCCGAGAGTCGAGGGAGGATGATTCTGTTAATAAATGGTCAATAAACGACAATAACCATAAACCTTTTGAGCGTTCATTAAATGTCCATTTTCTGATGTCGCGAGGTCATTTAAAGATGAAGAAATATTTTTGTATTGTTGATGCCACGAGGTCATTTAAAGAAAAATAAATATATTTGTATTGTTGATGCCACGAGGTCATTTAAAGAAAAATAAATATATTTGTATTGTTGATGCCACGAGGTCATTTAAAGAAGAATAAATATATTTGTATTGTTGATGCCACGAGGTCATTTAAAGAAGAATAAATATATTTGTATTGTTGATGCCACGAGGTCATTTAAAGAAGAATAAATATATTTGTATTGTTGATGCCACGAGGTCATTTAAAGAAGAATAAATATATTTGTATTGTTGATGCGACGAGGTCATTTAAAGAAGAATAAATATATTTGTATTGTTGATGCCACGAGGTCATTTAAAGAAAAATAAATATATTTGTATTGATTAAGAGATGGGAGAGGTAGAAGAGTGTGTGAATAATATAAAGAGATAGACAGACGGTCAGACAAAAAGACAAAAAAGGCGGACAGGCAACATTCTAAGCGGCATAAAATTGTAAAATAAAATAAGTTTGCTCATTGTTTGAAAGGCGGCGTAAAGGATAAAAACAAACGACTGGATTAAGTCCCCTTTATAAAAAAGGAGGGAATTTGTAGAGAAAAAAAAAGAATGCGGGAGTCAGATAATACAAAATTGTCAATATTCAATTTCTTTTTTTTTATTTTTTCAACAAATTATTTTTTTAGCCTAATTCTGTGTTTTTAAAGAAAATTTGTTCATCGAAAGAATAGCATTGAGCTTATCCCTGCGAAGATCAAACTTCTATAAGGACAAATTCTCGCTAACTTCTTTTCTGGAGAAGGTCACATGACCGGTGTCATTTATCAAGGCTACTTACTTTGCTATGGACATCAGCAGTAACCTAGCCAGGATTGTAATGTGAGCGGGGAAGGGGTGCGAATAGTGCATGATCCGCTTGCCTTACTAAACATATATTTAAAAAAAAACAGAAACCAAAAATGAAATTCTTAAAACAGACACGAAGAAAAACAAGTTTAGAAATTGAACTTTACCAATACACACACAGCCAAAATCATTCAATAGTTTTATAACGGTAAGATCATTTTAAGCCATTTGCATTTTAAAGTGCAAATAGACAGACATACGTAAATTGCCTAAATGTGTCTATAGCCTCGAAGGTCTCCATGTTCGTTATCATAGGGGGAGGTAACAAGGTAATAACTATAGACCGGGCGGCAAATGATATATGGCAAAATTATCTGTAAACAAAGTTGCAGAAAAATGGAGCACTTTAGCATTAGGCATCGTGCATTGCAAGCGTACTTTTCGTAGTTATTGTGTACTTTTCTGAGTTATTTTCTACAGAGCACAAAGTACATGCAGAATATCAGATTATCAATTCATATGCTTATTTGGTATAGCTTTAAAAAGCACTTTTTTCAATGAAATCATTTCAAAATATCACTTTGTTTTTAAATGTTGGTGTTTTTCTAAAAGCTTACATTAAGAAAATGAGATAGGTGGTGATATTGACAACTATATCACCCAGAGTGACCTTTCCTTGACTTGTATACACTTCATTCCATGGCTGCATACAACTGAGTTACAACTCTAACAACTCTAGATTCTAGATCGCGTTTGTTTCGGGAAACCCCGATTACAAAGTGGGTGGATGCTCAAGATAAGTGGTTCGAATTTAAATACAATCCTAAAAAAACGTCACATTAGTATGTCAAGTATTCGCATTTGCACTAACAAGCAACACATTGCAATATAAACTGCGTAAGTATTAAGTGTATACACGTCAACACTTCACATTTACGTAAATGATTAACTTTAGATACATTTAAACACAGCTCGATTATTTAAAAGGTAGTTAAAAGACACTGTGACCGTTTCTTATTTTGTAGATAATTATTTCTGATGCCTAATCTCAGGGTAGATCACATTTGTACGTAGAATATACTAAAACAAACGATGTCTTGTAGTAACCAGCATTGAACATTTTGGCAAGTAGAACAGAATTCCACAACGTATATACAGCAGAGAATTAAATAATACAAACAACGCCAAGAGCCTAATCTATCACGTCTTGTCACTACCAAAGTCTAAGGTCGTACGTTCCTACAATATCTAAGCGACGTCAAAATAACTCACGTGTCATCGTTTCTATCGTCCTACGTCACACGTTTATTTAATAAATATACACTGTGTTAGAGATTATAAAATTCCGTCTTACTAAAACTAAAATATATAATTAAATCCTAACAGACACTAATGAAAGAATATGGCAACTAACTGTGAAATCTAAATCTAAGTCTTCTTATCTTATCTTAAATGTGACCGACGCTCCTTCTATAAAGAAGATTATTGAGTCCTACGCTCATCCGCGGTTTGAGTCTAGTCCTGCATTTCCTATTAGTGTTTTAAACGACTTTAAGTTACTGGTTTTCTGGTTTGTATGCATTTCTTCTCGCATAAAGGATAAGGAACGTGTCTTTTGTCTTTAAGTTTATTTGAGCATCGTAACAGATTGTTCGTGTGTTGTATTTCTAAGTTAGAGTTTAATGCCTTATGTATTATTACTATTTTACTCTTTGCCCTTCTGTCCTCTAGTGTTTCTACGTTTAGTGATTTAACTATTAATGTTACTCGTGTCAGTTGTGAATATTCGCTAGTAATGAACTTCAAACTAAGCTATACACACACACACACACACACACACACACACACACACACACACACACACACAAACAACATTAAACGTACTAAACCTACAACAATAGCAAGAGTTGTGTCTTCATGGATCGAAGACTTTCTAATCTCCGGGTAGGCGTTCGCTACTATTCGCGCTGTTGTTTTTTATCGCCTTCGTCTCAAACCGCTATAACGATGTATCGATTCACGTATTACGTCTGTATTGCGCCATCCAGCTGCCTCTCTTATTACACCGGATATTGTACAACAATAACAGTACAGGCAATTATATATATATATATGAAAAAGATTCCTTGCATTTTTAATAGGAAAATTATCTTTGCAACAAGTGTACAATAAGAAGTCTTTGTTTCTGTGTATTTTCTTTGTTTTAATTGGGAGACAAAATTATACACTCTAGCGGTGGGGGGAAGGGGGGGGAGAGTGAGAGTCTGGGTATAATGGGAGTTAGAATTATTAGGCGTTTACGTTGGTTCTCTGTCCCGTTTGGGGGTGGGGAGGGGGATTGCGTCAAGGGGTCGTCCATAAATGACGTCACGCACCTAGGTGGGAGGGGGGCAAGTTTGGCACGCGTGCCTTAGGTTGCCGTCCCTGCATTAGATACGTCAATCTAATTCATTACATTTCCTGCTAAATACTCCAGTGTTATGCTTTACTCGACCCAGCCACTTATTGACATTAAATAAGAACATAAAAAGTGCACTAAGGACTTTTAAAACCTTTGGCGTACAAAAGCCAGACATTTTAAGGGTTTTAGCTTTGCCTGCCGGACGGAGGACACAGGGCTAGAAAGGAGGATGTCCTTCTTCTGCCGAACGTCCATGTGACATCAAGTTGTAGCAATTTAAAAAAAAAAAACTTCAGAAGGATCCCTGAAATGATCACAAGAACGCTGGTGTTGAAAAGAAACCGGAAGTGACACATTGCAACTTTTGTTTGAGACCCACCCTAATGAAATGACTAATGACATTATGACGTTTGTATGATTGTTACAGACCATCCTTCTATACATAAGATTATTGTGTCCTACGCTTATCCTTGGGTTTGAGACTAGTCTTGCATTTTGACCAGTGTTATAAATGATGTTAAGTAATTAGTTATCCTGTTGTTGTTTTTTTTTGTTGTTGTTGTTTTGTTTGTTGTGATTTTATGACTATCTGTATTCACAACTTACCTTTTCGCCTCCTCTTATCAGGGTCACGCGATCCATGCTAATTTGTACCCGAAATTTTCAGGACACAGGAAAGACTTCACAACAGATATCGGTACAGCCTCGTTTTGTATGTGTATATTTATCTATATCTCTTCCGTGTCAGTATTTGAATTATAGCCCAACACTACACAACCCAATTTGCCTATAAACTGTATACGTTATCCGTTCACCTGAACTTTAATCTTGTGTGGAACTTGCTTAGATTCCGCAGTCATGAAAAAAATTATTGTTAAGTTAAGAAATGAGACATGTTGTTACTAAGTGCGCGCTGTTACCCGACGAATGGACAATTTCCAAGGACATACAAGACAAGATGGTTGAGTTAGACATTCACTGCGCGGCATGCGGAGACGGTAAGGATGGATTTGAACCCTCGAATGAAGATGGATATTGAATAGCAGAAACAAACGTTTGCCGCCTACACCACATAAAAACCTATATTTTTAAACCGCAAGATATCACATTCGTGCAGAACTGTCAGACAGATACGGCATATAACACAACGAATCCGCAAGTTATCATACTCAGGTATCACAGTCAGCCGGACAAGGCATTTGAATACAACGCGCCCTAAGCATGTGTAGACCAGTGGCTGCGGGTCTCTTTTGTCATCCGACAGAGAATGCTAACAGTAGACACAAACTACAGGCGTCTCTTCTTCAACAAGAAGAAATAAAATAACAAACAAAAAGTCTTCGAGTTATCGATCTGTGTGCTCGGCGGTAAGTTACCAGACGACATCCCCATTCTTACACACAGAAAAGTCAAAGTATATGCACACTCGCTCACTCGCCCGCGCACAGACGCAGACGCACACTCTCGCACACACACACACATATACGCACTCGAACACCCGCTCAAGTTTTAACTTCGCCTCCATTTGCTTCGGGGGAAAGACGATGACAGATTTTGACATTTGAGTGGTTTTTATATTCATGCGCGTGTGTGGTGTGTGTGCGTGTGTGTGAGTAGTTCTGCCACTAAAGAGTGCTGTTGTTTTGGTAGTGATTTTTTTACAAATCCGTGTGAGAAATAACGAAGATTTTCAATGGCCACATAATCCCATAGTATGTCATTGACAAGGAAATCGATGAACCACCCCGCTTCACTAGCCTTCTAGACTAAAAATAATCTGAAATTCCAAGCATGTTTCTTCACTCTTCTTATGAATATACATCAAGTTGACAAAATGTGAAACATAGGCTGGTAGCCCACAACTGCTCTCATTTTCATATTTAATATTCAATACATTCTCGCACGTGCGCCCCGAGAACGAAGTGTGAGGTAGGTGGGGGGGGGGGGGAGTGAGCGCGCAATGAGAAGTTATTGAGAAAAACAGAGGTAGTGTGGTCTCTGCTAGGAAGGAAATGAATGACTTCCTTGTCGCTGAAGATGATTGGATGACAGACATGGGAGAATGTGACGTAAAAAACTGACACGTACAACGAGACGTTTACAATGACGGGCCGGAGATGGAGGCAGCCGCGAGGGCTTTTTTTTACTTTACACTTTTAGTTGTAAGCGGGTTAGGTGAGGGGGGCGGGGGGGGGGGGGGGTTAAGAAAAACGGCCCTGAAATTTTAGAGGAAGAGAGAGAAAGAATGAGAGAAAAAATAACTGAAAGAGAAAGAGAGAAAATATGAAGTGACAGAATAAAGTGAAAGAGAAAGTGAAAGATGGCGAGGAAGGTATACAGGTATATAGGTATACAGGTATATATGTATATGGTATGCAGGAACTTGCTGACATATGAATAGAATATCAGTGGCATAGACCAGGGATCGGCAACCTTCTAACATTAGTGTGCCAAAGTAAAAACTCTAATTCACTCAGCGTGCCAAAAGCCTACGCTATATCCTGTTCTAGCACTCAATTGCATGCAGAAAATACTTGAATTGTAATTGTGTGTGGTCTTTCGCGTGCCATTGAAAATTGCTCTGCGTGCCAAGTCCGGCCACGCGTGCCATAGGTTGCCCATCCCGGGCATAGTCAGTATCACGATTATTTAGCACGGATCATGATATCAAGATTACTCACTGGAACTGCTTAAGTTGATAATCTGCCGTGTATATATATGTGTGTATGTGATAAAAGTGTGTCTGTGTGAGTGTGTGTCTGTGTGAGTGTGTGTGTGTCGGTGTGTGTACCGAATAGGTGTGCCGGTCATGGAAGTTGCGCAATAACTATTCTACCGATAACGTAGTCCCAGGGCGTAACATATATTTTAAGTCGTGTTGTGTGGGAGTTTGTCAATAATATAACTTGCTGTTTTATGATAGGGTGGGAGATGCCAGAGAGAGAGAGAGATAGACAGGTGGAGAGAGAGACTGTGAGATACAGATGGAGTGTGGAAGAGAAAGGAGGTGTGAAGCAAGAATGGATAAAGAAATAGAATCGAGAAAAGATGAAAGAGAAAGAAAGAGAGAGAGGCGAAGACAGGGTTAGGAAAGAAGAGATAACTGTATGCGGTAGTGACAGGGGAGATGGGGAGTAATGACAAACGAGAAAGACAGAAGTTCGGAATGAAAGATTAAAGTTATTATAGAATATATGGGGGAGAAAAACGAGAGAGAGAGAGAGAGAGAAGGGTGGGTGACAGTTCCTGGCATTTGACATTGCATAAGACGACGGCTGCGTATATTTTAAAAGAAACCGATCGTTTTGATAATTTGCACATAGAGAGTTTCCACGAAGGTCATCTAACCACAGAGTTGATCTAGTCGCCGGTAGACTTTCGCAATACCTAATCAGGTCATGCACATGCACGTATATCTCATAAAGAAACATAAGAACGACTAAATATAAGTCATACAAATCAATAACATAGTTATAAGAATAACAACCCTAACCTTATAACTGCAATGTTTCAAATGAACTTCTTTTTATCCACGATAATCAACAAAGAATTCAAACAATTATTTTTAGTAAAACCTTTTTATTTTGTTTACTATGGACCCCACCTTTCCTGCCCAATCAATTGAGTACATAGTCAATAATGTGTAAGCCTTCTAGTCAAACATTAGATGAAGCTCTGAGGAGTCAATCTTCAAATGCCCATTCCGAAGTTTTACAAAAAATCGGTTCTCAACTCTTACAGAGGTTGTGCGTCTTCAAATTATTTCCCCAAACACCACTTTTCCATTCAACCACCCTCTTTTTGTGTGTGTGTGTGTGTGTGTGTGCGTGTAGCGTTTGTGCCATTATAAGAACCACCGTCACACCTGACCAAACCTCTTGGTTGTGTCAAGTATAAGTTTTCATTAAACGGATGAAAGAGAATAAAAATAAACGCTCTATTCTTGACAGAATGCTAAATAGGTGATGCTTTAGAAGGACCTTTTCGTATGTCTCCAGTTCAAATCCTAGGAAAGTCCATAATATTTTCATGGCAATTGTTTTTGAGATTCTTGCGAGCTCTCTCAAATGTGCGTTGTTCTGGCTAGACAATCCCCTTACAAGTCGTGGCCGTTTAAAACTAGTGAGCTTTAAGCTTAAAACAAAATTGGGTAGTTGTTGTTTTTTTCTTTCCGCAGTTCAGCAAATTATATATGAAGGAAAATGTTCATGGTTTGTGCTGGCCACGCAATCCCAAAGAGTTCCATCAAAAACATTTAATTCTATTTGACACGTATATTTTTCAACATGTCCTATAATACTATAGGTCATTTGGTTTTTCTATAAAAATTTTCACCACACAACCCCATAATACCAGTTTTATATCCACATCCGAATAACAGTTCTATATCCACATTGGATAAGTATCCTTTTATATCCCGGGTCATACCCTCCCCCTCCCCTTTTTCGCCCATTAGCGACAACTGAACTGTGTAACTAGATTGTCCTCAATGCTTTTAACACACATTTTGCTTTTAAAATTACAAACACACACACACACACACACACACACACACACACACACACACACACACACACACACACACACACACACACACACACACACAAATGATCAATGAGTGAGCAGAGTTCGTGACTATCAAGCTCTTGACCTTCGCCCTCTTTTACGATTGGCCTGTTCGAATTAGGTGGTCTTCATGATTGGTTGAGCAGAGTGTTCTTAGTGCCCATTAAAAACTTTCGCAGCGTCCGCGGTCCGGCGCCAGACTGGCCGAGAGTAAGGGGTCAATTACTGAATGTTTCTCCCTTACCCCCGAGTTTCCTATGATTATAAGGGGGAGTGGGGTGGTTGGTGTGTGGGTGGGAGGGGGCTATGGGTGGAATTGAGGATGGAGGGTAACCATCAGGAAGGAGATGGACAAAATGAGGAATGGAAGTATGGATGAATGAATGGATAGATATAGAGACAGACGGACAGACAGACAGACAGGCAGGCAGACAGACAGGCAGGCAGGCAGACAGGCAGACAGGCAGACAGACAGGCAGGCAGACAGGCCGACAGACAGACAGACAGATCGATAGATAGATAGATAGATAGATACATCGATAGATAGATAGATAGATAGATAGATAGATAGATAGATAAATAGATAAATAGATAGATAGAGAGTTGCATTGTAAGTAATCAGTGCGCATGTCATATGACCCCCATTAAATTACTATATCTAGGTCAGGGGTAAGAAATATAAATCCAGCTACATCTGGTCTGCTTCATTTTTTGTTGTATTATCTTTTTGTTGTTTTGTATTATTCTTTTCTTCTTTTTCGTTTTGGAAGTTATTGTGTACGTCTGGCCTGTGAATTCCACAGTTTGATTATGATGGAACGAGTTTCTTTATGCTTTCTAGCTGCTTGCAAACGTAATCTAACCAAACCCCACACCATAAAACCAAAACATAGCTTAGTATTTTGCTCGCTGTACCTCCCTATACGTTGGAGGGTAAGGCAAAGGTTAGGCCCCCCCCCCACCACTGAAATAGATCTCACGCTATTTGTGCGCCGGTGGGTATGTGAGTGTTCTAGGTGAATAGACGCTTTTTTAAAAATAGCTCTTCATTATTCATTTCTGCATATTATGTCGTCAAACTGCACAGTCTTTAGATGAACTCAGACGAAAAGAATTCTTCAAAACGAAGATGATATTTTTACTTGACGGACGAATTATTTATGTCAAAGACGAAATTTCTTGTCAGAATATTTATGTCGAACTGAAAGACAGAATATTTTAACAGCCCATTTATATCGAAGTAATAAAAAAAATGTCCACATAACATTTATTACCATCTTGCACAAAAAATTTGGAGATTGTTCACGTGTCAAGGTAATGTTTATTCGTATGTTAAGGTAACCTTCGGATAACCTTCAAATAACATATGTTCACGAAAAAAAAAAACAACAGCAAAGAGTTATAGATTAGTTCCTTCGTGTTCATTGTTTCAAACCCGGTGCAGTAATTAGGTCAGATAAAAGAGGTTAGTGAACGCAACACAATGATGCTAATTGCATGAATGTGAAATTATCCATTCAATACAATGACAGGTTGGAAAAGATCTCTCTACTCTCTATACCACTAGTATTGGGACAACTTGTTATAATATTATCATCTAATAGTTATAAGCAAGTATGTAGTGATCAAAAACTTGCATTTTGTTTTCATTTGTTATTGTAAATTACAAGTCAGTCATAAAAGATTGACTTGTATAAGGGGCAAGGGTGTTAACTCTCAGCAGCAATACGGCCCATTACAATATGCACTAAAATGGTCGCATTTATTTTTTTTGATTTAAATATGTCGAGCGTGAATAGACTTTTAAAAACTTTAAAACTTAAAAGTCCGTAACGTAACGTATCTTCGTCAGACAATTTGATCACTAGGGCCTGCGAAGCAGCGTTCACAAATTCCAATGGTATACTAGGGAATTGTGTGGCAAGAACAATGCCCAGCCGACTTTACTTTTCCCCCAACTAATGCCTGGTATCTGAGATGGGTAGACTTAGGGATATCCCCCCCCCCCCTTTTCCAGACAATGGAACGAATCCTAGCCTTTACCGAGATTCAAACCCAGTGACCGTCGGCACGCTGGTAGGCGTCAGCATATCATTAGATGTGTATAATAAACACAGCGTCCATGTTGTAGACAGTGTAGCAGTTCAAGTGGGAGAGGGGCGTAGGTGTGGAAATATTCAAAAGGATCTGTTGTTTACCCAGTGGGCGGAACTTGTCTGGAGCAAAAAGGCTGGCTGGTAAGTCACGCGCGTGCCGCTTGAGAATAACAACACGCGTGCGTGCCATGTGTGGGGGTGGATGCACTGCCGTGCGTGTGGCGCGGGCATGTTGCACAACGCGTGTGTAGTGGTCTGTAGGGGCGATTGGGTACTCTAAAACTGCCGGTATGAATGGGTGCACTCTCGCTTGAGTGTGTGTGTATGTTTACGTGCGTGTGTTTTTTCAATCTATGCGTTTAAGTGCTTGTTTTTATGTGTCCGAGAGGGAGAGAAATAGAGAGAGTGAGAGAGAAAGACAGAGAGCGCGATAGAGAGAGAAAGACAGGGAAAGAGGGGCATGACAATTTAATGTAATAAAAGAAAAACTACATCCTACTGTATAGCCAATCCAAAACGTCTCCGGGTTTAACAGATATATCGTCAATCCGGTATGCTCTTGCAGACAGTAAAACAAACCGAGCAGGCCACACAATCCCCTTATAAGTTCAATCATATTGCAGTTACGTATTACACAGACAGTAAACCCTTCATTTATTTTTCTCGAAGCGTGCTTTAAAAAAAAAACACCAAATTAAACGACGCCCTCTTATAAACCGGTCACCGTACTAGTGTTACACAGGGCGCCGCCATTGTACCGAGATCTTTAAACTCTTATAATAGAAACATTCTAATTCTAATAGGGATATCTTGCTCACGCTTAGACATCTTCTATTTATAGACATTTTCTATTTATAGATTCTATTTATAGATTTCCACCACGCGGAAAGGGAAGTAAGCTGCAGATTTACGATGAAGCCCATTATAATAGACACACAAAAATAAAGGGGGACCATAAATTTTAAGACTTCTGTGCATGTTTGAAAATTTATATTAAAATATTTGTTGACTGAAATGGCTAAATGCACTATTATGTTGTTGTTTTTTTATCATCACTACATTTTAATAAATTTTTTTAAAGATATATTGATTGCATATTAAGTTGTTGCGGGCGGAATGCTTTTATTAGAAATAGGTAGACTATATTTTAAATTTACACACATTCACACACAAAGAAGCTTTTCAATTATGCGAAATGTATGTTACTGTTGGTTTCTTATCTTATATATATTACAGACGATCCATCTATAAAGATGATTATTGCGTCCTACGCTCGCTCATCCGTGCTCCGAGTCTAGTCTTGCATCTTTATTAATCTTTTAAATGATGTTAAGTTACTGTTTTTTTCTGGTTTGTTCAGGCAACCCATTCCATGCCCGAATGTCACTTAGGAAGAAAGAGTACTTATATGCATTTGTTCTCGCATAAAGGATAAGGAAAGTGTTTTTTTCCTTATGTTTATATGTCTAATTTTTCTTGGTTTTATACTCTCTCTCTCTCTCTCTCATACTTTTTCTCCGTATCTTGTTATTTCTATGTCTCCCTGTCTCTCTATTTTTTTCTCCTCTCTTCACCCTCCCACCATCTCTATCCCGTCATTTCTCTCTCTCCCTCTCTCTCTCTCCGATCTTCATAAAAGATACAGTATCACCAGTGTAACTCACTGGGCCAAGTCTCCATCACTGCCCCTTCAGTGCCGACTTTCAAATAATCACTGAAGGATTGGACTAGATACCTCCAATAAAAGTCTTGCTTGTATAGTGTAAATTGTATCAATTATAAAATATTTATAAGTAGTAATGCATTCGCAATCAAATCACCCTTTAATTGTGGACTTTTTCTCGGGTTTAATGGGGTCTCCTTAGTATAACGAAGAAAAAGAAGATATTTATTTCATACTGACAAGAAAGCTATGAGAAATTAAAACGTAGCATTAACTTTGTATCGTGATTCGCGATAATTCATCGGAATAGGGCATTTCAATAGTTATTTATAGAATCACTGCCCGAAGTCAACTCAGCCGGATGTCCTAGATTTTTTGAAAGTGTACTTGTTGTATGTTGTTTTTTTTTCGTTTTGTTTTCTTTTCAAAATTGAAGCTCTAGTGGACTCTAATACATGTACAATCATAAGGCGGACACATCGACTACGACCTGCGTCGTTATAGTGGATCCGTCAACCAAACTGGTACTCCGACGCCACATCAGACATACCGAGTAACCTAAAATATTCCCAGCCCTCCTCACTAAGCTCCCATTATGATTGCAATCGAGATTTCATTGTTAAACAATCATCCCTCGTTAGTTTTAAAGTTTAATTCTACGGGATGTCCTAATAAAAGATTGAGTGCATTCGCAGAAAAGAAAATTGGTACGGCACGGTACGAAACGATAATATAATAGCTTTGTCAGCTTGACTTTCACTTGACCTCTAAACGCCCTTATAAAAAATTCGTCATCAGGAAATGATCGTCTTGAACTTTAACCTCAGCGCCCTTTTGGCTTTCAGTGTTTAGTATTTTGTGGTGTTAACTTTTGTTTAGCTTTCCTCACTATTACTTTGTAATCGTTATATCTATTGAGGTTAAAAGCATATAGTTTACTTAACAAAGTAGGTCATGCAAAAGGACAAACACACGGTCAGACACACACAGACATACACGCGCTGGCACTCGAGGTCCATCAACCACTAGTAGTACACCAGTGGTACACTTCCAGATAACATAAGTAAGGTTCAAGTACTGTCAGTTTTAATTTCTGTCCGGTTTGAAGTAAATGGTACGTACTTTCCGTCAACTTGTTATTGGCTACCAGTAGACAGTACTTCATGGCTACTTCATTGGCTACTTCATGGCTACTTCAATGGCTACTTCATGGCTACTTAATGGCTACTTCATGGCTACTTCATGGCTACTTCAATGCAACTTTCATTTGATACCTGTCGCCAAAAGTTTAAATGTTTGATATGTTTGTATGGGGAAGAGGAGGTGTGTGTGTGAGTGTATGTGTGAGTGTATGTGTGAGTATATATGATAGTAAAAGTATAAAAATATATCTTATTGTCTAAATATTCGAGTGTGAACATAATGGGCGCGACATTTGTCCGGGTGGCATAGAAAGGCAATGAGCTTTTTTTTATTTCTTTTCTAAGTCTGTTAAGTTTGCTTTCATTACAAATGTTTGAATGGGTAGAAGACATACTAGGTAAAGAGGCCTAACTTGTATAACTAACAGTGATGTATATGAGTCACAATTTTTCACGCGAGGGTATAGATTATAGATCTAAATTGTAAGTTCAAATTGGCAGCTGCTACCTCAAATCCAGCTCTCGGTGACTATATAACACTAATAACACAGTCTCTACCTCTGAAACGACTAAAGGAATGATGGGTAATGTTGATAGCCACATAATGATATAATTGTGTCTTAGATTGTCTTAGTGTTATTACCCCTACGAGCAATAATCTGAAGACTTGGGGTGAATCTCAAACGTAAGGAATAACAAATACGCGAGAAAAAAAAAGTTGTATTTTTTGTTCTGATCTTAGTTTTCATTTTGCCATTCATTTCTTAAGTAAAGTATTTATTCTGGTCTATTCTGGGCTATTAAATCAAGGCTCAATTGTTTAATTGGCCACGGTTTACACGGGGATACGGCTGCCGGCAGGACAGAGGCAATAATAACAGAAGGGTGAACTCGAGAATGCATTGCTAGTACAGTATATAAGTTATAAGGGGAAACTATTGTGGATTTTTTTTAAAGAAGGATTTGACATCTGGATCTTTAGAGATAGCACACAACCAATTGATCACCTCAACACCTTAAGTGTAGTAGTAGAAGCAGCGTTAACCAGTTTCTGTGACCATGGCATAATAGGGGATTGTGTGGGCCCGTAAAAAGTGCACAGAGATTTAATCCACCACACACAAGAAACCCCAAGAGATAATAAGCTCGGGAACTAACTTTATAGCGTGATTGCATGGCGTCATTTCCGTCCTATTTTTAGCATCGCCGTCTTTCAAGGCCAATATTGACAAGTCTTAATGATTATGCATGCATAAAAGGTCACAAAGAAGAACATTTCCGGTCTTATTCGATCATTTTCTTCGAAACATGTCTGTGTGCTACGTTACTGGTTGTACGAAAATATGTATAGAATTAAATTTTATTTCATTTCCAAAAAATGGCGACAAAAGAAAACGATGGATTGTGAATGTCAGATTTGAAGAATCACCTATTTATAATCCCAAACTAGATCTAATTGCTTGATGCAAAAGAATTTTCGTGTTGTTGTTTTTTTATAAATCTCCGCATTGTGTTTTTTTTAATTACCAAGGATGCAACTCTTGACTAACTTATTTTATAAACAAAAGCTAAATTTAACCAAACGCGACTAACACTTTGAGTATTAATTATCGCCGACTCAATTTTAATGTTAAAAACGGATTCCTCAAAACTAATCTTGTAGTCGTTGTATATTTCTAAAAGACCAGAACTGGCTGTCGATGTTGAAATCAATTGTCAAACAGCACCAAAAGCATGGTTTTTGTTTACGAAAATGACGGTAAATTTCACCGGAAGTTCACGATCATTACAGCTCAAAAGGTCACACCTTATTAAGACTTGTCAATTATAAAAACAAACTAATGACATTTAACTGTTTCTAATTTGACATTTACAAAAAAGCTGAGAAATATTTGACAAGCTTCTGGAACATTGTTCTCGCGAAAACAGCTGATCATCGGATGTCATTGTATAGAACAAAATGTGATATTTCATATATAATTTGCTTTTCTAAGCAAAATTTAAAGTGCTTCTTTTTTTTTTCTTAGTAGTGGCTAAACTGGAAAGTTGTGTACTAATATATTTATACAACAAACGTCAAAAAATCCGTCAATAGTTCAGAGCGATGTTGTCAACAAGGGGAACTACCCACAACAACAACAACAAAAAAGTAAAAAAATTAAGGACGCAAGGGCGGTAACAGATTGGCATTTCCTCGAGTCGTCTTTGTTTTTTTAAGGCTCTTGGGGTGTTACATGTGACTGGGCTGGCGAGGGGAGGGGATTTTTGTAGTTATTTATTTTTAATACTAATTATTAGAAGACAATGACAATGAATGTGAACTTATTTCATGTTAATTTTGAAAGTGAAAATAGAGATGGAAGATGGGTGCAGACTTGTCACGATAGGTCAGGGAAAGGTTTGTAAAAAGAAATTACCACAAAAAAAAAAAATAATAGCGCGACGTCATTTATGTACGGCCGGTAATGTGAGTGGACAACTGAATGCACTGATTGAATCATTCAGACTTGTAGCTAAAAGAGAAGGAAAAAAAATGTCCATTAGATCGTTTAAAGTTCTGTGGATTGGGAAGGGTGCGGGGGACATTTCCACCGGACATTGATTAAAACAATAGAATAGTCATCACTGCTAATGTCAAAACGAAACATTCGAAACCAGAGGGCCCTGGTGGCGGGAGGGGGGGAGCTGGAAACAGTCGCTAATTAAAAAAAAAATTGCTAAACCTAGTCTAGTTGTGTGTGGGTGCTAGCTTTGTGAGGATCAACAGACCCTAAAGAAGAGTACATTAACCAGCCTGGAGCTAAGCTTTATTAGGTCATGTTTACAGCGGCCTTCAGCGACACACACAGCAGTTTTAGGTAACTGTGGGTCAATTATGTTTTTTATTGTAGTTTTATTTTCATGTGTGTGTGTGCGCCCGTGTGTGTGTGTGTGCGCCCGTGTGTGTGTGCGCGCCCGTGTGTGTGTGTGTGTGCGCGCCCGTGTGTGTGTGTGTACATTTTAAACTCTCACAAAAACAAACTTTCACGTGTTTGCGATTGTCC
Organism: Anisus vortex; assembly: GCA_949126835.1. Taxonomy (NCBI): domain Eukaryota; kingdom Metazoa; phylum Mollusca; class Gastropoda; family Planorbidae; genus Anisus; species Anisus vortex. Next base: position 9,956,231 of record OX421493.1, read on the forward strand.
GTTTCTATGGCTACCGACATTTTACTTTTTGTTTGGCTTGTTTTGTGTTTGCTGACAAATAGTAGTCGCGCGGAGCGTTGCGGGTTAGAGCGCCACCTATCTCTCGACCCAGATTTTAGGTCTCATCCCCTCCGTTTTATCTTCTTCTCCCTCAAGTCAATGTACGGGGGTGGGAGATGGTGGGGGGGGGATGTTAAACGAAAACCGGAATACCGGATTCCGGTTTTGAATCTGAAAACCGGTTTTGATTTTTAAAACCGGATTTCGGTTTGTTGACTGGAAGGTAGTCATTACTTCAAGTAGCACACCAATTTTTTTTATTTTTTTTATTGGTTCTGATGGAAATATTTTTAAAAACAAAAGTTGGATTCACGCAAAACAATTCTTGAAATGCCTTGCTAACACTCGTTAGTCTTAGATATTGTGTTTCTTTTTTTTTCTCCAAATACCAACTTTGGCTTGGGATAAAAACAACATCAAACCAAATTTCGACTCATCTTTTAGATGTGCGCTACTCTTTGATGTGCCTCAAGTGCGGCAGAGATGGCCCCTCCCGGGTTTGCCTACACAGCTATTCTTGGCGGTGCAGTTGGATACCTCACCAATGAAGCTACACCATCGTCTCTCGAGTCGGACGTATGCCGACGACGACTCTTTGATGTACGCAATGGAGATTGGAGAGACACAAACTAGTTTTGTCCTGTGACCTTGAACAATTCGGCTAGACACCGCGTCTGTGCTTTATTTTTAACGGCAGCATTAAATACACATTCTTTTGACTTTTGATTGGTGCTACGTGATCCTATTCAATACATTATTTTACAAGTCCACGGTGCACAAATGATCACTATTGAAAGCTATTATCGGTTTTAATCAATTAGCCCATATTTTGTTTAGTTCTAAAAAATGTTATGATAAAGTGTACAAAATCATAATGTATTCACACAAATCAACCTCTCGAATGCTCTGCAAATACTTAATAAGTTTGAACTATTTCAAATACACCTACAAAACTACGCACATTTTCCGACCTGTGATGACTTGTGATATTGCGGGGGGGGGGGTCGAAATCTGGTTTTAAACCGGTTTTATAGAACCGAAAACCGGTTTTGAAAAGAAACCGGTTTTAACATCCCTAGTTCAAATGTGCGCGTGTGTGTGCTCTTTCCCTGCTGCTTCAACATGACCTGTCTGTTCAATGTGGGGTTTTGTTTTTAACTTCTTATTAGTACCGTGGCTGTCTAGTGGTGGTCCGCGGGCTACTTGTGGGCAATGACGGGGCTGGTGGTCCGTAAGCAGGGTTGAGCAGCTTTTGGGTACCGGTGTTTATCCCACCCAGCTCAGATAGCTACAGCCTGTTGTTACGGTCAGATGGTACTGTGCCGAATATCTCTCTCTCTCTCTCACTCTCCGTTTCTCTCTCTCTCTTCCCCCTCTCTCTATCTCTCTCTGTCTTTATCCCTCTATCTCTCTATCTTTCTCTCTCTCTATCTATCTATCTCTATCTCTCTGGCTATATCTACGATGGTTCGAATCCAGGTAAAAACGCCAGGATCTTAACCCAGGTATGTCGGGTACGTGACATTAGTTTTAGGGAAAGGTATTGTGCTGGTAACTTAATCCCTATAGTGGGCCCATATCTCACGGAAACTGCCGAACGACGCCCCCACGAACTAACTTCGTCTGAATAGCGAATACTTCAACTCTTTATTTTATGCAAGAACATAAGAAAGTGGTGAAGGGAGAGAGGAGGGGGGAAGGGTTTAATATCATAATATTTTAAAAAAAAACATACACCAATCAATATATGGGTCTTGCATGAGTTCCCGGGTCTCGTGTCCCGCCAAGCGTGTATCCTGCAGGAGACGAACACACAGACAGACACATAACGTCTTACAATAAGATGAACAAGTTTGGCGCGCTATTTCGTAATAGATTGTGTAGGATATGGCGTTTGGGAGGGGGGGGGGAGATAGGGATGGGAAGAATAGCAGGAGGAGAAGATAGTTCAAAGTATCATCTTTCAAGTCCCTTTTCTGTTAAACATACAACAGGTTGACGGGGAGGGGGGGTCTGTTATAGATGGTGTTATAGAAACACATTATGATGTTCATATCTCGCAATATCGAATGCAACTTGAAGACCTGCAGAAAGTCGCACGCCTGCGGCTGGAGTCGCACGCCTGCGGCTAGCAGCATCTCTTCCAGCTTCAAGCTTATCAACGATGTCCTAAGACATTCTCAGGAAGTTTTTTCCACTAATCTCCAGCCAACCCAAAGGATAATCCTTCAATAATTACCTGTGTTATGAGCGGCAGGAACATTCCGACGCGGAGAAATGAAATGTAGAGCATTGAGAAAAAGCGTGTTATTGATCGATTAGCTTGGTTGTCAGTGTGTATGTGTGTGTGTGTGGTTGTGTAAATGAATTATACAAGGTCATTATTGTTGTTTTTAACTCTAAGGGCCCCCTCCTCCCCTTGCACACACACATACACCTCTTTCGAGCAACCAATTTAATAGGAAGTTTGAAAAGGATCAGCTTTCTATAATATCGATTGGACGGTTCAGTTCAAAGGCAGGAGGGGTTTCTGTCCTTGTAAGGGAGAAGAGGGGCGGAGGTAGGGAGGGGGTCAGTTGTCAGATTTCTCCATAGAATTTTAGAGACTCGGAAAGTCATAGACGCCATTGTTGTGCGTATGTGTGGGTCCATGTGTCTCCGTGCGTGTGTGTAGATTATATGTGTGTCTTATGCTAGTGTGTGTGTGAGCGTGTTGTATTCGGGTATATATAGGTGTGTCGTTATAACTTACACGTATGTGAGAATAAAATTGACATTTGTAAAAGTCTCTTTGTTATTTGTGCGTGTTTGTGTACATCTTATTCAGGCGACTTTCTTGATGAGCGTGTGTGTATGAAGTAGAGACTTTGTGTACCAGCACTACGTGTATGAGCGTGTAATTATGCGCATACGTATAACTTTGAATGCATGAATATATGCCAGTTTAACATTTTATAATTGTTGATGTTTGTAATAATAATAAAAAATGGTCAATATAAAGATTGTCTATAGTTCTGCATATTATAAAAATGTAATTTTTTTGGAAGTATTCCGTTGGGGTAAAGTAAAGGCGGCTGGGCATTGTACTGGCCCCACAATCCCCTAGCATGCCGTATCCACAGAAACTGGTGAATGTTGCTTCACCTATCGATCAATATTGGTCCGACGGGTGCTTTACGTTGTTTGTTTGTTTTTTCTTGTTTGGTGATGGTGGTTGTGAGGGGCGTGCGTGGCACCGGAAGTCAAAAGCCACGATCACAAAATCACACGAGGGTAGAATCTTGACTAATGGTGTAATATGGGATTGTGGTCAGAAATGTCAGCTACGGTTGAATTTTCAAAACAAAATATAAAATTTTCGTCTTAGGAGTATTTTAAACAACACAAAAACAACCATAACCGTTAACCTTTGCCCACTCCATAAACAAAGCTCGCCACAATACTATTGTCAAATTTAGACTATCTAAAAAATAAGTATTATGTTATTTAAAAATAAATAAATTTAAACAGACCTATTTTTTTTATAATTCGAAGGGATAACGTCTTATATTATTCTGTCAACTTTGACATTTCCCGTATTTCCCGGTGTATTGAACAATTAATATTCAACTCTGATATTTGAGATTTGTAGGTTTTTTGTTCTTTAAGCGTCAGGTTGTTTAAGGAGAAGTAGAAGAGAAAAAAAAAGAAAAGAAAACCAATGGCTTAGTCATTAAACAACTTTATATCTAGGTTAAAAGGAACAAGACACGGAATTGTGAGAGAGTTAATTGTCAAACAATCCGGTGTTTAGCGTCTACGGGCAATTACGCCGTCGATTCGAACGCAAAAAAATATCTCAGTTTTAATTGATATTGATTTTAAACGTTGTTGTTGTTGTTGTTTTACAAATAAACTTCTATTTTTCCTGGTGAAAATATTTAAAATAAAAAATTCTTTCACATTCCGAGAGGAAGGCGAGTCGCCATTTTTTCTACGTAGATTTGTTTGTTTTTTTGTTTAATGTCTCTAATAAGATTTTTGCTCGTTCTTGTCTGTCAAAATCCATGAAGGTTCTCTGTCCTATAGTGGTTTTGCTAGAGGGTTTGCCTTGAAGATCTTTGATGTGTTTTGTGTGTGTGTGCTTTTTGTTGTTTGTTTGTTTTTCCTCAAAATTGGTAGGTTCGGACCTTTTTTTTCTTCTTCTTCTTCGTGCAAGTGTTGTGATATTGACAAGTCTTAACGAGGCGTGACCTTTTCAAATAGAAGAGATCATGAACTTCCGGTACCGTTCCCCACTATTTTCGTAAACCAGAAATATGCTTTGGCTGGTGTTTGACATTTGATTTCAACATCGACGGCCAGTTCTGATCTTTTAGTAGTATACAAAGGCTACAAGATTAGTTATGAGGAATCCGTTTTCAACATCAAAAGTGAGTAGGCGATAATTAATACTCAAAGTCTTAGACGCGTTAAGTTAAATTTAGCTTTGTTTATGAAATAAATTAGTCAAGAGAAAAAAAAATCGTAAATTATTTTGCACCCAGAAATTAGTTTGGGATTCTAAATAGTTTATTCTTCATGACTGACATTCACAGTCCATCGTTTTCTTTCGGAAACATCTTTTGGAAATGAAATAAAATTTAATCCTCTACATATTTTCGTACAACCAGTAACGCAGCACACATACCTGTTTTGAAGCAACTGACGAATCGGGCCGGAAATGTTTTACACTTTAACCTTTTATGCATGCATGCTATAAGCTTATAAGACTTGTCACATTGTTATTTATGACATGGTTTACTTATATCAGTGCTTTTTTGTAAAGTATTCACAATGAGATCAAACATGACGTTATCTTTGTCTCCCTGTGTTGCTATTAGATTAGATTCAAAGGATTTAAAGGATACGTTTTTATTGAATTATATTTTGTATGCCACATAGCTGTTAGTACCTAACCCAGCGATTATGCAGTAGCTCTAGGTCCTAAGCAAAGCTAGGTTAATATAAAGAGCTTCAAACCATTAGCAATAGAGTCAATATACTTTGTAGACTAATGTAGACGAACTAAGAGACGAGCGAGAAAAAGGGTATTCTACGCCAGGGGTCGGCAACCTTTTGATAATAGTGTGCCTGAGTAGGATTTCTAATTCATTCAGCGTGCCAACATCTCAAAAATTCATTCTGAATTTCTTGTAGAAGATGCCTGAATTGCACTTTTAGAGGTCTCCCGCGTCCCGTTTGACATTGCTCTGCGTGCCAAGTATGGCACGCATGCCTTAGGTTTCCGATCCTTGTTCTACGCCACGCCAAAGAGATAGAACCTGCAAGATGGCATGATAAGCCGAGTCTAAACGATGAACATAATATTTCACGTGTTTCGGTGTAGGCTACATTGTATACAAGCGATAGTGTAACCTGTCCGATGTTTTAGTTTAAAACCTTCAAAAAACACCTTCTAAACATGCTATACGATGACGATGGTGATTGACCAATGCCAATAACTATTTAAACATTGAAGAGCATTTTATTGTATTGGATACACTGTATTATCATGGATTAACAACGTCTTTTGATACTATCCAGTATTCTTTTCTATTTCTGGATAAAAAAAAGATCCTTTATCCAAGTTAAATTAATTTAACGCAACCAGTGATAAATTTAGAAAATATAATGTTCAACGGAAGCTGCCCATAAAGACACATCCGTTGTCAAGTTAAACACACACACACACACAAATGCAAGGTCGACCGGATTTTTATAAGAATCTAGAATTTAAAACTATAATTTATCTTGAATTATGTCTACGTAGAGTTATGTTTTTTTAAAGTCGGATACAATCTTTGAGATTTCATTGGAGGAAAATAAACTAGGAGTGGGGAAGGCGCCCAGCACCTATGTCGCCTGTTTAGACAGAAAAATATACACACTGGCGACGACATCACTTAAAAGCTGAGAGAGGACACGTGGTCTACGAACGCCACGTGGTCCACGAGTAGGCCTACTCCCTTTTAATGGTACAGTTCAGGGGTTTGCAACCTAAGATATTGGTACGCAGAGCGATTTTCAATGGCGCGCGAGAGACCTCCATGAGGGTTTTTAAATTGATAAAAAACGACATTTTCTGGTTCAGGAAAACTGACTGTAAAAGCCGGTGTTTCTGAATGACATCGCGACACATTTCAGTGAGTTACAATGACCACTGGAATGGATTTGCATTGAAACTGGTAATATCTCGCCGTAAAATCAAGTTCAAAACATTTAACTGTTCATCCCTATATTAAGGCTTATATTAAGATAGCTAGTTGGGCTTTTTCATAAGTACATCGAAGCACTCAAAGCGGAGTTTTCTAATCAAAGGCAAGACTTTCAAATTGATGGACTTTATTTTTTTTCATACCACATCAAGCCTAACTGGTTTGATGATCTTACTACAATCTTCTTAGATGTAGATCTTTTTTTTTAAAGTTGTGTGATATTGGCGATTTTAAAATGGAGCAAGTTGAATTTTAAGCATTTTAAAAAATGGGCTTTCAAATGTGCCCATTGGCGAAAAAAATTTGGAAAGAAATTGCTTAATGAAGTAATCTGCTACTGTCAACTGCTTGGCATTCTTCTTTTACTTTCAGCTTTAGGTTCACCTTATTTTACACTTGTGAAAAAATTTGTTTGCACATGAAAGCTATTTTAAGCATACAAAAATGTCACTTATACTTGGCCTCTCATTAATTGATACAGACTAGACTAATTAAATCACATTTAAAAGAATTTTTATACTCGTTTTCTTTAATTTACATAAATATTATTTCTGAAACAAATTTTTTTGTATTATTACTTTAATAAATATAAGAGACTTATATTTTAATAGCACTATACTGTGTAATTTATGTAGTTATTGATGTTTAAAAGATAAACTTTTTAAATGGACAAACAATTAATGCAAAAAAACTGTTTATTTACAACTGTTTAACGTAAATTATTTGTATCCTCTAATATAATTAATTAACACTTGTAATGAATACCATAATGTTGGATTTAATTAAAGAAATAATATTTAGTCAGTAATATTTATTATATTACAAAACATAACTTGTTTGGCATCACTGATGAATCAAATATGGAAATTTTTTTTTTATTAAAGGGACATAATTAACCGGTTTATTTTTTATTTTTTTTGCGCTAATATTTCTAATATGCTTCTTTTTTTTCTATTATAAAAAAAATGTATGGCCTACAATTTATAACTTTGATATGACCAAACTGTAAAAAAGTATTGCAAAATTATAAAATTATTTTAGGACTAAATAATGTATATGTATATTTTTAAACATTACCTTAACTACCCAGTTTGTACGATTACTACGTATTAATTACGCTAAACTATAGCGATTCGGCCACTCCACGATTGGGAGGACATTAAAGGACATCTCAGTTAAACCGAGAACAAAATATAAATCATATTATCAGCTGTTAGATTTTCATCTAGACCAGGGGTCTCCAAACTACGGCCAGGCCCTTTTATGCGGCCCGTGGAGCCCTTTTTATGTACGGAAAAAATTACGGAGTTTTACCTGTATCCTGCCAATTTCAGCCGCCGCATACGTGGACGTTATGTTTTTACCGAATAAAAATTGAGGCGCGCAGTAGTGCTTTATTTTTTCCAACCGATCACTACAATGCAAAACCTTATACGTTGCTTATTATTTCTATTTTTAAATGGAAAGGGTTGAGACAAAAACAATGCAATTTCAAGAGGAATGGAGTTTGAAATACTTCTTCATCAGATCCGCCAAGAAAGCATTGTGTGTGATGTGGCTGTGATGAAATAATACAACCTGCGCCGTCAAAGCAAACACCAGGAGAAATATGCACATTTGGAGGGTGAAGTCCGTGCAGAAAAATGTGCTAAATTACAAAATCAACTCACATCTCAGAGGACATTGTTCAGTAAATCCTCAAATGAAAACACATCTTTAACTAAGGCCAGATATAAAGTTGCTTACGTCCTGGCTAAAAGTGGCAAACCGTTTACAGATGATGAAGTAGTGAAGGAATGTTTGTTGGAGGTGGCTGAGGAACTTTGCACGGAAAAGTCAAAACAATTTAAAAATGTAGCTTTGGGTGCAAATACCTTTGCCCGCCGTGTTGCAGATATTGGTGAAAACATTGTTAATCAAATAGCAAAGAATGCAAGCAAGTTTTGCCATTTTTCAATTCAAATGAATGAATCGCTGGACAGCTGTTCCACCTCTCAAATGCTTGTGTTAAAAAAAGGTATGGATGAAGACATGATCATAAAACAAGAGCTGGCTTCCCTACACAGCATGTATGGCACTGTTACCGCAGAGGATATATTCACAGCAGTAAGATGGCTAAGTTGTGAGAAAGTTCTGAGCAGAGTATTGAAGTTAAGAAAGGAAATGGGTGAGTTTCTGGAAATTAAAGGCAAGCCACGGCCATGACTGTCTGATGAAGAGTGGGTATGGAAATTGGCCATTGCTACAGACATAACTAGTCATTTAAATTTTCTGAACCTAAAACTACAAGGAGAGAAAAAAATCTAGTTTCTGATCTATACACCCACCTAAAGGCCTTCATTTCTAAACTTGTCTTGTTTTTGGAACAAGTACAGGCCAACAACTTGATGCACTTTCAGCAGTGCAGGGTATTCATGGCTGAAGCAACAGCTGATTTCCCCACGTCATTTGCATGCGAGATCATCAAATACCTCCAGCTGCAATTTCAGGAGCGGTTTTCTGATTTGGATTCAATGGCAGAAGAATTAAGATTGTTTCAAAACCCAATCGAAGCAGACGTGACCAGTTGCCCTGATGAACTGCAGCTGGAGGTCATTGAGTTGCAAGCAAATGACCTCCTTAGGGATAAGTTCAAAGAAGGGCTGATGGGTTTTTACCAGCTTTTGCCCAAGGAAGACTTTCCTAATATTAAAACGTTTGCATCAAGGTATCTTTCAATCTTTGGAACAACATACCTGTGTGAACAAACATTTTCAAGAATAATTACGTAAAGAACAATTTGATAACATATTTGTCCGATGATAATCTCATGTCAATGTTGATGTTAGGGACATCAAATCTAGAGCCAGAAATGTCTGCTATTTTGGCATCCAGGAAAACATTTCACCACTCCCGCTTTTACTGGTATTCAAGTGTAGTGCTACTTACAATCTTACACATCCCGTAGTCTGTTGGACCGTTGGGGCGCCACACATGACATGCAAACCAGCCTGCTCCATTCCTCCCGTCTCTCGGCCATTCTCATTGCCTCGCATAGTTTTATACCTCTCCATTCCCCTGATTTTATCTTCCCAACGCTTCTTTTGTCTTCCTCTCTTTCTGCCTCCTCCGGTGGTACCCTGTAGGATGGTCTTTGCAAGCCCGTTGGTTCTGGTGACGTGGCCATACCATTCCAGTTTTTTTTTCTTGGCAGTGGCCAGCAGGTCTTCATATTTTACGACTTCCTGATGTATTCTTTTTCGTATCTGTTTGTTGGAGATATGGTCTTTATATCAGATACCAAGCATGGTCCTAAAGCATCTCATTTCCATGGCGTTTATCCAATGTGTAATTAAATAATAATAGAATACAATAATATTAAATACATATAATTAAAAACAACATCCATGTTTTGATTCTTTTTTTTTATTTGGACCTCGAGTGTGTAGTTGGCCCCCGAGCTGCTGTTTGATAGCTAATGCGGCCCTCGGGCTGAAAAGTTTGGAGACCCCTGATCTAGACTAACAAATTTAAATGTTCTTATGTTGCATAAAACTTAAAACTTATGTATAAAGTTTAATTACATTAAATTTGCCATTGTATTTTGTATGCTATAATATAATATGACTATATGTATGAGGCACTCGATAATCATCTTTGTGACCACGCCTAGTTATATTTCATGTAAAAGAAAAAGAGAAATGAACGAATGAAACTTCTACACTTTGAAGTTTTAAGAGGATGCGAATTTTTTATTTTATGTTTTTGTAGTTTAAGGGGTGTAAAGTGTAAACGGAAACTAGATCGAGCCCTCGCCTAAAGCACTCGGCTACAGAGGGAGACGCCGTCCTTGGTATGTATTTGACAGGGGCGTCTGGTGAGGTGGAGGGGGTATAATATATACAACGCTATTGGAATAGGTGGGCGCAGTGGTATTAATAATAATAAAAATAATGATAATTGTCATTTTCTTTTATAACACTTCTATCCATGCTATTAAATTTAGCATGCTCAGTGCACACTTGGTGTGAATCGTTGTGGCAGATGTATTAGTAAGTAAGGCACAGATCGCCACAAGCCAAAGAGAAAGGTCTTTAAGTATGGTAAAGAAAGGTAGTTGACCAGTAAGTAGGCCTACAATTTTTTAACAGCCATGTCTGGCCAAAATTATTTCTTCAGCATAATAGCATTGCACAAACTAAAACAGTAAAGTACCCGTCGGACCAAACTGACCATAGGTCCAGTGAAGCAGCGTTCACCAGTTTCCGTGGCCACGGCATACTAGGGGATGCAAGGCCAGCACAATGCCCAGCCGCCCAACTAATGTCAAGTACCCATCAGAGCTGGGTAGACTCAGACACGCCCTCTAGACCAAGAAAAAAAAATCCTGCACCACGATTCGAACCCTGGACCATCGGATTGCCAGTCGAACGCGCTGCCACGACAGGAAGACAAGTTTGGTTTCATCTAAAAGCAAAAAAAAAAAAATTTAACGAGCAATCACAGGGTTGATCAATTGAGCATAAAATTGATGATGCCTGGTGATGGAGGTTGCCGCAGAGAAAGAGATGGGTTTTTTTGGGGGGGCGGGTTCTTTATGTTGGTCTGTAACCCCACACACGCACACAGACACAGAGAGAGAGAGCTTCTAACGACAGTTTTAGAAATTCGAACATTGTATTACAAAAAAAATTTTAATCCAGAATGTGTGGACTATCTTGTACCCAGAGGGGGACACCATGTCGTAATGAAAAAGGCAGTGTCTATACGTCCGGCGACCGGACAAAATATTGCGGGAGATATTCTTCCGGCGAGCACGTCACGTGACCGCCGGACACATTCGGAATTTGGAAGATATTATTCCGGCAGGATTGCTATTTGACCACCCAACTACAAGTACAAACGAGAGACGTAGAGCGTATTGATATTAACATATTTATAAAGAAACGGGCATTATGCCTAAGTCTAATTATTAGTTTAATACTTTGAATGGATACATTGAATGAGATTGTTATGTCCATCCACATTCATAGTAGGCTAAATGAATGGCTTATCGTAATTGAAATTGTAGCGCAAGTCAAGATGTTTACTAATGACTTTATTAAACTACTTTATAAATTGTTTGGTAATGACATTTAACACGTTTTCTCAAGAAATCTAATAGGCTAAACATTAGGCTCAACTGTCGAATTTTTTATTTCTTTGATACTTTGAATGAAATTATTTCCACCCACATGAATAAATGAAGGGTATTCTTGTATTGAACTAAAAAAATATCTCATTGTACTGTATTTGAATAAAAAAAAAATAAAAAAAAAAAAGATGGAGATAGCTGGATTCGAACCTCCGAGACTCCGGTTGCCAGAACACGCTACTGACCATTAGGCCACGATACCTTGGTTATTTAATATAATAAATAGTAATTAAGCAACTCAAACAAGAATAAACGATTATGCTCATGGTCAGTCACGTGACTTGGGTCGCCGGACGTATATCTCCCGCGCTATACGTCCGGTCGCCGGACGCGCAGACACTCCGAATGAAAAAAAGTGGAAACCACGAAAATGTTGAAACCACGTTGTTTTTTTTCTCCGCCGATACGACGTGGTGTGCACGCTCGGGTATCTATTCAAATCTCTTTTGCGGCCCAATGACTGGGTGTGCTATACGCCCCTGATTTAGTAGATTTCAAGGGAAGTGAACATTGATAACACACAATAAACCCACGTGGTGTGTAGTGTGTGTGTGTTTTGTTTTATCTGTTTTCCTGAGCTCCAACTGACCAAATGAACACTACACAGTAGGCTAGCTCTTCGCGTGTTTGTTTTGAAAAAAACATTCGCGCATCACACACAAAAAAAGTAAAGCGCCCGCTACTGGTTAGCCACTAAGCCTGAATGTGCGTAGGCCTATACTAGAGTACAGTGTAGGGTTGCCATATCTAGCCGGGACATCGTCGGGACACTCTGAGATGGGGGTGTAGAAATGAAGTAAAAAATTATTTAATATTCTAATTACTTTTTATTTAGAACACATTTAATATTAGGCATACATGGAAGGTCCATAACGGTAACGGTCCCGATATATCGGGACGAACGGCAACCCCATAGTAGGCCTGCAGTAGTAACACCTACTCCCGGAAATATGCTACTCCTTTTATAGTACTATAGTAGATATATTACATATACGGTAACTGGGATAGGCGTACCATATAAGATGCACTTTAACTGTTGATGCCCATGAACCATTTAAAAGCTTCATCACAAAATCAAGACGGTCGAAATCTTATGTTTACCAAAAATGGTTAAGCTGAACCTTAAAAGTTAATAGGCTTTCTTTGTCAAACGAACAAAATAAGGAAAGAAAACAAAAGGGCTAGGCTAGGCCCTCCTACATTGATACATAGGCATATGGCTGCAACAGATTAAAATATAATAATAACAACTCTTTCTCAAACGTCAGCGAACACAGTAGGCTACACTTATCTATAATTGTATTTTATCAGTTATTGAGTTAAAACGAAACAATTATAATTATCACTGATAGAAGACTTAACAGTTTACAGTCCAAGCAAGGGACATAATGACATAAACAAAAACAAATCAACAAGTGTCACATTAATTATTATTTTGTTTTACAATGAACAATGTTATCTACAGACAGTAGTAGGATAGTTTGTTTGTTTTTTATTAGGCTACCTTTTGTATAGGCCAACTTCAACCGGTTATCATAATCAATGACATAGACATAGTCATAGTCTAATATCAAAGAGTAGGGATACACATTTTTTTATACTCCTATAGTCCTATAGCATCGTCAAAAAATATGATAGATCTTTAGTATAGGCCTATTCTTTAATATTGATAGGAATGATAGGCTTCTAAAGTGTGTTTTTTTATAGCCTAACTTAAACGTAATTCAAGCTAATTGGTTGCTCTGACTAGTTCAGATAGCCCACTCCTTTCAAGAATGCCAATCGGTGTGACTCGGGGGGGGGGGGGCGGGATAATATAAGAATTATATTAGGATGTTTTCCCAACATGTTTTATTTAAAAAGTGACTGACTATTTTATTGATTGTCTGTTAATAGTTGGCCTATAGATATAGAATAGAGAGTTAGACTACCTGACAAGGTCAAAAATGAGCAGAAAGAGAGAAAATGAACGCATTTTTACCATTTCAAGATATAAAATATTAAATTAACCTAAATCAAAATAAATAGATATTGTTTAGGCCTACTGTTTACTATTCTGTTTTTATAAAAGTTAATAACAATGTGTTTACCTTGTTAACATCGTAAGACTCCGAGATCGGCATAATAATAATCCAATATTAAAAGTCTGAGCTGTTAATCCCTTCAATGAAAGATAGGCTATACAATGAACTACATAAGCTACACAGTAATTAATAACAACACAAAGATGAACAAAACCACTGGTATTTTTTGTCTTTAGTTTAACCACAGCGCACAGACACTTGTTATTGCCTTTTTTAATATATTTTTTTTCAAAGTGTTTTCTCGATATGCGCAGACATAGTAATCGTCCAGCCCTTAGTAGTAGGCCTACATTCGTGTCCTAGATTTGTACACACGCTGGCTAAACTGCACAACACACAGATACAGAGCAAGCGGAACTTGACACGAACGAAAAGAAAAAAAGTTTTTATGTCCGTTTCAACCCGAGCGGTGACAGGTTAGCATGTTACGCTGACCCAGTATGTAGTCTTTTTTTTCTTTCTTTTCGAACCAATGAAAACGCTAAGAAATAGTCTAGATCTAGCTAACTCTTGTGTGTGGGAAAAAAAAGAGTTTTAAAAACGCCCTGCTTAATAAACATAAATTCTTTTAGGAGGTTAGAAAAGTAGAAAACGTTTGTTTTTTTTCCCGCGCGAACTTATACATTTTTGCTGACAAAAAAACAAACAAATAGAGGGGTTTTCTCCCCTTGAACTCTAACGAGTTACACACCCCTGTGTGTGTGTTTACAAAATGAAACGTGTGGGAACTCATCGGGAACACAAGGTGGTTTTTTGTGTCGGATCCTCGCGCACACACATACACACACACAGACAACAGATGGATTGCAGAATAACAGTGTCTTGGTTTTATTTTACACAGAAGCTTGGTTGATATTTTTTTTTCTTCTTCTGTTGGTCCGAATGCATGTATAAGTAAACGATTATCTTTACCATAAGGCAGACAAAAATGTGTTTATGTTTGAAATACAAATACACAGGGGCCTGCTACACAGGGAGGAGGGGGAGATGAGGTGCTTCCTCTCTTTGATTCTAAGTTTAAAGATTATTTTTCTCTTGTTCCTCCCTCCTCCATGAAGAGGGGGAGAGAGAGAGAGAGAATGCCAGTAGATATATAATTAAATCTGTTTTTAAAGAGAAGGCAATTTATTGTGTTGTATCATTTATTATAACTTGTATTCGTTTTGTGTAGCAAACATTCAGTGAACACAAACAGCCAATCGTAGTAGTGGTGGTAGGCTGCACACGTTTAATATGGCCAGTAAGTGATGATTAAACTACAAGAAAAACTATCCCTAGCTGGACTAATGTGACCGCAAGTTTCCGTGGCCACGGAATACTAGAAGATTGCGTAGGAGCACAATGCCCAGTAGGCCTACCTTTTTACCCTGCCCCCTTTGTCAGGTACCCACCAGAGCTGGGCAGACTCAGGGACACCCCAGATAAGCACATGTGATGCATTGTTCTTAATTTTACGTGGCACACTAAGGGATTGTGTGCCCAGCGCAATACAAAGCCGCCAACCAACGTCAGGTTCCCTTCAGATTATATCAGAGCAGGGTACACTCAGGGACACACGCCAGAACCGAAAATGAAGACAAATATCATAGCCTTCAACCAGGATTCGAACCCAGGTTAAAAAAAAATGGTCTGCCAGTCGAGCGCGCTACCGTATCCCATCACTGGTGGTAGTGTTGTTATTATTTATAGGTGTGCATTTACGCTATTGTTGGATGCTCATGACTAGCCTTGTTCATTTTACCCACCTGGTAGGCCTATATATAGCCTAGGCCTACATCAACCGCAATAGAACTATAGAATATACCCACTATATAATTTTATAAGAATAAGGAGTGAAGCAAGTTGCCTTATTTGCACAAATGTGTGGGATAGGCTACAGACTACTTAGGACTACCGACTACTTAGGACTACAGACTACTTAGGACTACAGACTACTTAGGACTACCGACTCACTGAAAAATATCCAGCCAATCCCCCGGTTTAGAATGTGTCAACAAACCAAAACAGACTGTTAAAAAAAGGTAAATAAACAATTGGTACAATCGTAATGCGTGGAGTAGGATTTTTTTTCCAGTTCTCAGTAGTCGCTTACATAGTGGGCTGCTTTTAATGGAGGGCCTTATTGCTTGTGGCCGACGGGCCGACGGGCGTGTGTGCTCTCTTAATTACCTTATCAGTTTTGCCCAGTGAAATAAAAATGTCATCTGTTCGCCACCTGTTCGTAAATCCCTGTAATCTATCTCTCTCCCCATCTCTTGTTCACTGTTTCCATCTCAACAATCTCCATCTTTCTCTCTCTCTCTCTCTCTCTCTCTCTCTCCGTCTCTCTCTCTCTTTCTCCCTCTCTCTCTCTCTCTCTCTCTCCCCGTCTCTCTCTCTCTCTCTCTTATCTCATTTAGGTCGTGGCCACCTAGCTCGGCTAAATACCACGACTATACTTTAAAACAGTTGTCAATCCTTGCACGGATACTATTGGGATGTAGGGATTGGGATCTATGAAATTAGGATCTGTGGATTTATGATCTGTGGATATAGGATCTAGGGATTTAGGATCTAGGGATTCCGAATCCAGGGATTGGGATCAAGATATTTTGATGCAGGTACTGGGATCGTGGCACATATAATTGCCTTATAAGAGAAACAATGATGAATTCTAAACCAATACAAATTAACGCAGCAAACATAAGATTCATTGTTTGATAACAAATTATATCCTCGGCGCCTCTCTCTGAATTCCCTGCCCACTCCAGTGTGTGTATCATAAACACATATGGTGGCTTCTGGAAAACTTTCTCTCAAACTGTAGCGGGCTGTTTCCTTTCCAGATCTTCCTTCTAAACATAATCTGTTCACCACCTCTCACTCCCTAACTCTCTGTCTCTCTCTCTCTTTCGTTATCTTTCTCTTAATTTTGTCTCTCCCATTATCTTTATTCCCTCTCTCGTATGTCTTCAAAGTCTCCTGTTTCTCTTTCATTGATTCGTTCTACATTTCCCATAATTTCCTCGGTTTCTCAATTCTCTTTTTTTTTTCTAGTATCGGGTCTTCCTAAAAAATAAAAAATTATGAAACTCTTTCTTGCCAGCATCATGAACTGGCGTAACAATAGACATCCGCAGAAACTTACTCCCAGGCATTGTAATGTAATTCAAAGAGTAAAGTAGCCGTCTGACCAAATTGATCCATGGGGCCGGTGAAAAAGCGTTCACCAGTTAGTAAGGGGGATTGTGTGGCCATCCCCAACTAAAGTTAGGTACCCACCAGAGCTGGGTTAGACTCAGGGACACTCTCCAGACCAGGGAAAAAAATCATATCCTTCACCAGAATTCGATCCCAGGACTTTCGGTACGGCAGTCGAACGCGCTGCCGCTCGGCCACCATTCCCTCCTTATTCAAAGAACTTCCAGTGAAAATGTTTGTTTCCCTCTTTATATTAAGAAAGGATACACGATGATCTACGGGCAGTGTGCTCAAAGTTACGTTACGAAGGTCCCGGGTTCGAATCTACGTTAACGCCAAGTTGTTGTTTATTCTCCTATTCTGGAGAATGTCCCGGATTTGTGTACCTCTGATTGGTACCGGACATTTTGTCTGGGGGTAAAGTATAAGCGACTGGGTTTGGCTTATGCCACACAATCCCCTTGCACGCGGAAACTTGTATCGCTGTCATTAAACTGCCCCTTATCACAAATATATTGAATAGATCATTACTATAGGTTTTTTTTAACAACAGCGAGGAGCCAGTTTCTATCTTCCCTTGAAAACGCCCTTGGGCGTAACAGTATACATTTTTTATATCCGCCAACCTTTTTTTCTCTCATTGCCTTCTACCTCCGTGTAAAACCCATCAAGGCTCAGCAATACACACACTCAGGTCTCCGTAACATTGAACGTGCTTACTTTTTGACACCGTAACTCTAGCTCTACAGAACTTTTTTTTTATACTTTGTATTCCTTTCCAAACCTACTTTTCCTTCTTTTTTTTAATCCTTTCTTACTTTCATTCTCTTTTTTTCCCCCCACACACGCAAGATCCAAAAGTGTTCACAGTTTCTGACATACACAAATAGACACAGTCAGCGACCCCCCATTTTTTTTTTGTTGTTGTAGTGTTTGCGAGCGTTTGTAGATACGGTTGGTTGGCTACTGCAGTGTTGTGGTCGTAATATTGAACAGTTAAGGTTCTATTTGAAATCCCAACTACAGTGCCTCCAGGGGAGGGAGGGGAAATAGGGAGTTTGCGTGGCGTTGAGCTTCGTAATAAAACTACATGCCTACCACTGTTGATATTACAAAAAGAACGAGTTGTTTGATTGGTTATAAGTAGCTCTCACCCAAACAAAACAGCAACCACTTATTGAATTAAGAGTAGCGCCGCTCAGATCATGTTTGCCTTTTAAGGCTGATTTCCGTTGTCGCGGCTTACAAAAGGGATTATGTGACCTGTACAATGTCAAGCAGCCTTTATTGTCCCCCAAACTAATGTCAGGCACTTCACAATTGTCTCAGAAAATACCGGACGAGACTCCGGCTCTTACGTCCAGGGCGTAACGATACTAAGGGGTGGATCAGGGGTGGGGGGAGCACACCAGGAACCTGTCCCCGAGTCTAGCCACCCCCGCGGGACGCCGATAGGTTTGGCCCTGGATTTAAACCAGAATATTTTAGGAATGTCAATACAAATGACCTACCGCAACACCACCGTGCCTCACAAGATTACGCTCGCCAGGAAACTTCTGTTCCTAACCCTCCAGTAGTGTTGCAATCCCCCCCCCCCCGGTCCCTCATGGCCAACCATTGCCGAATAGTCGCGCGTTATACCGATACTTCCTCGGATACCTTATGAAGGAATAAGGATTCGAAAATGAAACAGAACCCGAGAAGAACATATTATGAAACTAAAAGCAAAAGCTGGGGGGGGGGGGGGAGGGGGTAGATCTATATCTATTTCATCTGGGAATTTCGATTTTCATTATGTTTGTCAATGTGAGTGGCGAGGTTATAATGTATAGATCAGTAGGCCCTATGTCTTCAAGTACAATTCGTGAACTTGTGAAACTTGTAAAATGCTGCGTCACAGGCCATAGACAGGTTGTGACTTTTGTACTTCAAAAAAAAAATATGTTCAAGTATTTGGTATGAAATTTAATTGATTTTTCTCCCCTTTAAAAAAGACGGGGGAGGGGTATGTGTGGGGGGGGTCCTTTGCTTTTACGTTCCGGAATGAACCGAAGTCTTTGAACTTTGAACCCGCTATTTCTATTCCGTTCGTTTCTTGGTCAAACCAAAAACACACACCGAAACCAGTTGAGTTTTAATTGAACTGGTTCAAGTTAAGGATAAAACTATTGATTCACGTTAGGTCACGTATACTCTATACGTAGTACGGGCTTTACAGTGCGGTATAGGCATTTATGTGGTTTTAATGATGACTTCTTTTGAGGGGCCATTTTACGATGTTAGTTAGTAGTCATAGTGTGATCGATAAGTGATAAGGACATTATTTTAAAAAGGTAAACACAAAATTAGGTGGAGTAGGCTATTGATTAAGTGCGCAATTTGAAATGAAAAGCTATACGCTTATTGCCCAGTATAGGCGTAGCGAAGCGGGAAGGGGTTAATGGTTCAAATGCACCCACCCCAAAGTCTTCCAGAAAAAAAACTTTTTTTTCAAAAGAATGTGTTTTTTTTTTATAAATATCTTTATAGAAATTATAACAATTCATTCCAGTCCAGGATTCGAAACCAGGACCTTCGGAAAGCAAGTCGCTGCCGCTCGGCCACCGTGGCATCACTATTCAATTGTACACCAGTTCGTATCCCGCCCCTCTATCGTGCACTTTTCACATTTCCCCCGACCCCAAACCACATCTCATCGGCACTAGTGTTAACATAGATCTATTAATAGCATAAAGTCAGTCTATAAGTTAACTGGGAGAATAATGGCCATTCTTTTCGATTGCATCATAATATGATCATAAATAGTAAGACTAAATCTAAGTCAAAGTAGATTTAGGGTTTTAGAAAACCGTTAAACTGAATTTAATTAAAGTTGAATACGAAGTAATAAAACATACTAATAAAAGAGGAACATGTGTTTGAAATTGATTTCACAACCCACGATTGCCCCGCCTACGCTCAGGGCTGAATGCTTGTCACGTGGGATGACGCGATTTTGTAAACATAGTAACCACAACAAGCCGCGTGTCGATTCGACGTGTAACAGGTAGCAAGAAAGATAACCTAGTTAGAAAAAAAATATCATTAGCTGCTGTAATGATTCTAAATACAATACAATAGTTATAATCGCAAAAATGCAAATCAACCATACTGTTAAAACTTAACACTAGTCTATACTCTATACTTTACAAAGATAAAAAAAAAAATAGTAAGTACAGTTTATTCTTACTATTATATTGATCGAATTTTCAGCCCTTAACTTCTATGTCAGGATGGCCGAGTGGTCTAAGGCGCCAGACTCAAGGATTATTTCCTTCCCATGTTTCATGGGAGAGTATTCTGGTCCACGAAAGTGGGCGTGGGTTCAAATCCCACTTCTGACAATTTTTTTTATTTATATTTTTCGTTTGACTGTTTTTATTTAGTTTATTTTCGAAACATTTTTTGTTGCATTTTGCAATTTACGTTTGTTTCACCAAATTGTATTACACATTTCATACCGGTACAATAATCAGGAGTAAATTTTCACAATTATTATGCCTTTCCTTTTGAATCCGTGCATTAACAAAATTTGATTTTTTTTTAAAAAAAGGTCACTTAATTGTTTTTGTACTGATGAAATAATTATTAGTAATTTTTTGAATTTATAGACGTTATAGAAAAATTGACTTTGTCTAATATTTGCGTGATTTTTTTACTTCCTTTATTTTAAGTTGCATTTTCTGTCTGTCTGGGTGCAAAAATTGGCTTCGATTTTTCGACCACTTTCCGTGGTCCGATCGAGCTGAAATTTGGACAGCAGACTTGTGGCGACTAACAATACATTCTATCAAATTTTCAGTTAAAACAACTTAATAATGCTACACTTATGACAATATGCATTTCTTAAAAGGAAAGTATAAGAAATATATTGATTTCGCGTTAAAAATGCCTGTGCAACTTTTTATACTTTTTCGGCGCAAAGCTAGAAAAAAAATTATGCGCTAAGATTATTTTTAGAACAATTCATACAGAGTAAGGAGATATTTTTGAGATTTGCGACACAGATATTTATTTTTAATTACATGATGGTAAACTTAGTTTGCAAATAAAGGGAGTATGATAAAAACTGTGTTTTTATGGTTTTCTTGTTCTAGATCTAGTTTGTTAGTATTTTTCTATCTGTATTTGTGTAAGTAGGTCCTATACATGTGTTTGTTTGTGCGATTACAAAAATAATAAAAACGATAGGCCCTAACTATTTTGATTATTCATGTTTTTTGTTTTATATTCTTTGTTAAGACATTAATCTTCCCTATAATCTCATTTATAAAGTTCAATGTTTGTTTGTTTCTCTGAGAAAGGACAAGGAATAATTCCCCCCCCCCTTTAAAAAAAAAAAAAAGAGTTTTCCATAGAAAAATAAAAACTTTTTGCAGGAACATTCCCTTGGTTTCAACATGAATCAATCAACAAGCTATTTGTATTTTAAATTTTGATTTCTAAAAAAATATTTTAAAATTATTATAAAAAAATACGTTTTCTACTTGCTTTCTAAGGACGCACGTTTGATTTCGCGTGCATTTATTTTAACCAATTTGAAAATGTTGCTGACTTCATATTTCTAATTACAAACATTATAGGATTACTTTTAAATGATCTGCCGATTCAAGTAATGAGTTCAATTAAATAAGCGTTTTACCCCTTAATTTGAATAGTGCTGTTTAAATGAATCTACTTAACTCTTAACAGTGATCTAGCTTAGTGTATAAACAATGAAATTACTGGTAACAAGAAAATAAATATTATATGGTTAGGGCGCCAGTTAAGGGGAAAAAGTGGGGACAAAAATGGGGGGGGGGGGGCGGAGTCAGCATGGCATAATGTGTAAGAGGGTAGAAGGTGAAGCATAAAAAAAAAGAGAAATAGTTATGTCTAGTGAAATCTTTACAGGAAGGAGTAGGCGTTAAAAACTGCTAGCTATATTAACGGTCTACAGCTTTTAATCAATATGACTTACTGCTACCATTTATTGGTTTATATTGCAGACATAGATTTAACTTTAGGCCATAATTCAAAATTTAGAGTTTAAAACTTACGGCAAAAAAACAAACACTAGAGATCGCGGACATCTTTTCTTTTACCCGTTCGAAGTTTCGGGTAGATAAAGGCTTGTAGTATATAAATTATTATAAATATAGTAATTGGTCTCCCCCCCCCCCCAGAAAAAAAAGCTTATGTGGACTTACTAACTATATAATATGTGGGTATGGTAATGGAAATGTAGAGGTTGACTAGAATGCACATACATAAAGACTGCTACATAGTACATGTACACTAATAGATGTACGTATAGAATCCCAAACAGAGACATGTGTACAGATTCGTGACTACGCGAGAAAATTTGTACACAAATAGACACACATACAAAAGAACATACAGAGATATGTTCCTTGTTACCTTGTGTTCTCACGTGCTTGTGCATATTATGAACACAAAAATGTATGCACATATAACACACACACAGAAACAATTCATTGTGTACTCACATAGCTATATACGATATATATACACAAATAGATACACATTTAGAAGAGACTAAATATTATTTATATAGCATCTGTATCCATGCTGCTACATCGAGCATGCTCGGTGTGCTCTTGGTATATATTGCAGTGGCAGATGTATTGGTACGTAAGACACAAAGGCAATATTTAAAGAGAAAGGTCGTTAAAAAGGTCTTTTTTTAAAAAAGACTCTTGTTGTCCCAGAATCACTAAGTTTCCCTGTATGTGCTTATATGTCTGTATCTTTTAGAGTACACACATATAAGAACATTACACAAATGTCAACACAGATGGACTCATACAAGAGAACACTTTACACATAACGTAGAAACACATGTTTGGCAATCTCATCCTTTAATCTCATCCTAAAACACGTGGCCCGTGGGCCGCATAAGGCCCACAAATGGGATTTTTGTGGCCCGCCAGTATACTTACAAATTAACTTTCCAAAGGTTCCAGTACTCTTCTATATTATATTTATATAAATGACAGCCCACTCAACCAGTAGACAATAAACAGATTTTACAAACAAACCCTTCTATACAAACCATTCTATACAAACCCTTCTATACAAACCCTTCAATAAAAACTCTTATATAAACTATATAGAAAGCATTATATACGAACCTTCTATAAGCCTATAGACTATAGATCCTTCTATACAAACCCATGTATACAAGCCCTTCTGAAGCCATACATAGGCCTACAAACCCTCCCATACAAACCCTTCTATACAAACATCTCTATTAGATACAAACAGCTGACAACATAATGGATGAGACTGCCAAATTTAACACAGGTATAGGTTATAGGTAAATATATAATATATGTTAGGGACAAACCTTGCTTTGCTCAGATCGAATAACGTGCTGTTCGATCCTCGAGGCGTTGCCGTTGGACTCACGAGGGGATAGTGTGGCCCCGTAGTTCGGCCCAAAATCCGGTGCCGGCGGAAGGAAAGGCTCGGGCCTATCTGGCGCCCGTCTCTTGTGGGACTTCTTGGCGCTGCCGATGACGTCGCCGTTTCTGACGTGGCTGTCGGTGATGACGTCAATGTGATCCATTTATCGTGTGGCCGGTGACGTCAGTATGATCCATTTATCGCGCTTAGACAGTGACGTCACTGTGGCACCGGAAGCGTGCAGCCAGCGACGTCAGGGAGATCCATTGAACACAAAGTTACAATATTCACATACACAAAAATTAGGAAAGTTATCAATTATCACAGTTTGAAAGTAATTGTCACAAATGTGACACAATTTCTACACTGTCCTGCCAGTTCTGTTATAGAAATATGCATAAATTAAGAACTCATTATCTAATTCTGAATCAATCAAAAAATCTTCTCAACATTCGCTCTACCGAATTCATTTCGAACCTTATTATCCATTTGCCAGATGAGAACGTTCATAGAATACGCCCCGAGATTTCGGCCAATTCGTACCCCTATTTCGTTATTTATGGAAGACGCCCTTGGTTTTGTGTATGTGTGCTGTTGTTGTTTTTTTTTTTTTTTTTTTTTTTTTTTTTTTTTTTTTTTTTTGTTTTGTTGTTGTTTTGCATCAGAGATAAGATATTCACAGGAATTTTACGCTTAAATTTCAAAGTAAATGTTAACACTAAAACTTTACACTAGCATTAAACGATATAAATTAACATTAGCTATTAACACTAGAATATGACACTAGAACTCAACACCAAAACTTTAACGCTAGAAATTAATACTAGAATGGAACAGAACTTTAACGCTAGAATTGAATGTAAGAACGAGTCGATGTAAACAAAACAACAACACTAGAATTTAGCATCACACCGCTGCGACGCTAATACAAAGAAAGAAACAAACTACAAACAAAACAAACAAACAAATAAACAAACATGTCTTATAACTGTGACATGATTTCTACAAGAATAATTCCGTACGACAGATCGTCTGCCAGCGGATATCATTATCAACCACTTTTGGTGTAGATGTGAATGTATTATTATGTTTCTTCTGACAGGCGCTGTCCAGGAAGTGGTCTGTGGGCGGGGCCAGGTGGGAGGGAAGGGCGGGGGGTAAGCGCGTGAGAGTTGTCGTTGATGCACGGTGTTAATGTATTACAACGTCTTTGAGTTGATTATTAATGATGAGGATAATCTCATGTGAAGATTTTTCTTTTGATAGAACAATTTTTTTATAGAATATTTTAATAAAAGAATTCTTTTATCGAGACACTTTTTATAGAACAACTGCGTAATAGAGTAATAGAACAACTTTTAAATAGAATAACTTTTTAATAGAACAACTTTTAAATAGAACAACTTTTTAATAGAATAACTTTTTAATAGAACAACTTTTTAATAGAACAACTTTTTAATAGAATAACTTTTTAATAGAATAACATTTTAATAGAACAACTTTTTAATAGAACAACTTTTTAATAGAACAACTTTTTAATAGAACAACTTTTTAATAGAACAACTTTTAAATCGAATAACTTTTTAATAGAATAACTTTTTAATAGAACAACTTTTAAATAGAATAACTTTTTAATAGAATAACTTTTTAATAGAACAACTTTTTAATAGAACAACTTTTAAATCGAATAACTTTTTAATAGAACAACTTTTTAATAGAACAACTTTTTAATAGAACAACTTTTTAATAGAACAACTTTTTAATAGAACAACTTTTTTAATAGAACAACTTTTTTGATAGAAGAATATTTTTTTACAGAAAATCTTTTCTTCTATTGTGTGTTAGTCTATCTCTTGCTTTTAATTATTTATATATTTTTTTTTATTTCTGTAATTCTGTCAATGGTAAATGTCTCGTTAGCATGTCATGTCACATCCGGTTTTATTATTTGGTTTTTCTTTCATTGAATCTTATTGGACAAATATTTGTAAAGTAAACAGACGTGAAAACTAAAGGACTAGTGGAGGGAATGACGTCGAGACGTTTTTAATCCCCCTGCTTTCGCATTGAAAAAAAATATCAATAATCACTTAAATAAACAAACATTACCATATGTCCAACATAACATTTCTCTTGTAAAAAAAAATACGTCAAACATCACATTTATTCTCACAAAAGCATCACATTTCTCTTGTACAAAGTACTAACTGTTCTTGTCAGTTATCAGAGGTCATAATTCATTATTATATTTGTAAAAAAAAACACAATAATAACAGTATGCTCAATTAGTTGTTTCATTTATCCTTGAAAAAAGTTTTTATATTCTACATTTTGTAACATAGCTTGTGTATTATTACTTTTGTTTATACCAAATGATCACTATTAAAGTATTAATAAAAGACAGAGTAATTTGGCGAATTTAAGAAAAGAAAAAGATAGTTACGTTGTTAGATCAATATTATAGTCTAGTTGTATGGGACTCGTTTTTTTGTGTGTTTTAAAATTGTTAAGTTGTTAAACTACGGAATAGATAATGATTGAGTGAGTGAGAATAAGAGAGAGAGAGAGAGAAAGAGAGAGAGAAAGAGAGAGAGAAAGTGTAAGAGAGCAGAGATAAAGAAAAAAAAAAGATCTGCAAAAAAAAAAAACAACAGTTAAGACATTTGAAAAACAAAACAATGACTGTCAAATGGGATTAAATTCCCCAGCTCAAGTTTTAAGTAGATAAACTAACTTATACTGATGGCTTGGTGAATCTTGTGACTATATTTTCTATTACAGAATCAAAGCCAACAAGATAAAAAAATTAATCTGAACGTAACTAATTAAAAGGCCATTGTCCTTGTTATTTATTTAAAAATAAAAGAGAAAATGAAGGAGATCATATTTCCTCAACTCCTCTTCTAGTTCGAAACTTGTACAAAGCCGAAGACGTTTAAAATCTTGTTTATAGCATACAAGTGATCTTTCTTCCAGAATGGGTATCCGAGCATAATGATAATGATAGTGCTTGTATAGCGCATATTCCGTTAATGACAGTTCTATGCGCTGACGACAACTACTGATTTCAGAACGCGAACAACAGACGAAAATGCATGGAATGGGTTGCCAGAACAAACCAGAAAAACGAGTAACTTAACATCATTTAAAACACTGCAAGACTAGATTAAGACCACGGATGAGCGTAGTACGCAATAATCTTCTTTATAGAAAGAGCGCCTGTAATATTTAAGATAAGATAAGATTACCTACGACGTGTAAAAATGTGTACCCCTCACTATAGTCTACTTATACAGGCGCGGATATAGTAAAAGCTTCTAAACAGCCTGATCAAATTGTTGCTAATTTTGTACAATTTTGTGCTCACAAAAACAAATTGACATAAAAAAGGTTGGGAGGGGGGGGGGAGAGGGCGTTGATTTGTTACTGACGGTCAAAAGATTAAGCTTTAAGCTTTTTTCCCCCTTCCTTTGATACTAATTAGGCAAGTAATTAACATATTTCAGTATAGGTTAACTCGATCTGTCTTTCCCACGCCAGACATCATGACTACAAAAACAAAAAGTCCAGATACCATTAAAATATCCGTGCTTGTTTACAACTCTATATTATAAGAAGATTACAATGACACCATCAAATGCGGGTGTGTGCAACAGCCGACCCGCGGGTCACAATACGGCCCGACAAGCGTATACATTTTTTTCAGAATGCGTGGCCCAGCTTGTTGCATGAAATTTCTTATACGGCCCGTTGACAAAACAATATGTAAAACCCCTGATGCGAGTTTGTGACTGTCTAAATGTCATTTTCTTTTCATTGTTAAACATGTTTAAAAATAAACTCTTTGACAATTATATTCATCATACGTTGAGTAAGAAGACGTAATTGTGAGATTAATAGCGAAACAATTATTTTGTTTTGCAATATTTATGTTCATTGTACGCAAATATTACGCAGCCATTTCATTGGTTAGATTGGATAGAATGGGCCGTATTGCTGCTGAGAGTTAACACCTTTGCCCTTTATACAAGTCAATCTTATATAACTGAATTGTAAAATGGGCAAGGGTGTTAACTCTCAGCAGCAATACGGCCCATTGTGTTTTAGACTTGCGTTCAGAGATTTACAGTCGTATTAGTTCATACAATTCCTCCAATAATATTCAATAGATACTTTTATAGAATCTAAGAAAAACACAGAAACAGCCCAAAACAACTATAATAGAAATAGTTACAAAAAATAAACACAGAAACCGTAATAAACACAGAAGCACCAGTAAAAGTATCGGAATCGCGGAGTTTCGAATAAAAAAAACACTTTTAAATTAAGCAGGCTTTTTAATATAAAATGATGTACATTTATACTATCATGGTATTATTTTTAACTGCACAATTTTATTTATTTAAATGTTATTAATGTAACCAACTGCCATTGTCACACCTTCACATTCCTATATATAGGCCTATATATATATATAGAGAGAGAGAATTTCAAAGTATCAATTAATGATCTTAAAATTAGGTTCGAGGGTATTGACGTGTATGGGAACAGTTGATTATCAGAAACAACCAAGTGTCCGTGACCTTAAACTTAAACATTCGTTGGTCCGTGATCATAACAATAAAAGAAAAGAAAAAAAAGCGGCTGCTACATTTTGCCTATCATGCACACGACATTTAAGCATCGGCATTTGAATGTCATCTCTTCTCTACTAGTAAATTGTGACATTTGTACACGTGACATTTGTACACACACCGACCTGAATGGCATTGCCCACCTGTAGATAGATTTTCCAGGTGACACCGATCGAAGTGTATTTTTTTATTTTGTTTAAAAAATGTCTTTACTGTCGGCTTGTTTAATTGTGTTCGGAAGTTCATAGAAGGAAAATATGGAAACTAACTTTTAAAGACTAAATTTGTACGGTTTGTTTTAATTTTTCATTAATTATTTATATCAACCTGTTGTTGTTTTTTAAATTTATTCAGTGTTTATTGAAAATGTTTATGCAGATAATAATATATATGTTCATGTTCTTTTTATTATCTAAATGTAAAAATTTTATTTTAATCAATATAAACGCTTCAATGATGATTGTTTAACAAAGTGTTGGGTAAAAAACAACAACAATAACAACAATAAAAACAACAACAATAACAACAATAACAACTACGCCATGACCTTACCAACATTCCATTTCTCCATAGATCGACTGTAAGCAAATTTACAACTAATGTATAATTCAGGCAATCGTGTTATATCGTCACTTTTAAAAAGAACTTGAAAACACATTATTTGAATATTTACCTTCGTTAAACATATTTTTTTATTCCTGTTTTAATTTTAATTTTATATCGGTTAATGCTATATTTAATTGCTTTTTCCTACGTTTGTTAAGTTTTTAATTATTTATCAGCTTTATATTTCTTTGCTTAGAGAATTATATCCGTGTTCTTAGTTGTTTGTTGCTCAATGTTAAATGCGCTCTGAGCTTACATTATGTTTGTTGGCAGCGCTATACAAATATAATTATTATTATTATTAAATAATAACGAACAAAACATAAAATACTTTCATTTCTATTTGCTGGAAATATAAATAATCTTGGAAAAGGAATCCTCATTGGATCGACTTTAAATACATCCATATCATGTTGTTCCTCTTTTATCAAACTAAACAAATCTTTCTTAATTGACCTTAAAGTATCTTTGTCACACCAATATAATATATAGGGCCTGTCACGAGGCGTTCACAAGTCTTAAGCTAATTTACCTTAAATATACATTTTAACAGTAAAAACAAAGCTGTCACCCAATGGGTTAGAACAGGGGTAGGTAACCTTTTGCTAACAGTGTGCCAAACTAGGATTTCTAAATCATTTAGCGTGCCAACACTGAACAGCCTGAAAGTTAACCTCCTCTATTATACTTTTAAAAAAATATTTATAGAACAATTTAATTTAACTCCGTAGCAAGATCAAGGCCAATAGCAAAGGAGATTATTTATAATAATATAGAAAATCGTTAACGTGTTTGTGAATATCAACCTTTTTGTTAGCATTTATATCAAATACAATATTTTATTACTAAACTGATTACATTTATGGTAATTACTGCCTAAATATTGTCATTTGCTAGTCAAAATGATTATCTAACAACTGCTAATATTAATTATATTTTTATCTCAGTTTACCTGAGACGTCCTTAACGTGTTTCGCATTATAATACTGTCTCGGTATTATCGTCAAGAGGAATGGATACGTAGTAATCATACAAACTAGGTAGATAATGTAATGTTTGAAAATATACATGTAAATACTTTAGTCATATAATATTTATATAATTTTTAAATACTTTTACTGTTTGATCATTTCATAGTTATAAATTGTAAGGCATTTGTTCTTTTATAAAAGATAAAAAAGAAACATATTAGAAATATTTGCTAAAATAAAACGGGTTAATTATCTCCCTTTAATTAAAAAAAATTGTCTATATTTGATTCAATAGAGATGCCAAACAAGTTACTGACAAATTATTATTTCTTTATATAAACCAAACATTATGGTATTCATTACAAGAATTAATTTTTAGGGATAATATTTTACGGTAAACAGCTGTAAATAAACATGTTCTGCATTAATTTAAGGCGTTTATATATTAAACTTTAATAATTACAGAAATTACACAATATAGTGCTACATTTATTAAAATTAATATATTAATATTTATTAATTCAATAATTCAAAAAAATTTGTTTCAGAGAAATTTATTTTTAATTTAAAAAAAATGAGCATAAAAACTCTTTTAAATGTAATTAGTCTATATCAATTAATGAGCGGTCAAGTGTAAATGACCTCTTTGTATGCTTAAAAAAGCTTTTATGTGCGATAAAATATGTTCACAAGTGTAAGCTGAAAGTAAAAGAGCGAATGCTTAGGAGTTGAGAAGAGCAGATGACTTTCAAAGGCATCTTCCTTTCAGATTTGGTCCGCAAATGAGCATTTTTAAAATGTTTAAAATTTAACTTGCTGCATTTTAAATCCCCAATTTCTCTCCATTAAAAAAAATATCTACATCTAAGAAGGTTGTAGTAATATCAAACTAGTTAGGCTGGATGAAGTATAAAAAAAATGAGTCCATCAATTAAAAAGTCTTGCCTTTGATTAGATAACTCCGCTTTGGTTTTTTTCGAAGCACTCAAACTATCGATCTTAATATATGCCTTAATATAGGGATGTACATGTCCAGTTTCAATTCAAAACCATTCCAGTTGTCCTTGTAAATGCAAGTTCAAAGTCACTTAAATGTGTCGCAATGTCATTCAGAAACATAGGCTTCAACGGCCAGTTTTTCTAATTCAGAACCGGAAAATGTGTTGTTTTTTTTATCAATAAAAATTTGTTGTGTTTTTTTTTATCAATAATATGCAAATCTTGGAGGTCTCTTGCGTGCCATTGAAAATCGCTCTGCGTGCCAAGTTTGGCACGCGTGCCTTAGGTTGCCGACCCATGGGTTAGAATTAATGTATGGTTTAAAAAATTACAGTTTTGATTAGCATCCCTCTCGTGTCTACATGTTCTTATTGGAGGCTCGGACATAGCGGGTCGAGAAGAAAGGGTAGGCCTATAGCAAACTGTTTATTAAAAGAAAATATTTGATTGAATGAACAGAAAAATGAAATCTATATAATTGTCTGAGCAATTTACGAGATTGAAACACACTTTAAACACATTCAAACAATCATTGTAATCAGACGTGTGCTTACTTTGTTATAATTACCTTCATTATACTTTCAGCTCTGTAAAGTATAACACATTGGAATACGATACTAAATATTAACACACACACACACACAAACCTAACACACATACAAACGTTTGATAGCTGGGATGAGAATTATCGCTACCGGTACCGTTAAGACAAAACCCCATACAGGTGTGGGGAATTGGGGGGTGGGGATATCGTGGGTGTTACATGGGGGCGTGTTGGGATGGGTGGTGGGGGCGAGGCGAATGGGAGGTGAGTCGAGTAGGTGTATGTGTGGGGGCATAACAATGGACGTGCGAATGGCTCTTTACGTAATCGATTACAGAATCATATCAGCGGTATCGTGAGTTCCAATATAATTGTAAAGGATCGAAGTCTGGACGTGTCGGCGATAACACGGCGGCGGTTCAGGGGAATTGTACATGTCTATTTATAGATCTAGGATTCAAAGGGAGGGAATTATTATCATATTGGACAGATGCCTTCGTTCTTGAAAGGGTTAGCTTTCCAATTTATAACTCACAATCACACCCACGGTAAAATATTTTAGATTTTAATATATGTTTAGGTAGTAAGTTAAAAGTTAGTTAGTTAGATTCTTAGATTATTAGATACATACAGTTGCATAATATAGAGAAAGATAAAAAGGAAGACAGATAGACGGAAACATAGATAGATGCAAAGATGAACAGACATACTAAAAAAACAAATAGACAGAGAGATAGACAGATAGACAGATAGATAAATAGATAGTTAGACAGACGAAATGACAGAAAGGGATAGATACATATTAGATAGATAAATAAATATATAGATTTATAGACAGATACAGACAGACATATAGACAGCCTTATAAATAGATATATAGATAGACATACATATAAATAGATATATAGATAATTCACAACCACAATAGATAGATAGATAGACAAACAGACATGCAGACAGATAAATAGATACATAGATAATTCAAAACCACAAACTAATCACTAGCCATGCCATAAGAAATCTATCACTATTACCACAAAAAAAAAAAACAACTACATTTTAACTAACATACATTACATTAGTCAGAGAAACAGAAAAAAACAGACTGACATCCATCAGCCATGCTAAACTATACTTGTCAGACAAACAAAAGAATGACAGGTCATCTGTCATCGAGACAACAAGGCTGGCATCATTGAGAGAACCCTTCCCCCCCCCACCCCCTCTCTTGGGCTAGCGAGAAAAAAATGTGTGCCAGACACGATAACAAACAATTCTAACTGAACTGACCGCTGCTTCCGTCCGGTCAACTGATTGATTACGTCATTAACAGTTTCAACCATGGCACACAACCGCCGCCAAACCACCTCTCCCCCTAACCAAACCGACATTTTTCACATCGCCAGCCTGTGAGAAACCTGAATCCATTTTTAAGACGGTTTAATGGTTTTTCTCTGTTGATTAGAGAAAAGCGTGTGTGGGGATTTAGCGCACAAAATGTGTTGTGTTCCAAGAGGTGTTTGTGTGTGTGTGGGGAGGGTGGGGGATAGGAGAGATGTGGGGTGGGGCGGGGGGAGCCAGCCCAGAAAAGAGACATTAATCATGTAAGAGGCCCCTGGCCGTTTAAGTGTGGACAAAGGGCTGTGCGATTGTGTGGGTAAGTCCACCTTCTCCCATACCCCCCCCCCTCCTTCGCCCATGTGATGGCTCTATAGGAACAAACAAATTGTAGGGTAGGCTGTAATGATTATTATCAGCTACCAGGAAAATGATGAGCAGGCCATGTTGTGGTGGTATTGTGCTGAGTACATGTTGTGCTGGCATTGTGCTAAGTACATGTTGTGGTGGAATTGTGCTGAGTATATGTTGTGGTGGCATTGTGCTAGGTACATGTTGTGGTGGAATTGTGGTAAGTACATGTTGTGGTGGAATTATGCTGAGTACATGTTGTGGTGGAATTGTGCTGAGTACATGTTGTGGTGGAATTGTGCTGAGTACATGTTGTGGTGGAAGTATGCTGAGTACATATCGTGGTGGAATTGTGCTGAGTACATGTTGTGGTGGAATTGTGCTGAGTACATGTTGTGGTGGAATTGTGCTGAGTTCATGTTGTGGTGGCATTGTGCTAGGTACATGTTGTGGTGGAAGTGTGCTGAGTACATGTTGTGGTGGAATTGTGGTAAGTACATGTTGTGGTGGAATTATGCTGCGTACATGTTGTGGTGGAATTGTGCTGAGTACATGTCGTGGTGGAATTGTGCTGAGTACATGTTGTGGTGGAATTGTGCTGAGTACATGTTGTGGTGGAATTGTGCTGAGTTCATGTTGTGGTGGTATTGTGCTAAGTTCATGTTGTGGTGGAATTGTGCTGAGTACATGTTGTGGTGGAATTGTGCTAAGTAAATGTTGTGGTGGAATTGTGCTAAGTACATGTTGTGGTGGCATTGTGCTAAGTACATGTTGTGGTGGAATTGTGCTAAGTACATGTTGTGGTGGCATTGTGCTAAGTACATGTTGTGGTGGCATTGTGCTAAGTACATGTTGTGGTGGAATTGTGCTGAGTACATGTTGTGCTGGCATTGTGCTAAGTACATGTATATGTTGTTGTGTAATTATGGTGAGAACAAACTCTGGAAGATGACAACTTCTGAAACACTGGGACCTAGAAACTCTTAAAATCAATAGGACGTCTTAAACATTCAACATTTTAGACATTGCAATTTTGGTAAATGCGACCATAAAATAAATTGTCTGGCTTTTAATGAAGTTATAAGAGAAAGAAATATAAATAAGAGAAAGAATTAGTCTATAAATAAGAGAAAGAATTATAAATAAGAAAAAGAATTATAAATAAGAAAAAGAATTATAAATAAGAAAAAGAATTATAAATAAGAAAAAGAATTATAAATAAGAGAAAGAATTATAAATAAGAGAAAGAATTATAAATAAGAGAAAGAATTAGTCTATAAATAAGAGAAAGAATTATAAATAAGAAAAAGAATTATAAATAAGAGAAAGAATTATAAATAAGAGAAAGAATTATAAATAAGAGAAAGAATTATAAATATGAGAAAGAATTATAAATTCCTAAGTTTAAAAAAAATGTCTTGGCTTTCAATTCCAAAGTGAGATAATAGTTTTTGTTCATAATAATGATATTAAAGATCAAGACCTTAGCTATTTTAGACGTGACGCCTCTGCATACACAATGCTTTTTTTCCGTGACACTCAATACCCGAAATATAAAAACTTGTTCAATGTCAAATGAAGGGTAAAGTTGTTGTTAACTCGACAAGACATTCGACTCTTGGAACAAGACTCCGTTTGATGACCTTTGAAGCATTGTCCACAGCCGCGGGACAGCTTCCGGTTAGGGTTAGTTCAAGCCGTAGGGTGAGTCGGTCAAACAAACGCCTATTCAAACCTCAAAAAAAACAAAAAATTTCAAAGGAAAAAAAGAAGAAAGAAGCAGAAATGGTCGAACTTTGTTCAGCTTCTGTCGCATCGATTGCACGTTCTGTTTCAAGAATCAATTGCGCTGATCAAGTCTAGCTAGAAGGAACCCCAAAACACGTCCCTACTTCAAAAGTCAAGTTCAATTTGTCTCGGACCATTATAAAAACACAAACAAACAAAAAAATGAAGTGAGAAGGAAAAAATGAAAAAGCCATAACCTGGATGTAAAAAGAATGATTTCGACATCTATGTATTTTATATATTGGTTTCTTATTAGTTTTGAAAAGGTCACTTTGCATAATTTAAGTCTGAAAATGATGCGTCTCTCAACCCATGTAGACTAGTTGGCCTTTTCCATTTGATTCAAGTGAGAATCTCTGGTTGTGCCTTTTTTTAGCATTTCTCCTTTCACGGATATGAAAAGTTGAACGGACATGACGCAGAAAAGCAGCAAATGACGTCACACTTTCTTACGTCATTGATATATTTTATTTTATAGAGAGAGCAAATGAGAAAATGGTTTTGTTTCAAATTCACAGTAGATAGTATTCCGGTCAATGACATGACTTTTTACCAGCGTTGCCATCCGTCCCGATATATCGGGACCGTCACCGTTATGGACATTCTTGTCCCGACATCCCGACAAGACCCAATTTTGTCCCGATTTTGAAAAATACTGTTACGAGCTTGGCTCAAGTACTAAAGTAACGCCATCTGTTAGTGCCACATGTTAATGCAGCCTCAGTTTTATTTATGTCAACAAGTTGATGTTGACAAGGTCAGAGATGGCATTTTCTGTATCGACAATGCAAGCACCTGCTAAGTGCTAAAATTATGCGGGTATTAGTTTTCTATCCCCGCACACATCGCGACTTTGAAAATAGTATTTTCGCTGATGTCGGCCCAGTGGACTGATGAAAGTTTAACTACAAGCTGACTTGCATATAGTTTTATAAATACGTTAAAGGGAAAAAAGACTTTCTAAAAAAGGGTGAAATCTTCCGAAAAAAAATGGTGTACCTTTTTACTCCCGACGAGGTCCCAGCTAGATATGCAACCCTACGTTGTTACTCCACTCAGTGTTAGTTTCTAGTTTAGAGGCCCACCGAAATTGGGTTTCGGTGTCGAAATTAGGCAAATGGTCTATTTCGGCGTAGTTTCGGTTTTGGCCGAAGGTGTAGTGAAACTGTCGATTTTGGCCGAAAGTCAATTTTTAACTTTTTTGTTTCGGTCAGTCTCTATTATAATTATTGATATCTACTGGGGCCATCATGTTACAAGCAAGTTTTGATATCACTTTTGCCTTCGTATTTCAAATTCACCCTTTGAAGGGTAAACTAAACACAAAAACTTCTAGAAAAAAAATATTTCTGAATGATCAGAAGAATTAAAATATTTTTGGAAGAAAAAAAAGAACTTCAGTAAAGAAAATATCTGAGAAAGAAAAATCAGAAATTTAGACAAGAACAATATTGATAAATGAATTTCAGAATAGAATCTTCAAGGAGAGAAATCATTTTAGAAAAAAAAAAGAATTTTAGAAAAGAAAGAATTTTAGAAAAGAAAGAATTTTAGAAAAGAAAGAATTTTAGAAAGACTCTTGAAATACATTTCAGAACAATGCTATGAAAGAAACTTCTAGCTACATTTTTGTGTTTGTATTTTTTGTTTTGTTTTTTAGATTTGAAAAAAAAAAATCTTTCATTCCTGTTTCCGTTCCAAGCCTGCAGATAACAATAGAAAAATGAGGTGCCGCCGAGTGCCGTCAAGTGCCCTCGGTGCCAGAGCTCATCCATCACCTCATTTTTATTTCTTCATCAGAAGACTTTGTGTTGCGTACATGTTTTCTGCTTTGTGTGCTCACAATGGCTGCCTGGAACCTGACTGACAAAAAACATTTTGCATCACACATCACCCTTCTCCAACATCTGTGTCAATCCAAGTCGGACTCAAGTTCAAACTCAGGGGCAGAGTCCTCGAATGGAAAGGTGAGGGGGGGGTACAGCTACCGGAGTCACAAGAGGGCGTTTCTCCCCCAGCCTATGACGAGTGTATTGGGGGTGGTAACACAAAATGGCGACAGTAAGATTAACAGGAGAAAAAAGAGAAAAAGGGGAGGTAAGACAGTATGGACAGAAGGGTTGGGTTAAGTCACAATTAATGCCCCCCCCCCCTGACAAGAAACTTCTGGACTGATCGATTACACATCAGCAGCTGCTGGACTTCGCGCCGTTCTTAGTTGCCCCTCGCACCCCCCCCCCCCCGGCCTCCCCCTTTACACCTCACAACCCACACTCTCCCTTATGTAGAAATATTACTCGCCGGCGACTAGCTGGTCAACGTGAGATAGACAAGAGAGAATGGAGGGGAGGAGGAGGGATTGGCTGGGATTATAGATTGAGAGAGAAATCAGTTTTCACTATGCGACCCCCCCCCCCCGGAACCCCACCTCCCATCCCCCCATTTCCCTTGTCTCTATCTAATTTACAGCTTTTTTTCTTTCTTTTAGCTATACTTTAGTCCGTAAAAGAAATGACTGTAAAAAGACTTGGACGAAATGACCAGAAAGAACAAAATAGAAATGGCGTCGAGAAATGTTTATTTTATTTTTTAACGTTGTAACAAAATACTTTGAGATGTGGAGACCCGCCTTTGGTGTATACGGTTTCTTTAATACGTGCTAACAACAGATCGCTAAAAATCGAATTCTATTCATTAAAAAGAAAACAACACTTAAAAAAAAAATTATGTCCCATTTTTATCCCCGCCAATGAAAACGCATACTTCCTCTTGTTTGGGATTAGGCAACGTTGTTCTAGACCATAGGTTCTCAACCTTTCTCGGCTCACCGCCCCCTTTAACAATTTTTTTCCGCTCACCGCCCCCCCCCCCAATTTCTTTTAGCACCAACTACCCCCCCCCCCCTATTCCGCTCATCTGGACTATAGTTTCCGCAATTTTCGTAGGTGGACTAGACTTTTTGTGTGATTTATTATCTTTAAAAAAAATTTAAAAAGAAACATATTGTTAGGATTAATAGATGAAAAAAAATTGTCTTAGCAAAAGGTTTAAATAAATCAATATTAATGCGAATCGTTAGCCTGATGTGTTGCTAGCAATTTGTCTATTTTTGTTTCAATTTTGGATGCAAAAGCCTTAGGTCTAATAATTAGTCATATTTGTTATATTACAAAACAGAACTAGTTCGGCATCACTATTGAATCAATGTAAAAAAAAAATTTGTTTAAGGGAGATGATTAGCCCGTTTTATTTGAGCTAATATTTCTTTTTATTTTCTTTTATAAAAAAAAAGGCTTAAAATGTATTATTTTGAAATGATTAAACTAAAAAGTATTTGAAAATTATATAAATATTATCTGACTAAAGAATTTATATGTGTATTTTCAAACATTACAATAACTACCCAGTTTGTTTGACTACTACTTATCTAACCCGCTTAACAATAGTTTAGGGTTTACTATAACTTTATAAAACACATTTAGGAGATCAAAATATCATTAATATTAGCAGATGTTAGGGCAACAGTGATCGATCAGTAGGGTTGACAGTCCGGTGAACCAACCATAGGACCAGACGGCCGCACACTCAATGGCATCCTTCCGTCTCGCGAGACGATGGTGCATCACCGTGATTCGAGGTTGCACTTCCTCGTGTGGCTGAGCAGGCCTATCCTTGAATGACAGTCTTTTTTACAGCCTTTGCACACGTGTTCTGTGGGTCCTATTTTTTCCGCTTTTCTTTTAGCCCTTTTATTTATGCTCTCCTCCATTCTATTTTCCTCTGCCGTTTTAACCCCTTTCCTGACAGCAGTGCGCCAGGTGGACCGATCCTCTGCCTTCTCCTCCCAGTCACTTGTACTTATTCTGGCTGCTCTCATGTCTCTCATACAGACATCTTTATAGCGGAGGCGTGGGCGACCTGTCTTTCTCTTCCCATATGCCAATTCTCCATATAGGAG
Source organism: Anisus vortex (assembly GCA_949126835.1). Lineage (NCBI taxonomy): Eukaryota > Metazoa > Mollusca > Gastropoda > Planorbidae > Anisus > Anisus vortex. The sequence continues at coordinate 9,994,600 of OX421493.1, forward strand.
GTCCTTTGGGATTCTGCCTGGACTCATTCTTCTTACATGTCCTAGCCATCTTAGGCGCCTTTCACTGAGGACTGCGAACATGCTTTGGGCGCTGGCGCGCGTCAGTACCTCACTGTTAGGGACTTTGTCCTGCCATTTAATGCCAAGGACGCGACGCAGACACCTCAGGTGGAAGCTATTGAGCTTGCGCTCATGGGACGCATAGGTTGTCCATGATTCGCTACCATAAAGCAGCGTGCTGATGACGCAGGCCTGGTAGACACATAGTTTGGTCCTTTCTGTCAGCCTGGTGTTTTCCCAAACCCGTTTACCAAGTATAGCCATTGTGGCAGCTGCCTTGCCGATTCTGCTATTTAGTTCATCCTCTATGGACAATGAGCTGGAAATCTTGGACCCCAAGTAGGTGAAACAGTCCACAACTTCCAGGTTTTCGTTTTCTATAGTAATGATAGGAACGGAGCATGTGTCTTGGGCCATGATATTTGTCTTCTTTATGCTCACCTGCAGGCCGAATTCTTTGCAGGCGTTGGCGAAGCTTGACACAAGCTGTTGTAGGCCTGTTTCTGTGTGTGATATCAGGGCCGCATCGTCAGCAAAAAGTAGCTCGCGAATTAGGACCTCTTTCGTTTTGGTTTTGGCTCGGAGACGGGCAGTGTTGAAAAGTCCTCCATCAGCTCTGGTGTGTAACCAGATTCCATCACTACTATCCTTGAAGGCGTATCGGAGCAGTATAGAGAAGAATATTGCGAACAGTGTTGGTGCGAGTACACAGCCTTGCTTTACACCGCTACTGACTGGGAAGGCTTCAGAGGTGGCTCCGTTGAAGTGCACTGTGCCCTGCATGTTATCATGGAACTGTCTGATGATGGCGAGTAAGTGTGGGGGACAGCCAATTTTTTCCAGAATTTGGAACAGCCCACTGCGACTAACTAAATCAAAGGCTTTTGTCAGGTCTATGAAGGCGATGTATAGTGGCATCTGCTGCTCTCTACACTTTTCCTGCATCTGCCGTATGGAGAACACCATGTCTATGGTAGACCGACCCGCCCGAAAACCACATTGTGACTCTGGATAAACTCGGGAGGCTAAACTCTGCAAGCGAGTAAGAGTGACGCGGGCAAAAGCCTTTCCTACGATGCTCAGAAGCGAGATACCGCGGTAGTTATTGCAGTCGCTTCTATCGCCCTTATTCTTATATAGCGTCAATAGCTGAGATGTTAAAATATATCAGGTACATTTGTACCGCCCACTTGCCCTTCACCGCCCCCCCCCCAATCGCCCCCCGGAATGTCAGCGCCCCCTAAAGCTTCTCACCGCCCCCCGGGGGGCGATATCGCCCCCGTTGAGAACCTATGTTCTAGACCGAGCAGCACGGCAAGGAGGTTTGGTAGTAAGTCTGAGACCTTTTTGTCTGAGAGAGCCATGGACACCACATATTTTGAAAAGTAATTCTGTAAGAGCCTTACATTATGTTTAAAACTAAAAATTCAAGTAAATTATTTCTCTTTAATTACAATGAATGCAGAGTTTTCTATCTTTTAGGTCAGAGTTTATCTCCTTTACCACTTCTGATGCTGAGCTGCAGTAGACATTAGCTCATTTGTAGAATGAAATATTGACATGCAATTAATATGTAGATCAAAAGAGTCTTAAGAAACATTTTTTTTTATAATCGAACATGCATTTGTCTACGACCCAGATGCAGCCATCAATAGAGCCACATCTGGCTCGCGAGCCATAGGTTCCCGACCCCCGCTCTATTGGGAGTTTAGAAAATCAAAGAGCATGTGTCTGCTCTTGTTCTCACCAAATTTGAAAAAGTCTTATTGGAAATTTAAACATGTTGTGAAAATATTGTCTACATAGTTTGACCTATATTGCTTGACCTACTTAGCTTAACCGACATAGCTTGACCTTAATTTACAATTTCAATCGTTTTCAAATAGGTCCTATACTCTCTCTCTCGCTCTCTCTTTATCTTAACATAATATGAAGAAAAAAAAAATTTTTGCCTAAAGTTTTCCCAGGGATCGAATACAATTGTACGCCAGGTCGGATGTGGCCCGAAGGCCTTGATTTGACAGGGCACTTAGGTGTTTTGTGCCGAAAGGGATAAAAATGTAAGAATAGTAGAAAACTAAACAATAATATGAATTCTAGCAGACAAAAGTAAAAAAATAATGACAGTTCAAAACATACCAATTTTCACTATTATGTTAATCAGTTGGATAATCGGCTTACTTTATTGTTAAAAATCTTGTTTATATTTCAAGTAAGGGTCTGCGTTAGATAACTTCTCAGGATATAGTGCAGGTATATTTAGAAATAAAAAATTTTAGAATTTTTTTTTTCCGCAAGCCAGAAATAATTCTAAGGCGAGATGGATGTAGCCCGCGGGCTTTGAGCTTGACACCTATGCTGTTGGAGAGCAATGCCGGATGCAAGCCTGTGGTGAAAGCGTGAGAACCGTATAACGTTCTCGATCATACGGAGTGGCATTCGGTGATGGAATGGGTTGCCTGAGCCAGTAAGAAAAATGAAACAACTCAAACGACGGATAAGCGTAAGACGCAATAGTCTTTTGTATGAAAGAGGCGTCGGTGAGCCTAGCGAATAAGATAAGTTATGAGGCACGTTCAAAGACAAAAGCCTCTAATTTACATGACTCGAAATATCTAAAATAAATTAGAACTGAAAAGAGTTTTAAAATATATTAAAAAAACTAGATCTCCACTTACAAATAAACCAAGTAAGAAAGAAAAAAACGGTGATGTTTCCGTTGCCATGACAATAAAGCGTCTGTATCTAGATGTCAGGACGATTTAGCGGAAGTGGTGGAAGAAACGGACCACGCATAGCGGCGGCCATTGTCTAGTCACTAAAGACATTCAAATCAGTTCGACTGACACTTAACACAAAAGAGAATCGATACGGGGCGATAATCGACTCAGCAGTTAGCCCGTCGTGCCAACTGAAGGGGCCCGTCATTCATACATATTTCAGTGGAGCCTATTAATGATGGACGCATTCGATACTTGATTTAATGATGGGCGCATTCGATACCAGATTTAACGATTGACGTCTAGCACCGGATGGATTTGATTAGTCAGATAAAAAAGATAAAGGTTTTCTATTTTCTTAAATCTATATTCTTTTGGTATTTGGATTAAGTAACTTAACCCTTCCCGTACCGACCTACTTCTATCTATGCTGCCTTCAGTTCCGCTATATACGCGCCCGGGACTGTAAGGGTTAAAATACACTGTGAGCCTTAGTCTCAATGTTTATAACTCATTGAATAGGTATCACCATTAAAGCTAATAACTATACAGTCTAGACCTTACCATATGCAAGAACAAACGCATATACCAAAGACTAAAATAAGACGGACCGCTTGCTCTATTTATGGAGCTAAAGTGTTGTGTTTTCCGTGCGCAGCCAATAACGCTGTTTAAAACGTGCCTAAAGTTTTCCGCTGTATACAACTTTCGATTTTAATCTTAATTTTCCATTGATAAAATCATAGCGAATTATTAAACCGGAAGTCTAGAGGACAGGGTGTGATCGGAAAATTCCGAAACATAAGATTTCAAGTTATCAAATAGCAGAAATATCAAAGCAATCGGTCCGTCTTATTATAGTCTTTGCATATAGGTACTCTTTCTTCCCGAGTGGTATCCTAACATGGAATGGGCTGCCTGAACAAACCATGAAAACCAGTAACTTAACATAATTTGAAACACTAATCGAAATGCAAAACTAGACTCGGACCACGGATAAGTAGACGCAATAATCTTCTCTGTAGAAGGATCGTCTGTAACAAATAAGACAAGTTTAGATAAAGGCTAATAACCCGAAAGGCCTCACCATATAGGGCTTACCATAAACGTTATCAACAGGAATACCACAATTTAAACAGTTTCTAGTTCCTTTCTTGTTGATGTTTTGTGGAAACCTTTACAACCCCGACAGGGCCGGATTTAGACTTGATGGGGCCCTAAGCTATAGCTTGTCTAGCTTATAGGTAAATCCGGCCCTGAACCCCGAACCCAAACTGCCCTAACACTAAAACCATCAGTAGAATTAAACTATATACGAATCTATATTTACTATTATAGCCTACTATATAATATAATATGTGGCTAATAACAATTTAAGCTTGCCTACCCTCTACTCATTGAAACCACCTTTTATAAAAGTGCTTCTACATTTTAAAAAAAAAGCGGTCGGAAGAAAAACAATATTTTAAACAACAACTTTATAGATTATAATTAAAAACGCTTATTAAAAAACTACTATTATTTAATTTTGTCCTATATAGAAATGTTCAGCAAATTCAACAAGTTGCAAATGAATACATTTGGAAAAATAAAAAAAAAGCTGACAAATTTATGAATTGAAAATAAAAGCAAAAAACCTATTCGGTTTTCATTTAGATAAAAACTCAAAAGACGAGTTAACGTAAATACTAAGACTTACGACTTTTTAAAAAACGATTTTGTTTGGTTTACAAAATTCCTAACATCCTTGAGATGATCGTCTGCAAAATTACGTCTGGTAACCAAGGGGATTCACTCTTTAGTTCCCAATTCCAACATAAACATTCGCACTGACCTACACACAGATAGAGAGCGACTGGCGTTAGTTATGCAGACGAAAGGAGTAAAAGAATAATCTTGGATAAACAATCATAATAAATAAATAATCGAAAACGTAAAAAAAAAATAATAATAAAAAAATTTACCGGCAATCGTCGTACAAGCAAATTTCAAGTGGCCAGACTTTACGTCTGCAGAACAAGATAATGGCCACCTGGCATTATATCGATCACGGCCAGGATTTTTTTTACGTGACGCAAACTCCCCCCCCCCCCCCACCCTTTTTTTCTCGTTTTTGTAAATAGATTTATAACAGCTGAACACAATAGGGCAGAAATACAAAATAAATATATAAAGGAAAAATAAACTATAAAATATGTATGGTTATATGTGTATGGCATGTCTAAATAGTTTTCATATTGTATTTAGTATCGTCTCGATAAATCATTTCGATTTATTCATTTCAATATAATTATGGCGTCGAGAGTATTTGTGTACAATTGAATAGATGGTTATTTATTATGACGTAATAACTACATGGTCTCTACAATTTCCTAGTACGCATCTCCCAATGCATTCTGAAAACTTCGGGGAAAATCTATTCTAGCACTTTCTGCACCGAAATCTATATAAGGCTCGCAGAGATGTAGTTTGGTTGTTGTTGTTTTTGCATAGCGATAAAGAAACTACTTATTATCGACCAGTGAAAATGAATGTTATTACAGTAAATACGTTCAATCGTCTAAATTCTTCTTTAAACGTCTATCGAGTGGCTTGAGTGTATTATTTCATAGTGAACCCTTTAGGAAGACGACAGAAAGACATGTTATATAATATAGCAGTATATCGTCAAACTTAGCTTACAAACTTACATCTTATTGATTTTGTTTTTGGTCTAGATTATAAGCTTTCGGTTTATACAAAGTATTCATAATAGAGTCTAGTTTATTTGAACGGGCACTTGGGAGGTATCAAAGACCTCCCCCCCCCCACACACACACACCCGGCGGCCTTACGGTATGTTTATCATTGTTTAATGGTCTCCGAGCGATCTGTACAAAACGAGTTCATCTTTTGCTTTAGCAAGTTCATCAATATTTCATACCAATAGAGCCGAGTGGGAGAATCCAAAAACTGCTGACGTCAAAGGAGGGATGGGGAGAGATTTGCGAAGTTTGGTCGCTGGAAGACAAGGCAAGGGCGGGTAATTAGCGAAAGCTGCCATAGCGTTACTTGATTACCGTTCTTAATTATAATTGTTTTTTTTATTTGGTTCCAATTGTGTAGCCTACATGATAGACAATATGTTTTATTTTAATAGTAATAAGTAAATATGTAGATCTAATTAGTAATATGCAAATATCATTATATGATGTTTGAGCAGATAAGTAAAAAGTACATTATGCACCAGTTGACCCGCGAACACATTGTGACCATTCGAAAGTTACGTATGGAAAATGATTAAAAAATTGAAGAGGTCAACAATATAGAAATAAAAGAACAACAACAAATCATACAGTATACAACAATAATATACACAATGCTCAACGACCTACACACACACACACACACGCACAAACACGCACACACTCACAGACGACATTATCGGGAAAACCCGAAATCCCGGTGAACACTTTCAATGAAAGCAAAAGTAAATGGAGATAATTTCTAGTTCACTTTCAATATTCGTCAATTATTATTTCCACAGGACGAAGGCGAACAAACAAACACATTCAAAGGAATTTATGTATGTTGGTTAAGGTGATGCATATATGCACACTAATTACACCAGTTATACTTCCATTAATAAAGAAACTTTGTGCTCATAATGAGATTAGTTAAATGGTATTATCCTTGCATTTTATGGCTAATCATTGTATGTATGTTCAAATTATGTCTTTCATGTGTATTTAATACGCCTGGTGTCACTTTGTACGTTTTTGTTCTTATTGACAGTGTTATTCATTATCAATATCGTGGCTGCAAGTCTGACCCATGCTTGGGGTCATAGGTTAAAAACAAGAGCTCTCCAGTTATCTTGGGTCTGTATTCTGGAGTCTGTTTTTTTATGTAGCGTTAGACACAGTTAATGTATCGATATGGTATAGACCTAGACCTACAGCTTATTAGAACCATTAACCCTGCTTTTGTATTCATTAGATTGTCATTAAACTATCTATCTATCTATGTATCTATCTTAATGTCTGTCTATATAATGTCTATATATATATATCTGTCTATCAATCTATAGTCTATAATCTAATATAATCTAGCCTAATCTAATTTAATATAATGATAATCTAATCAATCACTCAAATAATCAATCTAACTATCTATTAGTTTCAATTTTGTTCTATTATAATCTAGCTATCTATTTGTCTATCTATCTACTATCTATCTATCTATCTATCTATCTATTTGTCTATATATCTATCTATTTATCTTTCTATCTAATAAAGTCTGCATGTCTATTTATCTATTTACCTATACAGGTATTTCAGATGCCCATTTAATTGATTAGTTGAATCTTGTGACATTTTAATGCTCCATGTAAAATAATAATATTGACATGAAAATATAATCCTTTTCTAAAGTGTGTCTGAGTATGGAAGGAAGGTTGGTGGATGCATTACGATATTCAGTTTTCAGTGTATCACGACGAGAATAATAAAAATTATATCTTTTTATTTCTGGCATATTACATTACCCGTATATTATATTACATGCAAATAACACTAAATGCTTGTACATACTAATATAATTAAAAAATCTTAATAATTTTTTTTTTAAAAAGTATGAATAAATAGCTTTAGTTTGACAATGTTAATTACATTTTTTTTTTTTTACTAACGTTGACAATTTGCACTATTAAAAAATTCAGATTTTCCTGAATATGGATCGGATTTATTTTAAGAACAATGAGAAATATGAGAAAAGGCATGGAATGAGAGAGAGAAAGAAAGAGAGAGAGAGAGAGAGAGAGAGAGAGAGTGAGAGAGAGAGAGAGAGAGAGAGAGAGAGAGAGTTTTACTTTTCATTTCGTGACTTGTTCTTAATATAAATATAATAATTATATATTATGTTACTCTATAGATCTTTCTACGTTACTTCTCTTCACGTCTCTCCACTTTACGTCAGTAGTCTTTACGTCACTATTCTTGACGACACTATTCATTACGTCACTTTTCTTTACGTCACTATTCATTACGTCATTATTTTTTACGCCACCATTCATTACGTCACTATTCATTACGTCACTATTCTTTACGTCACTATTCTATACGTCCCTATTCTTTACGTCACTATTCTTTTACGTCACTATTCTTTACATCTCTTCTTTAATTTTTCTTATCTTTGCCTCTCTACTAGTAGTACTAGTAACGCCTTCGTTTAATTTACTTTTCTACTTTCTAAATAAATACTCCTTATCCTATATACTTTTTATTTTTATACTCTTTACCTATATACTCTTAACCTATATACTCTTTATATACTCTTTACCCATATACTCTTTACCTATATAGACTACTCTTTACTCATCTATGCTATTTATCTACTATCTCTACTCTCAAAGCAAGCCTGACAGAACAAAAAAAGTCATATTTTAACTGTGTATTGTGTATGAATGCAATTTTTGATAGAAACCTGGCACCCGCCACAGGTAGACAGGTCACCGTGTGCATTTCAAAAGGTAAACATGACAGCCGTCGACTGTTGGATGCACCAGGCATGAGCCAAAACGGAAGTGATGCAGAGGTGGGGGGGGGGGGGGTTCCCTGACGCATGCGCTGAACGAGACGATGAGGCTGCCTTGGACCCAGATTGTACTTTGGCCAAGAATAGAAGATTTAGGGAATCGGTTCGGTTTAATATTTCATCTGTCAATGCTGCACCCATTTTGCTTTTTCTTTTTTTCGGTTGTTGTTTTGTTTGATTGGAATCTATTTTTATAATTTAACTGTCGCTGTTTGTTGAGTTTTTACAACAGTCACTTATAAAACTCATTGTGTAATAGGGCCTATTTGTGATGAGATAGAATTGTGAGTCGATCACATAAATATAATGTTAGACATGGACGTAGCTATAAACGTCCGACAAGGCCTGAGATATATAGGTCAGGCATAGACATAGATATATAGGTCAGGCATAGACTTAGATATATAGGTCAGGCATAGACACAGATATATAGGTCAGGCATAGACTTAGATATATAGGTCAGGCATAGACATAGATATATAGGTCATATAATGGCAGTTAAATTTACCATGATAAAAAACTTAATTACTTTGTTGCAGTTGTATAGCTAAAAATACACAAATACGAAAATTAAACATCACATGAAAGCATTCTATTTTTTTTGTAGGGTAAATGTTTACTATAGAATAGTGTAGATCAGGGATCGGCAACCTACGGAACGCGTGCCACACTTGGCGCGTAGAGCGATTTTGGATGGCTTGCGTAAGACCCACAAAAAAAACACACAATCCAAGTCTCTTCTACAAGAAATTTAGTTCTAGAGCAGGATGTATTTCCAGCTCTTGGCGCCCTAACTAAATTACAAATCCCACTTTGGCATACTGTAATCAAAAAGGTTGCCGACCACTGCTGTAGATGATTAGATCATAATATTTTATGTTCTGTTGATCTGCAACATTTTAAATCCCTGGACCTCAAGTAAATAGTCTCGCCTTTTACACACGAAAAAACAAAACAACTTTTCTCACAAATCAGCGAAACGAACGACGAAATTTTAACACAAAACCTGAAATTGCTCCTAAGGTATTACATGCTTAGACCGATACATATTATGGGATATAAACATAGTGGACTCGAAACCCCACTAACCACTTCTCTACGAGAGAATACAAGCCGAGATCACTCTCTTAGGGCTCGGAGAACTCGAAATCCGCTGTATCACGCAGTTGTGATACATTCACATAAAGGGTCGTCGAAAACGGTTGGCCGTCACCTTCCACTCTAAGATCCTGCAAGGCGGGGGCAATCCGCAAGCACGTGATCGACCGCCTCTTCCGCCTCCTCTGTAGTTTCGACACACCGCGAATCTTCTTGGGGCCTAGGCCTACTGAAGTAGCCCCCCCCCCCCTATCGGGCATTGCCCAGTTCGGACTGTTCGGAGCTAGACAATTGTAGATTATTCCTTTCTGCGGAGCTTCGGCTAGATTGGGTCGTTTCAGATGTTGCCACCCGCCTCGGCTCTAGTCAGAGTCGCCTAACTCGCGTACAAACACTTTCTACCAGATCAGCCCATATGTGTGCAGGCATATATTTTTCTTTTTCTATATTATTGTTGTTTTTTAAAAACCATCTCGATGGCCTAAATTGGTCCACGGGCCGTGGTTTAGAGTTTCGACAGAACATACAGCAGATGTTTTTTTCCTGCCACCCAGCAACGAAATCTAGACTTGGCATAACTCTCTGAGTTTTACGCTGTACGTTCTAGTTGTTTCCCCTTGTTATAGTACACAAAAAGAAACTACCTAGAATTTTACACCTTGACGCGTCAATCAATTTATCATTTTATTTTATGTTCTTTCTTTCGTTCTATCTTTCGCTTTCTTCTTCTTCTCCCAGTATTGTTTCTATCATTCATTAGAACACCAATCTCAGGAAATCGCGTAAGACTTGACTGGTATATCGGTGTGTTTGTGTATTTATGCGTGTGTGTTTATGTGTGTGTTTTTATACGTTTGTAGGTAGGCTGTGTGCTTATGTATGTGTTTATGTACGTTTGTATGTGTTTATGTGAGTGCGTTTATATGTTTCAAAAACTTTTTCCTTATCTCTTATGCGAGAAGAAATGCATATAAGTACTCTTTCTTCATGAGCGGCATCCGGACACGGAATGTGTTATCTGAACAAACCAGGAATACCAGTAATTTAATATCGTTTAAAACACGGATAAGCGTAGGACGCAATAATCTTCTTTATAGAACGAGCGACTGTAATTTATAAGATAAGATATGCGTGAGTCTATGTATTCATGTATGTGTGTATGTATCTGTGTTCTGTGTTTGTGTATGTTTGTTTAAGTGTGTAAGTATGTGTGTAAGTATGTAGTGTGTCTGCGTGCGGCATGTGTGTGTGTGTGTGTGTGTAGTCCTACAAATGTTTTCAGAATGCATTACACCCGCTACAACATCAATGCCTGTTTGTTGAAAGAAATTTTAGAACAAGAGTGGCAATGTTTATCTTGGCTGGTATATATATAAGCAGATTTGCGTGTGTAGGTGTTTGTTTGTTTGTTCGTATGTGAGTGTGCATTCTTGAATGTCGCAATCCCGTCTGCATATTTCTCCTCAGGCTTGAATCCTTTCCAATATAATTCGCTAATCGAGACTTCACGAAACTAAAGGACTTTAACAAAAAAAAAAAAAAAAGATTTCTGTATTTCAAGCCAGTATTGTACATTTATTTCTGGAGTGGGTGAAAGAAGCGAGAGTGAATGTGAAAGACAACTAGAGAGGAAAGAGTGAAGTCGCAATAGAAAAAGAAATAACAAGAAAGATAGATAGCAATATATAGAGACAAAAAAATAGAAAGAAAATAGAAATGAAAGAAATATTTTAAAAAAAGAGAGAGAGAGATTAGAGAATGGGCCGTATTGCTGCTGAGAGTTAACACCCTTGCCCCTTTTACAAGTCAATCTTTTATGACTGACTTGTAATTTACAAGTCAGTCATAAAAGATTGACTTGTATTAGGGGCAAGGGTGTTAACTCTCAGCAGCAATACGGCCCATTAGTCGAGTGTCGTAACAATTTTACCCACACTCTAGGCATTAATTGATCAATTTAGTTTAGAAATCCGGTTTTTAAAATAAAACTTAATTTACACAAATGTCAGAAATGAATTATTTGCCATTTACATTTTGAGTTTATTAGTGTAATTTAAAAAAAAAATCAGGAATTATCTGAAATGATGACATTTTAAAAATAATTTGATAAAAAAAACATGTTGTTTGTTTTTTTACAACTATAATTAAATTTATAAAAATATGTAAACTAGCTTAGATAAACGTTGTTGAGGAAATGAAAGTAGTTTTAGCTCTGAAATTATGTTTCTCAGTTCTTTGTTTTGGACTTTAGACTGTTGATAATTTAGCTGTTGTATTATAGACTTCTAAATTCTTGCGAAACATCCAAGATCGACTTCTTAGTATAACGTGCTTTCCACCTGCCGGAGAGCTCCAGTAACAAACACACACACGGATGCACGCACTCACACACAAACACACTCACACATACACACACAAACATGTGTGCACGCGAAAACGAAAGAGATGTTCTCTTTTCTTTTTGTTTCTTTTTTTTTTTTAATGTTTCCCAATGCATGTTACGTTAGCATTTACATCCGCTGGTTCTCAATCAGTCAATTATTGGTGGATCATTTTGAGGCCGGAACGTGTGAATAAAAAAGGAAATCGCTTCACGTGACATAGCACAAGTTCCAGACTTCTTATGAGTGTGAGCTATCTACGAATCAAAATCTTTGAATGGTAGTGAGAATCGATAGGGTTCATTGTGGGATCAAGGTTTGAGGACCTCTTTGTTTTTAAAGAGTAGGAAACTTGAGACCATCACTGTGTATTCACTCAATAGACCTCAATAGAACTTACTGTTGAAGTTTTCTAGATCAGCCTCACCCAATCAAACGTTAAAACACATTCACACTTAGACATTTTCATTGCACTCATACACGCATTGACCACACAATCAGTCAGACATTCATATAGCGACCAAAAAAACACTCTCAATTAGGCATTGACACGTCCACATACACACTTACACACACAATAACCTATTCAGTCAGAGATCACACATATTCACACCTATATTCCACCACACTCATTCACATCAACACAACAACACATATTCTGACACACGTGCGTTCACTCACACCAAGTTCACACTTACTCTGGCTGGATCAAATTCACACATACACCTTCACACACGCACACTTTCACTCTTACATTCACCTACACACACACATTCAAACATTTACACACCTTCACACAGTCACGCATAAAGATTCACACACGGGCACACATAATTCACAGACTCCTCACACAACATATATTCATCTAGCCAGTCAAGACATTTCTGTTGTGCTGCTAATGGAATCAAGATGTAATCATAGACCGAGGCTACACTCGAGAGCCATCCACGAGTCCTAAGATGAGAAAGTGACAGAAACAAGAGAGAAGAGCAGACGCGGGGAGAGAGAAGCACTCTATGTTTTCATCACGCTGAAATAACTACCCCGGCAAACCTGTAAATAAATACTCAAACAGAAATCCCAGACGAATGAAAGCAAGACATAGTACAGTAGTATATACGGGACTGTTTCTGTAAGATGATAGATGACAAGACATACAACAATATATATATACGGGACTGTTTCTGTGAGATGGTAGAAGTGAAATATAAAATTGTGCAGCACATTATTAGTTCTGTGTTAGTGAGGGAACCATCGTTATGATAGTACGACAACTTTTGTTTTATTTAGACACGTCAATCCACCCACAATCATGGTCAAATATGAAACACTTACTGCCATGACAACAACCCTGCAGTGGTACTGCTGTAGTATCGCCATATCGCAAGACATTTTTTAGCGCAATGAAAACACTCAGAAAGTTTACGGTCGAATGCATATCCTTTCTACTTCTCAATGAAAAAAAAACACGGAAAAAAAAGAAGACTTAGTGAAGACTACAAAACTTTTGTGAGATGGAAGGAAGAAACGTGAGATGGAAGGAAGAAACGTGAGATGGAAGGAAGAAACGTGAGATGGAAGGAAGAAACGTGAGATGGAAGGAAGAAACATGAGATGGAAGGAAGAAACGTGAGATGGAAGGAAGAAACGTGAGATGGAAGGAAGAAACGTGAGATGGAATGAAGAAACATGAGATGGAAGGAAGAAACGAGGAGATGGAATGAAGAAACATGAGATGGAAGGAAGAAACGTGAGATGGAATGAAGAAACGTGATATGGAAGGAAGAAACGTGAGATGGAAGGAAGAAACGTGAGATGGAATGAAGAAACATGAGATGGAAGGAAGAAACGTGAGATGGAAGGAAGAAACATGAGATGGAAGGAAGAAACGTGAGATGGAAGGAAGAAACATGAGATGGAAGGAAGAAACATGAGATGAAAGGAAGAAACGTGAGATGGAATGAAGAAACGTGAGATGGAAGGAAGAAACGTGAGATGGAAGGAAGAAACATGAGATGGAAGGAAGAAACGTGAGATGGAAGGAAGAAACGTGAGATGGAAGGAAGAAACGTGAGATGGAAGGAAGAAACGTGAGATGGAAGGAAGAAACGTGAGATGGAAGGAAGAAACATGAGATGGAAGGAAGAAACGTGAGATGGAAGGAAGAAACGTGAGATGGAAGGAAGAAACGTGAGATGGAAGGAAGAAACATGAGATGGAAGGAAGAAACGTGAGATGGAAGGAAGAAACGTGAGATGGAAGGAAGAAACATGATGGAAGGAAGAAACGTGAGATGGAAGGAAGAAACGTGAGATGGAAGGAAGAAACGTGAGATGGAATGAAGAAACATGAGATGGAAGAAAGAAACGTGAGATGGAAGGAAGAAACGTGAGATGGAAGGAAGAAACGTGAGATGGAAGGAAGAAACGTGAGATGGAAGGAAGAAACGTGAGATGGGAGGAAGAAACGTGAGATGGAAGGAAGAAGCGTGAGATGGAAGGAAGAAACAGTGGCTATTTTAGGAAGATAATAAATCCAAACCTAAATCCTGAGCCAAAAAAAACAACAACAACATAAAAAACCCAGCTTAACTTCGACATCCTTAATCTGTAGCTTTGATATGAGATGATGTCTAGATGTAGACAAACTTAGGGCTAGGAGGAAAAGGGGGGGGCAAACTTAGCAGTTTACAGATAGGGTTTGTCTTGTAGGATAATAGGGCGTGGTAGTGTGTGTGTGTGGCGCGGATATAAAGATGGTAGAGGGGGGAGATGGAGAGGAGGAAATCCATCGCCGGGCAGATATCAAAACGTCAACTAGACGAGAGGAAGCGACAAGGTGGTGGGGGCGGGGAGCACGGAACGCGGCGTCGGTAATCAGTTAATTAAATGACAAGGAGCTCACTCACACGGACAAGAAGCAGCACACGTGGCTAGGATCACGCAAGCACACACGCACACTTACACACATACATGAGATATCACCATGCACACAAACATATATAAACACGAGATGTCGTAAGACATACACATATAAACGAGATGTGTTTAGACACACACAAACACACGATAGCGAAACACGCGTGAAAATAAACACGAAAACTCACACGGAGAAAACTTGGACACTTGCTGGTGTGCTGCTTACACTCACGGACACTCAAACACACTAGCACGCACGGACATTGAAATGGGGGTTGTAAAATGTAAGCACATCTGCACGCAATCAAACATAAACGCGTGTAGGCTACCTACAAGTTTCAATTTAGGTTTTAGGCCTACATATATTCATACAGACGCACAAAACTAGTAACACTCTAAGACAAACATACAATATGTACTTATTAGAACAAAGTGGGGCACATCACAAATATTTGGTCTTTTACTCATTCAGGCACACTTAGAGACACACTCGTCACAAATATTTGGTCTTTTACTATTTGGTCTTTTACTCATTCAGGCACACTTAGAGACACACTCGTCACAAATATTTGGTCTTTTACTCATTCAGGCACACTTAGAGACACACTCGTCACAAATATTTGGTCTTTTACTCATTCAGGCACACTTAGAGACACACTCGTAACAAATATTTGGTCTTTTAATAATTTAGGCACAATTAGAGACACAATCGTCACAAATATTTGGTCTTTTACTCATTCAGGCACACTTAGAGACACACTCGTCAAAAAAATTTGGTCTTTTACTAATTCGTGCACAATTAGAGACCCAATCGTCACAAATATTTGGTCTTTTACTCATTCAGGCACACTTAGAGACACACTCGTCACAAATATTTGGTCTTTTACTATTTGGTCTTTTACTATTTGGTCTTTTACTCATTCAGGCACACTTAGAGACATACTCGTCACAAATATTTGGTCTTTTACTATTTGGTCTTTTACTATTTGGTCTTTTACTCATTCAGGCACACTTAGAGACACACTCGTCACAAATATTTGGTCTTTTACTATTTGGTCTTTTACTAATTCAGGCACACTTAGATACACACTCGTCACATATATTTGGTTTTTTACTATTTGGTCTTTTACTAATTCAGGCACACTTAGAGACACACTCGTCACATATATTTGGTTTTTTACTATTTGGTCTTTTACTATTTGGTCTTTTACTATTTGGTCTTTTACTAATTCAGGCACACTTAGAGACACACTCGTCACATATATTTGTTTTTTTACTATTTGGTATTTTACTATTTGGTCTTTTACTATTTTGTCTTTTACTAATTCAGGCACACTTAGAGACACACTCGTCACATATATTTGGTTTTTTACTATTTGGTATTTTACTATTTGGTCTTTTACTATTTTGTCTTTTACTAATTCAGGCACACTTAGAGACACACTCGTCACATATATTTGGTATTTTACTATTTGGTCTTTTACTATTTTGTCTTTTACTAATTCAGGCACACTTAGAGACACACTCGTTACAAATATTTGGTCTTTTACTCATTAAGACACACTGACTTAGTAACACACTTCTCACAAATATTTGGTCTTTTACTCATTAAGACACACTGACTTAGTCACACACTTTTCACAAATATTGGTCTTTTACTCATTGAGTCACACTTAGAGTCACACACTCAAACACACACGCACACTCAATTAGCTGCTAATCTTCTACTAAGATGCCCGAACCGGAAATAAAATGAATTATGTGTCCAATCGATTTCAAATTAATCAGAAAGTCAACCCTGTTTTAAATCAACACCAGACGTTATCATTAAAAAAAAAATTACACTGACAATATGTGTATAAGTAACATATCGTGTAGGCCTAATAGGCTACACATCACAGTATAAGACTAGAAATACCAAACGCTGGCGTTTCATTTCTCAAAGTTATAATTAGAAAACTATATTTTTACCATGGAATTCAGAGCGAATTATAATCCATTCGTTTCCGCCATTCTATCCACATTAATATGTCTGTAACACCAGAAGATTGAAAGGAAATTTCCGATGTATCCAATCAGTTTCATAGAATATGCAACAGGAAATTCCCGATTTTATTTTTTTTTAAATATATATATATATATATATATTAAAAAACAAAAAAACAATTTCTCTGGTGGAAAAAACAAAACAAGAACAGTAGAACAGCGACCAAATTTTATTTCTGGCCGATGTTCCTAATCAATCAATAAACGGATGCGATGAACAAGCCTAGGAATTAGAATCCTCACACGTATCCTCGTAAAGTGAAAAAAGACGAGGGGGTGGAGAAAAAAACCCTCAGAAAGCGTGTAAACATAAAACCTAGGCAAACAATACTGTTGCATCAAGGGAAAAATTGAAGGAAAAAAACAACACACAAGTGGGTGGCGGTTTGAAAATAAAAACCCACACCACAGCAACAACCCAGAATGATCCTCACGTCAAACGAGGGACGAGAACTGCAGGTATCACATACATTGGCCGTCTGTTGCACTACTACCCTCTATTTCCCTCGGAATGATCACTAGTCGATTCCCGCGAAGCACCCCCCTCCCCCCCTACGTTCTCTCTCTCTCTCCCCATCCCCCCGCTCTCCTCAATACCGCCGCCTCCTCCCTCTTGTACCCATCTCCACCACCCCCTTTCCCCACCTCTCCTCTCCCCTCCCCCCCAACCCTACCGTCTCTCACCCCGCCCGCCTTGTGTATCGCTCCACCCTGCCACGTTGACACGTAGAGTCGGATCTTAAGACAAAAGACCGCCGAGTTGGGGTGGGAGGGAGGGAGATGGGGGGAAAAGCTGTTGAGATGCACGTACGAGGCTGAGACGGGGCGAAGGGGGGAGGGGGGAACCACCTTTCTAGTTCTCACAATTGTTTGGCACTGTGTGCGCAAGGTGGACTACCCCGAGTACAACCTGTGAAAGGTCGAGTTCATTTTTAGGGCGTAAGGGGTGACAGAGTTGATTTTTTTCAATAAATACATATTATTGCTTAGATATGTCAGACAGAAGTTTTTCAATTTATTAAAATGAACTTGTCCATAAAATATGACACTATTGTAAACTATTTAGTTCGTTAAATTCGGTTAAAACAATTAGTGGCCGTGTAATAATTTAGCCTGCAGTTAATTCTAATAAATTAAAATAATGAAATATCAGGCCTATACACGTGTGTGTCTGTGAGTATTTTATTGTGATATCTCAGTGCGCCTATGTGTGCTTCTGCGTATTTGTGTGAGTTTGTGTGTGTGTTTGTCTTTGAGTGTGTGTTAACATCTGTATATATACTGAGTGTTAGCAGATGTATTTTTCTGTATACCGTGTGTATATATGTGTGATTTTATATTTTCTTAACTGACAACGCTACAAACAAACAAAAATGAAAGAAAACACACACTAATACAAATATATAGCCCAGGGATCGGCAACCTACGGCACGCGTGCCATTTGGCACACATAATGATTTTCATCGGCACGCGGAAGACCCACACCAACTCAATTCAAATCCTTTGTACAATAAATTGATTGGTGGTGTAGGTTGAATTTTCTGGCCGTTGGCGCGCTGAATGAATTAGAAATCCCACTTTGGCACACTATTAACAAAAGGTAACCCGACCCCTGATGTAGTCTACACACATTAAAGCTTTCTAGTCCACGCACTTGAAGCATACCACCCTAACTACGAGAGAACTTGAGAAATTATTCATGTCTTCAAACACAACAAAGAAATCAGTTTATAATAACACTCCCTATTCAAAATAGGATTTTATATAAACTCGCATCTCTATGCTATAAATGCCTCAATGACTCTGCCCCGGATTATCTAATTTCCTGTCTGGAAATATATACAAAACCACGCCCACTTCGATCGGCTGCTCACAAACTCAATTTGACGATCCCGCGGACAAAACTCGTGACAGCTGGTCAGCGGGCCTTCACCTACTCCGGCCCCTCCGCATGGAACACCCTGCCACTCCAGCTGCGACAAAGCTCGAACTTTTACATTTTCAAGACCGGACTCAAGACTCACCTGTTTATTATTGACTCCTAGCCCACTTACATTTTTAAACATTTGTCTGTTATTGTTATCATCGTTAATTGTAATTGTAATTGTAATTGTAGATGTAATTGTTAAGCGCATAGAACTGATTGCGGGATATGCGCTATATAAGCTTCATTATTATTATTATTATTAACGACAACGGCCAAAGATGGGAAATGAATCTTGTTTAGTTTTTTTTGAAACCACAGCGACGTACAGTGTTTCTCTCCCCCTTGTTTGAATTCAAACTGTACACACACAACTTACCGTGTATACTCTCGTTTAAGTCGCACTTTAAAAAAAAAATCAAAAATGTCTATTAAAAAAAAGTCGATTTGGAGAAAAAGAGTAAAACATATATGACTTTTAAAAATTTCCTATTCAAGAATAGGGGTGCGACTTAAACACGGGTCAATGACAACAAATAAGAAAAAAAATCCTTAACTCAGGATGCGACATATACGCGAGTATTTACGGTAATATTATGGCATTTGTCCGTTCTCAAAGAGCGATGTAGTATCTTGAGGTTGTCTTCCCTTTGCTTTTCTCTGGATTCTCCTCTCTGCAGGTTCTTCGATGCATGTTGGCATCTGCTGTTTAGCGTGCCTTGTCGAACAGCAGCGTGCCATCTGGTGCGATCCTCCTCCAGGTTTTAAGTTTTTCCAACAGATCTATTACAGTTGTTTCAAAAGTTGGTTTTGGAGTTTAAAACTTAATCAATGTTTAGAAAAACACTTAGTTAAAAGGAGAGAGAGAGAGGGGAATAAATGGAGAGAACGAAACAGTAAAACAGTGGGGGGAGAGGAACCTAGAGAGAGAGAGAGTGAGAGAAGGAGAGAAAGAGGTGGGGAGAGTAAGAGAGAGAGGGAGGGAAAGTAAGAGTAAAAGAAAGAGAAGGGAGGGGAGAGAGACATGCGGGAGAAAGAGGGATAGCGGAGAGAGAGGAATGCGGGCGGAGGAGTGGAAGAGAGAGGAAGAAGGAGAGGGAGATGAAGAGAGACAGAGGTTGAGGGAGAGACACGGAGAGAGAGATTGAAAATGAGAAATAAAGAGAAAGAGAGTGAGAGAGATAGAGACTACCTCAGATAGAGAAGTGAGGAATCCATTGACTACGATCTCATTACAGAGTCAGATTGTAATCTGTGCAGCCCAGTGATTGACCAGACTCACTCCCTCTTACCGCCCCCAGCCCCCCCCCCCCCTCCAGCTCACCAAGCCATGCACCCAGAACTCATCGAGGAAACTAAGGTCAAGTTAAAGCATGAATGTCAATGAGATAGTCCCAGGCAGATAGTTAACGTGGCTAGATGGAAAACTGTACAACATTGGAGAATGTCCTTTTTTTTGGGGGGGGGGGGGGGATAGAGATTTAATGGTGAAATGGCCTTTTGGGATACAAGCTTAACTTGATAGAATGACTTTTAATATTGATAGTGAACATGAGGTAAAATGGGTAGATGGCTAGGCTGTAGGAAATGATCATTAGGGAAGAATAGTTAACTTCTGGAGCTGTTTGGATATATGGTTAAAAAAAAAGTTATTCTTTGGATAGATAGTCAACATGGAGTACTGCGTTCAACCCACGTACCTTTCAAATTGTGACTGCTAAAGTATTCTTTGCTTTATGAAACGGTTCTTTAACGAAAATTTACTGATAACAAAGAAAACGAGTGTTTACAGTTGACATACCACTGTTTCCTTTAAACTGTTCACCGGGTTCAAGGTTCATGCCAGTTTGTCCACCATTGTACCAATGGTATTAACTATTCACGCCTCATAGTGGGGAATTAAACTGTGGACAAGAGATTGGATTGGGCAATGACCTACTTTATAAAACAAGGCCTCACTGCTACATTAGGATTTCCCATTGTGTTGAAGACCAAATTCTATCGCCTTTGTCTTGTGCTTGCCATTTTTACCGTTGCAATATTTACCGTTGATTCACTGATGCAATATTTAGAATTGTCATTTTCGTTGCCATTTTCACCGTTGTCATTTTACAGTCAAACTGCGAATACCGCAATAGATTTACTTTAAACATCCATCTATTAACCTAATTACTACGTTTCTCGTGATAAAAAAAAATGTAATGCTTTTAAGTCATTAATGCCACTTACAAATGAATATAAGCAGCCAAAGGCAGTGACGCTTAGAAATAATTTCCCACTTCTTATTTTGACATTCCTAAGAAAATTTCTTTCTTCCATCTTTACACTCTTTTATTCATACTTTCTCTCTCTCTCATTTATTTCACCCAACTCTGTTCTTTCTTTCTTTCTGTTTCGTTTACTTTTCATTCTAGTCTAATTATACATTTTCAGCTTTAAAAAAACAACAACATAATAATGTTGATACTATTCTAATCTTTTTTTTTTTGCTAATACATCTCTTATTTCACCTTCTTTCACTCGTGTATTTATCTACACACACGCGCACGCACACGCACGCACGCAAGCACGCACACACACACCAAATCACCAAATGCAGAGAATCTAAAAGGTAAGAAAAGGAGATCGAGAAAAGAAGTATAAACATCAAGAAGAAATCTATTTTGATGTGAAATTTTTCCACAGCAAGGTACCAGAAAGTTTTCGACACATTTCAAAGAGAGACACTTGTTTCAGCTGGAGGCTGCCGGATGTTGCATCCAGGATGTTGTTCCGGATGTTGTTCCCGGGACGGTAGACGGAAGGTGCATAATAAAATTGCGTGATCGAACTTGTTTTTTTTTTTAGAAAAAAAATATATCTCTTTGTAGCGCTTAGGGCTCATGTAAGGGAGATAGGAAGTGTGTAGGAGGGAAAAGTTCTAGTTAGTTTTAAAACAAACAATTTGATATACATTTCTCACAGGTTCCGTATATAAGTACATTATACACATACTATTAGCACGGGAAAAATAAACACATGAATATAACACACATAGCATTGGTGGGACAAGGTCATATAGCACACAATAAGACATAAAAAGACACATTAAACATATAGACCTATATGTAAAACGTATATGAACATTACATACATTTTTCAAAGTATTTCAAATATGTCATTTAGTTTTTCTGTTTCAGAAACAATGTTATGGTGCTTGTGTTTCATATAAAAAAATCATTAGCAAGGACGCGAATGGAAGACCACGATATATAGAAAATATGATATTTTGCAAATATGATAATGATAATCTATGATAAATAGAGTCAATGATAAAGATAGATTATATCATAGATAGAAAGTTTGATAAAAGCTAGGATATGATAGAGTAAATTTGATTGATAAAGTAAAGGCGGCTGGGCATTGTACTAGCCTTACAATCCGCTAGTATGCCGTGGCTACAGAAACAGGTGAACGCTGCTTCACAGGCCCTAAGGATCAATTTGGTCCGACGTGATTACTTTTATGTCAATTCAACTTCCACAAAATATCCCATAATTTGTGCAACAGTTTAAAATCGTCTACTCCACACTTCATTGTCTAACGAAGGGAAAGAACTCGGGAAATAAAAACGAATGCTTTGTATTTTTTAACTCTAAGATGAGAATGGGAATAAATGCATTACGCGATGGAAAGAGATTTGAAATTTAGATCTTAGATCTACACTGGCAATAAATATGTTGATTAATTTACCTTTGACCTCTCATATCTCTGTGTGCTTGTTTCTCTTACATGTGTATTTCATCTAGTACTTTAACTCTTCGTTCTTGGTTTATAAATTTATGAAGTGGCACTGTTTAGTACTTAAAGAGTTAAATATTTGTAGTTGTATTAATAGGTAAAGTAACCTTCGGACTAAAATGATCACAGGGCCGGTGAGCAGCGTTCACCAGTTTCTGTCGCTACGACATACTAGGTGATTGTGTGGCCAGCACAATGCACAGCCGCCTTTACTTTTCTCCAACTAAGTTCAGGTACTCGTTAAAGCTGGGTTGACTCAGGGAAACCCTCCAGACCCGGGAAAAAATCCTAGGCTGGATTGTATGTTCAAATAAATATTGTGTATCCTCTCTTATACAGGCTGCCTGCCCTCACTCTACGTGTCTCCCCCCCCCCCTTTCTACCAGTATATTGTCAAGACCACTCTACTCTCACCAACCTGATGGGACCCATCAACTAAATAAAATTAAAATTAGAACAAATTCATAATAGAACTGCAAGGTTCATTACTGGCGAATATTTACACATGACAAGAGTAACACCAATTGTTAAATTACTAAACCTAGAAACACTAGAAGATACTAGAGGACAGAAGAGCAGAGAGTATAGTAGTAATAATAAATAAGGCATTGAATTCTAACTTAGAAATACTGCACGATAACATCTGTTACAATGCTCAGATAAACATAAGGACAAACAAAAAAAACACGTTTCTTATCCCTTATGCGATACATATAAGTACTAAAGTGGCACCCGGGCATGGAATGGGTTGCCTGAATAAACCAGAAAAAACAGTAACTTAACATCATTTAAAATATTAATAAAAATGCAATGCTAGTCTCGGGACATGGATGATAGTACTTCGCAATAATCCTCTTTATAGAAGGAGTGTCTTGCAATGTACAAGACAAGACAAGATAAGATAAATGCGCAAGTCTATCAAATATATGTTTATATTAGACGAGTTAAGTAGATAATGTCTGACGAGAAAGGGTTAACGAAACTCACGTTAAAATGTCTTACATCAAAAGGATCCAGCATTAAATTAATTGTAATCTATTTACACAACATATTTGTAAACTTCTCTATTATAGTAGTCTAATCACAAACCCTAATTATTGTGATGCTTGTTCAGACACACCGGGATAGATTTTTTTTGTGACATTAGGACTCTCTCGTCCATTAGCTGTCATTTAAAATTCAATATATCGTGCCTTCTTTCTATGTTATACATTATCAGGCTCATATGAATTTTTTAACTTAAAAATACTGCACGATAACATCTGTTACAATGCTCAGATAAACATAAGGACAGAAAAAAAAAACGTTTCTTATCCCTTATGCGAGAACAACTACATATAAGTACTCTAGTGGCATCGGGCATGGAATGGGTTACCTGAACAAACCAGGAAAACCAATAACCTAACATCATTTAAAACATTAATAAAAATGCAAGACTAGACTCGGACCACGGATGAGCGTAGGACGCAATAATCTTCTTTATAGAAGGAGCGTCTGTAATGTATAAGATAAGATAAGATATGCTGCTCTCTATTAGCCATCGAGGTAATTTGTAACCGCTTTTAATACATGGGATTATATAACAATAGAAGAAACAAAACTGAGATATTACAAAAAAAACAAACTCGAATAAACTATATGTATGTATATATATGAGCTCGTCATCAGCACTGTTTTAAAGATGACCTTTAACCTTTTTTTTGAATTTTATCTTAAAGATTGGTAATCCCGCCCTTTTGTTGTTTACAAATTGAATTTGGAATTTAAGAATTCGAAAATTAAAAGCATCAAAAAGATGTATATATATATATATATATATATATATATATATATATATATATATATGTATATTATATATACTTTTGCCTTTTCCTAATTTAAACGAACAGAACAGCTTTTAACAAAGAAGGTAGTGATTTAGTGATTTTTTTTTTCTAACGACGAGTTAAACAAAGATTTTCCCAATTAATAAAAACAAACAAACTTGCAATTACTTTTTTTTTAAAACAATAACAAAACAAAAACAAGCTTAAGACAACAACAACAACAACATTTTTACTCAAATAAATATTTCTTTCGAGAAGTTTACATTATTGACATTTGACATTTGGCATTGAGCAATTAGACAACCCAGATTCATGGTCGGCTGCTGACAAGTTTAAGTTGAATTAATACGTAAAGGAGCCGTTCATAAATGACGTCAAGCACCTGGGGGGGGAGGGGGTTGAAAGATGGTGGGAGATGGGAGGGTCTCTAAACATATTACATAATTTGACAACTGTGAATAGTTGGAGGCTGTGTGTTTAAACAAGGTGGCGTCAAATAAAAACTGTGCATCATTAATTTGAAATGTTCACTTTACCAAGTTAGACTAAATTAAGTGAAACAATTATTGTTTTTTTTTTTGTTGCAGTCCTGATAGTACAGATACTATGATAATAGAGAATAGGAACATGCCGATTCTGACAACTTATCTCGTACATTACCGACTCTTCTTCTATAAAGAAGATCATCCGCGGTTTGAGCAGTGCCCTCACATAGGTAGGAGGTACGGGGGGGGGGGGGGGCGAGGGGGACATATGCCCGGGGGACGACACTTCTAGGGGTGCGGCAAATGTAGTCTAAATATAGCAAATATAGAACTAAACAAAGCAGTTACAGTATGCAAGTGGGCGGCGCTGAAACTTTTGCCCTGGGGCGCTACAAAAGCTTGTAAAGGCTCTGTGTTTGAGTCTAGTACTGCATTTCTATTAAGGTTTTAAATTATGATAAGTTACTGCTTTTCCTCATTTTTTTCAGGCAACCCATTGCATGCCCCGGGGGGGGGGGGTGTTAGCAAAACAGGGAGAGGAATTCTATGACATCATATTGGAAGGGAATCAGACTTTCAGTGACGACGGGTGGGGAGAGGGGCGTGGGGGGGGGAGGGTACAAATTGACCATAATCGAGCGTCGTCATTTATGGACGGCCCGTAAAGCATTAAATTACACCAATAATTTAATAAAAACATAGATCTGTGTATAAAAAAACCAAACCCACAAAAACAGGCGTTAACCGTGCACTCATTTCTTTTATTGCCCGAACATCTATCACTTCGGATTTCAACATTTCTCTCTAATGAGATGACTTCTCTATTCTATTTGTGGAATCAAAGACTTTTTCGCCAAGTCAACAAATAAACAGAAATCCGAAGAAAATCTAAAAGAACCATTTACTTTCACTGTTTAATTATTCAATCGCAGTTCCTACCCCTCGCCACCCCTCCCCTAGTCCTCGAAACATGGCACTGGCCTGGTGAATTATGTAAGTTTTTACAACGGTTGAGTAATTGAAGCTAATGAAGAGTTTCTCTCTCTCTCTCTCTCTCTCTCTTTGACTCATCCCACGTGGAATCAAGATAACCAAAAGGGAGAGAGAGAGAGAGAGTATGCCGATAATTTATTACGTAGGAAGCCTGGGACTAGCTTGGTCTCTACTCACTAGTGACGTAATCAATACTCAAGGGAGGGAAGCGTTGACAATGAGGTACAGTGTCTCGTCGATTGAGTAACCTAGATTCCCCACTAGACTAAAACAACAACAGGAACAATCAGCAACAGTACAGTTGGTTTAATTGCAATTAGTGTTTAAAAAAGGAGTGACCATATAAGGGCATGGAATTTTACAGAATATTAAGGGGAATCATTTTGTGTGGGACATGCCGCCATCTTTAAAACTGTACTGATGGCGGGCTCGTGGCTACAATAAGGTGCACGACGGGCCGAGCCGGCGGCGAGTACGGCTGACGTACCGAAGGTGCTGGGCTCGAATCTTGTAGCAGGTTAGGATTTGTTCTCGGGTTCTGGAGGTTGTCCCTCTGTCCTCCCTCGGAATGGTACTTGACGTTAGTTAGGATAAAGCAAGGGCGGCTGGGCATTGTGCTGGCCACCCATTACCCTAGTATACCTTGGCCACAGAAACTGTGGATCAATTTGATCTGACGGATGTTTTTTTTTTTTATATAACACATACAATGTAAAGATTTCTTTTGATGTAACTAAGATTTTTTTTTTTACAATTTAATAGTCAGAAGCTCTATACCAGAATTGTTTCAAAACTTTTGATTTTCATGGCCGGGTTATTTTGTTCAATTATTGTAACGCATAAACATTATTTTGACTAAACTAGTCTATAAATAGCACACGAAGGCTGTGAGTTTCCACACTATTTCACTGCTCTTTTTGCGACCAGATAATTTTGTTTTCTTTGCCCGGTAATGTGTCGACACCTCTATGCCCGGTGCCGGGTCGTGATTTCTTTGCCCGATGCCGGGTCGAGATCACTTTGCCCGGTGCCGGGTCGAGATCTCTTTGCCCGGTGCCTGGTCGAGATCTCTTTGCCCGGTGCCTGGTCGAGATCTCTTTGCCCGGTACCGGGTTGACACTTCTTTGTCCGGTACCGGGTTGACACTTCTTTGTCCGGTACCGGGTTGACACTTCTTTGTCCGGTACCGGGTTGACACTTCTTTGTCCGGTACCGGGTGGACACTTCTTTGTCCGGTACCGGGTAGAGACCTCTTTGCTCTGTACCGGGTCGAGATCTCTTTGCGGTCGAGCGATACTTTAGCACTAACGACTTGTCAAAAATATATAGAAGTTGTCCTTCTACAGACTTGTCGCTAAGTGATAAAGTTTTTCTTTTTAGCCAAGTTCAGGAGCATTGGACTTAAAGACATTTGAAACTTTTTAAAGAAGGATTTTTAACATTTATCATAGATGTAGAATGAATAGATCGCTTACTACCCAACAGGCTGCTAAGACTTCGAACTCCATCCATAGAGAAATCAAAGATCATTGGTGAGAACAAACAGGAAGTGTTCGTATACATTATTATTCTTTTGTAGGTCAGTGTAATTCGATTATGACTTTGTAACTTTTCCAAGCGGGATCACCATATTGCATTATTGGTTTAAGTAATAATTGAAGTATTTCTTTGGGTTAAAGGAGTTATTTCTCTTAGTTAACAATAAAAATTGGTCTTTATCATATGCCATATAGACTAGTAATAATGTAATAATTCCACTTTTTAAAATATAAAAATAATATACGTATTACAAATCTATAAATTAATGAGTTATTATATATGCCCTGAGCTAATATAGCCCACGATCACCAATGGAAAAATGGCTTTTATGCACGATCTATGTACGATCTAGACTGCAGGGTTATTAACTTAAGTTGGACATATAATTGGACATAGGTGGACGGGACCAGTTTGTCCACTCGGCATTCATCTATAGCGAAGCTCTTCTGTAAACATTACACAGACATTGCGTAGATTGAATTTATAACGGGAACAATGTTTTGTTGTTGTTGTTGTTGTTTTTTTATATCTGATTCATTATTATATATATTACTAGTGGTTATGCCCGTCAAAATGACGGAGAAACGAACGACTACAATATTACAATATTAGTTAAGTTAAGTTAATATTAATGTTAAGAGAGAAAGAAAAGAGACTATTAAAATGAACGTTTCTTTTCGGTATTTAGTTTTTGTTCTTTTTAATTGTTTCTGACCCTGGCATATGCATAATAATTGTTACTGTCAAGCGTCTGATATTATAACGTAGCAAACAGTTGTGTTGACTTGACTTGTTATTAAAAATAGCCTATTAAATTAACAATAATATACTATCTAAAAGAAAAAAAAACCACAATACCAAACAATAAAAGGTAAATAATAAAAAAAAGCGTAGAAAATAATATTTCAATACAATACAAACTAAAGTGATAACGATTTTTTCGGTATTTAATTTTTGTTCTTGCTTATTGTATTAATAAAACAGTGTTGAGAATGTTTCTTTCGGTATTTAGTTTTTGTTATTTTTTTTTTTGTTTCTGGTCGACCTGAACCTGACATATGCATAAGAATTGTGGCCTCAAGGACTGGCGTAGTGTGTAAACCGCCGATACATTCCCATTAAGAATACACTGGCGGGCGAACGCATGGGGCACAGGGGGAAGAAGCAATGGACGCTGCAATCCCGTCTCGAGAACCACCCGGTGCCTGGATGCATGTACCTATAGTATAGGATTTGTGCTACCGGGTGACAGTGCAGGTATACGGGCGAGCCACTACGATAATGATCCTTAGGGGAACCGCAGTGAACGATCGCTGGGCTGCGGAAACCTTCCCCGTTACACGGCACGCCACGCCTTGGGCGTGTCGTTGGGTGGCTGGAGCCTGGACAGAAATTGCTCAATCCTAAGCGTTACGCCCTGGACACAAGAGCCGAAAGGCTAGTCCGGGTTTTTTAAAGAGACTTTTAAATTCGATATTAAAATGTAGCGAACAGTTGTGTTGACTTGACTTGTATATTGATAATGTTTCTTTCGGTATTTAGTTTTTATTTTATATATTGTTGCTGTCAATCTTATGGTACCCGGTATTTGAAAGTAATCATTTATAAGCCTAACTTGTTTTTTTTATAATTCGTAACATTTAATTTATAGGGTGTATAAAGTCGCCTTTTAAAGGATATTCTCCAATAACAACGTAAATCCATTAAATAATTAAAACATTTGGTTACTTTTACTTAAAAGGATAATGCAAACATCAATAATGAAAAAATAATTTCATAGACATTACGTCATACGCTAGTATTTTGTTTAAAGTAAACCATTGAAACTCTCTAAGCCAAATTGCAGTGCGTAGCTTTTAAAAAAGGTCTCGCCACATTAAAAAAACAACAGTAGAATTGGGAAAACCCGGAAAGACCCTCGCGTTCAACATAGTGAATGTCGCGTTCAATATAGTAAATGAACGGAAATGGCCATTTGCTATGTACCGTTATATTTATTTGCATAGATGGATATGACATTTTGGATTTTTTAAATCAACACATTTATGATTATAAGTGATAAAATAAAATTATCTTTTGGAGGACGTTTCCAATTTATACATTTAATTTTTGGCCCGAATAGTCAAACGGCTTAGGAGCCTATAGCGAACAAACATATATATAAATATATATATATATATATAAACAAATATATAAACAAACTCACGGTAATTATATATGTTGATGATTGATGATTTAAGATATCAATAGATAGATATCAATATCACCATGACGATTAGTATGACGTCCGAACCATGACGTGGTATCATACACTTGAACACACACAAACACACACACACACGTGACCGTGTCACACATTCAACGCTTCATCAACAGGCGCAGCCACGTTACGGATGACGTAGAATCTCCCAAGGGAGATTATCACAATAATCAACTCATGGGAGTGAGAAAAAAAAAATTCTTACGCATAACGCAAACAAACACGTAAAAAAAAATGGGGTGGCGGCCAAGGTCAAATGAGTTTAAACACAGGCGGTGAGATTTTTGGGGAGGGGAACTCATTGGAATGTGAGAATCGATATATGCCTCCCTCCCCTCCATCCCTCCCCGGCCACACACACATTGCAGAATCTAAATAGAGAGGTATCTTTGGGCGGTACGGGAGGGGTGTAGAAAAGGGTGGGGTAATCTTTGTTATTCGTCGTTTTCACATTACGTCATCACAATTGGAGTGTCAAGAATAGCCAGGTCCTATGCCTGATCACGGATGATTTTTTAGAGTACCTTCCCCCTTGGCATTTCGCCTGACCCTTGACCTCTAGCTTCTCTTACAATACACCCCCCCCCCCAATTATTATTGTATTCTTCCTCGTCGATAGAATTGATTGGTCGTTTTTTTTAGCCACGTAACCTTCGATTCCGTTGACCCATTTTGAGTGGTGAGCCAATCTATCTATCTATGACTATCTATCTATCTATCTATCTATCTATCTATCTATCTATCTATCTATCTATCTATCTATCTATCTATCTATCTATCTATCTATCTATCTATCTATCTATCTATCTATCTATCTATCTATCTATCTATCTATCTATCTATCTATCTATGACTATCTATCTATCTATCCGTCTGTTTCTCTCTATATAAATATCTATATCTATATCTATCTATCTATCTATCTATCTTCTAATTTAGTCAACTGTCTGTCCGCCTACCTATTTCTGCCTGCCTAAACAACCAAGTAATAATGCTCACAAATATACATCTTCTGAAAAAAAAAAGAAAAGATTCACCACTCCAATCTCACAGATGCTCTTAAAGACTCGACACCGGGCTCGCCAGACGATTCATATGCAAATTTCCTTGTCCCCATCTTCGCGCAACGATCTTCGGGCCACTGACAGTTTGAAAGGAGGACGTTTACTTTAGTTGTGCCTGGGGAGAGGGGGCGTAGGATGGGGCGTTTCACTAGGGAGCGAGGGGGGGGGGCGTGGAACTGGGCGGTCGTTTAGATGTACGTCGATCATCTTTGACTGATCAATCTACATATCACTACCGAGTCTCTGCTTCGTTCGCAATTTCCAAAAGTTAAAAGCCAACAAGAGCAACTGTCTGAACATATTAATGGAAAACGTACTATTAGTTACTGACGCGATATTTAGAACATCAGTCCTTTACAGCATTATATTTACAACACAGATTTACACATGGACTGTTTTACCCTTGACTTCTGCATAATCTGATTACTCACACTCAAGCACACACGGCAACTCAACAGACAAGCGTCCGCCACCTCAACTAATACAAACACGAGATCTTTGAACCCATGTTGAGTTGTTTTTTTTAAATGTATATTTCTCGTACAGATCAAAATAAATTTCCCTACAGACCAGCTCATGCTCCACAACCCTTGCCCAAAGTCCATCTCTCGCCCCAGATCAACTTTTTGCTACAGACCAACACTCGCTCTCAATGCGCATAGAGCCATCGATTCAGAACAACTATCGCTCCAGAATAGAACTCTTCTCCAGACCAGCTATCGCCCCAGATAAACTTTTTGCTCCAGACCAACCCTCGCTCCATACCTACCCTCGCTCCAGAAGAACTTGTTCTCCAAATCAACCCTCGCTCCATACCAACCCTCGCTTAACCCTCGCCCCAGAACAACTCTTGCTACGAAACAAATCTCTCTCTTGACAAAACTCTCGCTTCGGGAACACATTTTTTTCTCTAAAACGATTCTCGCTCCGGAGCGACTCTTGCTCCAGATTATAACTCTACCCTCAGAACAGTTCTCCCCGTCTCCCTGTTCTACTCTTTCATCTCAAAGATTTAAACACCCACAGCAGCCCCCTCCCCCCCCCCCCCCCCAGTGGCCCCTCAGAGGGTGCTTTTCCCCAGAATTCGACTTATGTCTTCGATTATTACTTCCCTTTAATATAAGCTTGCACTGGATGGCGCCAAAATCAAAGAACAACAACTGCATGTAATGTTAAATTATCATCAAAAATTTGTTTTTTTTAAAAGAAATTCTTCCTTCAAAAAGGTAGCTGTTTTGCAGGGCCCTGGTTGAATAGATGTACGAGGATGAAGGGAGGGGGGGGGCTGGGGGTGCACCCTCTTTATTTATTTATTATTATTACTATAGAGTTTGGGAGTTGATGTGACCTTAACGGCGATTAGTCTAACCCAAAAAATTGTTTGCCAGGAGTTTGCTCACGCAACAATTCATCAATCTCAAGTTTTGACTTAAAAATATTATTTTACAATCTGTTATTTTTTTTGTGTTTTTATATAAATTTAAAAACAAAATTTTTGTTTTTGTAAAAGAGAAAATCTGAAATATTTTTCTTGTACACCGTGACTACCACACTATTGACCAAATGAACTTTAAAACTCTTTACTTGATAAATGTTAAGACTACTAAGTTACAAAACATTTCTTTTTCCACACTAATACCATGATACAAAGTAAAACTTTGAACTAATAATAATAAGCTTATTTATATTGCGCTGCCAACAAGCATGAAATCTCAAAGCTAGGTAAGTCTACATAACAAAGTGTAGTTTTTTTTTATCACACCAAAAGATAATAATAATATATAGATCTAGCACCGTTTGAAAATATACAAAAACTTTTCGAAAAACATAAGATAAAATAATATAGTATATACACCAAAGACTATAATACGATGGACCGGTTGCTTTGATATTTCTGTTATTTGATAACTTGAAACACTTAGTTTCGGAATTTCTCGGTCGCACCCTGTCCTCTAGACTTCCGGTTTGGTAATTCGCTATGATTTTCTCAATGGAAAATTATGATTAAAAATCAAAGCAAGCGGTCCATCTTTTTAATAGTCTTTGCATTAACACATCTGAATTTACAGTTGCGTGACCGGGGTGGGGTGGGGGGGTCAATATAACTGTCTTTAAAACTATTTTAAATTCTAAAAAAAAAATGTAAACAAAAAATCATTGGTTTTTGTTTACAGGAAGTTTTTGGAATAGGTTGAAGTGGCGGGGGCTGTTTT
Organism: Anisus vortex; assembly: GCA_949126835.1. NCBI lineage: Eukaryota > Metazoa > Mollusca > Gastropoda > Planorbidae > Anisus > Anisus vortex. Next base: position 10,027,481 of record OX421493.1, read on the forward strand.
TTTTTCCCCATTCCCCGCCACATGACTACGCCTACTCACTAGTAAACACGATGTAAATAAAACAACAAAGGACTTCAATAAACAATGGCTACTGTCTACATTAAGTCGAACGAGTGAATTGACTGGAGCCTCAGTTTTGCCTTGATCAGATGTCGGGTCTTGGGTTTAAAAAGCATGTTTAAAGCATCATTACCGCCCAGTGTAAATATCAAGTTATTTATCCACTTCATAATAAGACGATCGGCGGATATTTACCTGGCTGGCTTTGACTTATAGTTAATTAAAATTGCATCGACTTCAAACAAACGTTGTTTTTCAACTTGAAAGCGCGCATTCCGAATAAACACACACACAGACACACACGCTAATAAACACACAGATACACACGCTAATAAAGACACAGACACACACGTTAAAAAACACACAGACACACAGAGACGAATACGCGCTAATAAACACACACGCATACACACAGAATAAACTGTTAGCGGAGGAAAAAAAAATAACTACCGTAAAATTTTATTTTACAAAAAATATTTGCTCTATAAATGAATTAAGGAATCTGACCCAAAGGTCATATTGGCCCATATCTCGTCTTTGACATAAGACAGGGACTTCCGGTTAATCTGTCATATCCGACAGGAATACAGTATCCAACACGCCCCTAAAGATTAGCCAACGGACAAAATAAAAAGGATAAGTTCTGTGTTTTGAAAAAACAACAAATAACAGACCACGCCTAAACAAGCGTAACAATCAGATACTCAATTATTTTCACAAATAAAAGCTATATAATAATGTCTTATATATATTATATATGGTCAATTCTGCAGGGCTGGGCAAATCACAGGAGCGCAAATCTAATCGTCTTTCGAGACTATGGAGCCAATGATGATGATATATAAAAAAAAAAAAAACAACACGTTATTTAACCGTTGAAGCTAGTTCATTATACAATACTTTAAAACTTTAAAACTATAGTCACAGTATAGCCGACACAGCCCACCGATACATGAATTTTTTTTTTATATAGGTAGGTGATCTATTTTATAGGTCAGTTCCGCTTTAAAACAATGGCGGATTGCTGTGCGTTACTTTTTAAACGTCAAGTGACAGCCGAAGACAAGCGGAAAAAATAAATAGATCAGTGGTTACGTCGGTTACGTCCCTTGTAATGTCGGAAGTATTTGTTTTTCTTTTAACAAAAAAAAAAATTAAAGTAGAGCGGTTTTTTTTTTTTAAAAAAAGGTAAAATGAAAAGAAACGAAAGAAAAATTTTGATTGAACTACTGTTGTTTTCTTCCATCATCACTTTGAATGGAGAGTAAACAAATTAGTAAACGTTCTTTTATTCACGCTGACGCCCGTTAGACGCCCCCTCCCCGCTTTTGTTACAAACCAGTCCACCCAGCACACACATTCACACACAAACACTTTTATTTACTCGTCAATACGCAGAAACATTGATAGATAGTTCATTGGCCAGCCTCGTTTTAGTCTCTCTCTCTCTCTTTCTCTCCCTCTCTTTCTCTATCTCTCTTTCTTTCTCTCTATTTCGTCCTCTCTATTCTCTATCGCTTTCTCTACTCCTCACTCCCTTCCCTCTCCACCTCTCTCTTTCTCCCCACCTCTTTCTTTCCTTATTTTCTCCCTTAATCTTTTTTTCTCCTTTAGCTCTCTTTCTTCATCTCTCTTTCTCTCTCTCTCTCTACTACCTCTCTTTCTCCCTTTCTTTCTCTCCCCTCTCTCTGTTTTTCTCGCTCACTTTCTCTCCCTTTCTTTCATTCAATCTCTACTCTTCTCTTTCTCTCCTCCTATCTTTCTCTCCATCTCCTCTGTCTTTTTCTTACTATTCCTTTCTATCTTTCTTCCACTCCCTCCCCCTCTCTCTCTTTCTTTCTCTCCCTATTTCTCTTTATCCCCCCCCCCTCTCTCTCTCTCTTTTCACTGACTGGAATTGTTGAGTTCATACCTAAACAATATTGTGTTACACCCACCTGTGTGTAGGCGAGTACGTGCGTGCTTATGTATGATTTTGTGTTAGTGCTGACGCGCAAACTAACGGACAATTATTGTTCTCAATGAACAGATATATATTCTATTACGTCAATGCAGCACAGAGTGTCCAGTCAGAAGAATGGGGAAAGTTACCACAACAGTTGGTGACATAGAGCAGTGGTCGGCAACCTTTTGATAATGGTGTGCCAAAATAGAATTTCTAATTCATTCAGCGTGCCAACAGTCTACTAGTCAACCCAATCTCTTCATGCAGAAGAGACTCTAATTGTCTTTTTCTTATTTAAATTATTATGCGCGTAAAAAATTCTCGTAAAAAAAAACAGGCTATATTATTCACAAACACTAAAGATAAAACGTGAATGCATCGTTATAATCAATGAAGTTTTGCCGAATATTCCACCAGAAGTTCTTCAGAGACTCTTGTATTTAGTAAACCAGTTGAAACAGGATACACCCAAGAAGTTGTTGGACTTAACCTCGGCACAGGCGTGTAAATACAATCTATTCAGTTCTTATCAGTCTGTAATTATAGTTGAAAATATGTCTTGGAAACTTCATTTCATTACAGAAGAAAAAATTGTGGCGCAATTAGTTACAATAACCAAAGACGATGAATTGAATTGTTGTATTTCCGGCCTATCAACATCAAAGGTTATAAAGGCCTAAGACCTTATTGTTAACGTTGTTGTCATGTTTTTCTTGCATCCATTTTATTTTTCTTATGTCTTTAAATTCTGTAGTACAGTTGAATGTCTTTAAAATAGTTTAAGAAAAATATATTTTGGTTTGAGCTTGCTGAAATGTTCATGCAGAGTTCTACAGTATTAGTATTTACGTCTAATTTCACTAAATGTATTGCATTCCAATAAAATGTGATACGATGAAGTGCTTGATTTAATATTTCTGCTGTTTGATGACTCGAATGACTTCTTTTCGGAATTCCCTTTTACACTGTAGGCTACACTCTAAAAATAGAGCAAGTGGTCCATCTTATCTTATAGTCCATCTTATAGTCTTTGCAATAACTTGAAGTCATTCCCTGGAAAATGTTCACAAGATATTATTTGTTACTATCAAGGACTACTGAAGACAGGACATGCAGAATTGAATTTCTGACTTCCTAGCTAAGGCCAGTTTTTTTAACAGTAGCGATACACTCCCTTGGCGCAGTGATATAATGTTAACTATTATTTAGTAACTAACAAAATTCTTTACTACTATGATTCATTGTATTAATGGTTTATGTCATTGTCATGAATATAATGACAAAGAACGATCTAATAGCCATTAAAATGTCTTAATAATTACCAAGCATGAGCGCACTATTTTTTAAGGAGTATGAATAGAAGGCGCAGTTTGGTTCCAAAATGGATACTTGTTGTTGGATTTTACTTCACTGTGTTTGTTTTTAATTTTTCGATCGTGTATTTTTTATTAAAATGCCTTATAAATGTGGTGTAGTTAATTGTAAAGGTAATTATAATGCTGCCAACAAGTGTCGTTTGTTTAAAGTGCCAAATAGTGCATGTATACCATTATTGAAAGCAGAAAATATGAGAGGAGAGCACAATGTTTGTTTATTTTTAACTATCACAGTCAATTTACATTCTTTATATTCCTTGGTCATGAAAACACAAATAAATTTTGCCATAGATATAGAAATCAAATTATCGTATTTATAACTATGGTATACATGTACCACTTGGCAAAATTCTCAACCCAAATAATCGACTTACTTCATAGTCACTTTTTTTAGAGGCTGTGCATTTGTCTCTTAATTATGAGCGAGATAAATTTTATGGGTGGGTTACGTTTTTCCCTTTTTAGGTCAAGAAATATCGATTTTTTTTATTTTTTTTTTCACTTTATTTTATTCCTTAGGTGACCCCCCACACGAAACCGTCAACACCAACCGCATATATATATATATATATATATATAGGGTATCATGTGTACGGCCCTAATCATTAAATCATCTAAATAGATCTTAAATAATATTCAAATGCTCTTTTAAACCCTCTCAATCCTAACCCCTTGTTAGTAAACGGCCCTGCACATTAACATTATTGACATTATTGACATTATTGACATTATTGACATTATTGACATTATTGACATTATTGACATTATTGACATTATTGACATTAATTATGTTAGTTACTTAATAATAGTTTACTTCATATATAAGCGCGACAAAGGGAGTGTATCGCTACTGTTAAAAAAACTGGCCTTAGCTAGCTAAGTCAGAAATTTAAGTCTGCATGTCCTGTCTTCAGTAGTCCTTGGTTACTATATATATAACTTTATTGGTTAGCCACGGCATAACAAATTTATCAAATCCAAATGCCTGGTTTTACGGGTTGGGGGGGGGGGCAATGTAGGGAGGAGATTATTCCTCCATTTACTTTTTTTTCTCCCAAGGATGACTTCCTTCCTTCCCAATGAATTCCAATCATGCCCCCACACGGGATGTTTGCGTTGTCATTGGGAAATTCTACTCACCAGCATAAATCTCTCAATACGACCCTGAAAACACATACAGATTCCCAATGCAGTCTCCCACCTCATACTTCGTACTCCAACCTCCCAATCCTCTCTTTACCCGTCTACCCTTTATGTTTCACACCTCCTCATTCATGAACATATGCTACTTCATAAACAACATGGCGGCTGAAACACATTTATTTTTGGGCGTTTACATATAACGTCTGCTAAAAAAAAAACGAGCTTTTGTTGTTATTTTCTTTTTATTTGCATTTGTTAACGTGTCAAACAAATCAGTCACCCTCACCTCCAAAAAATAAAAAATCGTTCTTGCATTCATTAGAATAAAACATACAAAAATACAACTGGGTCAAAGGGAGATAATTTAGTAACTGCCGGAGAAGCCAGAGTTGAGTTGTCTTCCCCTCGGTTGACTGGATCACAAAAAAAAAAAACAAGAAACATCAACCTATCCCGAGAGACACGGGAAATAACTCTTCTATTTATATCACGCAAGAAGTTAGATTTATGCCCAGTCAAATCTTCGTAGATCCTCGGTGTGTAGAATGTCTTCAAGTGCGGGGGGGGGGGGGGGGGGGGGGTAGGGGGGGAGTGTCCCTGCGACGAAACTGACAACGAACTGAAGTTGAACAGTAGGTGTGGCCCATTTCCACATTCACTCAAAGAGTTTTGCCTCTTCCCCCCCCCCCCCCTCACACACACACAAACAGACACACACAGAAAATCACATGGGCAACGAGTTCTTTGAGAAGAGAAAAAACAAACAAACAACAGCTAAATTAAATTCTTCTACGTCACAGATCACATGACAGTTATCCTTCTCCCTGATTGGCCGCTTATTGTCAAATCCAGGAAGTTACGAGGAAGAAGTGTGGACATGATCCCGAGGATAATGGAGGGGCCGTGTGCGCGTTATGGTCTCATCTGTCAACAAAAGGTTATGCAAGTTTAATTTAAGATACTTGTGTATATTACACATTACACAAAATTTTGTCCCAAAAAAAAGGGACTTGTGTATATTACACATTACACAAAATTTTGTCCCAATAAAAGGGACTTGTGTATATTACACATTACACAAAATTTTGTCCCAATAAAAGGGACTTGTGTATATTACACATTACACAAAATTTTGTCCCAATAAAAGGGACTTGTGTATATTACACATTACACAAAATTTTGTCCCAATAAAAGGGACTTGTGTATATTACACATTACACACAATTTTGTCCCAATAAAAGGGACTTGTGTATATTACACATTACACAAAATTTTGTCACAATAAAAGGGACTTGTGTATATTACACATTACACAAAATTTTGTCCCAATAAAAGGGACTTGTGTATATTACACATTACACACAATTTTGTCCCAATAAAAAGTACTTGTGTATATTACACATTACACTCAATTTTGTCCCAATAAAAGGTACTTGTGTATATTACACATTACACACAATTTTTTCCCAATAAAAGGTACTTGGATAAGAAAAGAAGTTATCTTCAATGTCTCTCTTTTTCATTATTTCGCTTTTTTTATCATTCTCTCTATCTCTTTTAATGTGTCTCTCTAGTGAGTCTATTATTGGTATCTGTTGCTTTCTGTGTTTCCTTCAGTCTCTCTCTCTCTCTCTCTCTCTCCCTCTCTCTCTCTCTCTCTCTTTCTGTTCCTCTTTATGACTTTCTCTCTGTGTCTTATTCTACGTGTCTCTTCGGTCTTCGGCTCTTTATGTCTCTTTAGGTTTCTTCGTCTGTCTCTCTCTGATATATCTGTAGGTATTACCCTACGCTTATCTCTTCGTCTCTCTCACTATCTGTGTCCCTTTCCCGGTCTCTCTTTCCATCTATTTCACTCTATCTCTCTGTTATCTCCCTGTTGCGCCCCACTCTCCCAGTATCTCTTTTTATTCCTGTCTCTAAATATCTATCTGCTCCCTCTCTCTCTCTCTCTTTCTGTCTCTCACTCTATTCTCTTTCTATATCACCGTCTCTCGCTAAACTATTGACAGAGCTACACCGTGTGGCTACTGTGGCTACTGTGGCTACTGTGGCTACATACCATTTGCATTCTTTAGAGAAACAAAAAGGACATAGCAAAAAACATGGCTTTAAAAAAAGGTGAAATCTAGTTCACATCCAACATTTAATGAACTGTCTGAACAATTGTACATCTCTGTAAATAAAAGCTGAGTTCTTGAAATAAACGTACGGCCTAGCTCTAAGCAACACACACACACACACAAATAGGCCCACACACATACAAATGCGGCACACACGCACACATATACACACACACACATGCACGCTCACACGCAAACACAGACACCCACAAAGCCTGCATTCACAATAATCATTTATGATGTTATTGAAGAGAGTAGGCCTACGTGTTATAAAACTGTACACGAGGGCTGTGGGCAAAATATGGGCCCACGGGTTAGTCAGGGATGTCTTTGAAAATAGGCAAGATGGTCATATAATGTGTGAGGTCTCCTCATAACACTACCATTAACTAACATATGGACACATTTTGTAGCCATATGTTAGTTAAGGTAGAGTTATAAGGAAGTTAAGATTGTTTTTATGGTCCTAGGCTTTAGTCAAGCTGTCTTTCTTTTAAAAGGGGGGGGGGCAGGATGGCTACTGCCAATATGTTACGTTACGACACCTCCAAGATTGTCCATACATAATATACTGCGTTTTAATTTGCAAACTTTCAACGTTGCTATTTCCACTAATGATCGGTCCCCCATATAATTCTACACGACAATAAAACTACAGGGATAGTAGGCCTATTATAATGTAACATTTTTTTCTTTAATTATGATCTTGTACTGAGGGGCGTAACGTGAGCGTATGCAAACCGTTGCTGATAGACACGATGGTCCCTTATTAAAACGAGAAAACAACACCAGAGAAGCACTGACCTATATCTACAGTATAGGCAGCTCACTATAATTATCTAAATCTTTCGTACAATAACAACAAACGAAAAATCAAAACAAAAACCACGTTTCACATTCTGGGTGATCTGCTAGGATTGTGGCTCGTGCAAAAGGTCAGAGGTAATCTACCACTCGACTGGGGGGGGGGGAAAGAACGAGGGGTGGGGGCGAGAGTGAGTTTACCGCTGCCACCAATGTATCGTCTTTATCAAGAGCACACCTTGATTTATAATATTGAAACAAGGGACAGGTAGGGTGTACCTGGCATTCAGGGGCGTATGTTGTGTGTGGGAGGGTGTGTTGTGTTCGGTGGGCGAGACATGACATATATACAGGAAAGATGGTGGGGGATAGGAAGAGGTGTGGCGCGCATGCGTGATATAAACCAGACGCCTCCTAGTGTATTTCTGTTTGTCTAGTACACTAAATAGAATGCGATAGACAGTGCATACGTTTGTATCAAATTATCAAGTGTATCTTCATCTCTCCACTCTCCCGCATCTGTAGGTATTTCTTTCCCTCTTGCATTTGTGTTTTATATTCTTTAGTTTAAGAGTAACTCGTGGTGGGCTAGATATGTTCAGTTTCTTCATGAAAATATTTTCGCAGTTACTGTTCTTGGTAAGAAAACTAAAAGTAGGTTATTGCGAGTTAAAAATAAACAGCTTTCAGAGAAAGTGTTCATTAAATACATTGACAAACGTTAAACGACTGTCCTTCTAGACATAGAAAAGATAAAAAAAAAATAACACAAAGATGTTTACCATAATGAATGATAATGTTATTGCAAATCTGTTTGAGTATTCCTAAAGCTATGCTGTAAAGGTGATGATGTAAAATTGTTCGTGTAAAGTCGTTTGCTTTTGCGTTATTACGCTGTCAATGCAAAACAATGGTAAGCCTACAATAAATATGTTGGTGTTAAAATATTAATTAGAGGCCGAAAACGAAACCATAACGAAAGTTATAAATCGACTTTCGACCGAAACCGGAACCGAAAGTTTCACTACACCTTTGGTCGCAACCAAACCGAAGGATAAACCGAAATTAATTTAACAAACAAAAGATTAAAAAAGACTGTATATTTTTGTATAATATTAACTAGTTTATGGGTACTCTATTTAAGTAAACCATAGAACATGTAATAATTATACAGTTGTATATAGACTCGACTTGAATTATATATTATTTTATTCAGAATTGAATTTTCTTTAAGAATTAATAACCTAAAAGGCAATAATATAAACTTTATATAAGACACCGATTTATTCGCAACAGTTTAATTTAGTGAAATTATCAATAAGCAGTGTAATAATAATAATAATAGCGGTGCTTATATAGCGCATATCCCGTTGGTGACAGATGCAGCACTAGCTTTGTAGTATGAATTTTGACATTTCAAATAGATATTTGGCTGATGACAGAAAGTCAATTTTGGCCGAAACCGAAAGCATTTTCAAAAGCATCTTTTTGGCTTCGGCCAAAACCGAAACCACACCGAAAGATGCCACTTGCCTTTTTTCGGCGCCGAAACCGAATTTCGGTCGGCCTCTTATGTGGATGTAAAGCTGTTTGTGCAGAAGTATTGGTATTTATCTAAAGATGACTTGTACAGTAGCCTACAACTTAAAATGGCTAGATCAGTTTGTAAATACATTTCTTCTAGCGTAAGCAATTATACAATATACAATTGAATACCAATTAATTGCCATAAAAGAATAGCTATTAAAACAGCTATTAAAGCTATTATTCAACAGCGCATTACTGATGTAGTAGTGAAGCCTTGGATTTAAGTACGTCTTGGTATGTTTGGATAATCCGATGTCCATTTCGGTCATCGGAAGAGCCTCGGCTCGATCCTCTCGGCCAAAGATCTCGTGGGGGTGTTCACTTGGAATGATGTTTGGATTTAAAACGAATGTGAACGTGATTTCTCAAGCATTGATTTTGTCACGCCTGGCTGACAGCGTGAAATCGTCATAATAAATGTGGAAGGCTAACGAGTCACGGTCTCCATGGGTGATCACACACAAAAGTGCTCAGAATAATCACGCGACATGGTAACCGTGCGTGATCACGCCGAACGATCACGTGACGTTGTAAATCCGTGACCAGGAGTCGGCAACCTAAGGAACGCGTGCCAAACTTGGCACGCATCATATCGATTTTCAGTGGCACGCGAAATACCTCAAAGAAGGAGATTTTTTAAAATGCAAACTACATGAAAATCACACCGGACGTGGAGAGTTTAAAGTTCATGAAAGTTGGTATACAAAGATCTCATCATTGCACTTGCAATCTGTGATTGATAAAATTAAATAGTCAATCTTATAGTTTCTCACCTTTTAGTGATTTAAAAGCATTTCCAGTCTCTTCTACAAGGAAATGATACGGAATATAGAGATCTGCTGTTGCACACAGTGTTTGTTGCCTTGGACGAGGTTAAGTCTTGGATAGATTCGTTTATTATTTGGAAGCAATTAATGAAATCGAAACAAAATAATTATGGTATTGAATGAGGAGAAGTGGCTGTTGAATCCGATGTTTCTGACTGACGTAGCAACACATTTCAATGAGTTGAACTTGCATTTTCAAGGACGTGGTCATACTTGAACTATTTGACCACTGGAATGCATTTGCATTTACATTGAAACAGTCTTATCTTGTCGTGTCATGGGAAGAAATTGTTGATGGTCTATGCTCCACTAGGAGTTGAGAATGGCGAAGAAGAAGAAGAAGATAGTTGGGCTTTTTCAGAAATACATTGAAGCACTCAAAGCGGAGGTTTCTAAACAAAGGCAAGACTTTCAAATTCACGGGCTCATGTTTTCATTACACATCAAGACTGACTGAGTTGATTTTACTACATCCTTCTTAGATCTGAATCTTTTTAAAAAAATTTTTGTAGAGGTATATATGGGCTGTTTTAAAATGCAGCAAGTGAAATTTCAATGATCCAAGAAATGGATATAATAATGTAGCAATTTGCGAAAAATTCTGAAAAGAAGACGGTTAAGAAAGTCATTTGCTATTCTCAACTTCTAGGCATTCGCTCTACTTCCAGATTTTGGTTCAACTTACACGTGTGAACATATTTTATCGCACATGAAAACTGTTTTAAACATGCAAAGAGGTCACTTACACTTGACCACTCAGAAGTAACTAAATATGTACCCGACATTGAACAACTAGTGAAGAAGATTCAGGTACATGGCGCTCATCAATGACACATTGACATGCGAATTACATTCAAAAGAATTTTTATGCTAATCTTTTTTAATTAAACATCGATCTAAATATAATTAATTCCAAAACAATTGTATTTGTTTCACTATTTTAATAAATAATTTTAATCAATGCTAGCATTTTATTATGTAATTTTTGTAATTATTAATGTTTAAAAAGAAAACTCCCTGAATCGACTTAAAAAAAATTATGCAGGAAATGTTTATTTACAACTGTTTAACGTAAATTTATTTTATACCTCTAATTACTGGCTGAAATAAATATCGTAATGCTAGATATGCATAAAGAAGTAATAATTAATAAGTAATGTTAGTTATTTAACTTTTTTTGGCATCACTGTAGAATCAAATAAATAATATGTAAATTTTAAATAAAGGGAGATAATTAACCCGTTTTATTTTACATTAATATTTCTAAATATTTTCATTATTTTCTTTATAAAAAAAAAAGTAGTTTACAATAATAATAACTTCAAAATAACAAAACTATAAAAGATAGTTGAAAATTGTAAACAAATATAATGACTGAAGAATGTATATGCACATTTTTAAACATTACATCAACTACTCAGTTGGTATGATTACTTCGTATCTACTTTACTTAACTGCAGTTACTATATATTATGTAAAATAAATTTATAAAAGAAAATCTCAGGCTGAGACCAAAATTAAATATAATGAAGTGTTTGGCAGATTCTAGAATTATAACTTATTAGACATTAACCACTAATCGAAAAAGTTCATTAATCAAATTTTGTAATAGCTATAAATACCAAAAATATAGATAATAATAATATTTGTATAGCGCTGCCAACAAACATAATGTAAGCTCAGAGCGCATTTGACATACAACTAAGAACACGGACATAATCTCTAGGCTAAGAAATATATAACTAATTGATGATTTAAAATTTTACAATCAAAGGACAAATGAAATAAATGAAGCAATAATCGACCTAACATTAAAGTAGACAGTAGGGTGTCTAAAGCTTGTTATTTAAGGTAAATATTGAAATAATGTGTTTTAAAGTTCTTTTTGAAAGTAATAACATGTTCGCCTGAGTTGAATGGGAAGTAGATTCCACAACTTCGGACCGGATATTGAGAAGGCCAACGGTCGTCAGAGAGAAACGGTGCACTTCCAGAAGCGAAGAGTCGGCAGAACGAAGATAATGATCACGACCACGCTAAGTCTGATTCTTTTAATTATTAATTAAACATTAAACTCTTAACAATTTTATAAAGTTCCTTTGCTTTTGGCATTGGTCTTGCTGCAACGCTCAAAAATTGTCTTCTAGAAAATAAATTAAAAAATTATAGTAGAGCAGTTTGATTCTGAGGTTGTTTGTGCGCTGAATGAATTAGAAATCTTAGTTTGGCACACAATTAGTAAAGGGTTACCGACCCCTGCCGTAAGCCAATATGCCTGGAATGTTGATAATTAGAGTTTGAACTGTCACCCTGATTTTTTGTTAAAAACTTCACCATGTTTTTCATTTTGTTTCCCTGCCACACCGGAACTCTGAGTGTAACACGTGACTAGAAAATGGGCGTCATCTATGCTTTTTATAGGAAATATTTCATCCCAATGTTTTCAGTGTCTAACTTTTAAACACTTCAGTCATACTGCCTATATTTTTAACGCATACTACCATGACCTACATAATAAAGTAAGGCATGCCCCAAATGTTGTTTAGACCTAGTAGGGAAATGCAGATATATGAAAACAAAAATTATTTTAGAACTTGGGCATGTGTGAATGCGTAGATTGGAAGAAGGGAGGGTAATCACTCATGTGCCATCTCTTCCTCTCTCGCGCGCCTAGTTGCCACAATTGTGTAACAAGGGTCTCATTCTGACACGAAGTTGCATGCAGTAAAAGGAACCGCCGTAAAAATAAAACCACCACAACAGATACACGGGTAAAGGAGTTTAAATAAAGTGTGTCGCGCCTTCTCCGTGCATCCGCACGTCACTATTAAGTCAAAATGGCTTCCATCTCGTGCGACGTCACATTTCCAGGTCCCGGGAAAAAAAGAAAGTAAATCCCACGTGATTTTAGGAAATAACATCCGGTTCGCGGGAACGGGGGAAAAAACAAGGGGGGGGGGCGGTCATGAGGGGGCTAAAAGCCCAGATTTATGCACAAGCCGGTCCTGTAAGTAGTACACCTCCCCCGCCCCCCCCCCCCCCTTTTTGTTTTTTTGTTTAAAAGGGTATTATGCTACACTCACGCGGGAGTTCAATGAGGGATGCTAAAAAAAGGGGGGAGGGGGGGAGGTTTACATAATCCCGACTCATCACCCGGCAGAATTCTAGGTCGGCATGAAACATGGGTCTCTCGCACGGCGCTGTAAAATATGTCAAATCCAGGACGGATGGACGTTGGCTTCGACTTTATGCACAAAGAGGAGTGCGTGGAGGGAAGAGAGGGGGGGGGGGTGGAGCTTTAAAAGGGGGCTTATCTCCAGACGTGAGCCATGGAAGTATAGTGTAGTTTGGGCGTGGCACGACAGGATCGCTTTTTGGGGGGGGGGGGGGGGAAACGTCTTTGATAGCTCCATAAAAGTGCTGCAGTGGCCTTTTTAAATTTTAGTGCAGCACTTTCTACTAATTCAACGGCACATTTAGAAAGAAGGTTTTTTTATTATTAAACACCAAATATAGTGCTAAAGGTTATAAGAGTGAAAAACTGATGCTATATAAAGTAAGAGCTGAACATCAGATTAGACACGTTTTAAAATTGTATAATCTCTTACTATCAAGCATCTACACCCTAAATAGGAAAAGCCCAGCTCAGGTGGGCTTGTCATGCTGTGCGCATGCTAGAAGGACCACTACCCGAGAAGATTCTCTACGGTGAACTAGTCGCAGGAAAGCGCTTGCACCTAGGTCAAAAGAACAGGTTTAAAGACACCCTGAAGGCCTCCCTTTAAAAAACTGCGGAATCGATCCCAACAACTGGGAAAGCCTGGCCGAGGACCGGTCCTCCTGGCGCAACATGACCTTCACTGGAGCAGCAGCCCACGTAGAGAAAATGCGAAGGGTCGCAATAATTGAAAAGCGACATCTAAGACGATCCAGCAAAGCCAGCTCCGCTACCACTGGCCATCAAGCCACGCATCCGTGCTCCCAATGCGGCCAACACGTTCGGGCAAGAATAGGACTCATCAGCCCATTTCGGGTCCCACAATCAAGTATGACTTGGTCGAAACCGATGGACAAGCATTATTATCATCATCTCTTATTATACAGGGATCTTATGAAATATATGTATCGCTTATTTACAGTGAGGGAACGGTAGCCGAGCGGCAGCGCGTGCGACTGGCGAAAAGTTCCCGGGTTCAAATCCTGGTGCAGGCTAGGATTTTTTCCCGGGTACTTTTCTTATTTACAGCGGCGATGCCATGATTGTGTGGTGAGGAGGGGAAGGGGGACAAGAGTGCAACCCGAGGGGATGGAGATAATTATTGTGAACTGATGCACAATTTCCTCCTAAATTATTGAAACACTATTTTTTTTTAAATCTAATTTTCAGTAGTTGAAACGTAATAATTTAATTTTTTTTTTAAATTCTTACAGTCTCGTTTCCTGAAGAAAGAAAAAGATATGTATGAAGCAAAATGTATAAATTATTCTCAAAAATAAAGTTTTACAAAAATAACAGAACACGGACACTGTAGACGGCTATTTAAAACCAATGACGCAACATGCTTAAACATTTCTATGGAAACTCAAAGACATATCAATTTAGAACAACCATAAATATAATAATATATTAAAATGAAGACATGGAAATTCAATAGGACCTTACAAAAGATAAATAATGTCGTTGCTGAGTGTGATAATCCATTAACTGTTATTAGAATAATTAGTTTTATTTATTAACAAACAAACAAAAATTCTTGATATAGTAAAAAAAAAAACATTGGAGGGGGTGCAAGAGGGTGGCATGTGCCCACTTGGCTTGCGTATCCCCCCACGCCCTACCTCACACTGCCCGTGGCTACTCGTATGCGTATAATGATAATAACCATGACAAGTTAAATTGGAGCTAAGAGTTTAAAAATCTCAAAGCAAGATTAACATAGCTCTGAAATGTGAGCGAAGAACAACCGGAAGTAGGTAAGGCAGTAGCACGGCGTAATTAGCTCACCCCAGAATGCAAAGTCACTGCCCGGGGGGGGGGGAGGGGAAGGCATTCTGTGGATCGGCCCGGACAATAATGAGGTTAGCCCCCGAGGGAAGAAGCTCGCTTGGTAAATCCTTGGTGGTAATAGAATACATGGGCGTCTCCCTCTGGTGGAGAGGCGTGTGGTGGAAACGGAAGGGGTGCTGGGTAACTATTGACAGAGATTGATTTATGTGTGAACAAGGGCCTCAGCAGTTTGGAAGCTGTGGATAGAGTGCTGGTAATAACAAGTTCTTCAGCAGTTTGGAAGCTGTTGATAGAGTGCTGGTAATAACAAGTTCTTCAGCAATTTGAAATCTGTTGATAGGGTGCTTGTAATAACAAGGTCTTCAGCACTTTGGAAGCTGTTGTTAGGGTGCTGGTTATAACATGGACCTCAGCAGTTTGGAAGCTGTGGATAGAGTGCTGGTAATAACAAGTTCTTCAGCAGTTTGGAAGCTGTGGATAGAGTGCTGGTAATGGACAAGTCTTAACGTGTATGCATGCATAAAAGGTCACGTGCAAAAACATTTCCGTTCTTATTCGATCATTTTCTTCGAAACAATGTCTGTGTGCTACTTTACTGGTTGTACTCAAATTTGTTGGGGATTAAAATTTATTTAATTTCCAATAGATGTTTACAAAGCAAAACAATGTATTGTGAAAGTCAGAAGGGAATAATCACCTTTTTAAAATATCAAACTTATTGCTTAATGCAGAAGAATTTTTGTTATTCGTTTTTATGAATTTACGCATTTTGTTTTTCAATAACCAAGAAAACGCAACTCTTGACTCATTTATTTTGTAAACAAATAAAAATTTAACGTCACGCGACTAACACTTGAGTATTAATGATCGCCTGTTCACTTTTGATGTTAAAAACGGATTCCTCATAACTAATATTGTATCCTTTGTATAATTCTAAAAGACTAGAACTGGCCGTCGAGGTTGAAATCAATTGTCCAACACCAGCAGAAGCATGCTTTTTTTGTTATTAGTTTAAAAATAGAACAGGAAGTTCACTAACATTCGGGTTCAAAAGTTCACGCCTCATTAAGACTTGTCAATAACAAGTTCTTCAGCAGTTTGGAAGCTGTGGATAGAGTGCTGGTAATAACAAGTTCTTCAGCAGTTTGGAAGCTGTGGATAGAGTGCTGGTAATAACAAGTTCTTCAGCAGTTTGGAAGCTGTGGATAGAGTGCTGGTAATAACAAGTTCTTCAGCAGTTTGGAAGCTGTGGATAGTCTGCTAGTAATAACAACTTTTTCGGCAGTTTGGAAGCTGTTGATAGGGTGCTTTTAATAACAAGGGCCTGAGCAGTTTTTTGAAGCTGTCTATAGGTGCTGGTAATAACAACTACCTTAGAAGTTTTGGAAGCTGTCGGTGGGTTGCTGGTAATAACAAGGGCCTTGGCAATTCGGAAGCTGTCTGTAGGTGCTTTCCGACAAAATCTAATGTAACATATCTATACATTTTCCTAATTATTCAAGTTAAAATGGCCTCCCCAAAAGTTAGTCGCTTCATTTTATTTTCAAATAATATTTTTTTTTTTTCAAACGTAAACCATTTTGTTTTTTAAATAATTTATTTTTGAGTCAATATGGCACTCAGGAACGCTGCACTATGGGCTTTATTGCTCAAATTGATCCTACAGTGATACTTTACTTTATATCAGGTCTACATCAATTTGTTTAATTTGTACATTGCATGTTTTTTAGCCAGACTATGGATCGGAGTACAAGGTGTCCCAACAACCTGATAAATATATCAAGCCTTTGCTAAATGGTCGTTCATTTATAATTGTTATGTGTAGATCTTTTAATCTGTATTAATCTCTATTCTATTTTAAACATAATCGCCAGCCGTAAAAAATGTTGTTAGTTCGACTAGCGTGGACGGGAGGGGGGCGGGGCAAATTGTTTGACAATCGTATTGGGGAGTGGGGACATTGAAAGTTCGACAGTTGTTTACATGGAGGGGGCGTAAACATTGCCCCAAAATTATAGACGTAATTAATGGAAGTCCCCATGAGCAGATTTTTTGAATACAACAGAATAAACACAATGCATTGTTAGAAGTGCACAAGGTCTCAGTTTCTATCCCAGCCCCAGCTTGCACAGAAAAACTTCATTGCATTCAATATGTTTCAACGCCATCCATCGATCAATCATCTGTGCTGATAGCGTTGACAAGAAAATTCCATGTTTATCCATGGATGGCTTCAGCTCAATGCAAAACTTGTATTACTTCAATCAACATTGTACACAAAGAAATGAAAGAAAAACAAATAAATAAAGAGAGAAAAGAATTATTTTTGCGTTTTTGTTGTTGTTTTTGTTGTTGTTTTTTTTGTTGCGAATTCTGTAAACAGTAAAGAGAAATAACTCGAGGGCAAATTTTTCAGAATAAAAAACATTTATAACAAAAGAAATATTTAAAAAAATTATTGTCAATAGAAGAGGATATAAAAATGATGGCATTTCCCCTCTCCCCCTCCCCTCATTTTTTAGTTTATATTAACGTAATATAGTTTTTAATATTTTATTAAATTGTATTTTTGATAAATCACAAGTTAATTAGATTTAAAGTTACTTAGATTAAGACTATAATGAGATGTACGGCTTGCGTTTATATTTCTGCTATTTGATGACTCGAATGACTTCTTTTTAGAATTCCCGACTCCCTTTTGTATTATACGCTTCCTTTTTATTTAATTGCTATGATTTTCTCAATGAAAAAAATAAAATTAAAATCGAAAGTTGTATACAGCGGAAACCTTTAGGCAAACGTAAAGGCGTAGAAGTAATTTAAGACAGCATTATTGGCTACGCACGGGGGGGGGGGGGGGGGAAGAACATTAAAAGCTCTAAAAATAGAGCAAGCGGACCATCTTATTATAGTCTTTGGTTAGGTCTATATTTACTAAATCGCTGCTTACAGATGACATGCAATATGTTTGGTTAATACAGAATACATTATATCAGTGATACGACAAGAAGTTATATCTAGATCTACTCCACGATTGGATATTACAGATGTTGAAAAGAGAAAGTCTAATTTTAAAGCCACATAATGTCTGTTTGTTATGTCTTTATTAACGATTTGTAATGAGCAAAGTTTAGGAATTCTTCTTAAATTTTACCTACTCGCGTTGAATTAATGCACGGAGTCTTAGTTTAGCTGTCAACTTTTAAGTGAAGAACCGTGTAAAAAAGTAAATATAACTTTTAATGACCTTAATGTTTTGTGTAGCCCTATTCGCTCTGTACAAATCTGATTGGCCAATGATGTCAAGATCACTGCGCAGGTGTGTCTACTTGTTGTCTAATTTATATTTGACAAGGTCCTTTGAAAACAATTAATTTGATGAAAAATTCTATCAAATTACTGATATATATATATATACATATAGGTATGTAAATATAGTTTTTGATATTTTGTTCCCTTTGAAAAAACAACAACATACGGTTGTGATAATATCAACATATCATTTATCAACACACATTAAATTGCAACAAAAACAGCCCGAGTGCTTGTTTGTTTATTGTTTTGTGAGTTGCGTCACGTGACACGTGTTAGAACTGACTCACCTTTTGATTTTTGTTGAGAAGAGCCTCGGTAAACTTCCGGCTGGTTTCGTCCGGAGGGCGGTGTACTTTCCCCATGTTGAGTTAGACACTTCTGCTACTTGTATATTGGTGAACGCATGCGCAGCACAGACTCGACGAAAATAATCCAATGAAGAATTAAAACACACCGAAACACGCACAAGTTTTATAGTAAAATTTGAAAAAATCCGCTTCAAGTCGCTATTGGCTGATTGGTTTGAAAAATACAAAAACTGCAAGAACCAATCATGTCCACTAGTTTTATATATCTATTGCATTCATTTAGCCAATCATCGTGCAACAATCAAATACGATGATAGTCAAAACACACAGAACAGAAGAGTGTCTTTTTTTTGTGTGTTGCGTATTGACTTTGGCTTTCTTAAATTCTAATTTCACGTCACCGGCAACGAACCTTTTTTTTAGAGGGGTGGGTATGTTTCGGCCTGTCAAATTTAACAGCGTTGATCTGTGACTGCTTTTAAATATACTGTATGTACTTTATGTATGTACGCATAACGTTAATCCATTGTCTGATGACGTGAAAAGTCCACTGTATGATGACGTAAAGTATCCTCTGTATGATGACCTCACGTGATCGATGTAAGACCACGTGACATGTTCATTGTTAGAATGGCTGCCTATTATGTGATCTTAACCATTGCTAACAAAAATTCACAGATTGCAATGTTCACTTTAAATTTTATTTTTTTCAATGTACCAAACTCCAGGTTTTATGAAAATTCATAAACTGCAACTTGATAAAAAAATAAAGCAAAAATAAATAACAACGAAATGAAAAAAATATAGTCTATTTAAAAACTATACGCCCAAACAAATTCACATGTAGATCTATATTTTTTAAATATTTTTTTTTTGTTGTAGAATAAACATTTGCGCAATAATAGAAACAAAATTGTTCATATTACAGCAAGATGTCAGATATTTCTAACGTTGTCACGATCTTCACTAAGTTTATAACGATATTAAGCTTTTACACACTTTGAACACATTAAGTAATAACACACGGCTTTCTGAGCAGCGCCCACGCTGATAATTAAAAGGAGGGGCGCCCTAAAGGTAAAACAAAAAATAAAAAAACAAATAGCAGATAATTGAAAAGTTGAATTAACCAACACAAGCGTACGCTGTCCAATATTTGTACACTATCTGTGAATCACAGACTAAGTCAGCTTCATTATATATAACAAAGAATTTATATTGTTGTGTTTCAAACCCTGGAGGGGAAAAATGTAAAATAGAATAGAGAGTATGTAAGGACAATGAAGTCACTGGTTATTTCAATACTAGGGAGACCGCTAGTGGAGAGAGGTGGAGAGGGAGAGAGAAAGAGAGAGAGAGAAAGAGAGAGATAGAAAGAGAGAGAGAGAAAGAGAGAGAGAAAGAGAGAGAAAGAGAGAATGAGAAATAACAAATAGGAGATCACTGTAAAGAGTGCGATAAGTGTAAAGAGTAAAATATTTGTAAAGCTATTATGTTTGCTGTTAACCCATTGACACACGAGTTGTACCACGATCGGTAAACGTTTTTCTTTTACCTGGTCAAACTGCTATTTCATTTTAACGTAAACACGGTAGGTCAACCTGGTGATCTAAAGACAGGGCACTGTATTTCCGTTCGGAAGGTATGCTTTAGAATAAACTTCGGGGTCACAGTACGGGTAAAAGTAGAAGTATCATCGTTGCCCAGCCTCCAATACTTCGCCACCAACTATTGTCAGGTAGAGTCAGGACACCTTTCCGGGCCCGGCAACGATATATAGCCATCACGAGGATCCGAACATATGAACTTTGGTGCGCTTGCTGAGCGCGCCCCCGCTAGTTTACCGTGTCCCACAAAGGAAAAGTGCTGCGAAGCTGTATTGCATCCGGAACTTTCTGTCAAGTTATACTATGGGTTACTGCTCGCTTTGCTTAGAGTTCAGTCATACACTATAGTATTCTAAGTCAGAGGTCGGCAACCTTTTGATAACTGTGTCCCACCAAGGATTTCTAATTCAATAAGCGTGCCTAAAGTCTAAAGGTCATCCTGCTTTAGCAGTCAACTTCTTGTAGAAGTACTTGAATTGCCTTTTTTTTATAATAGTCTTTTGCGTGCCATTGAAAATCGATCTGCGTGCCAAGCATGGCACTCGTTGCGTCGGTTGCCGTCCTCTATTCTAAGCCTTTCTTCCAACCTATGCATTTAAAAAAACCCACACAAAACTTCTTTCCTGGCAGCACTAGTAGCAATTTCCGGAAATGGAGGGGTGTTTCTATGTCTACACTAATTATGTCCATAGGCCTACTATTTGACTTCTAAATGAAACCTGACGTCAGGTTTGGACGAGCGTTAAACCATGACCTAAATGAACTTCAAAATCTAATTATTACATTAGAATCTTCCTGTTAAATTGGGGGGCATGTGAGGTAGTGCGTTCGGCTGGCGTACCGAAGGTCCTGGGTTCGAATCCTGGAGACGGCTAGGATTTGTTCCCGGGACTGGAGGGTGTCCCCGAGTCTAACCAGCTCTGATGGGTACCTGACTTTAATTTTAAAGTATAGAAACCCTTTTTACTGGCCCTGTGGTTAGTGAGGTACGATGGGTACTTTACTTTACTGCCTGTTAAATAACATTATTAATATCTTTCACCCACTTTTCCCAATAGTGTGCTTGTTATTTTTATAAATTTACACACTGCAAGAAACTTTCTAAACTAAACGTTTATACATAGATCTAATTCTTTATTACTTTTTAAATAGTAACGATCATAATCTAAATGTTATGATTGTATCTACAATCCGCAGTAAATCGTTAGTCTCCTAATGTAACGTCTCGAGGTGTGAAACAATTTAGCGCTACGGCCTTTATTTAAATTAAGCAGGTCAGCGGTAAAATTAGCTTGTTTGTCACTTCAAAAGATTTCTTATTTTTACAAAAAACTTAAAACCTTCCAAAGGACGAACTGAACCCTAGAATATCCAATACATAAGAGGATACACGTAGTATGTCATCATACAATGCGACGCTCAAACTTACAAACAGACGAAACCCACGTAAACGGACTAAACGTGTCACACGGTAAAAAACAAAACAAAAAAAAAGAATGAGGCGAAAAAGAGAAGGATCGTTTTTGTTTTTTAACTGGCCCAGCGCGGGCATCACTCAATTTTTAATTGAACAACGGGGGCGACTCCCGGCTCAATTTTCTCTCAAAGCGCAATTAAAACGAATTCTATAAGTAACCCAGTTAGAAAAGCATAGGCGGATACACGTAAGTGGACGCGAAGAGAGATAGACGAGTATAACAAGTGGAGCCCGCATCACACACACGCTCTAACATTAGAAGAAGTTATATTTGCAGTAAGACTAAGGTTTTATACCATTTAGTGAATTATTGAGATGTTCTGATCGATTTAGTGATCGTCAATTTTTTGAAAAAACAAAATGTCTTTCACTACTGATGGGAAACGTCCCTGACGGAGAGTCCATTAAGAATTCAACAACTTTTGTTTGTGGTGAAACCAACAGTTTCCTCTTTTGGATGTGTGAGCTGGTAGGCAAAGGTGGCGCTGTAAGGTGGAGATGGGAGAGAGAAGGAGGAGGGGGGGTTGGTAGGTCGTGTGGCCAATACTTTACATCTGAAAAAACAACAACAATGCCTGGGTTAAAGTGTGGTGTGGGGAAGGGGGAAGGGGGGGGGGTAACTGGTCTAATTGTTCTAGTCTCGGGTCATTAGCTACACTGTCCTCTTAAAACAGAGTTAAATATAGACTTCAAAATGGCGGGCAGACCCACCATCGATTTCTTTGTACCATTTATTAAAAAAGAGGTGGGTTTTTTTTTATTGTTGCTTTTTAACTTGTCAAAGTTTATGGTATTTTCTGTTTACCCTGCCTGGCCCCAGGTTGGTCCGTCCATCATCTGACGTCATAAAGCTGACCTAGATGGATGAAAAACCACAGATATGGGTAGGATGTAAGATTCTTCCACTAGTGAGATGCGAATGTTAATGATATTATCTTAACTCATCTAATATTTAAAGACGCTCCTTCTATACAGAAGATTTTTGTTTCCTGCGCCGATCAGTGGTTTGGGTATAGTCTTGCATTTTTTATTAGTGTTTTAACTGAAGTAAATTTTTTTTTGTTGTCTTTTTCGTTTGCTCAGGCAACCCATTTCATGCCCGGATGCCACTCAGAAAGAAAAATAGCTTAGAAGCGTTTTTTCTTGCATATTTCTTGTTAGTTCACCGGACTGTCAACCGACACGTCGAGGGTTCTCTCTCTGCCGCCGACCAATCCCTGCCGCCCTGCAGGAGTTTTGGACATAGTGGACGCAATAATCTTCTATCTAGAAGGAAAGTCTGTAAAACTTATAAGTTATATGGAATAAGAAACGTGTTTTTATCTTTATGTTTATCTGAGAATTGAAATATCATTTTAGCTTTAAGTTATTGTAAAAATTATTTTTGTATGAAGCCTAATGTTGAGTATTTTATTTTTATGAAAAGAAAAGTGTAACGGTTTTAGCAAAGCGGTTGACAAACAAATGGTTACGTCCCTTGCACATCCGAAATTGCAAAACAGACCTTCATGAAGGGGGGCTCCCCAACATTCTCTCCAAATGAAACCCTTCCACAGGCTTCGCCATTCGAATAAAACCAATAAAAAGCTTTTGTGCAATTCTGTTTATTTTATGAAAATATTTTTACCGTTCAGAGTTTAGACAAAGCTTTGGAAATAACAGACAAGAAATTGAGGTCAATAGCTTATTGATCGAATCAAATTGGTGGATATTTCTTGTTAGATGTACATATAAAAAAACGAATACATTTATCATTTATCAACTTTTCCATTGCTCCCCCTGTCCACCCAAACATCTATAAATCTAATACTTTATCTTCAATGGACCTAGCGAAGCATATTGTATCCATGGCAACTCTTAAAACTAATTCTACACAATCTGACACAGATTTATCTCCTCTTGAAGTCTCTTTAATATAAAACAAAAACATTTTTATTAAGGATGTTGTTTTGCATATCTTTTTTTTCGATTTAGCTGTTTTTTATTTCTCTTAGTTACAGCCTTTCTTTTCCCCCACTTACCAGTCCCCCCCCACCCGCCCTTGTACATAATTTGTTCCAGCAGACTGTCACCCATAGAAGGCATGGATACATTTGTCAGGTGGGGGGGGGGGACAACTTACATCCACGAAAACCTGTAATCTCTACTCTCTACACCGGAATGACACGCGCACAGAAAAAAAATGTCCCGGCACGCCCTGTAATTTGTAGGGTTTCAATTTCCCATGATGCCACATCCATTCAAACGTCAGAGAATCTACACCGATCATGCGGATACAGTTCCATGATGGTAAAAAAAACAACAACAACAACTAAAAACAAAACAAAGAAAAAAAAAACAGTGTTGTCTTAAATTTAAGTTCTAGAGCAGGCGTTAGCGACGTTTTAATAACAGTGTTCCAATAGTTTAAGGTGACATTGTGCATCATGAATTTGTCTTTCTAAAAGTCCTATGCGTAGGTTGTCGACGCACGTTCTAGTGGATCACATTTACCGCACTGATTCTCAATCTGTTGTTTGTTGTTGTTTTTTTCAAACTATAAATCAGGCACTCAGAGGACGCACTGAACACACCACTTCTCTATTGGGTGATTTTTTGTGTTCTTGACATACCATGTGGTTTGTAAAAAAAAAAAAAACGCTTTCTCCTTCTAACTAATCTTACGAAAGGTTAAAAAGGAAATATAAATAAACAAAGAATAATTTTCTAAGGTCACTGCTGATTGGTTAGAAATTTAAACATTGCCTTTTGTAGAAAGGGGAATAATCAATACATTTTTAAAGCCAAATATTTCTAGAAAAAATATACAATTATATAGAAATCGTTCAACCGAAAACTCTAATTTAAAAAAAAACAACAACATAGAAAAACAACAACGACAAACTACACTGCGTTTAGCTATTATCATTTGGAAATCCTTAAATACATTTTTCTTTTTAAATTGGAGCTGAAATAGCAAAATTTTTATTCGATTTGTTCATTTCTTGATTCTGATATATTTTATTCTCTTATCGACACAGGAAGAGCCACGTGAACTCCTCCTCTCCCCTCCTCCACCCTGACACAGGAAGAGCCACGTGAACGCCTCCTTTCCCCCCCCCTCCACCCTGACACAGGAAGAGCCACGTGAATTCCTCCTCTCTCCCCCTCCAACCTGACACAGGAAGAGCCACGTGAACTCCTCCTCTCTCCCCCTCCACCCTGACACAGGAAGAGCCACGTGAACTCTTCCTCTCTCCCCCTCCACCCTCCCACCTCGGCTAATATATCACTTTTTTTTCACCCATAACTTTGTAATTTTTTTTTTTTTTTTTTTTTTTTTTTTCTAGAATTCAAAAATTTTAAAGACATTTATACAGAGTTAACAGATGAGTAAATGACATGTTCAATTTACAATATTATAGTCTGAAAACAAAATAGATTTAACAGTCTAAGAATTTATTTTCAATAGAAATTTTTGACCATTTACAGCCACTGTGTATTATTGTATCTTTGGCTTTCTATAGGAACGTTTTAGAAACACGTGCGTTTGTTTTGAATAGCCGTCTGCTGTGTCAATGCTGTGTTGTTTTGCTGTGTCAGTGCTGTGTTGTTTTGCTGTGCCAGTGCTGTGTTATTTTCCTGTGTCAGTGCAGTGTTGTTTTGCTGTGCCAGTGCAGTGTTGTTTTGCTGTGCCAGTGCTGTGTTGTTTTGCTGTGCCAGTGCAGTGTTGTTTTGCTGTGCCAGTGCTGTGTTGTTTTGCTGTGCCAGTGCTGTGTTGTTTTGCTGTGCCAGTGCTGTGTTGTTTTGCTGTGCCAGTGCTGTGTAGTTTTGCTGTGTCAGTGCTGTGTTATTTTGTATAACTTAATCCTTTGAGAATTAATGTACATTTCCCCTGATACAATGTTTGTAGAAAAATAAAATAAAATGCTTTGAAATATGCAGATCTAACTATTAACCTTCCTACTCTTGGCAATCATTAGATAAGTCTTATAAATTTACAGACGTTCCTTCTAGATAGAAGATTATTACGTCCACTAGGCCCAAAACTCCTGCAGGGCGACAGGGATCCGTCGATGGCAGGGATAGAACCCGCGACCTGTCCGTTTGGTTTTTGGTTGACAGTCCGGTGAACTAACCGCTGGACCAGCCGGCTTCAATAGTCAATAGTTTAAGGTGAAATTGTGCATAAGTTCATAAGCCAGCTATTCCTAGTCCCACTCTTCCTTAAATACTGTTTTACTTGTATAGGATTCGGTTAATGCTACATTTATTTGCTTGGTCCTATGTTCGTAAAGTTTTATAATTATTAGTTAGCTTTATATTTTTTTATCTAGAGATTAGTAGTTTGTTGCTCAATTTTAAATCTTATCTTATATTTTACAGACGCTCCTTCTATAAAGAAGATTATTGACAGCAAAGTTAAGGTCAATAGACATAGTCAGTGGTATGGAGGTTGAAGGGGTTTGAGGTGGGAGTAGGCTTAAACTCCGCACAATAAGTTTCTGGCATACATTTCATTATTAAAGCAATAAACCAGTGCTGGCTTCCAGCCAATTAAAACGGATATCTTTGTGTCACGTGCTATGCCAGGTAAGAGCTCCCATTAAAACTTGCCATATTTATTTCGAAATAAAAACTTTTTTTATCATCATGGCCAGAAAATATCATTATATATAGCCTATAGATCTACACATTTATACATCGAAGCAGATTTACATTTTTTTCCCGGAACGCACCAGAATAACATTCCCGTTTCTATTTAAATTTAATGGAATAAAATTAAACAAATAAATAAAATTAATACATAGATCAAAATGTGAACGACAAACTGAGCGTTATTTCCTCTTTTGGGATCTCCGTCACCGCAATTTCCCAGAAAATCCAACAAAGTCCCACAGAAGAATTCAACAAATCGTACATCGATTCAGCACATTAAGTTGTATAAATACTGAAACGTTAATTCAAAACTAAAGTTAAGGAACGAGTTTATGTTTTTCAAATACTGCCCCAGGTAATATGTTGATGATAAAAAATGTATGCTCATAATGATTTTAAAAAAATGATTTTTTCCATGTGTTTTTTTTTAATAAAATCTTATATTATTGATTGATGTCTACAAAATAAAAAAAAATTCATTCGAGAATTTAAAAAAAAGATGAAATATTTTACTCTTTATATTTCTTGTATTTGGTTTTAAATGAGCTAATAATAATAGTAATTCATATAGCGCTTTTATCCATGCTATTAAATTTAGCATGCTCAGTGCGCACTTGGAATAAAATTGCAGTTATATTGGTATGTAGGGCACACAGCCACTAGCCGAAGAGAAATGTCTTTTAGCTCTTTTTAAAAGACTATTTTGTCTCAGATTCTCCCAGTGTCTGAGGTAAGCTGTTTCATAAAGAAGGTTCAACAGATTCAAATGAGCGCACTCCAAGGTAATTCCTTTTGTGTTACACTGGAAATTTTAGGGAGTGACTGTGATGAAGAGCGCAGTTCCTTTGATGGCACGTACTTTGATATCAGTTCTTGAAGGTAGGAAGGAGCATTATGGGCATTATGAGCCTCGTGTTGATCTCAGATGACTACGAAATGTGCGTCAGCAAATTATATGCCATCAAAATTATACGCCAGCTCAATATACGCAAGCGAAATAATAAAAAAAATACACACTTATACAAAAGCACCCACACAAGCACCAACACAAGCACAGAAACACTTACATACAGTATTGTGAGAGAGTTCCCCTAAATCTGATAAATCGATTAGGCGAATTGGGAAACGTACAATAATATTGAGATTAATTTTCTCTGGCCCTTAGCTCAAGCCCCTATGAGATCTTTGATCGTCTGTTGTTATCTCCCTCTTTAAGAACTTTAATCTACGCCGAAAATTGATTTTCACGCCCTTATTTCTTTTCCCTAATAATGTCTGTTATTAAACTATTATTATTTAACAGCCAGCCATTGAATCGATTTGACGTGCCGTACAAAAACTTTTCGCTCAGACATTATTGCAACACAGTCAGTGAGGGCCTGCTTCTCCCCCCTTCCCCTTTCATTCGTGGTGGTGGATATCTTTAATTTTTCTCAATGTGCACTCAGTTACCGTTAATTTATATCTCTGTGCACTCAGTTATATGTAATTTATCTCACTGTGCACTCAGTTATCTTTAATAGATTCCACTGTGCACTCATTTATCTTTTATTTATTACACTTTGCACTCATTGTTCTTTAATTTATCTCAATGTGCACTTATTTAATTCATCCCTCTGTGCACTCAGTTATCTTTAATATATTCCAGTGTGCACATAGTTATCTTTATGTTTTTTTAATAGTGTACTTATTTATCTTCACTTTAATCTATTTTGCAAGTTAATACATGTCTTAAATTATTCCCATGTGCACCAAGTCACATTTAAATCTCTCGATCGTGTGCCTCGCTGCAGTTCATGTTATAGCCAACATAATAGAATTCATCTTATATCGAGTCATCTCCACTTAGTGTTGCCATCATTATTTCTCGCTTATCTCATTTCCCCGCATTTATCATTCAATAATTTCTTTATAGCCAAGGGCAAAAGCGTTAAATACAATTTAAACGTAATGATGTAAAAATTGTAATCTTTCTTTTATCAGTAATCTTCTTCCTTTTTTTTTCTTCTTTTGTGCCTCTCAACTCTTTCTAAAGACTGACGCATTTATCCATGTCTTTCTTTATAAGAAGCCATCCTTGCACTGCCCTACATATTCGCCTATTCCATGCACGTAGCACGTGAATCACCTTTCGGCAGATTTGTAGCCAGCCCCCAATGACAAGTTCCGCTAAAACCGCCCCCCCCCCCTTACAGGAAACTACGGGCAACACTATACCAATATCCGTTGCTAAGGCCAGGATTACACAAACAATCGTGTAGTACAGGGGGTTAGATCCAAGACCGTAATTGACCACGATTATGGCTTAAAATGTCCTGTATTTCGACACTACAGGAGAAAAAAAAAAATTATTTTTAGAGGCTAATATACGTTTGATGATCTATTTTAAGGAACATCTATCTAATTTAGAACTGCGGGAAATCCCTTAAAGCCCATGACGTCAAACATCACGTTGCGGGGTTGGAATTAAGCTCATTGGCAGTGGTCACTTAATACATAAAGCCGAAATATTGTTTTAAAAAAAAGAATCCCCTTCAGTGTTATTCAAAATAACAAGCAATATTATTCAGAATGATAGAACATATAATTCAATACAAAATAGACATTAACATGGTATTTATTTGTTCAACACAGCTGAGAAAAATCTAAGCATTTTCGGCAATAAAAAGATGATGTAGCCTATTTCATTTAAAAGCCCAATCATTCATGTCTTTAGAGATGGGTGTTCTTTATGTTTAACATTATTATTTTTTTCTTTCAGAACTGCTTAGTGCAAGCGTTTGTAATTTCAATGGAGTTTATTTTCTAAATAATGACATTTGTTTACACAATTTCAGACGTTTCTGCTGAAATATGGGCCATAGAAAAGCTTGAAGCCTGTCGCAATCTGTTGTCTTCAAGGAGTCCATACATACATGATTTCTTTTTTAAATATTAGAGGTGTTCATTCTATTCGGACATTTTCCGAGCACCCGACACTTGTGAGATTCATGATTTAGACTTGTTTGTTGACTTGAGAATCAGGCATAGATCTATCTACAGGACAGAGATCTGGTTTCATATTTTCTCTATGCATTTGTATCGACATCTTAAAACAAAATATACAACAGATCGGTTTATAGTGTCCATCTTAATGTCACATACGTGTGTGCTCGTTGTAACTTTCCTTGAGGGTTAAAGGTTATGGAGCAACGTATATGTTTGAGGCTATTTTGTTGTAGGATAATGATACAATTTTGAATGGTAGTGGCAGATGTACACGATGATTGTAAAAAGTGAATAAATAATATTTAACATTCACATCGAAGCATGAAAGTTAATAATATGTAGATCTAGAATTATTAAATATAATAATAATTATAATTATATTTGTATAGCGCTGCTGACAAACATAATGTAAACTCCTAGCGCATTTAACATTGAGCAACAAACAAGCAAGAACACAAATATAGTTCTCTTTGCTAAAAAGGCTATAAAACGAATTAATGATATCAAAACCTTAGAAAACATAAGACAAAGCAGATATATATACAACCGAATGCGATGAAAGCTAATCGGGGAGTAAAGTGTATTTGAATGTGAATGTAAGAAATAATCGAACAAGTGTTTGATGGCAAGAACTAACCGTATTCGATTACATTAGAGTTATGTGTTTTATGGTAAAGTGATTTGAGAACAACATGATGTAATTTGGTCTCGGGGAAGGGTATTGAACCATTGAAGAAGAAGATAACTGGTGCCTTTTATTTGATAATTATTGTGAAGGCGTAAAAAAAGGGAAAATAAAAGTCTAAAATTAGCAACGCTATTACAATGTCATTACAGTTAAATTAATTTTAACACTGGACTAAGGACTACTGAAGACAGGACGTGCAGACTTGAATTTCTGACTTAGCTAGCTAAGGCCAGTTTTTTTTAACAGTAGCGATACACTCCCTTGTCGCGCTTATATATGAAGTAAACTATTATTAAGTCACTATCATAATTAATGTCAATAATGTCAATAATGTCAATAATTTTAATGTGCAGGGCCGTTTACTAATGAGGGGTTAGGATTGAGAGGGTTTAAAAGAGCATTTGAATATTATTTAAGATATATTTAGATGATTGAATGATTAGGGCCGTACACATGATACCCTATATATATATGCGGTTGGTGTTGACGGTTTCGTGTGGGGGGTCACCTAGGGAATAAAATAAAGTGAAAAAATTTTTCTAAAAAATCGTTCTTTCTTGACCTAAAAAGGGAAAAACGTAACCCACCCATAAAATTTATCTCGCTCATAATTAAGAGACAAATGCACAGCCTCTAAAAAAAAGTGATTATGAAGTAAGTCGATTATTTGGGTTGAGAATTTTGCCAAGTGGTACATGTATACCATTATTATAAATACGATAATTTGATTTCTATATCTATGGCAAAATTTATTTGTGTTTTCATGACCAAGGAATATAAAGAATGTAAATTGACTGTGATAGTTAAAAATAAACAAACATTGTGCTCTCCTCTCATATTTTCTGCTTTCAATAATGGTATACATGCACTATTTGGCACTTTAAACAAACGACACTTGTTGGCAGCATTATAATTACCTTTACAATTAACTACACCACATTTATTAGGCATTTTGATAAAAATACACGATCGAAAAATTAAAAACAAACACAGTGAAGTCAAATCCAACAACAACAAGTATCCATGTTGGAACCAAACTGTGCCTTCTATTCATACTCCTTAAAAAATAGTGCGCTCATGCTTGGTAATTATTAAGACATTTTAATGGCTATTAGATCGTTCTTTGTCATTAAATAAATGAAAATGACATAAACCATTAATACAATGAATCATATTAATAAAGAATTTTGTTAGTTACTTAATAATAGTTAACATTATATCACTGCGCCAAGGGAGTGTATCGCTACTGTTAAAAAAACTGGCCTTAGCTAGGAAGTCAGAAATTCAATCCTGCACGTCCTGTCTTCAGTAGTCCTTGCACTGGGGGTATGAGAGAAAAAACATAGACTATTTAGCGCTCGTTTCTGTTGGTTTAAAGAGGAACGTTTATGTTACTTATAAATCATGAGATTACAAATAGATGGGCTACGATAAAATATCTATCTAGCCTATCTATGTGTACATCTATCTATCAATCTATCTCTCTATTTGTATATCTAACTATCAATCTATCGATCTATCTATTTGTATATCTATCTTTCTGTCTTTTCTATCTATCTATCTATCTATCTATCTATCTATCTATCTATCTATCTATCATTCTATCTATCTATCATTCTATCTATCTATCATTCTATCTATCTATCTATCTATCTATCTATCTATCTATCTATCTATCTATCTTTCTATCTATCTATCTATCTATCTATCTATCTATCTATCTATCTGTCTATCTGTCTATCTCTCTATCTATCTATCTATCTATCTATCTATCTATCTATCTATCTATCTATCTTTCTATCTATCTATCTATCTATCTGTCTATAGGTCTATGTCTATCTATCCAGTATTCTCTATCTCTATTTTGCTGGCCCAACCATGCTCTATGAACTAATATTATCCCATTGATTGTAATTTCCTTGCAATAAAAACAAAGGCATAGAATACATAACGGAAAATATAAGTATCGAACTGAATCCTTTAAAAAATGCATTGCTTTGCTTTACCTTTCACGTGGGGCCGCTATATAGACCAAGGCCCACCATAGATCCCAGGACCACATGCTTAGACACGTAACAAATAAAACCCAAACATCTATTGCGTATTACTCCGATAATGGCGCGGACCGGAAATGCCACGTCCGCATTAC
This sequence comes from Anisus vortex, assembly GCA_949126835.1. Classification (NCBI taxonomy): domain Eukaryota; kingdom Metazoa; phylum Mollusca; class Gastropoda; family Planorbidae; genus Anisus; species Anisus vortex. The sequence goes on from OX421493.1 coordinate 10,059,521, forward strand.
ACGGCTTCCGTTTATTGATGCTCCACATTTTCTTTTGATGTCTTCCAATAATCGCTAGACATCCATTCAATCTCAACCCCCTCCCGTCCCGCCCCTTTTTCTCTCTTTTCACCTCCCTGCCCCCCCCCCTTTTGCCCCGCACGTTCTGTGTCACCCTGTTCAAATATACGCTGATTTATGAGAGGGCTTGCCAGAGACATAGAGAGAGAGAGAGAGAGAGACGGAGAAGGAAAGAGAGAGACAGAAATAAACTTCACACAAATCATAATATTGGGGGAAGGGGGCGACGGTGAGGATGGGGGGATAAGCCTTAGAAGTGCTGGGAACAACCCCCCCCCCCCTCTCTTTAAAAAAAATGTAATCTATCATAACGAAAGGACATAGCGAGGATGCAAAATCTCAACTATCCACAAAGATGTGCAGATAAATTATTTCTATTTACAGTAAAAGAACAAAATAAAGTTGTTAGATAACATTAGATTTGTAGGTTTATATTATAATAGATTGAAAATTTTCGTCAAATTGTTTGACAAATATTGTGTGCAATTTCGTTCTAAATAATATATTATATTTCGTTAGCTATTATCTATAATGTCTATGTGTATGTTTGAATGTAAATCTGTTTATCAATACAAAAATTCAATCTCTCCATCTATCTATACAGCCATCTTTACGTTTGCCCTTCTATCTAACAATCTGACCATATGTGTGTATGTCTGTCTATCTATGTATCTACCTACCTTTCAATCAAAATTCAATCTATAAATCAATCTATCAATTTATCAAATCTATATGTCTGTCAATCTGTCTGTTTGTCTACCTATTTACCTATCTATATATTTGTCAAAGTAATTTATCCATCTATTCATTTTTTATCTATCTATCTATCTATATCAATGTCTCTTAATATCTATCTATTTATCTATCCATCTATCTATCTATTTATCTATCTATATATTTATCTTTTTATTTATCAATTTGTTTATCTTTCTTCCTATCTATATTATCAATCAATCTATTTCTATCTATTCGCTTATCTATCTATACATGCATATAACAATGCTATTGGTATGGTATCTGTTCATTTCTACGGTTGTGAAGTTTTACTCACTCATCTTTGAGTGAGAATAAGCATCATCTACAGACAGTGCAACTCTGATCCGCCTGCAGACAGTGTCTGACTTACTCACATCCATGTCACCGTCTGCATGCGACGTAAAAGTGACCTAGTAAGCATAACCTACTTTTGTCAGTCGCGTGATCGGTACCGAACTAGCAGCCCTAGTCTTCTTTAACCAACTGAGAGAACAGTCCCCTACGTTGCTTGACCTTCTTATAGATGTATCACGTGGGTGTCATACAGCCAATCAAACCCAAAATCAATATCAAGCGTATATCATGCAAGTTATCCGATGCCGCCCAACCTTGACCTGATCTCATGGCGTGTGCTGTAGTGAGACTATTGGTTTACTTTTATCAATAGAACTATTACTGCCGATAACGTTGGTGCCAGAGGTATTGAGTGATGGTGGTGGTAGAGGCATAGAGAGCGGAACACGTAGAAAGGAACAGAGAGAGAGAGAGAGAAGTACATAGAGAGAAGTATATTGAAGGTTAGGAGAGAGAGAGGGAGAGAGAGTAATATATATATATATGGAAATAGGTAGAGAGATAGAGCGGAGCAGAGAGAGAGGGAGAGACAGAAAGAGAGACGGACAGAGAGAGAGAGAGAGGCATATAAATATATAGAAATAAGGACACAGATAGTGGGGAGCAGACAGAGAGGTGGGAGATAAAGAGAGAGAGACAAAAACATTGATGACAGATAGGAGGCAGAGAGAGATTGGGATCAGGCAGAGAAGGACGGAGAGAGTATGTGAGAGAGAGAGGATAGAGAGAAAGGGAAAAGGTGCATAAATATATAAGGAGAGATGGGATAGAGAGAGGAGATATCTACATAGTTACACTCAGGAAAATCTAAAAGATATAGTTAGAGACAAGCAGGAAGAGACAGGGTACATGTTAGAGAGAGAGAGAGAGAGAGAGCTAGATAAGTCCGAGAACAAGGCGTGACATATAAAGATTGAGTGAGTTTAAAGACAAAAGTGAATAGAGAATGAGAAAAAGTAAAAGAGACAAAGAGAGAGAGGAAGTGTGAAAGAGAGAGAGAGAGAGAGAGTCAGAGAGAGGAAGTGTGAAAGAGAGAGAGAGAGAGAGAGAGAGAGGAAGTGTGAAAGAGAGAGAGAGAGAGAGAGAGAGAGGAAGTGTGAAAGAGAGAGAGAGAGAGAGAGAGAGGAAGTGTGAAAGAGAGAGAGAGAGAGAGAGAGAGAGAGGAAGTGTGAAAGAGAGAGAGAGAGAGAGAGGAAGTGTGAAAGAGAGAGAGAGAGAGAGAGGAAGTGTGAAAGAGAGAGAGGAAGTGTGAAAGAGAGAAAAAGAGAGAGAGATAGGAAGTGTGAAAGAGAGAGAGAGAGAGAGAGGAAGTGTGAAAGAGAGAGAGAGACAGAGAGAGAGAGAGAGAGGAAGTGTGAAAGAGAGAGAGAGAGAGAGAGGAAGTGTGAAAGAGAGAGAGAGATAGAGGAAGTGTGAAAGAGAGAGAGAGAGAGAGAGAGTAAGTGTGAAAGAGAGAGAGAGAGAGAGGAAGTGTGAAAGAGTGAGAGAGAGAGAGAGAGAGAGAGAGAAGAGGGGGCAGAAGGAGACTTAGGGGTGTACAAGAGTAGAATACATAACTCTCCCATCCACAAACAAGAGTACTGTTTTGCATCAACTACTTGTGTCTGTGTTTAGTAAAAGAAAACAGTTTTTGTTGTTGTTTCTACGCAGACATTATTTTCTAGATTGAATCTTCGAGTGTCTCTATTGTTCCGTAAATTTATTTCCCTTCTTTGTTTTGTGTTTGTGTTTTTTTGTGTTTTTTTTTTGAATGCCCGAAAGAGTCTAAACATGTTTCTCGATTTTATTATTATAATTATATTTTTGAAAATTGATTGTTGTTCTTCGATGTTGGATCATTGAGTTGCACATTTTGAACTGGATTGGAATCCGTTCCAATCCCTTTTTTTCCCCATTTTATTCATTCTTGTATTCACATTCTTTATTTCTATCTTTCTCTCTCTCCGACTCTTTATTTCTTTATCTCCGTCTTTCTACATTTAACATTGTTCTGTTGGGGATTTAATTGAAACAAAAATCATAAGTAAAGTACCCGTCGGACATAAATTGATCATAGGTTCACCAGTTTCAGTGGCCACGGCATACTAGGGGTTGTGTGGCCAGCACAATGCCCAGTCGACTTTTCTTTACCCCAACTAAAGTCAGGTACCCATTAGAGCTGGCTAGACTCAGGAACACCCGCAAGTCCAGTGGGAACAATTTCTAGCCTTCACCAGGATTCGAAACCAGGACCTTCGGTACGCCACATAAAATTTAAAATTATAACTTGTGCTTTATATATTAGTTTTAAAGCTTGCCCATATTATTTTTCCTACTCAAACACCCTTACTTCGTCTTCCAAATGCCAGTTGAGCTGTTCTTCGATTTACGCATACCGTGACCGTTACTTTTATAGTCGTATTGAATTGACCAATCTCAGGCCAGGCCACACGCCAATTCAGAATAGACTTTCACCCTTGTATTCCTTAGACTGACACATAATGATCCAAAGATAGCATAACTTCAAGAACAGGTATTTAATATCGAAATACGCAGTACAAAGCCTAGTCTAAACACGTTTGGTCGTTCCTAAGGTCTAAGGTCGTCTGACAGTTTCTTCATTATCTTAACAACGTCACTTCTAACTAACGCGTCACAGTTTCTAGCATCATACGTCACTCCTTTATTTAGTCACTTGCCGCTGTGTTAAAGATTGTAGTTCATACGTCATACATTAATAAATACAATACAATAAGAATATATTTGAACTCCAACACATACACACAGACAAAAACATAGACTAGGCCTACAATTCATGAATTTTTTGTGCCAGCCAGCAAACATTTCGGAAGGCTAATTGACCCACTTGCCGTCATACTATTGAGCTGAAAGTTGGCACAGGGACGTGTTGACGATGGCAACATATTATTTCAAGATGAGGTCAGTCGGAGTGCGCTCTTTCGAATCTGTGGCGACTAAACAATGAAATGGAGGATTAGCATTTATATTCCGTGAAAGAAAATGAGTTAAAAATACTTTTGTGTCTCCATCACCCACTGCTCAGCAACTGAAGATTGTAGAGCTAGACTGTACTGAATATGGTAAAAACAATTTCAAGGAGAGACACGTTTTATAAATGACCTTCATCATCACCCTAGTTATAGACACAGTTAGACACGTTGTATAAATGACCTTCATCATCACCCTAGTTATAGACGCAGTTAGACACACTGTATAAATGACCTTCATCATCACCCTAGTTATAGACACAGTTAGACACGCTGTATAAATGACCTTCATCATCACCCTAGTTATAGACACAGTTAGACACGCTGTATAAATGACCTTCATCATCACCCTAGTTATAGACACAGTTAGACACGCTGTATAAATGAACTTCGTCATCATCCTAGTTATAGACACAGTTAGACACGCTGTATAAATGACCTTCATCATCACCCTAGTTATAGACACAGTTAGACACGCTGTATAAATGACCTTCATCATCACCCTAGTTATAGACACAGTTAGACACGCTGTATAAATGACCTTCATCATCACTTTAGTTATAGACACAGTTAGACACGCTGTATAAATGACCTTCATCCTCACCCTAGTTATAGACGCAGTTAGACATGCGCGGGAGACAGAACATATTTTAATCTATGCCATTTGTCGTTTGTTAATGTAATATACCTTATTAGTTCCATTCCAGCTTTAGTTCTGAACTATTTATTGAGCAATGGCCATCACTTATTACATCCTCAATTCTTACTGACGACCGTTGGCCTTAGAGCCTTCTCAAAATCCAGTTTGAAGGTGTGGAATCTACGTCCCATTCAACTTAGGCGAACAAGCTACATTGTTACTTTCAAAAAGAACTTAAAAACTCTTTTTTTTTTTTTACAATATTTACCTTAGATAAAATGTTTTAGACCACTACTATCTTACTTGTATGTTAGGTCGGTTATTGCTTCATTTATTTGATTTCTCCTATGTTTGTAAAGTTTTAACTCATCAATTAGCTATATATTTCTTAGCCTAGAGATTATATCCGTGTTCTTAGTTGTATGTTAAATGCGCTAAGCGCTTACATTATGTTTGTTGGCAGCGCTATACAAATATTATTATTATCTTTCTTTTTGAGCATTTATAGCAATTTCAAACTTTCATTACTGTACTTCCCCAATTAATGGTTAATGTCTAAAAGGTTAATGCAGTTGACAATACTATAATTCAAGTATCTGCCAAACAATTCATTACATTAAAGATTTACTTTTAATAATTTATCACATATTCGTAACTTATATTATTCAGCAACTGTAATTAAGCAGAATAAATACGAAGTAATCATACAAAACTGAGTAGTTAATGTAATGTTTGAAAATTTAGATATACATTCTTCAATCATATAATATTTATACTATCTTTTATAGTTTTGTCATTTCGAAGCTATTTTTATTATTATTGTAAGCAACTTTTTTTTTTTATAAATAAAAAATTGAAAATATTTTGAAATATTAACGGTAAATAAAAATGGTAAATTATCTCCCTTTATTTAATATTTCCGAATTTGATGCTATAGTGATGCGAAACAAGTTATGTTTTGCGTAAAAAACTAATTAAAAAAACTTATTATTTCTATATGCATATTTAGCATTATGGTATTTTTTTCAACCAGTAATTAGAGGTATACAATTAAATTACGTTAAACAGTTGTAAATAAACATTTCCTGCATTAATTGTTTAAGTCAATTTAAGGAGTTTTTCTTTTCAAACTTTAATAATTACAACAATTACATAATATAATGCTAACATGTAAGTTTCTTTAAAAAAAAACAAATACAATTTTTTTAGAATTGATTATATTTATGTTTAATTAAAGAAGATGAGCTTAAAAACTCTTAAGAATATAACTAGCATGTATCAGTAATGAGCGCCTTGTACCTGAATGTTGTTCACTAGTTGTTTAATGTCAGGTACGTATTTAATTACTTCTGAGTGGTCAAGTGTAAGTGACCTCTTTGTATGTTCTTAGCCTAGAGTATATATCCGTGTTCTTAGTTGTATGTTAAATGCGCTCTGAGGTTACATTATGTTTGTTGGTAGCGCTATAAAATTTGTTATTATTTTAAATATCGTGCTGTACACACACACTCCCTTAGCATGATACGGCCACACACACGACAAAACTATGATTCTTCACTATGGACCAATTGATGTGTAAAAAGTACAGTTAACCCTTTCTCTCCCCAACCCCGCTTCCCTACACTCACCATAACTCTTCTACAATACAAGCGAAAAAAAACATGAAAGAATCTATGACTGAAAGGAGTTAATTGAAATACTATGTAGACCCTAAGTATCTTTTACTACAGAATGTAAACATGATTTTTTTTTCTACTGAATCTGACCAACGCTTTGACATTTAATGAGATAAGCAACTTGTCTATTGGACTATTTGGACTAATTGCTGGGGCTATTGCGATACCGGTCAATGTCTTGAATGGTTAATTACTGTATTTTAATCAAGTATCCTTTATTTTAGTTTCAAGGTTTTCAAAAATTGAATTACAACTTGTAGAATTTTAATTTTAAATTTGTTAATGGTTTTTAAACATATTGATTGAAAAACAAAGCGAAACAGTTAAAGTCTATCAAGGAGACAATATTTGTTTACATGGGTTACCATGGTTAATGCTGAAACGGAAGCGGAAGCTGAATGCAGCCATCAAAAGGGGAGACCATTATAGTGAATACATAATTATTTAAGCTCAATAGTAAGACCTTTTGTTTTTGTGATAACAAAAAACCGATAATAGATGTTTTCAAATCCGTTTCAACATTCAAAAATAAAATTATTAGAGATATTCACGGCATATTAAAAAGTAAATAAATAGGTTGGGGTAAACGGATGGTTTGACGTTGCAGATTATTGTCAGTTTCTTTAGACGAAGCTCAGAATTCACCGTAGGCCTATTATGCTACAAGTACTAGAAGATTGTGATCAGAACCCAATGTAAAGCTGATTTATAAAAAAGGTGCGACGTCCTTGAGTCTTTGGCCTTCAGAGAAATTCGAGGGTGTCCAGGATTTGAACCCGGGACGACTTTCAGTAACGTGACACACCATCACGCCATCTACACGGCATTCCCAGGGTGCAACACGGAAATCAACTGCAGCCACCGGAAATTGATTCAATAAAAAACAACAGCGCGAGAATGTATCCCAGAATTCACACGTCTGCAAAACTCAAGACACTGCAAGTGAGAGTGATGTCCCTTTGCACGACGCCATTTTGTTTTGTTCTGCAAAGAGTCGTCGCCCCTCGGTATCACATTTACTACCCGATACTAAATTTATTCATTAAATGAATAAGAAAAGGATGAGAAAAAAAAAGGAAGAAAAATCGGCACAGTATCTAAAGTGACAGATAGCTAGCTACATGTCTGACAGCCATTGGGGAATACAAACACATGAATTTTGGGAGAGAATGAGAGAGCTGAAAGATTAACACCATTAATCAAATGTCAAGAAATGACCTACTTTTTCTTGGTATCGAACTCTGCCATACGATTGTACCGGTCATTGAAGACGCGCCATAGACAGGACTTGTTCTAATAAACACAAAACTGCCCTTAATTAAATATTCGTTCCAAACAGACAATGACACACTCGAACAATCTTACAATGCTGCTTAATTTTGATGACAGTACTTGTTAAAATATACACGGGTAGGTTGGACAGAGAAGAGGCAAAGTGGGGAGAGAGGGGAGAATAGGGGTAAGGGGTAGCATGTGGATAGGTAGCTAAGGAAGTCATGGGAAGTCTAGAAAAGTTCATGGCGTCATTGGAGATCATATGAAAAGAGAAGGCATAGGGGAGAAAGGGGTAAAGGGAGGGGATAAGAGGGACGGAGAAATGAAGAGAAATGCTGTTAGAGTGAACTAGAAAGAAATATATAGAAAGTTAGCAAAAGAGAAAGAGAGAGAGAGAGAACGAGAATAAAAATTAAAAATAGCATCAGGGAATGATAAAAAGAGATAAACAAATAAATAGAGTTGTTGTGGGTGTATATCGCTGAGAGGGAGAGAGAGAGATAAAGAGAAACAGAGACAGCTGAATAGAGAAAAAAAGACAGGAGATTACAAGGCGTGGAAGAAGTCAAGCAAACAGTAATAGTAAGGTTGAATACAAGGCGTGGCAGAAGTCAAGCAAACAGTAATAGTAAGGTTGAAAGAAAATAGAGAGAGGAAAGTATGAGAGATAAAGCGGGAACTAGCGAGAGAAATAGATATCCAGAGAGATAAATAGAGAAACGAAATAGAAAGAAAAATAGATGGAGTTAGAGAGGAGAGAGTGGGAGAAAGAGAGAGAGAGTAAACGCAAGACAGAACTGTTCAACGGTTGATCCTCTGAAGCGAAACCTAAAGACTTCTACGGTCCTAGTCACTCAAGAAAATTGGCGGCAAGTTTATTTATAGTAACATTCACGTCTGATAGCTTTTTTATAAGTTTCTATATGTAAGGTCTAAGTAAGTGTTATTTACTCTTACGCCACTCCCTCATTTGTTTGCTAGAGAGAGGGAGAGAGAGAGAGAGAGAGAGACAGAAAGAAAGAGAGACAGAGAAAAAGACTCGAAAAAAAAAATTCGAAACTTGAAGAAAAAAAATCGAAATCGAATTTTTTTTTGCGGGTGTCAGAAGTAGTGGGAACTATTATTTCAAAAAGTACTCACCAGAAAAAATATTTGTCTTACAGTTAGCGTGGTGTGAGTACTCGATTCTGCCCTCAACGGGTTGCTCGTGACGCAACAGAGAGCCCGCGAATGACCTAAAAAATAATATCAAATACTGGGCTCCGGGGCATGAAAACGAAATCAAGTAATTGGGCACTTTTCGGAGTTAGTTAAGGACAATCTTCAGCACCTGAAGGGCCCCCCCTCCCCCCGTATAAGAACGAGGGGAAACCAGGTTCAGTCTTTAGGCCATTAAATAACAGAGGAGAGACCCGGATCTAAGTGCTGGAGACCCAAAGTGCATTTACTCGTTAGGGAAAAAAAAATATACAGAAATTAGCGAGATTTTGAAAACGTTGGGAAATCAATGATTTATTAGCTAGGCGAAGAGAAGAAGTCGTCTGCTATTCAGACCGGAAATGGATGTTGAGTATCCGGTTCTTTGACTGCATTGGGCTGATCACTGTAGAAGACATTTTTTTTATTCGGCTATTGACCAGAATTTTTTCTTTAAATTTCAGACCTCTATTTAAATTAATAGGATTAAAAAAAAATTCTTAAGAAATAATTTAATAAAAAGGAGCAGGGGAAGTTGAAGGGAGGAATTAGGATACATTCGTCACTAAACACATTCAGAAAAAGAGATGTGATGACAGTTTTAGTTCGCTTCAAGTACAGGTGTGTTAAAAGACACCCGATATGTTTTTTTGTTATCACAAGTGCCTGTTGTATTGCCATAGTCTCATTCAGAGAAGCTCTTGTATATCAACTTACAGAATTACATGTCAATCGCAACAACACAATATTGTCGTTGTTTGTTGTTGTTATAATAAGAAGTCCATGAAAAGAAGTCATATGGTCCAGGGAAGTCACGAAAATCTTATGGAAGTTATGAGATGCCCAGGCAAGTCGTGTAAAGTTAGGGAAGTTCTGGAAAGTCTGGGAAAGTTCGTGGATGTCTTGGAAAGCTAGGAAGCTTTTGGAAGAATTGGAAGAAAAGAAAGTAATGGGAAGTCTAGGGAAGTTCATGGAAGCAATAAGAGGTTAAGGAAGTCCTTTCTTGCAAGTCTAGAAAAGTTCATGTGAATATTCGGTAGCTAAGGAAGTCCAGAGAAGTTTATAAAAGTTCATGGCATCATTGGAGATGATATGAAAATGTAAGGGCGTCTAGGATGTTCGATGTTCCCATGGATATTCTACGAATGATCATAAACATAGATTTAGGCCTGATCACCTTCCTGATATTTGTTTCACTGTGATTGAAACACCAAAATGGCTGCATTCTCTTCCCAAGTGTCTCAAAAACATATAAAATTAGAAAACTTTTTATCTTTTTTTTTTTTAAAGTTCTTTTACACAATATATGTTCCCCACTATAAATGTGATTACATGATGAAGAACAAAAAAAAAAACAAATTTTTAATATAATTGTCTTGAAATCGCTAAAATTAAAATTATCCAATGGGCATAAACAGGATTTAGAAATACCCAATGGGAATGAAGCCAATCAAACTATCCAATGGGCATTAAGCAAATTGAAGAACAATACAAAATACAATTACCCTCATCAACTGGACAAAGTTTTTTTTTTCTATCTTATGTTCTATTAGCCTGGCATTATCATATTCTCTTCGCAAAGATGTCCATAATGTCCACAGAGAGAGAGAGAGAGAGAGAGAGAGAGAGAGAGAGAGAGAGAGAGAGAGAGAGAGACAACGGCCGGTAATAATAGAATGTAATACACAGTTATTAAGAAATGCAATGCCGGTCTAAGGGTTAGTTGGAAACCATAATGGCGCATTAAGCTGTGGGCTATGCGGTTATTACAAAGAACATGTGTAACTTTGTGTTTTTTGGTGGTTTGGAAGTTTTCAATGCAATCTAAGAAGAATAAAAGAAGAAGGAAAGAAAAAACAATAGATAGATAGAGAGATAGAGTGAGGGAGAGAGAGAGAGAGATAGAGTGAGGGAGAGAGAGATAATAGCAGAGATAGATAGACGAAATCATGGAATAAAAGACAACTTGAATAAATGGTCAAAAATTTCTAAATGATAAAAATCTTGACAGATGATAAATATATCTAATATATATTATATATATATATATATATAGTTAGTGATACTGAGAAAAAATATAAGTAGTTAGTTATCTCGACTCGCATGAAGACAAGGTCGGAAAATATAATAAACATATAAACAAAGAGACAGTTTGATTTATAGATAGATATATATACAGACCGACTCAGTATAATATAAATTAAAACTTATATAAAAATGCGAATTTTCATTTTTTTTTTTATAGTAAAACCTGAAAACATATGAACTATGCTCGAGAATGGAACAAATATATTTCCCTTTGAAGGGTTTAGGTCAACAAACAAGATATCGTTATTCGATTTCGCCCTCCCCCCACCTCCAATTATAATAGACGTAGTCAAAGTAATCAATACTTCAAAGGGACAATAATTAGCGCGTACGATACTTCTTGAATCGAAAACGTGCCGTTCTAGTAAACAATAGCTCTTGACCAATCAGAGGAAGTAGGTCACGTTAATAACCAACCAAAGTCACTATACTATACAAATATTAGTTTATAATATATTAAACATTGGTTTAAATTCACGTTGTAAAGGCCCGATTCGATTCTCTTTAAAACGAAATCGCTATCTCAGTTGTTTTTTTTATTGGACTTCATTCATTTGAAATGCTTGAAAATGTTATAGATAGTAAAGTTAAATTCATTGAAGGGTGTGTTGTGTGAATTCATTGAAGGGTGTGTTGTGTGAATTCATTGAAGGGTGTGTTGTGTGGATTCATTGATTTTGGCTCAACGTCTAGACGTATTGAAAGTGAAATCATTGGTTTTATCGACCCAACGCAATTAAATTCTCTCGTATCTCGACGCCTATCTTTGGCGGTCCACTCCTGGCCCACAAATGTAGAATTCAACAAATAAAAATAAAAACAGTTGATTAAAATCACAAAAACCCATTGCAAACGGTGCGTGGCAACGTGTGTGTTATAACAATTGATACAGTCTAAGCAAAGATAGACACGTATAATGTACGCCATTTTAATTAAACGAAAACTTTGGTCATTTTGTGTGTGTGTATATTTTACAGCTGTCAACAAATAAACTTACATTTTCAATGGTGGATACAATCGCCGAACTATATAGATGAAAAAAAACAACAATCCTTACACATCAGCGAATGGTGAATGTACGTAGGTATATCACTTGCCTATGTAATTGTTATCCATCACGTTTTTTTAAAAACTTCCACTTAATCCAAATTGAATCTTTTCTTGTTGATGAGAACAGATAAACAATTTCACTTTGACGTTTAGTTAAATTTTCCTTGATGTCAACGGTTTATCCAGTTCACGCAAGTGTCCGTTACAGTTCTACCCCCCCTCCTGTCTTAATGATATCCGTGATGCCAGCCAGGGGCCTGACGGGAAAGAAAAAAAAACACACACACAACCTTTATCCACACAATCCTTTCTTGTTCGTTCTCTCCCTCGTTTGTACTCCTCCTCTACGTCGCTCCGTCACTCCCTCCTGTCCCACGACTGCGCTTATGGGAGGAAAAAAAAAGTAGAAGAGGCAAGAACTACTGGAGGAAAGAGAGAGAGAGAGAGAGAGAGAGAGAGAGAGAGAGAGGGGAAGATACGGAGAAACGGATAGAGAGAGAGGGGTGGGGAGAGGGGAGCTGGGGGGGGGGAAACACAAACGTGTATATCTCGAGCGGCTTTAACGATTATTCAACCGCACCGTCCCCTCCACGGGACGCGGGGGGGGGGGGATATCGACGAGGGCTTTAGGATATAAAAAGGGTGGAAGAGAGTGGGAGGGAGGGTGGGAGGGGAGGGGGTGAGTACAACTATGTGAGAGCTCAATTTGAAAGTAAAAAAAAAACAGCACAGACATATAATAAAATACTAAGAGTTGTGGAGGAATAAGGGGTGGGTGGATGGTGTGGTGTTGGCGGTGGTGGGCGCTGCTAAATGTACCAAGATGTGGCTTATATTGACGCGTGACGTGTGCTGTGACGGAAGGGTACTTCGAGCGCACCACCTCAACCTCTACCCACTGATCTGACGTGAGTTGTGCGGCGGCGTTGTTTTTTTGCGTAGATGCCATCAGCATTTTATTTTACTCATAACGCACTTAGCGACGTTGTTTATTTTTTTTTTAAATGGCGGGATTACATAATCGCACAACAACACCAACAAACTATATTCAATACGGTATCTGGCATGACGCCATCCGACTCGCTCCCCATGACTGGATGCTACGCCAATGTCTCACCGGAACGGCACTAAAAACCAATAGGTTCACCGTCGCCCTATATACACCATTATCCTATTACAGCGCTCTCCGCGGAGACAATCTGAGTGATTTCGTCAATTTGACATTATCGTTGTTGTATTTGCCATTCGTTTATCTCCATGGATCTCAAACTCTACCACTTGTGGGCTAGACACGGACCATCATGACCTTTAACCCTGGTCCACCATATATTTTCTGAATGGGACCGTAGCTTTCTTCATAAGGTACACATTTTTAGAGTTTTAACATTTCTCTATAAGGTTCCATTGTCAGATTGTGCTGCTGTTTCCGAGGGCTTCAGATTTGAACCTATTAAACGAAGCCTGGATATTTACTCCGGTCTGTAGGGGTCCCTGAATCTACCCAGCTCTGATAAGCACCTGACATTAGAGTGTTGAAAGTGAAATTGTCTGGGCATTGTGCTGGCCACACAATTCTCTTGCATAGAACGATAAACAAAACTGATACAAATTACTTCACAAGCTCGACGGACCAACAACATCTGAAAAGGATGCTTCGCTTTTGAAAAGAAAAAATGTTGTTAGCCCTTTGTCAGAGTTATTTAGAATATTTTGTACTCGAGTGTGAAGTTCAGCTATTTCTTCACCTAGACAGAGAGTCTTATTAGGAAACTGGACATCTGCTGGACAGAGAAGTCTTATTAAAGAAAATGGACGTCTGCTTCCCAGACTAATAACTTTCTACAGTTTTCATGCATATGTACTGGGCTGGACGGAACTGAAAAGGTCGCACCTAGAATTTAGGCCATTAGAATCCCACAGTCTAGCTTGTCTTTTGGTTTAGTTCTTTACATAATGAATGATACTGTTTCGCTTGTAATTGAACCTAGCGCAAAGTTAGTTCTGTAAGACCAACAACAAGCAATTTGTATAGTAAGTATCGTTTGTACAAAGTTATTTAGAGATAAGTTGCATCCTCTCCCCTCTTCCCTTCCCTCCTTCAACAAGTCCATGATGTCATTGACATTTGTGGTTCGAACACGTTTTACTGACGTCAAAGGTCTGGTTCAACCAGTTGTTTGTTGACAAGTACTGTAATACCTCTAATGTGTTTACATATTTCTAGAAACAATAGATGTGAAAATGGTTATTTTTATACAGTGACCTTATAAGGCCATGACCTTTTAGCTTCACTTCCTAAACGTGTTTGTGGGTAAGATGATGTAGAGTGAAGACAAAAGTAATGGGATTTTGTTAGGGTTCAGGTTAAGTTTGATGTTTATATTTTTTGTTTTATTCTAACCATTTACTTGATCAATTATACAAACAGCGACTATATATAATCTCTATTCAGTAGGCCCCTATTGTAAATTTATTTATTTTGTAAATTTTTTTTTACATTTTGTCAAATCTATTTTTACACTCTTTTTCTTATATTTATGTTTAAATTTATTTTTTGTAAATTTTATGACGTGGTCCAGTTCAGGGGTCGGCAAACTTTTTGAAACCGTGTGTCAATGTATGATTTCTAAATCATCCAGCGTGCCAACAGCCTAAACGTCAACCTGCTCTAATAAACTTTTTAAAATTATTATTTGTATAGTAATTACCTCCTTGGCAAGACCAAGGCCTAAAAGCCAAATGAGATTATTAATAGAGAACATTGTTAAAGCATTTTATATTTAATTCAAAATAAACGTGTTGGTGATTATCATCCTTTTTATTTGCATTTAGTCTATATTATCAAATACAATATTTTATTACTAAACTTTGACATTTATGTTAACTATTGTCTAAACATTATTATATGTTAATCAACCTGCCAATTTTAATTATATTTTCATCTCAGTTTTACTAAGAAGCCTTTTAATGTTTTTTTCAGTTTTCGTTAGTACGTCGTCATTGTGCTATCGTTAAGCAGAATAGATACGTAGTAATAATACAAACTGTGTAGTTTATGTAATGTTTAAAAATATACATATACATTTTTAGTCATATAATAATTATATAATTTTAGATACTTTTTACAGTTTGATCATTTTAATGTTATAAATTGTAAGCAAATTTTTCATTTATAAAAGAAAAAAAACAAACTAACCCGTAAAAAACAAGTTTTTATTATACTCCCTTTCTTTGTAACCTAAGTTTACCATCATGTAATTAAATAATTTATAAGAAATATCTTTTGTTTTAGTCTTCTTTGGTACTAAGTATTATAATCCGGTTTCTGATTTCCGCGAACATTTATTTGCACGGCTTTAACAAAAACACGAAACGAATGTAAACATGAATAAATTTTTTCCCTTCATTCACAAAGCACATCCTTTTTTTTAATTCTAGCTTTGTGACGAAAAAACATAAAAAGTTGGACCGGCATTTTCAACGTGAAACCAAACCATAGACCATTTATCTATGAAGTGTTTGTTAAATTTTCAAAAAAATCATAATTATAGTATAATTAATTTTGTTTAACTGAAAATTTGATAGAATGTATTATTAGTCGCCATAAGTCTGCTGCCTAAGTTTTATCTCGATTGGATGACGGGAAGTGGTCGAAAAATCAATGCAAAGCTTTACAAACAGGCACGCACGCAGACAGACAGTGCGAGTTAACAGAAAGGGAGTAAAAAGAAACATATTAGAAATTTTTGCGCAAATAAAATGGGTTTATTATCTCCCTTTAATTAAAAAGAACGTGTCCACATTTTATTCAATAGTGATGCCAAACATGTTTTTTAATATGACAAAAAAAATATTACTGACAAATTATTTCTTTATATAAAAACCCAACAGAACGGTAGGCATATTCATTTCAAGATTTAATTATTAGAGGATTAAAATAATTTATGTTAAACAGTTGTAAAGGAACATTTCCTGCATTGTTTTATTTATCTTTTAAACATTGATAATTACAGAAATTACATAATATAGTGCTATTAAATAAGTATCTTATATTTATTTAATTAATAATACAAATAAATTTGTTTTACAATTAGGCCCTACTTATATTTATGTTTAATTAAAGAAGATGAGCATAAAACCTCTTTTAAATGTAATTAGTCTGTTTCAGATAATGTTTAGATAAACTTTTTGTATACTTAAAACAAGGGGTCGGCAACCTAAGGCATGCGTGACAAACTTGGCAAACAGAGCGATTTTCAATGGCGACACATTTCAGTCACATACTTGCATTGACAAGAACCCCTGGAATGATTTGCATAGAAACTGGACATATCAACAGACCGAGATGAACTACAAAAAATGGGAATCAAACTGGAGTATGTCTTTTCACCCAGAAAAATGCCAACTAATAAGGGTATCCAAGAAAAAGAAACAAATACTAGCAAACTACTTCATTCATGGTAAATAACTAACTCAAACTAAACAATGCTAAGTATCTAGGAGTAATAATAAATGATAAGTTATCTTGGAATCCTTATATTGGTGAAGTAATTAAAACATCAAACAAAACATTAGGATTCATAAAAAGAAACTTTTACAAATGTAATTAGAATATAAAACTAAAATGCTATCTCACATTAGTTAGACCTATACTAGAATATGCAGCACCTGTATGAGACCCATCAACTAAGGAAAACATTAAAAAATTAGAACAAATTAAAAAAAGAGCTGCAAGATTCATAACTTGTAAATATTCCCAATTAACAAGAGTAACACAATTAATAAAATCACTAAACCTAGAAACATTAGAGGACAGAAGGGCAAATAGTAAAGTAGTAATAATACAAAAGGCATTAAACTCTAATTTAGAAATACAACACAATAACAACCTGTTGCAAAGCTTAGATAAACATAAAGACAAAAACACTTTCCTTGTCCCTTATGCGAGAACAAATGCATATAAGTACTCTTTCTTCCCGAGTGGCATTCGGGCATGGAATGGGTTGCCTGAACAAACCAGGAAAACCAATCACTTAACATCATTTAAAACATTAATAAAAATGGAAGACTAGACTCGGACCACGGATGAGCGTAGGACGCAATAATCTTCTTTATAGAAGGAGCGTCGGTAATGTATAGGATAAGATATCTTGGCGAGAAATCAATTTCAAAACATTTAACTACCTGTACAACCCTATATTAAGGCCTATATTAAGATAGTTGGGCTTTTTCAGTAGTACATCGAAGCACTCAAAGCGGATTTTTCTAATCAAAGGCAAGACTTTCAAATTGATGGACTCATTTTATCATACCACATCAATCCTAACTGGTTTGATCTTATTACAACCTTCTTAGATATTTTTTAATTGCGGAATATGGGCGATTTTAAAATGCAGCACGTTGAAATTTAAATATTTAAAAAATGGGCATCCAAAGTCATCTGCTATTCTCAACTGATAGGCATTCGCTCTTTTACTTTCAGCTTTTGATTCAACCTACACTTGTGAACAGATTTTATCGCACATGAAATCTGTTTTTAGCAGGGGTCGGCAACCTTTTGATAATCGTTTGCCAAAGTAAGATTTCTAATTCATTCAGCGTGCCAACAGCCTAAAAAAATCCATCCTGCTCGAGAACTCAATTTCTTGTAGAAGAAAGTTGAATTGCGATTTCGGGGGTCTTATGCGTGCCATTGGAAATATCTCTGCGTGCCATAGGTTGACGACAACTGGTTTTAATGACAGTGGGTTCATAATATGACATGTTATAAAACAGGTATTACAGAAAGCGGAACACATTTGACGATTTAGAGTAAGCGATAACATCCGCTTGGTAAAAGGGTTGTCAAACTTTTCGCTACCACGACCTCTATTTCTCTTGACTTAGCTAATAGACTAGTCCCTAATGGACGGGCCGCTAATGCACGGGCCACTAATGTTGACAAACTCTTCACTTTTAAAGATATCTCTACCCCTTCGTTGGATTACTTGTGTATCCAACAGCGAGGGGAAAACCATCTTCTCTAAAGAAGGCAAGAGATATCAATAAGTTGTTAGATACTATTAGACTTAAAACAATAATTTCAGGTGGGGGGGGGGGGGTCTTCTTGAACCGGTGAAGGGAGGGGGTGGTCGTGGACGGGCCAATCTCTTATAATGATGCCAGAATTATTATTTTGTGTGTGTGCCAGTAATACAACTGTTAATATCAATAATTGTTCCAACAGCTGAAGACGATCAATTAGAACTCTAATGAGGGGAATTAACTCTAAATAAACAAGGGCGAGAAGGAGTTATTCCTCCAACTATAATGTTGGCCAACTAAGTCACGTGGCGATATAAGAACAATTACCCCCCCCCCCCCTTTTTCTATCCCGTTTTGTCTTCCCATGATCCTTTTAGATATTAAAATGTTAAAAGAAGAAAACAGTTCGAAAATATGGATTTTCACCCCATCCATTCCCCCCCCCCTCCCTCTTTTTATTTTGTTTGTTCGTTTCCCAGAAACACGGGAACAGATCAAGATAATGGCGGTAAATAGCAGAATCCCAAAAAAAACAACCACAACAGGAACTGGTAAAGATATGTAGCGAGGTATTGAGTTTTGCAACGCTCATTGGTCCGTCGGCAGGAGTTTGAGCTCACAGCCTACTGGGGGTGGGGCAGGATATAATATATAGAGAAGTAGATTAAATCCACACAGAAAAATAATCCAACAACATTAAATATTTAAATATACAAATTGCTGTCGATGAAGAGTGGCAATTACACCAAGTGAGAGGATTTAGTGGTTTTACCATAGACTATAATATACATGGACCGCTTGCTTTAGTATTTTTGCTATATGATGACTCGAAACACTGATTTTCGGAGTTTCCGATTCGTTGTTTCCTTTGCACTTCCGTTTTATTGAATCGCTTCGATTTTCTCAATGAAAAATTAAAATTAAAATCGTATAAAGCGGAAACATTAAAGAAACAACGAAGAGCGTAGAAGTAATTTAAGACAGCCTTATTGGTTGCGCACGGAAAAAAAGTTGATATAAGCTCTAAAAATAGAGCAAGCGGTCCATCTTATTATAGTCTATGATTTTACGGTAAATTATCTGCATTTTATGGAATGGAACGAGACATCATGGATCATTTAGTTTGATTTGGAGTCTGGAGACGTTTTTCTAGAGTTTTAAGTTCCAAGCGCTTGTTTCGCGATTTAAAAAAAACACTTGAGGTTTAAAGCATTTGATATGAAAATTTCAGTAAACATTACGGCTTGTCTGGAAAGATGGCAAAGAATGCTAAAGCGAGTTCCTGGTTCTTATTTTACGTATATAGTGACAATTTTGTTTCCAGGGCGAGTTATTTATAAAGCATGGGGTCTCAATTGCGTGAGAAAAATGACCAAAATAGCTGTATGTCGACAACAAAATTATATGTTTGTTATGGCGGTGCACAAATTTAAAACTCATTCCCGTACTGATTAAATGTAGGTATCAAGTGTCCAACGCAATTTTGGAATGTGGTCTTTAAAAAAAAGACAAATAAAGATAACCAATGCATGCTGGCTAATGAGATTTTTTCTGGAATGGAATTTTAAAAAATAGAAATTACTGATATTAAAGCACGTGCCATCAAGGGAACTGCGCTCTTCATCTGTGGCGCATTCTATATGGAACAGCTTACCTCAGACATTGAGAGAATCAGAGAAAAAAGAGTCTTTTAAAAAGAGCTTAAAGACATTTTCTCTTAGGCTATTGACTGTGTGCCTCACAACTGCCACTGCAAATGATTCCAAAAGCACACTGAGCATCCTCATGTTAATAGCATTTATAGAGGCGCTATATCAATTACCATTATTATTATTAGTTGTGTATAATTTCCTTGTAATAGACTAATTCTTACAGGCACACTTTAAATACAAAATGTTTAAATGTACGTATTTCAAATGTGCATCTAACCTATTTATACAAAAACAACAACAGCAAACACACTTTTTTCAATACGTATAGTTTGCCAAGACGAATGTTCCAGACTTTTTGCTACTGAGCGAATTGACGTTTCATGACGAATTCTAAACCTTAGACCAGACTACACAAGACCAGGCGAACATCACGTTGGCCAAATAGGAACAAAACTTCCATTTGTCTGCCAGAACTTGACATTAGTCTTCCAGGACTCCAACATTTGTCGATTTCACAAAAGGTTTTTTCTTTCATTTACATGTTTCGTTTCTTTCGTCTTTTCGTTAAATAAAGAGACATCTTTTCAATTTCCACAAAAAAAAATTTTTTTTGGGTTAAAACTATTTCTTTATTATTTGTCTTCGTGACTTCCCTCTGTCACAATATTGTCAGTGTAACAAAACATACTCGTCAAAACTCAGACCAGAAACTCAGCACACACACACGTACACACACAAGCAAACACACAAACTTGATCACATTTCTGAGACCCGGAGAATAAACCAGTGTATCTGTCTTTGTCTCATTATCTTTGCTCGTCTTTTTTTATCTTGACTCGTCTCTTTATATTCCCTTTGTCTCTTCCATACTGCTGTTATTATGTTATGCAGCCAGCTCAATACACAACGAACACGCATCTTTTAATGTGCATCATATCTAATAAAATGATTTACAAATATTTCCTATAGGCCTACAATTAAACTATTAACATCGGGTAATTTTATACCTTATGGAAGATTATTATTGCTATTTCCCATCTTTTCGCAATGTGTCACTCTGCAACTCCCTTTTAGATTGCATCTACCTTATCAACTTCCCAACTGATTGCAATGCATCATCTGCACGGTCTTTTACCCTTTACTTTCGTCTTGTTTTACCGTCCAAGAACCTAAGACGGTCCGGAACTGGACACCAAGCTGGGAGTTTATAAAGAGATGGTGTTAAGTAGAGGCCGACCGAAACCAAATTTTTGTTTCCGGCCGAAAACGAAACTATACCAAAAGTTATAAATTGACTTTTTGCCGAAACCAAAAGTTTAACTACACCTTTGGCCGAAACCGAAAGATAAACCGAAATTACGAAAGAGAAGATTTTAAAAGACTGCACAGTAATCCCACACTACATTATTATCGACATTCTTTGGGGCGATTAAATAATCCGTTTTATTATTAACTTCAATTTTCTACTCCACACAGACTAATTCGCAACAGTTTAACTAAATGAAATTATCAATAAGCAGAGTATTAGATGCAGCACATGCGCTGCAGTCTGAATTTTGCAAGTTAAAATAGATATTCGGTTGATGACCGAAAGTAAAAATCAGTTTCAGGTAAAAACCGAAAGCAAACCGAAATATAACTTTTTGTCATGGGCCGAAACCAAATTCGGTCAGCCTCTAGTGTTAAAGTCAATTCTGGGTAATCGAAACACTCGTTTAGCAAGGTTCTGTACAAAAATAAAGGTTTATGTGTGCTGAATGTATTTCTAAAAAACTCACACTAATGTCATTTTGCTAATATACCGTACATACTCGCGTATAAGTCGCACCGGTGTGTAAGTCGCACCGGTGTATAAGTCGCACCGGTGTATAAGTCGCACCGGTGTATAAGTCGCACCGGTGTATAAGTCGCACCGGTGTATAAGTCGCACCGGTGTATAAGTCGCACCGGTGTATAAGTCGCACCCCTACTTTCGATCGAAATGTCGAGTAAAAATAAAGTGCGACTTTTACGCGAGTATGTACGGTATTCAAATTATAACTTGCAGAAACCATGTCATTTATCAAGAAACAAATCAATTATGCCCCATAGGCCTACACGTGGCGTTCTGTCCCAGAGTTCCCCGGGATATCTACTTTTTTATTATAAGTGGTGAGTTTACGCTGAGGTTTTCGTGCGACATTAAGCTGCGTTGTTGTTGTTTTTCTATTGGTGTGTGTTGTGGTGTGCATCAGAAGGTGGGTGTGTGCGGTTGGGGGAGGTGTTGGAAAAAGACAAAACCGGCATTGTGCCACAGCGGGAATTGGGGGTGGGGAGAGGAGAGAGAGAGATCGCTCGGCCTGCAAAGGTTGTTGGGTCACGTGACTACGATTTATCCACCACAAGAGCATCAATTAAAAAAACAAAAACAACAGAGAGAGAGAGAGAAACAAAACTCGCACACGTCTCCAAGGTTACTAGCATCGTCACTTATGACGTCATCGGATGACTTGCGGAGGGGGGGGGGAAGTCGAACTAGATCTACGCTGAGAATTTTCAATGTCAAACGATCGGGGGGGGGGGTGAAAGGGTGGGCAGGGGGTTATGTAGCGGAGGATAGAGAGTCATACAGAGAGAAGGTGATAAATGATGTCTCTGATTGAGGGAAGAAGTTAATCCAGGGACGAGTCCAGTAAAAGTAAAGTATTCCCGTCGGGCCAAATAGATCCATGGGGCCGGTGCAGCAGCGTTCACCAGTTTCTGTGGCCACGGCATACTAGGGGAATGCACAGCCGCCTTTACTATGCCCCCAACCAAATGTCAGGCAACTATCAGAGTTGGGTAGACTCAGGGACACGCTCGAGAAAAAATCCTAGCCTTCACCAGGATTCGAGCCCAGGACCCTCGGTACGCCAGTCAAACGCGCTGCCGCTCGGCCACCGTGTCCCATGACGAGTTCAGTTAGTGGCTGAGAAAGGGTTGTTGCTGCTGTTGTTGTATAACTCTCACGGTCTTTGCCACTCAGTTCCAGAAGTTCTGAGACTGCAAGTGCACAGGTAGACTCTAATATCTTCTGACTCTAATGCCACTTTGTCATAGATAGGCGAACCAGCTGATTCTTCATTGGAAAAAGTCACTCTAACAGAGGGGATCTCACATTAGGATAACGTAAAGCGGCTCCAGTAGGTATTATTTTCCCAATATACATTTCCAGAAAAAAATATGAAGTGATTTAAGTGACTTTTTTACTTTAGTACTTCTAAAAGACGGTGTAAAGTGAGAAGTGTACTTACAATCGATCGCATGCGGACCGCGGGTTTTCATGCCCGACAAGCTAAAGTCAATGTTAATTGCAGTAAATTTATATAGTAATTTTTAAAGTGTCCGCGAACCATGAAAAAACAAATATAATATGTAAAAGTGACCGACAGGACAAGAAATCTTTTTAATTTTTTAGATCCACTGTTCAAATGATGGGAAATAAAGCTCTTAACCCTTCCCGTACCGACCAACTTCTATCTATGCTGCCTTCAGTTCCGCTATATGCGCGTCTAGGACTGTAAGGGTTAAAAGGCTAACAGAACTGTAGAATAGTAAGAAGACAAAAATCAAAGAATTACAGAATGATATGGATGCACGAGTACCTGACATTAGTTGGGGTAAAGTAAAGGCGGCTGGGCATTGTGTTTGCCACACATCCCCTAGTATGCAGTGGCCACTGAAACTGGAGGACGCTGCTTCACCGGCCCTATAGATCTATTTGGTCCGACGGGTACTTTACTTTTAGATGCATGCTATCGTGTTCTTATGGCATGCGCAGATGAGTGAATCTATGTTCAAAGCATTTCACATCATAAATTTGTAAGAGTGATAAATGCAAAATAGATCAGTGTGTAAATATCTGATAAAGTGGGGTGTGTGTAAATCAAGGTGTAAATGATCGTGTAAATAGGAATCTGATCAACGTGTTGATGAATACGTAAATAAGTGTGTAGGTCTACATGAGTGTGCAAATTTACGTGTAAATGAACTGTAAATTGGATTTGTAATTGATAAATGTTTAATTATTTCATTGAGTGTAAATGATTGTGTAAAGATAAACCAAGATTGCCAAACAAAAGATTTATAAAAGACTGCAAAGTAATCCCACACTCCATTTTTCGTTATTTCTTGGGGTGATTAAAAAATCCGTTTATCATTAACTTCAATTTTCTACTCACACAGAGATTAATTCGCACCAGTAAATGAACCTATCAATACATCAGAGTAATAGATGCAGCACTAGCGTTGCAGTCTGAATTTTGAAAGTTAAAATAGATATTCGCTTGATGATCGAAAGTCAATATCAGTTTCGGCCGAAAGGGAACCAATTGCTAACTTTTTGGCTTCGGCCGAAACCTAAACTACACCGTTCGGGGCCGAAACCGATACCGAATCCGAATTTCGGTCAGCCTATAAAGACAACCGATTCAACATTTTTTTAAAGTAAGGAAATACTCTAAATGAGTAAATTACATCATAAGACGGTTGTCTAATCCGTTTCCCTCCAGTGATGTAATAAACTACGTGTATCTCCTGAGTTTTATATTCATCAATAGTGGATATTTACATTACATCACCAGCAGCCGGTACACAATTCTTACGATGAAGCTAGAAAAAAAAAAAAGTGTCTTTGCACTTGTAGATTCCCCCGTCGTCAGAGAGAAGGTCGAAACAACAATTGTGGTATGACGTCATCATAAGCTGAGTAGCGCTATTCTTAAACAGATACTAATCTATCAGCGAGCAAGAGAACAAGGGCGATATTGTTTCCTCGACTTGAGCCGCGCAGTATTGCCGAGCCGCAGTTGGTGGGGGAATGAAGCGCTGGTCTGCTAACGGGTAGGTTATGGTATCGATTGCTTTCTTTTCAATCTGGGAAATTTTATATGCGCCACTGGTGACACCTTAAACCTTAAACAAATAATGTGGCGCAGCAGAGAATATCAAACGTATGCATAGCAGCACCGATCTATATATAATGTCTGTAAAAAAATATTTTCCGGGTTTACGTCCAGGACGAAACGTCGAAACGGATAGGTCAAGGGAGGGGGGAGCACACCAAGACCTTGTCCGGGACATGCCACCCTAGCGGCGTTCCGCATAACATATGGCGTCTTAGGGTACTGTCTTCGCAGTCGCATGCACTGCGTTTTTCCTTTCTGCGGAAGTATTCCCCTTGGATCAAAATTACCAGATTAAATGCCTGGACACCCAGGCGAAGCGGATTGTCGAGCCCATTTCATCATCCGCAACGAGTCTCGGTGGCTCTCGCCTGTGCAATGAAATCTCGGACGCGCAACAGAGGCTGTTTCTCACGCGTTAGCCTACTGGTGCACTCTTAATTGGATCGCATCAGCTTTTAGGACCATAGGTACAGAAGTGACTATCCGGCACCCAATGGCGTAGCTAGGGTAAACGTCACCCGGGGCGGTCCGTTCAAATGTCACCCCAGTGACCCTACATGACCGTTTTGATCAAACAGTACTACCTATACTAACCTACGGTTGCGAACTATGGGGTATGGAAAATTGTGACATTTTAGAAAATGTTAGACTAAGATATTTTAAGATGATTTTAAAATTGAACACAAAAACACCAAATTATGTAGTACTAGGCGAAACAGGCAAACTCTATATAAGATCATTTATTAAAAAAAGAATGTTACACTTCTGGATCAAAATAGCGACCGGCAAAGAAAGCAGGATTTCTAAAATAATTTATAACATTTTACTTAAAGAGCACCTGGTTGAAAAATGCAAATGGTCCGCCAATATAAAGTTACAATTGGAACAACTAGGATTAGGATATATTTGGTTAGAACAAGATATAATAGACACTAAACTTTCAAAATCAATAATTAACTTACGTATAAATGATCAAAGTAAACAAGAACTTTATGAGAGTATGCAAATAAGCAATAAAGGTAAATTATATAGCGCTCTAAAATATAAATCTGACTGGGAAAATACTCCACCCTTTTTAAATAAATTACATCTGAAAGAAGCTATCTATATACTAAAAATACGAACAAGTAACAATAATTTCCCTGTTGAACTGGGTCGCCACTCCAGAATAGATTATAATTTAAGATTATGTCCCTTTTGCTTAAAAGATATAGGAGATGGATTTCACTATTTACTCCAATGTGTGCACTTCAATGCCCAACGAATAATGTATCTAAAAAAATATTACTATAACAGACCTAATGTAGAAAAAATGTCGGAACTGCTTAATTCTAGCTCTCTAAAAGAACTTAAAAAACTAAGCATATTTTCAAAAATATTAGTATCTGCTTTTAAAAAATGAGAAAAAGGTTAGAAATGTTTAAGTATTTTAACTTGCTGGTTTGTCACTATGATATTGAGAGATAGTCGTAGAAGAAATGTAATATACTAAGCCGCAAGAAAAATTGTGAATGATTTCTAAAATGTTTGTTCTCACTATGTTAATGCCGTGCAGGTCTAATGAAAGTGATTTACCTGTATGTCTATGTTAGTAAATTAAGTTGTTGTTTTTTTTTTTTTTTTTTTTTTTTGTTTTTTGTTTTTTTTCTTTGTTAGTTTTTTCCCCCAAAAAATTGTGTTATAAACTAAATTATCCCCCCTGAATTTTCTTTTAGGATACCTTTAATTAATAAATTTTTTATTACTTTCATTTTATTACTAATATTGGTTTTACTATTATTTGTCAATTTATTATTCACAAATGCTATAATTTTCTTATGTTTTTGACTATGCCTTTATTGTACCTATGTACTATGTGGCAAAATAAATATTGTTCATTGTTCATTGTTCATTGTTCATTGTTCATTGTATGCTGAATGGTTAGTTGTAGCTAAATCTCCATACATACTCTACCTCTAGGCTCTACTTTACTATACTGACCGGTTACGTTACTGCTTACATGTATGATCCAAGACAAAATCTGAATCTAATACCACAAAACAAATAGTTCAAATCCAACGATTTAAAAAAATGCAACTGTTCACTTTCAGAACATCTAAGTGCAAAACACGGCAATGCACAGACCAAAAGAATGTCCTTCGACACTATAGTCCTAGAAGGAATGTCTTCTTGTTTTCATTGTGGCAAATAGGTCAATGACATCGTCACTATCAATTTGTCTTGTAAGCTTTGTGTTCAATAGACAGAATAGCCAGATCTGACAATCTCCACTGGCTCATGGTTGACAGGAGGTAATTTTTTATAAGTTTCATTTTGGAGAAACTTCTTTCACACAATGCCACAGAAACACACATTGTCAGAAAGAATCTTAGAGTCAGCGTAAGATATGGCAATGATTCAACAAAGTCCCACTTGATGATAAACCGTAGGAATCGCATTACAGTCCAGTGCTTGGCTTCCTCCAAGTTTATTTCGGCTGCTTGTAGGTTTCGCCTTAAACGTGGTATTTCTAGACAAAGGTCTTTTTCAGACTGATTATCATACACGGCTGTGAGCTTGGTAACAGACAACTGTATTTCTTCGTCGTTGGCACAAATAATATGGTCTGGCTGAACGGCAGAAAAAGTGAGCAAAATGTCAGTCACTGCCTTTCCTCTCGTATCTAACTCCAAATGAAAACGGTCCAGACACTCTAACATTGCTCTCTTGGTCTCCTGCTGCAATGACAATCCAGCATCTCTTGCCCCCTCTCCAGGTAATCTTCTCTTTCTTATGATTCTCTTCTCTGTAGGGATAACAAGTTCTTCACATTTCGCAAGTGCCTGCTAGACGGCATTTTCAACAACCTTCGTACGCTGCTCTTCCAAAAAGACCTTGAGAGCCCTTAGTTTGGTTGCAAGTATTACCTGGTGTTTGCATGTACTTCTGTGCTAAGTCGACTTCTTGTTAAACGTCACCCCAGACAAACAAGAACGAAATGAAAGAAAAGTTGCATATAGTTGGGAACAGATTGTGCGCAGCGCCTCTTGTCTCGACGTTTTCTTCGACATCACACAGAGCTTCAATGGCTTCCACAAACTGGTTAAACTTCTGTATCACTGGCTTCACTGCATCGGCATGTGCACTCCATCGAATTGTGGACAGTCTCTTCAATGTTAGACCTGTGTATTTCCCTAGACATCCCAGCGATGGGTCGACAGAGCAAAAAAAAGTGTACAGCGCCTCAAGACTTCCAAAAAACGTTACACAAGACAAATTGTGAGCAAACGAATGTTTGTCACAAAGGTTCAAAGAATGATTGGAACAAGGTACAAAAATTGCCTTCGGGTTAATGTCTTTGATCTTTTGTTGCACACCACCTTGATTCCGGACATGCTTGCTGCATTATCGTACCCTTGACCGCGATATAACTGAATATCCAGTCCTTCGTTTTCTAGTTTCTCGAGGATATCGCCAAGAAGTTACCTTTGTTTAATGATATCGCATCCTCTCGTTGTCCTCTAAATGACAGGTTCTGTCGTGCAAGGAAAAGTATCACATCTAAAACTCTATGCAGAATGTCTCTGAACTTCTTTTTCTCTTTCTCCACCAAGGAAATTGTTGCTGCATCGATGGTTGTTTGCAGCTGGAGTCCTGAAACCAGTGTTTTCCACTTCTCCAAGCACGACAGATGATCCTTTGATTGTTCATGACTATTTCAGAATTTTTTTGCACCTTAGTGTGGCTGAAAAAATTTGTTGAAGGTGACAAAGTGTCACCCCCCATATGCTGTCACCCGGGGCGGTCCGCCCCCCTCGCCCCCCTTAGCTACGCCACTGCCGGCACCTGATCTTAACTCCTCTTAAACAGAACGCTGACAGCTATCATCCCTTACTAAATATGATATTGCCTGTGTTTGGTTAAATCCCGATAGTTATAAATGAAAAGTAGGTTCCCGGATGAACATACTGTTACTTCCATAAGTTATCGAAGTCGAAGCTATATTATGGGTTATATAAAAATATATATGTATGATCAGATGTATTTGTTCTATTTCACCCCCACTCTAAATTATGAAACGACCCTAATATTAGTTGGATATGTCTTAGGGCAGCTATGGGTGTGCTGACTAAACAATCCGCTCGCAAGCCATGGCTACTGAAACAAGATAAAGTAACTCTACAGGAAACTCTACTGTTATTGTAAGTAAAACAGAACTTTTATAAACAGGGGAAAGAGAGGAGCTGGGACGAGGACTTCTACGATTGTACATAAAACCCCCCACTAAATTGAAGTCCTTTCAGCAGACCTTTCTATGTGAATATCTCGAGGTATGAGACAAAAGCTGTGATGCTACAGTCTCGGGTATTAATTAAAGTAGCCACGAAGAAACGTTATCAATACAGGACCCCTAATTACACTCAATATTCAACTTATATCGTGTCCATAACTAATCACTATTACCACCAAGCTACTGTAGCTGGACAGCTGAACAGACGGGTGGGAGGGGCAAAATAGACTGGCGTGTTCAGATAGATAATGTATACCACGTCGACGATTCGCGTGTTGAAAGATTCATGATTTTTAGGATTGATTTTCTGGTTGTTGTTTTTTTTCGGGAGGATGGGGGTGGGGGCAGGGGAGTCTATTGAGACGAGTAGATGTCTAGATGAAAGCCCTAGACTGGGCATACTGCCCAGTAGCTCGGACAGCGAGATACCTAACGCTTTACATATTCGCCTAATGAGCGGTTTGTTTATCTTGGGCAAACACTGGCCTCAAAAGTATGAATGGACCAACGCGCAGTGAAAGGAACTAGAAAGAGAGAGAAAGAGAGAGAGAGAGAACAGAGAGACATATATAAAGGCCCATTTAGTGTGGGTGGGGATGGG
The DNA here is from genome assembly GCA_949126835.1 of Anisus vortex. Classification (NCBI taxonomy): domain Eukaryota; kingdom Metazoa; phylum Mollusca; class Gastropoda; family Planorbidae; genus Anisus; species Anisus vortex. The sequence goes on from OX421493.1 coordinate 10,089,076, forward strand.
GTGGCGCTACATTAATACCCGTCGCCCCCCCCCCTCCCTTCATCACCCAAGTGATTGCTCCCCTCTATACTCCTCCACTTTTCACTTAACACAGGCCAAAGTAATTAGTGAGAAATTTTGTACAAGTCCCAATATTTGTCTTAACTCAGTCTTTGTACTCTTCCATTCCTTATTCTATCATTTCATCTTTCACTTTTTTTTTCTTCTCTTAATCATCCCTTTCTCTCTGTATCTTTGAATCTTTTAATTCTCTTTTGTACGTTTTAAGCTGTTATCTGTTTTGAACTCTTTTTATATATCATTTTTCTTTTGTATTTTTCAATCTTCCACTTTCATTTGTCTTTGTATCTTTTAATGTTCCATTTCTTTCTGTAAATTTGAATCACATATCTCCTACTTATTCTTTGCATCTGAGCATTTTCATTAAAAAAAAAGAAATTATAAATGTACACTATGAAATCCGTGAGATGACCTTCTCCTACAACAAATTTGTCATAATGATACTCCAATGTCTTGTGTATTGTAATTGATAGTCAGACATCTGCAGGAGACATTGTTACTTGCAAACAGAAAGGTTGGTATACATCGCCAATGTCTTACAATAAGACTAAAAACTGAACTGTAACAACCGTGACCCGCGTTCCTCATCTTACTCCTCTAATCTCTTTCTGCATTGCGGATTTAAAAATAACAACAATAATGAGAAATTATGCAGTTGAAACTCGTCTCTAGTACTTTTACAATTAGATCAATTGTGAACATTCTAGACAAGTGGTTAACCACTTCCTTCCTCCAGTAAGTTGCGCCTTTTTTAAGACGTGTTTCCCTTAGTTTTAAGCCAATAATATGTTTGTAACGTACGTTCGAGTAAAAATTCTTTGCTTTTAAATAGATTTTTTCTATTCATGTGTTGGTGTTGTTTTTTTCCGGATAATTCTGAAGAATCCATCACTTAAACTCCAGGGGTACTCAAAACAACCTTTTGAGAATCACTGTTCGAGCCCACAGATTAGTAAACCTTGTAATCAATAAGTTGAGATACGAGTATAATGCGAGGTGTGTGCAGAGTTTTCAAAAAAAGTCAGGCAATAAAAAACAACAACTTGGGTCTATGTTATCGTAGTATTATATTGAAAACACTTTAAATGGACTATTTGATCTGCTCGTCTTATGGAAGACCAGTGAATCCCAGAAAGCTTACTGTAGTGTACCCCCTGTTTGAAAGGACTATTCAAAAATCCCTATCCCTCAAATATTTCACGAAATATATTATTTAAAAAAAATATAGAACTAAAATGGGTGTTTAGTGTCTGGACATATTTACGTTGCTTTTAATTCGACGTTTTTGTCAATGTGATCATTGGCTACTAAATAGCGTCCTCCTCTTAAAAATTCCGACTCTCTTACCATCATACAGAAAGTCATTTACATGACTCATAACATCTGTCATTATTAAAGCCTACATTTACACAAATATCACATTGACCCGCCCCCTAAATCCCACATGCCCCAAGACCCCAAGAGACGAGAGACCTATACGGATGTCAAGGGTCGGACACGCAATGAATATATTGAAGCGATGCCCAGTACTACGTACAACAAGAGACCCACCCCACAACAAGTTGAACCGAAAGTGACTGTATTCCAGAAGCATTGTGATCATCGCTCTGGTACTGGGGTTTTAGTCAACAGTGGGGTGTATTTATACAACAATAGCTTCCCCACCCACGCCCTCTCCTCCACACAGTATTGCGCCCTATTACTCCCCCTCACCCTCTGCCATTGTTCTCTCTCTCTCTCTCTCTCTTTTTATCTATTTGCGACTTCATTGCTTTTGCCTTCGCGTTGAAATATTGTCAATGTCTGCACTCGCGCTGAATGTGTAATCGATATCACTGTATTGATATAGTGATTTCATATAGTTTTAAATGTTGTGCGTGTGACTACGTTATGAACCTGCAGCACAATCATTCCTGGGCGATTAAGTGGAGCTGATTTCTGCAATTATTTCAGCAGATCTAAAATGCTAGTGATCTTATCTTCAAAGTTACAATATCATACTGTTTTATACATAATTTACTTTTTAGGGATACATTTGTGCGTAATGTGCGGATGTGTTGAAGAACCTGCACCCCCCTCCACTCTCTCCATGGGTCCCATTAAAACATATCTTGTAATTTCATTCCTGAAGTTAATTCAATCCAGGTTCCTTTGCAGAGGAAAAAGATGCAGCCTACTTGTGGACGCAAAGTGTCATAGATATAGCATACTAGAGGTCAGCCATGAATCATATGCACAGCTTCCGTGAGGACGACCATGAGTCATAAATACAGAATATTTGAAGACAGAAAAGTGACATAGATACAGAATATTTGAAGACAGAAAAGAGACATAGATACAGCATATTTGAAGACAGTTATTCTTAACTAACAGACCAGGACTAGTAGTAGATTATGAAATAATTCCTGGACTTTCAGATCATGATATTGTCAGAGTAAATAACAAAATAAAAACCCAAATAAACAAGAAACCTAAAAGAATAATTTACCTCTGGAATAAATGTAACACAACAGAACTACATCAAGCAGCAATAAAATTCCAAACCAATTTTCTTACTAAATACAATATAAATAGTCCAGTTGAAGATATTTGGCAATTCATAAAAACTAACTTAAAAGCAATAATGGCTGATTCTGTGCCAACAAAACAAACATCAAATAAAATTAACAAATGTTGGTTTAACACTAAACTAAAGAAACTGTGTAAACAAAAAGAAAATCTATTCAAAAAGTTTAAGGCAACTAATTCAATTAGACTACATAAAAAATACCTAAAAATTAAACATTTAACTCAGAAACTAAGCAGACAGCTGCAAAATGAATATGTAAACAATGTAATTTCTAAAGATAATAATAAAAACTTATGGTCCTACATTAAATCAAGAAAAATGGACACTACAGGCATAGCTCCACTAAAAGGCCAAAACAATGAAACTTATAATGATAATGAAACCAAAGCTAATATCCTTAACACACACTTTGCATCATCTTTTTCAAATCCAGGTGACAAAGAAATCTTCATAAATTTAAACAAACTAGAAGAGATAGGAAATATAAATGTAGATGAAAAAGGCATTAAACAACTCCTAACCAACTTAAAAGCAAACAAAGCTTCTGGTCCAGATGAAATACCAGCAAGACTGCTTAAAGAACTAACCAATGAAATATCTCCAATCTTTAAAATACTTTTTCAGGCCTCTCTAAACCAGGGCAAAGTGCCCAGAGATTGGAAATTAGCTAATGTAACCCCCCTTTTCAAAAAAGGAGATAAATCTGACCCCGGTAATTATAGACATGTTTCTCTAACCAGCATAACTTGTAAATTACTTGAACATATTATATATAGTAGTATAGTAAATCATCTAGTCAAACTAAATGCACTCTGCCCACACCAACATGGCTTTAGGAAAAATAGATCATGTGAGACTCAATTAATAGGCCTAATAGATGACTTGTCAAAGGGATTAGATAATAACAACCAAATTGATGCTATATTACTAGATTTTTCAAAAGCATTTGATAAAGTTCATCATTCTAGTCTACTAAAAAAACTTAAATATTTTGGCATCTCTGGTCCCTTACATCAGTGGATTCGGGACTTTCTTACAGGCAGAGAACAAACAGTGATAATAAATGGCTCTAAGTCATCACCAATAACTGTAAACTCAGGAGTTCCACAAGGAACTGTTCTAGGACCCCTACTATTTCTAATTTATATTAATGATCTGCCAAATTGCATCAACACAGGAACAAAAGTAAGATTATTTGCCGATGATTGCATAATTTATAGAATAATAAAGACAGGAAAAGATAGTGAACTCCTACAAAAAGACCTAGATGAACTTCAAAAATGGGAATCAAACTGGAGTATGTCTTTTCACCCAGAAAAATGCCAACTAATAAGGGTATCCAAGAAAAAGAAACAAATAATAGCAAACTACTTCATTCATGGTAAAGAACTAACTCAAACTAACAACGCTAAGTATCTAGGAGTAATAATAAATGATAAGTTATCTTGGAACCCTCATATTAATGAAGTAATAAAAAAATCAAACAAAACTTTAGGATTCATAAAAAGGAACTTTTACAAATGTAATAAGAACATAAAACTAAAATGCTATCTCACATTAGTTAGGCCTATACTAGAATATGCAGCATCTGTATGGGACCCATCAACTAAAGAAAACATTAAAAAATTATAACAAATTCAAAAAAGAGCTGCAAGGTTCATAACTAGCGAATATTCCCAATTAACAAGAGTAACACCATTAGTCAAATCATTAAACCTAAAACACTAGAAGACAGAAGGGCAAAGAGTAAAGTAGTAATAATACATAAGGCATTAAACTCTAATTTAGAAATACAACACAATAACAACCTGTTGCAAATCTCAGATAAACATAAAGATAAAAACACTTTCCTTGTCCCTTATGCGAGAACAAATGCATATAAGTACTCTTTCTTCCCGAGTGGCATTCGGGCATGGAATGGGTTGCCTGAACAAACCATGAAAACCAGTAACTTAACATCATTTAAAACATTAATAAAAATGCAAGACTAGACTCGGACCACGGATGAGCGTAGGACGCAATAATCTTCTGGAGCGTCTGTAATGTATAAGATAAGATAAGACATATTTGAAGACAGAAAAGAGACATAAATACAGCATATGTGATAACGAAAGATTATATTATTATATTATTATATGCTGTTACGTCGAATTAGGCTAAATGCAGTAGAAATATGCCGCAATAGTTGGTGAATTGGGTGTAACTTATGTAGACGAAATACAGGATTGCAAGGGACGTAACTTGAAACAAAACATCATAAACGACGTGACTAGAATCATTGCAAAAAGGTATCACTAGAACATAAGTAAATAAAAGTACCCTTCGGACCAACTTGATCATAGGGCCGGTGAAGCAGCGTTCACCAGTGTCTGTGGCCACGGCATACTAAGTGATTGTGTGGCCAGCACTACGCACAGCCGCCTTTACTTTACCCCAACTAAGGTCAGGTACCCATCAGAGCTGGGTAGACTCAGGGACACCCTCCAGAACCGGGAAAAAATAACTCAGTATAATAAAGATCCATATTATGTTGTTGTTTTTTTACTTGAGATCTAGAGCGGCCATTTTGTTCTTTCTTAAGAAAAAGTTTAAATTGTGTTTTCTACGTGCCCGTTAAATTGCAACTTTCTTTAAGTGGTTAAAAAAACAAAACAAAAAAAACAACAATAAAAAACAAACGGAGAACTGAAAAGAATGAGACGAGACGCTTGTGCATAAAAAAACAACAAAATGTCCGAAAATTTAAATTTCGGAGTTTTGTTTTTTTATTTTCGTCGATTTGCTAAACTTCCAAGAATTTTCTTTTCTTGAAGAACCCAATGTCTGCAATTCTACAATAAAAAAGAGGCATTTGAAATTTAAAAGAAACAACATTCAGATAATTTGAGGCGGTAGCATTAACAAAAATTTGCATTTGAAGATGAATTCTATGTGTACGGCGGTTTACACATTTTGATGTGTTGCAGGCAAGGGTTCCCTAAAGACGTTGGGTCGCGATCATGTTGTCATGATGTTGAAATTTATTTGAGCAAAGCGATTAGTCTAATCCAGGGGGATGGTCAAAGTAGGCCCCTCGCGCGTGAGTCGCATGCGACCCGGCAACTGTTATTATGCGGCTTTAATGGTATTTAGGATTAACATTTTTTAAACTCCTTTTTTTTTTTAGTAAAGGTGCTCCGGATTTCAAGAATATTGTCAAAACATGCAGGAAGTTACAAACATTTCATTAGAAATTAATAATTGTTGTGACAGTTTGTGTCCATATTGTAAAATAAAATGTTTATGTGTTCATATTGTAAAATATATTTGTCTTAGTTTTGGACTTTTCAGCATACTGAAAAAGATTGGATGTCCGCCCCGGCTACAAGGTATTATTGAGGCTTTCCATAACAACATGCTCAGCACAGTACTCTTCGATGGCGCCATCTCAGAACCATTCCCAGTGTGTAGCGGGGTCAATAAGGGTTGTGTCCTGGCACCAACACTCTTTGGTATCTTGATCTCGGCACTACTCCGACATGCCGACATGCCTCTCTTGCTTCACATACAGAGGAAGGGCTCCAGCAACTGGTCAGTAAATTCTCAGAGGCGTGCAAAGAATTCGGCTTAACAATAAGCCTAAAAAAGACCAATATTATGAGGCAAGGTACAAACTGCCTTCCAGCAATCTCCATTGAGGATGGATGATGTCGAGGATTACACTTACCTTGGCAGCAACATCTCAAGCTCACTGTCCCTGAAAAAAGAAATACAAACCAGAATCAACATGGCAATATCCTTAATGGCAAGGTTCAGCCTTAGAGTATGGGACAATGCCCAACTCATTGACAGGACAAAAATATCTGTCTACCAGGCCTGCGTGCTCAGCACATTCCTCTATGGAAGCGAGACCTACGCTAAGCAAAACAGCTTTCGCCTGCGATGCTTGCGTAGGATACTCCACAGCAACGGGCAGGAAAGAGTCACAAATGTGGAGGTGCTCAGGAGAAGCCATATGCTGAGAATGAACTAAATCCTGAGTGAGAGGCACCTGCGATGGATAGGCCATGTCCACAGGATGGGTCCGGAACGTATCCCAAGAGCCCTGTTGTATGGAGAGCTGGCATCTGGAACAAGAAAAAGAGGTCGCCCTTGCCTACGTTTTAAAGATGTCTGCAAAAAAGACTTGCTACTGGCACACATTGACCACAAAGCGTGGGAGGGCCTTGCTGAGGAACGCAGCTCCTGGCGATCCAAGGTGCGCGAGGGCACTCAAGCCGCAGAAGTCACCCTCACAGAAAGGAGCGAAGAGAAACGAGCCAGGAGAAAGGCGAGGGGCAGAGGAAAAGGAGACTGCTGCACATTTTCTTGGCGATTAAGTGGATCTGATTTGTGCACTTATTTCAACAAATCTAAAATGCAAGTGATCTTATCTTCAAAGTTACAATATCATACGTTTTTATACATATTTTACTTTTAGGGAGATACATTTGTGCGTAATGTGCGGATGTGTTGAAGAACCTGCGCCCCCCTCCACTCTCTCCATGGGTCCCATTAAAACACATCTGTATTTTCATTCCGAAAGTTAGCCCAACTGACGACCAGGTTCCTCCTTTGCAAGGGTAATAGATGCAGCATACTCGTGGACGGCAAAGTGGCATAGATATCGAGCATACTAGAGGGCAGTCCAGAAACATAGGTACATAATACGAAACATAAATTCAGAATATTTGAAGACAAAAATGAGATATCGATACAGTATATTTGATAACAAAAGATTCTACATAGTTTGTTACGTCAAATTCAGCTGAAAGCAGAAGAAATATGCCGCAATAGTTGGTGAACTGGGTGTAACTTATGTAGACGGAATAGACGATTGCAAGGGACGCAACTTGAAACCAAACAGCATAAACGACGTGTACCCTTCGGACCGAATTGATCATAGGGCCTGTGTAGCAGCGTTCACCAGATTATGTGGCCACGGCATACTAGGTGATTGTGTGGCATAGCCACCTTTTCATTGTACCCAACTAAGATCAGGTATCCATCAGAGTTGGGTAGACTCAGGGAACACCCTCCAGACCTAGAAAAAAATCCTAGCCTTCACCAGGATCAGAACCCATGGAACTTCGATACGCCAGTCGAACGCGCTGCTGCTCGGCCACCGGCCATAAGACACAACTATAATGATAACATCACAAAAAGACGTACATTGAAACATACCAAAGACTATAATAAGATGGATCACTTGCTTTGATATTTCTGCTATTTGATAAATTGAAACACTTGGATTCGGAATTTCCGATAGCACTAAGTCCTCCTCTAGACTTTCCGTTTAGTAATTCGCTATGATTTTCTCAATGGAAAATTAAGATTTAATTCGAAAGTTGTATACAGAGGAAGTCTTTAGGGAAGTTTAGGAGTCATTAAAGACAGTGTTATTGGCTGCGCAAGGAAAAAAAACAACAACAAGCCTTCATATTTGTACACACGGGAAGTATCGAGGATGTATTGAAGGCCGCGCATGCGCAATACTAACTATTCAGTTCTAAAAATAGAGCGGTCCATCTTATTATAGTTTTTGAGCAAATGAATGTTTTAATATGCAGTCATTTAGTGTTCTATGGCAACAGGCGAGATAACTTCTTTTGTTAGAAACACTCTGTTCTTTTATCCTCCAGATTCAATCAGATGATACTGCAGGATTTAAAAAAAAGTTTTAAGACAAGTGAAAATGTAGACCTACTTTACGATGTACAATTTCACCTCTTTTATTGAATTTATTCTGAGAATAATCTACTTAAAAAAAATGGGAGGCTTGGCCCTTACCCACCCCCTCCCCCCTTTCTTCTTCGAGGAGTCTCAGACTGGATGCTGACTACTTCAGCCACGTCATCAGTGCCAAAGGATGGACAGGCGTCGAGCGGGACAACAAGTTAGGAGTGGGGTGCGGGGGTGGAGGTCCTAGACAGAACAGGACTCAACAGCACTACAGCCACCACAGAACGGGAAAAGGTGGACAGTTGCTGTGTGGATGTGACCGACCTGATCGCGAAGGGGGAGGGGGGGGGGGTCCAACATCGTTAATCAGGCCGGCCGAAAGTAGGAAATCACCTTTAAATACAGCCAGAAGTAGGACCATTACTGGGCTATTGGGAGCTAACGGGGCTGAATAAAATTGAGCGAGACTGTCCCAGTTTGTGACGTAGGGCCGATAGAAAGAGAGAGAGAACGGGAGGGAGAGAGAGAGAGAGAGGGAGGGAGAGAGAGAGATGAGAGTGAAAAAAAAGGAAAGCTTCTGGGAATACAGGAACGACTCCATTATTGTATTAGTAAACGTTTTAGTTAGGATTATTGCCCGCACTTTACCTAGGTAAATGTTAGCTAATGTGTTGGTGAAAGGAAGATTGATTACTATTAGACCATGGACGATGTTATAAAGAATGATATGTTTGAATTATTTTCCATTCTCGCAACTTTTGGGCCAGGAGGAGATCAAAAGTTCCAGTAGACAAATCAGGCACTGGAATTGTGTGGCCAACACACACATACACGCATATATGAGCTGTACTGACTGTCTAAAATGTACAATCAAAAACGCCATTTTTTACTGTCCATCAATTACCCGTATGTTAATATTATCTCTAGCCTCGACACACTCAACGCATTTTAAAACTCGTAGTACAAGTTTCTACTAGGAAAATTCAAATAATGATGACAATTTAGAATTGAATGGGTGTTTAATGAAAATGTACTTAACGAAAAGTATCCAATATTAAATTAGTAAAATAAATCCTATAATATATCAAACACCTAATACAAACGTAATGACCGTCTCATTTGCCTATCTTTACAAAACCTTCGAAAGTGCAGTGCAATGATCCTCTGACGCGCAGCAGGGGCTGTCCGGTATGCGTTAGCCCGCCGGTGCGCTTGTAATGTAAGCGTACCGGTGTTTCCCACACTTCGCGTTGTGGCAAAAAGATACAGGCGTACTCCCCCCCATCTACCAGAAGTGTTCAACTTGCAGCGTTTTTTGCAAGGTTCAAATCCTCAAGAATCTTTTGATTACGGAAAAAAATCTATGGATAAAACTTTTTTATTTTTCATCCCGTGTTGTGAAAGTTGTAGATAAATATAAATATCGCCACGTTTTATATCCTGACAACGTCATCTTTATATATATATACAAGCTACATTGCCCGGCGTTGCCCGGGTGAAAAAAAAACAGGACTGTAAAGGTGCAGAAAAGTATTAACTACATTTAAAAGAAAGCTATAAATCTTATATTTAAATTATTATTTTTTTACTAAAGACTTTTAGGAAAGTAATTTAAAATAAATTTTGTAATCGGGTAAAAAAATAGGCAAATATTTTTATTTAACAAAAATCTAAATTGCCTGTAGATTTACAATGTCTTTTGTTTTTAAAAGTTTGAAAAAAAAATGTCGAAAAAAAAGGTATGTCTAAATGGAGAATCGAACCCTGGTCGCCCTCATAGCAGTCCGCTACGTTTACCACTGATCTAGCGAAGACACATGTCCAATGTGAAAAATTATAAGACAGTATATAGGCCTGGGCCTAAAAGGTCAGTGACAGAAACTCACGTGATGTCAAATTGACCAATGAGGATGCGTATGCGGACAAACACTCTTATTTAATATATATAGATATAGTTTGTAAAATGATACATTTTGTTTAAACATACCAGGATATTTGTCAATCTTTCCTAACCTAGAAGTTAGATAGAGACTATCTATACTTAGTTTTAGAAACAACATTTTCATTACATTTAAATGTTATTTTTTTCTATTTACGATTACTTCTAAGTACTTTCAATTTTCTGTTTGAATTAATACAGCTTGTAATAAAATGAAGAATCATTTTAACACCCAAAAGTGGGTAAGCTCTTACTTTAAAACCAAAGACTCATCATGAATAATTTTATGAATAATATTAAATGCGTTCTTTTTTCTTTCCTGGACAATAGACATCCCACTGCATCCAATATCAGACCCAGCGAGAAAGAAAACGATTTTATTGCTAACATTTTTAGTGTGTTGACAAGATACTAGCTTACAAATATATACCAAGATCGATAACTTTCAAAAGCCGGAAGTAAAAGATCGTTCATTTTGTTTCTCTTCTCTCTATATATTTAGTTTTCTTCTATCCTAAGCAATAAAAGGGAGAAACGCTGTCTCCGCGACCACTTCCCGACCTCCATTATCGTCTGGGGCTGTAAGAACAATTTCTGGAGATTTCTCTACGACCAGGGAGAGAAAAGCCCTCACCCTAGAAATAATGATGATCCCGGGAGCACGTATGAAAGCGAGGCTCAGGAAACGTTCTTTTTTGTTGTTGTTGTTATTGGGTACGCTGACCTCTGAACCCTTTGCAATCATGGGCCTCTTTCACTTCCTGTCTGAGCTGTCCGCTATTAAGTTTTTCCTGTTATTCGAGTGAATGACAGATACTTTCAATGTCATGGTTTTGTCTAACCGCTCCCCCCCTCCCCCCGATACACAAACAATCTATGACGTAAGCAGTGTGTGTGTGTCTGTGTGTGTGAAAACTTATGACAACTCTATTGCGCTTGTCATAAACGTTTATGTAACTGTATTATGAATCCCAGATGCTGTATCCGATTACAGAGAGTAACGGGTGAGTGACGGTAAGGAGAAACGACATTTCCTTGACAACTATAGAGAGAGATCTTTGTCGCAAACTAAAGAATAGACAATGACGAAGTATGGACAAAGAATGCAGAAATAAAAGGGTAACAATAATACATTAATACAAATTTATAAATAATGCATTTTACTGAAATACATGAATATCTCACAAACATACGCTACCTCATACTTACACATATACAATATACTTATTAGCATACTTACACCACAAGTATGTACATACAACATACTTACATACATAAAGCAATCTTAAATATATACAACACACATGTAGGCTATACGTACAATTTACTTACCGACACAAAATATAGTTATATATATATATATATATTATATATATATATTATAACATATATGCATGCAATATACTTACATATATACTTATATACTTACATATTTACAACATACTCACATACATACAGCATTCTTAAATATATGCAACATACATATCTACAACATACTTACATATATACAACGTACTCAAACAAAAACATACATACTATACACAACATTTACAGACATACGACAAATTTACATACACACATAACGACATAAGATAGCTTTTACACCACTTATACATCCACTCTTACATTCACATTTCACATAGAACCAGATACATATAAAAAGTCATCTATCAAATGTCCACCGGTTGCATTGCATGACAGACAGACGGAAGGACGTCTCTACAAACATCATTAAGCTACATCTACGTCCGATACAACACGAAGAACATGTGGGTTTGGGTGGGGTGGGGAGACGGTCAGAAATGGACAAATGGGAAAGCCGTGTAGTGTTAATGCCTGTTCTGACATCTTTCAAGAAACTGGCCAATCAAACCGCAGCGCGTGAGATCGCATTAAAACGGACCCGTCTTATAAAAGCCAAGTTCTAAAAATGGTGGCAGCGTAAAAAAAAAAAAAAAGTAAATGTACAACGGAAGAATATATGTGGTTTTCTTTCTTTCTCTATCTTTCTATCATAGGTTTTGTCCCCTTGTTCCTTTTCTTGTCGCACCGTGTCTTCACTTCATTATTTAGTTGCGTAGCCCGCATTGCGAAACGTAACAATGTTACTTAGCTATCTTGTCAATTTAATAAACACTTACTTTGGAGGAAAGGTTTCTTTTCCCAGCTTTTACTGCTAGAAAGTGGTCGTTGTTCATTTTTTCAGTGTTCAGTTTTCTACTGTCCATTGTCTATGAGTTCATTGTGCTTTTTTTCAATTGTTTATATGTTCCTTGTTTCGTTGTTAAGTGTTCATTTGTTCATTGTTTTTCGCTTTATGAACTAACTTGTTCATTCGTTCATTTATTTATTGGAGTCTATATTATATATTAATTTGTTCATTTGTTTATTTTTACATATGTGTGTTTGTTCATCTGTTCATTTGTTTATTCAATCATTATCTCATTGTTTATTTGTTCATTGTAAAGTGCAATTTTGTTTTCGTTTACTTATCTGAACGTTTTTTTCATCTGTTCATTTGTCAATCGCCAATGGACAAGTCTTAATGAGGCGTGAACTTTTGAACCCGAATGTTCGTGAACTTCCTGTTCTATTTTTAAACTAATAACAAAAAAGCATGCTTTTGCTGGTGTTTGACAATTGATTTCAACCTCGACGTCCAGTTCTAGTCTTTTAGAATTATACAAAGGATACAATATTAGTTATGAGGAATCCGTTTTTAACATCAAAAGTGAACAGGCGATCATTAATACTCAAGTGTTAGTCGCGTGGCGTTAAATTTTTATTTGTTTACAAAATAAATGAGTCAAGAGTTGCGTTTTCTTGGTTATTGAAAAACATAATACGTAAATTCATAAAAACGAATAACAAAAATTCTTTTGCATTAAGCAATAAGTTTGATATTTTAAAAAGGTGATTATTCCCTTCTGACTTTCACAATACATTGTTTTGTTTTGTAAACATCTATTAGAAATGAAATAAATTTTAATCCCTAACAAATTTGAGTAAAACCAGTAAAGTGGCACACAGACATTGTTTCGAATAAAATGATCGAATAAGAAAGGAAATGTTTTTGCACATGACCTTTTATGCATGCATACACGTTAAGACTTGTCCATGGCTAATTTGTTCATTTGTTTATTGTTAGTTATTGATACGTTCATCTGTTCATAAGTTCATTATTCATTGTATCGCGGTGGCGGTCCTATTTGCGCAACGCTCTCTTTGATTCAAATCCAGAAGAACATGACAGAGTTTCAGAAAATGTCGAAATGTCAATAGCCTGGAATGAGCACAAACCTAATCCGTAGAAACCCCACGCGCTTTACTTACTCAAGTAATCTGACTTTTATTGCTCACCATAACGAACGTAATGATAAGACGTAATCGCTTTGATTCTAATCTATAAATACAATATTGTAACAGTATATAAACTTCTTTTTTTTCTAGTGTCTTGTAGGAAGTTGAAATTGTCAGAAAAAGCTGAAAGTATCATTAAAACAGTTATCAAGCTCTGTAAATCTCGTGTACTACCGACACTCTATGTCGTGGGGCTAAAACTCTATTTGCACGTTTCGAAGTAAGGAGTTAGTGGCTTGACAGGTGCAGCCTTAAGGTCAGTTGTTAGCAACAAAAGCAAACATACAACAATAACAATACAGTAACAAAGGGAACATTAACACATAGCTAGGACGTGTTACTATAAATAGTGATGGATGATGTCAGAGAAATCTGGGTAACGTGACACCTTTGTTTTCCTTTAGACAAAGCGTCAATACCATCTTCTTCATCGTCTTTTTCATTGTAGTGTGGACATCCCGTTAGACCCGAGGAAAAAGTCCACAATTTAAAGGGTATTTTGATTGCGAATGATGTGGAATCAAAAGTGTGCCTTAACTACGTATACATATTTTATAACATACAAATAAGAGTTTAAACAGACGATGGAGTTTCATTGGAGGTATTTATAGTCCGATCTTTCAGTGATGATTTGAAAGCCGACGCAGAGAGGAGCAGTGGTTTTACCTTATGGAGTCATTAAAAAAAATCACAGATGCCTTCGATATATAGAATGGGCATAATGGATATATGACCAATACGAGACGGGCATTTGTTAGACACGACGATGTCATCAAGGTGTCAAATGTCATGAAAAATATGCACTGGTTTCTTTGTTTAATTTTAATTATTGTCTTTTGGCGAGAGCGAGCTCGATGAATGATGGGTTTACAGTTTACACTTGTGATCAAACTTTCTCGTCTAAACCTAACATAATCTATGTAAATGTATTGTCAAAAGAATTGAAGTTCAAGTGTCAAAATTTAAAAGAATACTAACTTATGCATTTTAACCCTTCCCGTACCGACCTACTTCTATCTATGCTGCCTTCAGTTCCGCTATATACGCGCCCGGGACTGTAAGGGTTAAGAAAGGTAATATGTCAAGGTTGGACAATGTTGGACAATGTTCTTTTAAAATTTTTTTTTTATTAACTTCGCAAAATGCTGCTTTGAATACTAACTAATGTAACAAATTCTATCAAATGTTCAGCTACACCCTCCTACCATTGTGCGCATTGGAAAATCCGTATTAAACGCACGTAATCGCAAATCATCAATAAAACAAATAAGCTTAATTTAAAAATAAAAATGTAGGCTCTATAGAGATATATATTAGCTTAACTATTGTTCAATTCTGTTTTTTTTTTTTTTGTAGGTGGCGAAGGGCAAAATATTCGTAAGGCTAATATTCACACAAGAAAAAAAAATGCATATAAAGGATTTAAACAAAAAACTTTGTTTTTAGGGATTGTTTAATTTAGGTACTATACACTAAAGTCGTTAAGTCAAAATAGATAGTTTTAAACATAGATCTATGCTTTTTATACGATAAATGCGCTACTTTTTTGAATAGTTTATTATGATTGGTTTATGTTGTGGGATTATTCAACATATCAAGAATTTGGAGTTGGCAATTTTTCGTTGATGTTTGTTCTAACTTTGTCCGCGGCTTGCTGTCGTTAAAACTGATAAATGGGAGACAGCGGACAGGCGAAATCCATCAAGACAGCAACGAATAGAAAAATAAATAATTGATTGATGATATAGAACATTCCAGAGAGAAAGAAATAAAAAGGTGAAGAGAGAGAGAGAAAAAAAGTAAATGTATGTAACCTATGAATAAAAGAGAGAGAGAGAGGGCGAGAGAGAGAGAGAAAGAGAGAGAGAGAGAGAGAGAGAGGGCGAGAGAGAGAGAGAGAGAGAGAGAGAGAGAGAGAAAGAAGGAGTTGGGGAGGGAACACGAAGAGTCAAGTGCAATATCTTTTGCAGCGTTTCCCAAATTTTGTTTCTTGTAACCCCGTTATGTGTTCACTTCTACTTCGTGGACCACTAAACATTTTGTTACGGCACGTCACTGGCCTATATCAGGTATTAAACGATGAAATTCTGCACAATTTTAATATTTTTTTTATAATATAATATAATGAAGTCTACACTTGATGGCTGCAGCTAAAATTGGATTTCAATGTCACAATAAATGGTCTACTGGTGGCGAAATATTTACTGTTGTAATTGTCTCGCCGGTAGAGGCCCGTGGCTTTAATCTGACTTGGATTTGAACTATTTATCTTCGTTTCGCGATCCGGTTACTTCATTATGCTTTGTGACCAGTTGCCGGTTGCCGGTCGTGTCCCGGCATTATGGGTAAAAATGTGACTTACAGTCTGAATGGAATTAGAAATAAATGTTCACAAAAAAACAACAACAAAGATATATGCATTATAACATAATACTATTTTTTAAACAGAGAATACAATGCCGCATTTTTAATGTAATGTATAATGTTATTTCTAATATAACATTCACTTAATATGAATCGTTCGAATTATGTAAGATGTAAGATATCTCAAAGCTGCAATACTATACCGACTTTTTAGATTCAACGTTAAATCTCAAACGCCCACTGGCTTATCCAAGAAAAACAAGTCTTCACCTTACAAAATGACCAATTATTTGACCGGATTTTATTTTCTCTTCTCCCCCTCTTTCTTTTCTTGTCTGGAAATTAAGAAAAATCACTTTCTGACCTGTGGCAAAAATCCTGGCTCAGCTGATTAGCCGTTGACTATCAGCTGGCCCCAGGCTGTTGAAGACCTTCAGAAAGGAAGGGACTTTTTTAAAAAATCCTTGGTTGTTGTTCTTCAAGGAAGGAAACTCTGTCAGTGCTTCTGAACATTTCACACCTGAATAGCGGTTCTTTCTTTCTGAGTTGTAGAACTTGAAGAGTTAATAGATGAAAGAAGTTAGGACTTGAGTATTAGAGTTAGTTGTTATTGGTTGTTGTTTGTTTTTTCCAAAGATGTTCAGAACACGAATGGAGTTAAAGATTAAAATCAATAAGGAATATGTTGGACGGCTATAACAGTTTGTTTCATGTCATGTTGATCTAAAGGTTATGTAGGGCGACTATAACAGTTTGTTTCATGTCATGTTGATCTACAGGTTATGTTGGACGGCTATAACAGTTTGTTTCATGTCATGTTGATCTACAGGTTATGTAGGGCGGCTATAACAGTTTGTTTCATGTCATGTTGATCTACAGGTTATGTAGGACGGCTATAACAGTTTGTTTCATCTCATGTTGATCTACAGGTTATACGTTTAGAGTAGTTCTAAATTTGTTGGAATTTAAGTTAATGATTTGACGTTCTTATATAATAGAGTATTCTTATATTTGGGATGGCAAAAAGCAACAATAGAGACGGCTTTAAGGGTATCACAGTATCGAAGTTAAAATAAAGGTTCATATGACCTTGGATTGTGGGATGATTGTGTGGCCCGACAAAGACCAGTACATTTTCACGGTCGCCAGTACACCAGCAAATGGATCCTTATGACATCACAAGGTTTGCCCCTGGTGCAAATTATAACACGAACCAAATAAGAACCTTTACTTTCGACAATGTACATTTTCCCTGGCCATCTTGTTCCCTTGGGTTGATTAATCCTCTATCAAAACCTATTGATATAAAATATATCAAGGGGCCTGTTTATCCTGGCATGTGTTCCTATTTATCAGTAGCTCTGACCTAACAGAATTAATGCCCCTGCTATAGGAAGATTCATGTCTTTTAGCAGCGTTTGATTTATGGTCATTGATAATAGTTCTCAACGTTGGCCATATCAACGAAGGAAAAAAAAACACATCAGGACTACGAAAAATTGTTGAATAAATTCTTGCGAGATAAAAATAATACTGAATACAGTACATTGTACACCAAGCATGAAACCCTGTCTAGATATCAACCCTATATAAACACTGTACATATATGATGTGATAAAACAGTGTACATTATATGGCTTACCGAACTGGTTATAAAAGATATGTTATTTAGATAGTAGAATATAAGTAAGTAAAGCTAATCCCGTCGAACCATAATGATCCGGCAGAGCAGCGTTCACCAGCTTCCGTGGCCGTAGCATACTATGGGAGTGTGTGGCCAGCACAGTGCCCATTTGCCTTTACTTTACCCAAAAAAATGTTATTGGTACTCATCTGAGCTGAATAGACTCTAGGGTCACATCCTCCAGACCTAGTCTTTACACTTGGCTTCGATCCCAAGACCTTCGATACGCGCTGGCAGCTCGGTCTCCACGCCACTTCACACACATGTAGAGTCAAAAGCTTATTTAGTGAATTAGTAAAAGTTAGTATAACTTTCAGACCAATTGAACCATAGAGCAGCGTTCACAAGTTTTCGTGGCCACGGCATACAACGGGATTGTGTGCCCAATGCCCAGCCTACTTGCTTATTCGAAACCTCATTTAGGTACCCACCGGAGCTGATTAGACCTAGGGACACCATCCAGACCCGGGAACACATTTTGACCTTTACCAGGATTCGATCCTAGGACTTTCGGTATACCAGCCCCAGTATTATAGTCTATAATACAACATGTCCACGCGCACACACACATTCTCATGACAGGGGTAGGTACCATTGGTTCAACTTATTACAAAACACTCAAATCTATACGTGTGTATGTGTGAATATCTCATTTTTCAGTAAACAGATTAGTTCAAAATGTAGTTATACTATTTCCAATATTACATCTCAATTTGTTAATGTCAGGCTAAAGAACCTTTTGATTGGTTGGTTGACTACATGTGTACGTTATGATAAATAGCAAACAGGCTTGTTAAATTTACTCTTATGAAACGGAGGGAGGGATGGGGGAGCTACTATGTACACATAAGAAATCTTAAAATATAGAAAAAAATACTGATCACTTTTGGATTAGCTATTTATGGTTCACTATAGTTGTTATTTAGAGCTAGTTCAGACCCAATAGATTAATGTAGACGTAATCGGTTCAAATAGCCTAATGTGGAAGTACTCAGTTCCAACGTAGAAGTATTCAGTTCCAATAGCCTAATGTAGATGTCTTCAGTTTCAATAGCCTAATGTAGAAGTATTCAGTTCTTATGTAGAAGTCTTCAGTTCCGATAGTCTAATATAGAAGTCTACAATTCCAATAGTCTAATATAGAAGTATTCAGTTCCAATAGCCTAATATAGAAGTATTCAGTTCCAATAGTCTAATATAGAAGTATTCAGTTCCAATAGCCTAATGTAACAGTATATATAGCAAAAAGTAGATGTTTCCAATTCTAATAGCCTAACAAAGTATCTTAACACAATATCCACACTCCTGACTCCATTCTTCCCTCCCCCTTTTATGTTTTAAGAGGTCATTCCAAGTGGACAGCCCGAAGCCAATGAAGTGTTCAAGCGCGTGAACAGCTTTCTTTCACGTGCACTTCTCCCGGCGGCCATCTCTCTTTCCAGTCGCTGACCACTGGCTATTATTTTGGAGCATCAGAGTATACAACAACACGCGCCACCGGTGGAGCTCAAAGCTCGTTCTGGCTTCTTGTGACGACATCGGGCAGAAGCAATGAGTAAAAAAAAAGAAAAATTCCAGAAAATTACGAAAATAAAGAACAGCCCGATCGTGTTGGAAACCAGGCAAGGGGCTTTATAAAGATATGCGGGGGGCCAGGGGAGGGGCGGGGGTGGGGGGCAAAGAGGAGATGTGGGGAGTCTAATATTATCTTTGATGGTGATCGATAGCCGGGTCGATTGACAAGGGATGGACAATTTCGAGGTTCCAGAGTTAACATTTTTGTATATATTCGAATGTTAACAAAGTGGAGTAATTCTTAAAAGAAAAAAACAAACTTTTATCGATCATGTTGGCTTAGCATTCCACGTATTGTTCCCCCTTCAGTGCGTGTAGATGTTGATAAAATTTTTAATGATACAATTTATTACACATTGCTTGATAAAGTTTCTTTTGATATGGTGTAGTTTTTAACAATGGTTCTAAACAAATGAATCAATCAATTAATTATTCTGTTTAACTATCTGCCTATCTGCTTATCTATCTATCTATCTATCTATCTATCTATCTATCTGATTATAAGTCTATCTGTCTGACTGCCTATCTATCTACCCTTTTTTCTATCAGTGTGTCAGTCTATCAGTATGTCCGTCCGTTTGTCCGTCCATCTATCAATCTAACTATCTACCTATTCATATAAGCTAACTATCTATTTACCTATTCAAACTATCTATATACGTACAGAGTCTAACTACGTACCTATTTACCTAATCTAACTATATATCACTCAGTCAGTTTGCCTGCTGGATTGCCTGCCTGCCAGTCTGTTTGTCTCTTACTGTCTGTCTGTCTGTCTATCCATCCATGTCCATCTATCTATTTCTGTGTAACATCTCAACGTGTGTAGACTTAAACAGACATAACAATGAGAAGCCTGTTCAATGCGTGATCAAAACATAGAAGCATGACATTTTTCTATTCAGTAAAATAGACGTGTCTAGAGACAAACGTGTTCTGGACTTAGGGACTAACAACAATCACAATGGGCCGTATTGCTGCTGAGAGTTAACACCCTTGCCCCTTTTACAAGTCAATCTTTTATGACTGACTTGTAAAATACACCAGATGGGATTTTTTTTTAAAGTAGGTCTACATTGATGCACTAAAAGAGGAGTTTTCTAATCAAAGGCAAGACTTTCAAATTTATGGACACATGTTTTCATACCACATCAAGACTGACTGCAAAGAGCATTCAAGTATCAGGCTCTCATTGATTAATACAGACTAGTAACATTCAAAAGATTATTTTGCTAATCTTCTTTAATTAAGCATTATAAATATAATTAATTCTAAAACAATTTTATTTGTAGATCCATTATTATTTTAATAAACTTAAGAGCTTTCTTTAATAGAATTATGTTTTGTAATTGTTGTCATTATGTTTTAATAAAAACTCCTTAAATCGATTTAGACAATTAAAGCATAAAATTGAACGTAAAATAATTTTATAAATATAATTACGAGTTATATTTTGTAATATTATAACTAATATGAGTTGTTAAATATTATTTCTTTATCAAAATCTAGCGTTATGGTATTTCAGCGTGTTCGGCATCACTGTAAAAAATATTTATTGAAAACTTTATTAAAGGGAGATAATTAACCCGATTTATCTGCGTTAATAGTTCTAAATGTTTTACACTTTTTCTTTATATAACAAAAATAAGTAGCTTACATTTGCAGCTTTAAAATGATAAAACTATAACTAGAGAGATATTTGAAAATTAGATAAATATTAAGTAACTGAAGAATTTATCTGTACAATTTTAAACATTACATTAACTACCCACTAAGTATGATTACTAAGCATCAATTCGGCTAATCCTAAGCTTCACAGATTCGCTTGAACTACCTGTTTAAAAAAATATGCATACTCGCAATTATCTATAAAACTGTTCACATGTGATATTTTTCTAGTTGTAGGCCTATTATGTAAGTATGATGCCTTTTACAAAGTTAACCGAGAGTCTGTTTCTGTCCTTTGAGCGTTTATCAATGAAAACACTCTTTCCACATTGCCATTGTGTCCAGGGATACAGAAAAAAATCACACAATCTTAGTAACTCTGAAAAGCAACTTGCATTTGGTAAACTTATATAATTTGATCTCAGCATGTCTGAGATTTCCAATAATAATATATATAATTTCTACTTTTTTTTTTTTTCTATCTTTTTTTTTTTTGTGTCTATTATCTTTTTTATTTGCATTTATACCGAATACAATTTTTTTAAACAAACTTTTACATTATTGTAACTATTTGTAAACATAATCTTTTGCTTGTCAAGCTTAGGATCTATCCACAGCTATTTTTTATTATAATATTTTGTTCTCAGTCTAACTGAGCTTTTCTTTAGTTTTTTTTTTTCCAATATGTTTATTCAAGATTTTATATGTACAATCTCATATATTTTACAATGAAGAGAAGAGGATAGAAGAACAGTACATACATAGTTAAGGGGATAGAAGACAAAATAATTTACGAGACAGTTTTATAGATTTGTGCTTGCGAGCAATTTACGAAGCGAACCCTTGCTTGGGCTGTTCGGCGAAGTACAATTCGGGCAATTAAGAACATGCTTAACGACGATCTTCTGTGTAGTAGAAATTAGAAATCTGTTTTCTAATTAAGAAATATGATAATGTACTAAATGTAGAATTGACTGTTTTCAAATAATATAGTATTGTTGCTTTTCAAAAAAAATACTCGCAATTATCTCAGTTAGATCACTACATTCTATTTTGAGATATTAACCATCTATGTGAAAATTCTAGTTCTAATAAAATATTGTATTTGCTATTTAAAAAAACAGATAATAATCAGAACTTTATTAATAGTTTTAAAGAAATATAAAACACTTAACGATTTTCTTGGCCTTGGTCTTGCTACGGCGTTAACTAAATAAATTGTCTTAAAAAAATGAATAAAAAATATAGTAGAGCAGGATGACTTTAAGGCTGTTGGCACGCTGAAGGATTTAGAAATACTAGTTTGGCACAATATTCGCAAAAGTTTGCCGACCCCAGTTCTAGGCCACATTCCTTGATATAGTGACAACTTAAAAAAACAACAATAACTTAGGCTTAGGCCTAAAATTAGTACATTAAAATCTCTAGTGTAAAGCTAATTTGCTAGAAGTTTTTTTTTTAGCTGCGTGATCATTGTGCTTTCCACACAATCCCCTAGTATGGCCACAGAAACTGGTGAACGCTGCTTGAGCGCCCCAGCCCCACCCCGCATGGATCAATATGGTCTAATACTTTACATACTTTTATTACCTCTTTCCCCCTATCTGCGTGATTTGATCACAATAATACATAGAAGAATCAACATTAAAAAACTCAGTATAAAATAATAAAGATCCATATTATGTATTTTTTTTACACGAGATCTAGAGCGGCCATTTTGTTCTTTCTAAAGAAAAAGTTTAAATTGTGCTTTCTACGTGCCCGTTAAATTGCAACTTACTTTATGTGGTTAGAAATAACGAAGAAACGGGAAAACGGGAAAAAAATGTGACGGAGACGCTTGTGCATAAACAACAACAAAATGGCCGACAATTTAAATTTCGGAGTTGTTGTTTTTTTATTATCGCTTTTATTTTTTTAAATTTTTTTTTTTTTTTTTGGGGGGGGGGGGGGGGTCGATTTGCTAAACTTCCAAGGATTTTCATTTCTTGAAGAACCCAATGTCTGCAATTCTACAATAAAAAAAGAGGAATTTGAAGTTTTAAAAGAAACAACCTTCAGATAATTTGAGGAGGTAGCATTTAGAAAATTTGCATTGGAAGATTAATTCTTTGTGTTTCATCGGTTTACACATGTTGATGTGTTGCAGGCAAGTGTTTCCTAAAGACGTCGGGTCGCGATCATGTTGTCATGATGTGGACATTTATTAGAGCAATGTGATTAGTTTAATCCAGGAGGTGGATAAAAGTACGTCCCGCGGGTAGCATGCGCCCCGGCATCATCTGATATTATGCGGCCCTAATAGGTTTTAGGATTAACATTTTTAACTTCGTTTTTTTTATGGTAAACTGTCTCCAGATTTCTAGAATATTGTCATAACATGCAGGCAGTTACAAATATCTCAATAGAAATCAATAATTTTGTGACAATGTAGACGGTTTGTGTTTAAATTAAAGCCATTGATATCTTATCTTATACATTACAGACGCTCCTTCTATAGAGAAGATTATTGCGTCCTACGCTCATCCGTGGTCCGAGTCTAGTCTTGCATTTTTATTAAGGTTTTAAATGATGTTAAAGTTAGTTACTGGTTTTCCTGGTTTGTTCAGGAAACCCATTCCATGCCCGAATGCCACTCGGGAAGAAAGAGTACTTATATGCATTTATGCCTTATGTATTATTATAACTTTACTCTTTGCCCTTCTGTCCTCTAGTGTTTCTAGGTTTAGTGATTTGACTAATGGTGTTACTCTTGTCAATTGGGAATATTCACTAGTTATAAACCTTGCAGCTCTTTTTTGAATTTGTTCTAATTTTTTTTAATAATGTTTTATTTAGTTGATGGGTCCCATACAGATCCTGCATATTCTAGTATAGCCCTAACTAATGTGAGATTGCATTTTAGTTTTATATTCTTATTACATTTGTAAAATTACCTTTTTATGAATCCTAATGTTTTGTTTGATTTTTTAATTACTTCATCAATATGAGGGTTCCAAGATAACTTATCATTTATTATTACTCCTAGATACTTAGCATTGTTAGTTTGAGCTAGTTCTTTACCATGAATGTAGTAGTTTGTTATTATTTGTTTCTTTTTCTTGGATACCCTTATTAGTTGGCATTTTTCTGGGTGAAAAGACATACTCCAGTTTGATTCCCATTTTTGTAGTTCATCTAGGTCTTTTTGTAAAATTTCGATATCTTTTCCTGTCTTTATTATTCTATAAATTATGCAACCATCGGCTAATAATCTTACTGTTGATCCTGAGTTGATGCAATTTGGTAGATCATTAATATAACTTAGATAGATAATAAAGTGTACAATATTGTTTACACTAGGTAAAAGTTTGTGCCCATATTGTCAAATATAATGTTTATGTGTATAAAAGTAAAGTACCAGTCGGACCAATTAGATCCATAGCGTTCACCAGTTTCTGTGGCCACGGCATACTAGGTGATTGTGTGGCCAGCACTATGCACAGCCGCCTTTACTGAACCACAACTAAGGTCAGGTACCCATCAGAGCTGGGTAGACACAGGGACACCCTCCAGACCCGGGACAAAAATCCTAGCCTGCACCAGGATTTGAACCCAGGACTTTCGGGACGCCAGTCAAACGCGCTGCCGCTCGACCACCTTGCCGCATGGGGTAATGTTACGGTAAAGTGAAACTTTGAGTGTGAGAGAGAAAAGAAAAATTTTCAAGAAAAGAGAGTCAGAGAGCGAGAAATAGAAAAAAAGAAAAATACCTATTGAAAGCAAACAGAATGGAAGATGGCTAGTTAAATGGGTATAAAGATAGATATATATTTTAATGAGTTTATATAAATATGTATTTAAATGGGTCAATAGATATATATTTTAATGAGTTTATATAAATATGTATTTAAATGGGTCAATAGATATATAGTTTAATGAGTTTATATAAATATGTATTTAAATGGGTCAATAGATATATAGTTTAATGGGTACATAGTACATAGATAGAATGTAAAATGGATAGAGAGATAAATAGACAAATGGCACCCGAATTTACCAAACTCTATAGGTACTATAGATAAAAGAGAATTCCTCTATTTGTTCAAACTATATATCTAGAATCTAGATCTTCCCAAGCACTTCCAGCAATATTCCATCGGACTCTATCATACAGGAGTCCGATCCCACTGAAACCAATATCAGAAGTCATCGAGTGGAATCTGTCACGAGCCGACCGACGTACAGACCGCCCTCTCAGAGGTCATCCCGTATTGACATTCCAGGATCCATCAATGTTGCGATAAATTTTGACGGTCAGCAGAGTCATCTCCCCTTTGCAATCTACTACAAATTTATTAGAACCAATGAGGGTCATCTCTCCAACTCCCTCGCCCCCCCCCCTCCATTTTCCCATCCCGGTTTAGACATACGCGAATATGATGTACGTCTGGAAAACGTGAGAGCACCCTATCGGTCACAATTGACCCTCTTTTGCGCGTGAGAACCATTGTATTGATAGATTAGGGGTAGCAGCTAGCTCTTCACTTCCTTTTAGAGAAATGTTTAAGAGATCTTGCATACATAATTTCGAATTCTGTTATTGTGTGTGTGTAAAGAGCAGTAAAAACTAAAAGCCCCCATCAAATTCAACGGCCATGTCGCACGCGAAGATTGTGACGTCTGAACCAAGCCTGGCAACCGTTAACTTCTTACATTATGATCACACGACCTCAAAACACAACATCGTAATAAACAAATTGAAAGAAAAATGTATAATTATATAAATACATACATATATATAAATCTAATCGTCTTTCGAGACTATGGGGCCAATATAACTAGTCGTACAAAACGTATAATATACAAGCAATGTAATCTAGAAAAGGAAATAGGATTATTTAAATGATAGTATATGAGTGTAAACTTCCTGCCTCTAATCAAAGACTATAATAAGACGGACCGCGTGCTTAGATATTCCTGCCATTTGATAACTTGAAACATTCTGTGTTGGAATTTCCGATCGCACCTGGTCCTCTATACTTCCGGTTTAGTAATTCGCTATGATTTTCTTGATAGAAAAAAAATTCAGATTAAAAATGAAAGTTGTAGTTGTATACAGCGGACGTCCTTAGGCACGTTTAGGAGTCATTTAAGACAGCATAATTGGCTGAGCACGGAAAATACAACACTTAAAGCTCTAAAAATAGAGCAAGCGGTCTATCTTTGCTCTAATGGAGATTTCAAAAAACATTTTTCTTAAGTTTCTACTGTAGTGCTCAAATCTTCAACCTACCTGGCCAACCGACAGTCCTGTGTTAATGATGACCGGTACTTTTTTTTTTTTTGTTCTCCTTCATTGACCACCGTTGTTATAATGTATTTTTTCCCCAAAGTTACAAAAAAATAACACATCGCCTTCTATAAAACAACTCTTAGAACCCCTAGTGGAAGTTTGTGTCTTTTTTGTGTATGCTTAATAACATACCCCCCACGCACACACACACAAACACACACACACACACACACACACACAACCGTCAATTCAAGACCTTTACAGATTACCTGTAGTAAAGGAAACTTTAATTCTAGTAAATTTTTAAGGAACTCTTTAACTAAATGCATGAGAAAACTACTTCGAATATACTACGTAGAATACAGGCCTAATGCGTATTTGTGGGACAGAATATCCTCAATTGCAGGCCCTCAAGAAAACATTATGACAACAATTAAACGGCGCCAACTGACATGGTTCGGTCATGTGTTGCGGCATATATTAACCTGCCAAGAACAACCGTACAGGATACGGTAGAAAGTGGACGTCGGAGAGGCCGTCAGTGGAGATGCTGGCTCGACAATATAAAATATTGGACAAGGCTGCAGTTGACTCAACTATTAACAACCGCTCAAGATAGGCAAAAGTGGAGAAGGTTGACTGCTGAGATGTCCATTCGCTCCCCCCCCCCCCCCATAGACCACAACGGTCTAGGGATTGATGATGATGAAGAGATAGCCAGATCAGAATGTTACGCAACCAACCGTGAAAACTTTTAAAAAATAATAGTAATCTATATTTATATAAAGTTGATTGTGTGAGTCTATTTCGATGCTCATTGGTTAATATAAAGACACGTGACTTTTTTTTGCGATTTGTGTTCTTGAATGTGGTTGGATTGCTCGCCTGATAGGCAAGTGACCAAGGTTCGTTGCCCGCTTGGTAGTATTTTTTTCTTCATATGTAATAAAAAAAAAATTTCATTCTTGATTTTTGAAGGTTATTTAGCTTTCATAAATATTTTCAGTAAGTAGAAAAACGAATAGAGATAATTAATATTTTACACACGCAGGAGACGGATGTTCGATTCTCGAAATAGACCTATTTCTCCGTGATTGTCAACGTGTCCATTACTTTTAGCTTTTATAAATGTTTTCAGGAAGTAAAAAAAATAGAGAGATTTTGTCTTCATTTTGTCTATATGAATTGAGTATAAGCCTTAATTCCAATTAGATCTAGCTTTTATGGTTTCTATGTAAATTCTTGTAAAATTCATTTATACAAGAAATGGATCATTAGTCTAGGAAAAAGCTGTTCTCCGGTTTTATTAGTCATGACGCACACTTCGATTGTGCAGCCAGTACAATGCCTGACCACCCTTTTCCCTTGTACAACTAATGTCAGGTAAAATATCTGGGACTGTTATATACTCCATCGAGATCCAGGTGGGAAAAGTCCTGGTACTTAGCGATAGGAATCGATACCAAGTCATATATTACAGACGCTCCTTCTATAAATAAGATTTTTGCGTCCTACGCTCATCCGTGGTCCGATTCTAGTCTTGCATCTTTATTAATGTTTTAAATGATGTTAAGTTACTGGTTTTCCTGGTTTGCTCAGGCTTTTGACCACGACTATAGACTACAGTGAACGGTAAACATAATGCATTTGAATGTGCTACATGACAACCTCGATTTATACTTGACCAAAGGGTAATCGTTATGTGCTTTTGTTTTGTGTGAGCGCGTGCAAAAAAAAACAACAACAAAAATTTACAATAAGAACAAGCCAAAATTCGGAATGTAACAAAACTTCACAATATAGAAACGAATGAATGAAAATAAAAGAAAAACAAAACGAGGGGAGAAAACGCACAGAAAATCAAACTGATTTCTCCAGTGTATTTTCAAGGTATTTATCTCCCCCTGCCCCAATCCTTCCAAGATCGTCCATCACTCTGTCACAGGAAGAATCTGCCCGTTACCAACCGCGGACTGCGCTAGAACTGTGGACACCCTTCGAAACAAAGGAAAGGGACAGATTCTGTGATGGTTTGGAGGGGGGGGGGGTGGAGTAGGATGTGCAGGGGGTGGGGGTAGTGGCGGAATGGGATTCATTGAAAACACACATGTGTGTGAGTGTATGCGTTTATGCGTATGTGTGTTTATGTGTGTGTGTGTGTGGGTATTTATATATATGTGTACGTGAGCATATATGTGTATGTGTGTATTTGTGTGCGCATGTTTGTTTCTATATGTGTGAGTGTGTGAGTTTGCCTGTGTGTTTATGTATGTGTGTGTTTGTATGTGACTATGTTTGTCTGCGTTTTTTTATGTGTGTTTGTTTGTGTGTATATTTGTGATTATGTTTGTCTGGGTATGTTTATATGTGTTTTTTGTATGTCTGTGTGTATGTGTTTTTATGAATCCATATTTATGTGTGTGCGTGTCTATATGTCTGTATGTGTGCATATGTTTGTATGTGTTTGTGTAACAAAAAATGTTGGCTGGCGTGGGGCTGAGTTTAGACTTATCTATAATGAATCTATTGGGGGGGGGGGGAGTGTTTGGTATATTTGTGTGTATGGCGGGGGGGGGTGGAGGTTGTAGGGGCGCCGAAGAATGTAGCCAGCAGTAGCAACGACTAAAATCGATCTCAATGGCAGCTTTTATTACGTGGGTCCACTGAACGGGGACGGGACACTCCGCACTGTAGTATTCAGAGAGATCTAAAGCGTGGACAGTTACGTTCCTTGAAATGACTTTCGCTTATCTCCCTTGATAGTCCAGACTGTCCGTAAAAAAAAAACCTTACAGTAAAACCGCTTTTCTACCGAACACACGATAAAGACAGACGCTCACGAAGCGTTGCAAACGCGACTTAACTGTAATCGTAAAAGAAATCTGTCTGATATCTCCTAGTTATCTCCTCCTGATTTAGATTTTGTACGAACCACTCTATTCGTAACTTCTACTGATTTATAATAGAGTTTCTTAGTAGATACGGTCAAAAAAAATTGTCCGTCTTTATTGCAAACAAAGCCGCCATTTTGTACAATACAACTAACCCATATAATTACTAAGAGAATAAAAAACAACTTAATTGAAAACATTAACATATGGGCATGTCGTTTGATTACACCTATGCACCCAGTAAAAAATAAAAAAACCTAAATACCAAAAGAAACATTCTCACTACAACTTCATTGTAATATTTTTTTTCTTTCTCTCTTAACAAAACAAATTTTAGTCATTTGTTTCTCCGTAATTTTGACGGGCATAACCACTAGTATAATATATTTACTAAGAGAAGAAAAAAACTACTTTTTTTTTCTTGCACACATCAACAATTCAGCATTTTGTTTAATTACACCTATGTTAATACAGAGCTAGAAACCGCCTTCGCAGGCACGCCCATGCCCGAGATAGATACAATGCCTAACTTAAAGCCTCCCTGGGTCCGCTAAGCTTTCATACTGGAACCGATGCCCATTTTCAGGTATCTACACCGCTGACCATGTACTCTAGCCTCAGCCTAACGTGCGTTACTTGTCAAACCCACACACATTACGTTTATGGTTGTCTCGTTGAGAGGAAATGACTTTAAACCAATGTATTTAATATAAACGCCCCTGAGTGTATAATACTTTGACTTAAAACTTTACAGATGTTTCCTTCTAGGTTATTGCGTCCCAAGACCCAAAACTCCTGCCGGGCGGAAGCTTTGCTGTTATGTTGACAGTTCGGTGCACTAACCGCCAGGGCCTGTCGGCCGCACCCTGTCATTGAATTGGAAACTACTCCCTTTTCTTGCGTGTTTTCATGACAAAAAGACAATGATTGGAATTAATAACAATGTTCATTGAAAGAGTGGCCGGGCCAAGGGCAGACCAGCCCCAGTTCATAAGCAAAATCCATATAAATCTATATTGTCTTAAACTACGCCCCTTCCTACATTCTACACTTTTTATTCATCTTTTTAAATAAGAGCAGAAAATTTCTTTTTTTTTTTTAAATTCCAGTTTCTATAAAAAGACACAAAAACGTACTTAACATTTTAAAAAGCAAAGTTCCCTTTTTTTAAAAAAAAGTAGAAAGAGAAATAATAATTGGAGAAAAAAAAAGCCCCACAATTCAACTGCTACTTTATTTCTGTGATTTAGCCGGAAGTGACGCCTCCTGTAGACGAGTCCAAGCAGAAGCTTCATTCGATCAGAGCTCGAGCCTCGCCGAGACTCACCTATTATGTGGCACTCGGAACTTACTCGTGATGGGGGGAGAAATCGAATTTCTGGACTCTGTAATAGAGGAAAGATAGTTTCTCTTTGGCGCTTACCCCCCCCCTAGTTTCCCCCTTCCCCCATCCATTTCACCCTCCTTCTGACATACACTTCCACACATATACATAGTCTAGTCCACCATTGTAATAATGGTAATGTATTCACGTCGCATCGTACACACCGACACACATACACTGACATACGCCCACACAGACGTACACCTAAAAACCTATACAAGCAAATACAAACGCATACGTACACACACCGACGTAGACTTATACCCACACACCCGAATAGACCTAAATCCACACAGCCACACATATATAAACCAAGACACACAAGCAGACATACATCCACACATCACACACAGATATACATCTACAAATCCACAATATATTCATTTACACAACTACACAGACATACATCTACACAACCACACAAAGACATACATCCACACAACCCACACAGACAGACACCCACAACCAACACAGACATACATTCAAACAACCCATATAGACATACACGCACAGAACCCACATAGGAATACATCCATACAACCCAGACAGACATGCATCCACACAACACACCAGACAAGAATCCACAAACCCATTTAGACATATAACACAATCCACAAAGACATACATTTACACAACCCACATAGGAATACATCCACACAACCACACGGCCAAACAGACTTACATTCACACACCCACACAGACATACATCCACACAACCCACACCTGACATACACAAGTATTCCCGATGTGCCCCACCAACAAAACACACATTTCTTCAACATTCAAATTAAAACAAAAAAAAATCACTACATAAAGTTGATCAGGATAATGTCGTAATTGGTAGATGAATTAGCGCTTTTGTTTTTAAATCAACACAACAGTACACATTTACATCTTTGCTTCTTGCTATTAAGGAAAAAATGAATAAGGATTAATTATACCTTTTTTCTCAAAATGATTGATCAAATTTAAATAATTACACATAATGGGGCCCTGAAAGAAAACAGTAATTTATTTGCCAGCAAAATCTGAAGTAAACATGTTATTTTTTTTAAATTTGACCTAGATCAGCTGTACCCAATGTGGTGTTGGTCCGAGTCGCCATATTTTACAAAATGACAGTCTAATGGGGTTGTGCAATGATTTCAAAATTAGTTGGTGTTTTTTTTTGCCGTACTGTATAAGGCTCTGACAGACAAACACACACACACAACAGTCACAACACACACATGCAGACATACTGTAATACAGCTCTCTCTCTCTATTTCCATATGTATATATATAGTAATGAAAGTAAGTATCCCGTCCGACCAAATTGAACCATGGGGCCGGCGAAGAAGCGTTCACCAGTTTCTGTGGCCACAGTATACTAGAGGACTGTGTGGCCAGCACAATGCCCTGCCGCCTATACTTTACTTTGTTACAACTAAAGCCAGGTACCCATCAGAGCTGGGTAGACTCAGGGACACCCTCTATACCAGGGAACAAATCCTAGCCTTCACCAGGATTTGAACCAAGGATCTTCAACGCGCAAGTAGAACGCCCACCGTTCCCTTGGATATATATATATATATATATATATATATATATATATCATATCTAAGACCCTTTCATATTTGGAGCTCAGACTTATACATAGTAGATACAGTATTACAGTATAGATCTAATCTATATATTCTAATGATGAAATGAATGTTTTTCTGGTTTTAGAAGTAGTTGTTTTTTTAACGGTTGAGTCAGTGTTAAATTTTTCTTTAAATAATCTTCAGTTATTTTTAGTTTTTTATTTAAATATATTTATAATATTATCTTTTACTTCATGGCACAACTATTTCTTTAAGAATATTTTCTCTAACATAAAATGTGCGAAAACAAAATGTTTTAACCCTTCCTGTACCGACCTACTTTCTATCTATGTTATCTTCAGTCCCGCTATATACGCGCCCGGGACTGTAAGGGTTAAGTGGTAAAAAAATAAACAGAAATATTAAAGCATTATCGATAGTTATTTAATGGGCGAGCACTATTACAGACTCTTAAACGGAGTAATATCCCCTGAATCATCTTAATGGCGTATTTGAGCGCCATGTAAAATATGATACAAAAAAAAAGCCTTGGGTTAATAAAAGTACAGCTGTGTTTTTTCAAGTACTCCTAAAATGGGTTTTAAAAAAACATTCTCTCTGATGATATTTTGTAAAAATGTTTCTGTCTGACAGGTCGCAGTGTACTGTGTATTTGATTAATACGAATTTAAATGTACAAGCTATTCCCCCTATAGAGGTTGGAATAACTTGCATAATGTAAAGCTAGTCTTCAAAACTCTTTTTTTAAAACAAAGTATAACTCGTTTTGAGGATGAGAACTATGTAGACATGTTGCCCTTCTACGTAAATCTGTTTCTACTACTTCTATAAATTCATAAATCAGCCCACAGCCAATGTGTCAATTGAAAATGGGGCTGAATTTCCAAACCTCAAGTCCTTAGGTTCAAACCTTCGAGATATTTTTTCCTTGAGTCAGCAAGGTGCCCCCCCCCCCCTCACCGTGTCAAATAAAAGTAACTTATATATACCAGTGAGTGAAATTAGAATTGTCTTAACATTAGGTAGGCCACACAGTACCTGTAGTGCGCCACGAACTAAAGCAACTGGGGGAGATGGTGCGTTGTGCGCATATCCGCCATAGCAACGAATAGGTTTATCTAAAAAATAACATATTATCTATAATCTGTTATGCGCTATATTTTAATTTAATTGTTATTAAATGGAACAAAAAGTTATCAGCAGTTTTCAAAACCAAATTTTATGTATTTTTTTTTACAAAAACGTTTACTATAAACTGAATAGTTCGGAAAACATTTCTTCATAACTTTTTTGTTTCAAACATTCCATAAAGAAATCACATAATGAAATTTTGATATTTTAACATGAATTTGATTATAAAAAATAAAAGTAAAAATCATTAATTTTTTTAGCCAAAAAACAAACAAAACAATCTTCCCAATCATCACGGATGACTTCACATTTCCATTAAGGCAGAAAAAAAACACGGAACAACAAAAAGTGTATAATCTAACAAATTAAATATCACATTTCGTAGCGATTGAATCAATCAAACTGCTGGATTCACACTGACCCTGTGACCTATGATTCAAAATCAGCGAAACGGAGGCGATGGGCAACAGTGCACCACTGTTGTTAAGTCTCTCATTTCTCACTCTGAGGCTAAGGGCAAATGTAAACTCTGGACTTTGTCACGTGCGAAATCAGCTACTGACGTTAGATGATATTTTTAGTAATGTATTATTATATATATATATATATATTCTTTTGATTCATATCCATCTTGGATCTCACAAGGTTGTATAAGAACTTGTATTGATGTTATTCAATTAGATTTGATGTTTATTTTACTCGTTTGCTATGAATCTTTGTGTATGAAATGATTTAGATAAACTGTACCTTAATATATAGGAAATCCACAATCCTGTTTGAAATTGAACACAATTTTATTCCAACAAGTTGAGATGATAAAATATAACAATACCACAGAATACATGTACCAGTATTATATAATGAAACTTAATCAGTTGAGATTCTTCTATAACGAACCAAGCTGTAATCCTATCTTTAAGAAAGTGGTCAAAAACAGTCCTCACACATTAGCGCCCAAACTAGAACTAAACTAAACTAACGGACTCAAACCCTCGTGCTGACATATGACGCATTTTCATGCTATGACGTAGTGTCTAGACATATACATGTTTTATTCCTAACACGGAAACATTTCGGGTTTAAGATTATTTCATTTTAACTTTAGTTAATAATAACAGAACCAATATAATATGGAAATAAATCTACTCGTAACACTCGCCCCCCCTTAAGACACAAAGGAATTACAGACAGCGTTAAGTATGGAATTCTTTGTAGAGTACTCATAAAATGAACCGAATTCCCAAACTAAACACAAGGTTTAATTGACTATTGGACAATCTTTTAAGATTAAAATGAACCATATATTACATATCCCCTTAATAACAAAGTCGCTATTATGGAATCCCTTATCACATTATTCTATCAATGATTATTAATTAAACATTTATTTATCAATTAATATTTACAATTATGATTATTGTGTGTACAACGTTGACCATAAAACTATTACCACCAATAACCAATTCCCATAGAATTGATATGAATTACCCAAATAAGTGGAACCGATTAATAATTGATAGATAATTCCTTAGAAAGTTTAATTTATTTATAACCGATCACTGTATCATTAATTAATGATTTTCAGTTATTATATTATTATGATGTCTAAATTATGACATCAAGAATATTTAAAAATGTTATAATCTCAGCTGATTTAGCTTTTACATAGCATAAAATAAGACATCCAAATTATAACATGACGACATAGAAAACAAACAATTTGCAAAACACATCAATAATCAATTGAACAAACACAAGTGTGGATGTATTCAAGTTAAATACCGGTGTGTGTGCAATTGATGTATGCAATAGTTACCTTTTACCTTACAACGTATGATTGTTTCTAGTAGAATTTGAAGTTTTGTTCTGTAATGTTTCATATTGTAATATTTTAAAACATAGTTTATTTATTGTCATATTTACAATAATATATATGTTAATCAATACAATGAATGACATAAAAGAAAACATTCACGAGAAACTGGTTTCCTCTTGTTCAATCAGTCTTGTTCTATTGCGTACATCTGCGAATAGATTAATATTAATATGTTCATTAATTTGACCTTTGATAGCGGATTGTTCGCAAGCGGATAAATGTGCCAATTTTTCATTAAGGTTTTTTAAAACTTTTGTGATTTTTAATTTGCTTTCTGCCACTTCACGCTCAATTTCGGGTGAATTATTCCCGACTTTAATAACAGTGTTTACCGAGGCAACAACTTTTTGTTCTTCTCTGGTAATGTATGGTTTCAACATATTGATATGGCACACTCGTTGCGATTTCCGTCTATCAGGGGTCTTTACAAGATAGTTAACCTCACTAAGCTTAGCCATAACCTCATAGGGTCCTGTAAACTTGGCACTCAGGGGTTGACCAGACAGTGGCGTCAGCATGAGAACTTTATCACCAGGTTGGAAGATACGGGTTCTTGCGTTGACGTCATAATAGACCTTCATCTTGTCTTGTGCCTGCAAAAGATTAGATCTGACAACTTTTAATGCATTATACAGTCTATTTTTAAAATTTTCCACGTATGTCAGTAGACCAGTGTCTTCAGTAGATGATAACCATGTCTCTTGTAACAGCTTTAGTGGTCCACGAACTGTGTGTCCGAATACCAGTTCAAAGGGACTGAAACCAAGAGATTCTTGTACAGCCTCTCTGGTTGCGAAGAGTGCGAAGGGAATACCACGATCCCAGTCTTCGTTATACTCGAAACAGAAAGTACGGAGCATATTTTTCAATGTTTGGTGGTATCGTTCTAGTGCGCCTTGACTCTGTGGATGATATGCACTCGATACTGCATGACGAATACCCAGCCGTTCTAAGACTTGGCGAAATAATTTCGATGTGAAATTTGAACCTTGATCTGACTGCACGGTTTTCGGAAGACCATATCGGGTGAAGAATCCGATAAGTGCATCAGATATTTTGTCGGCATTGATGCTACGTAGAGGAATAGCCTCTGGAAATCTCGTTGCCGAACACATTATAGTGAACAGATACTGGTGGCCAGCCTTAGTTTTAGGCAACGGACCGACGCAGTCTATAATGATGTGACTGAAGGGTTCTGAGAATGCTGGTATGGGTCGTAGAGGAGCTACCGGAATGGTCTGATTCGGCTTGTCGACCATCTGGCAGACAGGACATGATCTGCAAAACGATGTGACGTCACGACGTAGGCCAGGCCAGAAGAAATATGGAAGAATCCTGTCGAAGGTTTTCTGTATCCCTAGGTGACCAGCATACGATGAATCATGGGCCATATGTAGTATGTCCTTGCGGTATACATTGGGTACCACGATTTGATGTACTTCGCTGCATGTTTCATCGTCGTTTTCTTTCCCTCTCCATTTCCTCATCAACAACTCGTCCCTCAGGTAATAACCTGCGGCCATTGTTTCTAACTCTCCTTCATTCTTTGCTTCCTCTTTTAGCTTCCCGATCTCTGGATCTTTGCCTTGAGCAAGAATGAGTAGTTGTCTATGCGACAAATTATTTTGATCAGTATGACTTGAGTGACCACCTAGAACATCCGCCATGAAGGTTGCTTGCAAGTCAATCTCTGGTGTTGGTTCTGGTTTCTTTATCGATTCATTAGTCATCTGCTGTTTCTCCATAGCTCTGGTGATAACACATACTGAATTTTCAGTATTCTTACACTGAACAGAGTCTTTGGTTTCTTTAAGTACAGGATGTACCTGATTCTTGGCAATGTCACTTCCTAAAAGTAATGAAATGCCTCTGTAGGGAAATTTCTTCACTATCCCAACAGTAACAGATCCAGTGAAGTAATTACTCTTCAACTGTATACGATGTAACGGTGCCGTAAGTGTTCCAGCCATAGTACTGATTAAGGCATACTGGCCTGTATGAGTCAATTTCGACGTTGGTACAGTATTCTTCAACAGTAGAGATATATCAGCACCGGAGTCACGTAGAATGTTAATCTTCCGTTCTCTAGCTTGATTATCTATAGGTGACACATAGCCCTCGCTAACATCCGATAGCATGCACTCGGGTAGTTCTCTGCCTACTGAGTTTCTTGCTACACTACTGCCTCCATAAGTAAACGTTTTATTTACTGATTGTTCATCTGTCACACTCCCTTTGGAGTTGAAACTAGAATGTTCAATAGCCTCGGTCTTCATTTCAAAGACTTTTTCCGACTTTGAGCAACTTGGACATGCGTGTTTCGCCATCTCTTCATGACTAACATCAGAGGTCTTTCTTTCAGCTTTAATTCTTTTGTGGGCAGTTTTATTTATGTGAGTTTCAGTTTGTACGGCGATGTGTGATAAAACCACGTTGTTCTTGTTTTTAATGGGTCTTTTCTCTTTATGTAGACTCCAACAATTCTCTTTTATATGTCCATCTTTCTTACAGAATGTACAGGTAATTCTCTTTTGTACAAAACTTGAATTCTCTTGTTTATCGGCTTTTTGTTTACTTTTATCCTCTGTCGATCTTAACTTCCTCTCTGTATTACTGTTTTGAGTCCTCAAACTTGTTCTGTCATTTTGAAAATAATAGCTATGCGGGTGAATAATGACGTATTCATCGGCTTTAACTGCTGCTTGTTCTGCTATTTCAATACCACGATCAGCCAAATGAACTTTTATATCAGTGCGAATCTTCTCAGTAAAATCCTCCATCAGTATGAGATTATATAGTTTTTCATAATCTTTATTCACATTCTTAGAACGTAACCATCGATCAAAATACTTTTTCTCTAATCTCAGGAAGTCAACATGTGAAACTTCTGGTTCCTTCTTGTACTCACGATATAACTTTCGATACTTTTCTGGAGTTAGAACATAACTCAATAGTACTCTGCTCTTTATTAGTTCATAATCATTGCATTCCTCTGGAGTCAAATTCAATACAACATCTAGAGCCTTGCCTTTTGTTAGAGCTGAACGTAAAAGTACTGCTTTCTTATCTTCAGGAAATTTATAATCGATCGAGTTTCTTTCGAAGACCATAAAGAACTCATCAATCTCTATGTTCTCCATGCTTGGGACATGCTTTTTAAACTTATATAGTTCTACATTATTTGTTTCTTGAATCGTATGAGTTGACGAACGAGACTTTGCCAATTCAATCCTTTCATTACTAGCGATTCTTTCTTTTTCCAATTCTTTCTCTTTCAATTGTACTTCTATTCTTTTACCCTCTAATTGTACTTGAATTTCTAACTTCTTCATTTCTAACTGGAATTTCATTTCTGCACTTAGTTCATTTCCATTCATTTTAAAATCATTGCTTATGTATGTCTGTTTTCAGGGTTTCTGATACATTGAGAACCACTGATTCTTCATTATTCATAATATTTTCTTCAAGAATTCTACCATGTCTTTTCAAACAGTCCTTAATATCTTGAATCAATTTACTCCTTACTGGTGTAACTTCAGTAATGTCTATTCCCAGAGAGTTTGCCATCTCTTTTAACTGGGTTAGTGACATGCTATTTAACTGTTCTGACGTGATAGCAAAAATATTCAATTGCTCCAACGTAAGATTAGCTTCCGCCATGTTTTATATTAATGACGTAAATAGAAGATAAAAAATTCAACTTTATCTTTCATAAAGTCCTTTGAAATATTTTTACACCACTTAATATTTGTAGAAGATAAATTTTTAAGGATGATTGTATACAAAGCTGAAAACAGTATGTCCGAACACAGACAGTGCCTCCCACGTAGACAGAATTTGAATAAATATTTGTTGTAAATCGTTTTCACTAAAACAGTTGTTTATTCTCAATTTCTTATACATACAAACTTTAGATCCAGGACTTGAGCCCCCAATCTTTTGTCAC
Source organism: Anisus vortex (assembly GCA_949126835.1). NCBI lineage: Eukaryota > Metazoa > Mollusca > Gastropoda > Planorbidae > Anisus > Anisus vortex. Next base: position 10,128,084 of record OX421493.1, read on the forward strand.
GTGCGAAATCAGCTACTGACGTTAGATGATATTTTAGTAATGTATTATTATATATATATATATATTCTTTTGATTCATATCCATCTTGGATCTCACAAGGTTGTATAAGAACTTGTATTGATGTTATTCAATTAGATTTGATGTTTATTTTACTCGTTTGCTATGAATCTTTGTGTATGAAATGATTTAGATAAACTGTACCTTAATATATAGGAAATCCACAATCCTGTTTGAAATTGAACACAATTTTATTCAAACAAGTTGAGATGATAAAATATAACAATACCACAGAATACATGTACCAGTATTATATAATGAAACTTAATCAGTTGAGATTCTTCTATAACGAACCAAGCTGTAATCCTATCTTTAAGAAAGTGGTCAAAAACAGTCCTCACACATTAGCGCCCAAACTAGAACTAAACTAAACTAACGGACTCAAACCCTCGTGCTGACATATGACGCATTTTCATGCTATGACGTAGTGTCTAGACATATACATGTTTTATTCCTAACACGGAAACATTTCGGGTTTAAGATTATTTCATTTTAACTTTAGTTAATAATAACAGAACCAATATAATATGGAAATAAATCTACTCGTAACAACTTGTACATCGTTCTCTCACACTGTCTCGCTTGTTTGAAGAGCTCCCCATCTCAACGCTTACAACTCAACATTTTAAACTGTTTGAATTGTACTAACTATTGGCTATGAGACTATCTCATCTTATACATTACCGACACTCATTCTATAAAGAAGATTATTGCGTCCTACGCTCATCCGTGGTCCGAGTCTAGTCTTACATTTTAATGAGTGTTTTAAATGATGTTAAGTTAATGGTTTTCCTGTTTTGTTCAGGCAACCCATTACATGCCCGAATGCCACTCAGGAAGAAAAAGTACTTATATGCATTTGTTCTCGCATAAAAGATAAGGAAAGTGTTTTTGTCTTAAATGTTTATCTGAGCATTACAACAGGTTGTCATTGGGTTGTATTTCTAAATAAGAGTTTAATGCCTTATGTACTATTTCTACTTTACTCTTTGCCTTTCTGTGATCTAGTTTTTCTAGAATTTAACAATACCCGTTTGGTCTACTATAAAATTTAACAGTTAAAGTGACTTAGAGACGTAATAGTCACACTTGTGTTTCTTCAATCGACCTTTCCCAGGGGTCTCTTTCTATCTCTTTCTCTCTGTCTCTTCTCTCCGCCCATCTCTCCCCTACTCTATCTCTCTTTCTCGTTAATCAACTCTCGCGTGATCTAAATTTAGTAACATTTTAAAATGGGTCTAGTGACCTCGACCTTGTATGAATAAATCTACCCTCTTACAAAGGGCTATAATTCTGTCCCGATCAATTCAATCAAATAGAACCTACCGAGGGGTGGGGAGGGAGGGGGTGCGGGGAAGGTGTCATTATTATATGTTTGTGTCTGTATGTCCGTGTGTGTCTCTGTGTGTGTGTGTGTTTCTGTGTGTGTGCGCGCGAGTCGAAAGATTGTGCTTGCGCGTCCTTTGACTAAAGAGTGAAACCCTGCGCGCGCACCTACACCGGAAATTAGTTAGCCGCCTGACGTGAAATAGAGACCCGGGCAGGAAGACGTGAAACCATTCAAGCGACAGTTCGGTAGCCTACATGAAAGTAGTCTAACAGAATACTTTTTTTTATCAAAATTTGAAATTGACCACACACACAAAGTTTTAAGAAGTAAAATTTTAGAAGAACCAAAACATCAAATTTTACAGAATGATCACATGAAAGGTCTTTTGTGCAGTTTGAAAAAACGCCATCTCCAAAATGTCCTGAACTTTACTTTCAAATTCTAACTAGCTAATAACGTACCGTAAAAACTCTAGTATAAGCCGCACAATTTTTTACCCAATGTTTAGGCCCAAGAAACTCGTGCCGCTTATAAGCTTATACGTGTAAAAAAAAAGTTTTTTTTCTAGGTTCGAATATCATCTGAAATTCACTTTATAACTTTCTCTTTCAGATCCTGGGCTTTCAGGCTTTAAAATTAGGTGTAATACTTTATATAATATTTAGCTGATATTCGATCTTCCATGCGACAAAAAAAATCAAAACAACAGCAACAGTGAATGTTTATAAAAAAAAATTATACAAGTACATCAAATAGATTTTGATGTACACGTGAACTACAATTTTACTTGAGTTTCACCTACCTATGTATACCTGCGGCTTATACACATGTGCGGCTTATACTTGAGAGTTTACAAGTTTAGGAAATGTCAATCTAATGGTCAATGGCATCCGTCCGTCCTCAAGGGACGATGCCTTGTGGTACAAGGTTTGTACAGGCAATGTAGGAACTTCAATCAAGATGCATTATAAAGTTGCATTACCCCCCCCCCCACACACACACACGCACATCATACAATTTTTGGATGCTCCCAAAAAAATCTTCAAAATTGCCATTTCCTCTTTTCACAGCCGAACGTAAAATAAACGTAATAGGCCTATGTGAGTAGGCTACAGCACTAGAATGTAATGAATTTTTTTTTGTTGCTGTTCAAAATCTAACGTTGTTGGGAGAATGGAAAAAAAGGGGGTGAGTGGGGGGGGGGGGGAGGAAAGGGGGGAGCGGGGAGTAAAAGACTCAAGAACGAAAAAGAAAAAAATCTCCCGATGCTATTTCATCATATTGACATTTTTCTGAGGTCGATTATATCCCTTGTCACTGCAGCCATTAGCGGTCATTTTCATGACGGGGGGAAATGGCGATGACGAGACCGAAGTCCAAGCTCCGCCCCCCCTTCACCCCCCCCCCCCCCCACCAGTCTCCCCCATACTGCTAATGTCCACACAGCGGTGTGGGAATCTCACGTCCTGTGAGTTAGTGTCCATCTTTTTTTGGAAGTAGTCATATTTACGTCCACAGTACTGTCAACTGTAGGGCTTACTTGAAGATAACCGGAGATTGTAATGCTTACTTGAAGAGAACCGGAGATTGTAATGCTTACTTGAAGAGAACCGGAGATTGTAATGCTTACTTGAAGAGAACCGGAGATTGTAATGCTTACTTGAAGAGAACCGGAGATTGTAATGCTTACTTGAAGAGAACCGGAGATTGTAATGCTTACTTGAAGAGAACCGGAGATTGTAATGCTTACTTGAAGAGAACCGGAGATTGTAATGCTTACTTGAAGAGAACCGGAGATTGTAATGCTTACTTGAACAGTACTTGGAAATGTAATGCTTACTTGAATATTACTGAAAATTGCAATGCTTACTTGAACATTACTGAAAATTGCAATGCTTACTTGAACATTACTGAAAATCGCAATGCTTACTTGAACATTACTGAAAATTGAAATGCTTACTTGAACATTACTGAAAATTGCAATGCTTACTTGAACATTACTGAAAATTGCAATGCTTACTTGAACATTACTGAAATTTGAAATGCTTACTTGAACATTACTGGAAATTGCAATGCTTACTTGAACATTACTGAAAATTGCAATGCTTACTTGAACATTACTGAAAATTGCAATGCTTACTTGAACATTACTGAAAATTGAAATGCTTACTTGAACATTACTGAAAATTGCAATGCTTACTTGAACATTACTGAAAATTGCAATGCTTACTTGAACAGTACTGAAAATTGCAATGCTTACTTGAACATTACTGAAAATTGAAATGCTTACTTGAACATTACTGAAAAATGCAATGCTTACTTGAACATTACTGAAAATTGAAATGCTTACTTGAACATTACTGAAAATTGCAATGCTTACTTGAACATTACTGAAAATTGCAATGCTTACTTGAACATTACTGAAATTTGAAATGCTTACTTGAACATTACTGGAAATTGCAATGCTTACTTGAACATTACTGAAAATTGCAATGCTTACTTGAACATTACTGAAAATTGCAATGCTTACTTGAACATTACTGAAAATTGAAATGCTTACTTGAACATTACTGAAAATTGCAATGCTTACTTGAACATTACTGAAAATTGCAATGCTTACTTGAACAGTACTGAAAATTGCAATGCTTACTTGAACATTACTGAAAATTGAAATGCTTACTTGAACAGTGGTGGAAATTGTAATGTTTATTTGATATTACTGGAATTTGTAATGCTTACTGTGGCAGCTGATGATACTGTAGGGCTTACCTGGGTAGTACTTATAATGACAAGCTTATGAAAGTACAAATCTGCGCCTCGAAGTCAATAATAAATTGTATAAAACAATTAAGCAATAAAAGAGGCAGGTTAGATTGGACAAGCCAGATAAAGAGAATGTTAAATAACAGAGGGATGAAGATGATAATAATACATTACCAAAGCCATATTATGGGGGAAACTGTCAGTAGGCAGACCCCGGTTGCGATGGATGGATGGTGTGAAGATGAGTCTACGACAGTAATTGGGCTCAAACATGAAGGAAAATAAAACATTAGATAGGACCTGGTATTAGTAAAAGGAGTTTTTCAAACAGGACAAAGCATACTATGAGTTGTAGCGCCAAATGAATGTTTGTTATAAAACAACTTTCTAGATAAACTCCTTCAAAAGTATTTTGAAAAAAAAAAGTATTTTAATAAAAGTATAATATAATGTTATGAACATAAAAGTTTTTATATTTACGAAAGTTTTGAACAAAACTCTAAAATCAGTTTAAAAATTTGTTCTAGTTTTTATATATTAGCCAGAGATGGATTTTCTTTTTTGTAAAGAGAAAGTAATATGTCAAATGTAAAGCTTAGAGAAGTCATCGAGTTATGTCATTTACAGATTAAATATAATAACAGCGTATTTCACTCTGACGACCAAAGACCTTTTTGATCTCCGGTGGAAATATTATTTTTAGGGTGAGGTTAGGAGGGTTGGGGAGAGTCAAAGGTCAGCTAAAGACACTCCTCCTTCTCTTTAGACAGCTTTCAATCAAGTTTGAAAAATCAGCGACGAAAAAAAAAAAACAACAAGCTCTGAAGGGAAGGGAGAAAGGCCATAAATGTCAGGATTTTTCTTAAAACTTTATTTTATTCATTTGTTTTTAAATCTCTCTATCCCACCCACCAGCCGCCCCTCAACCTTCATTCTCCAGACTAAAGTTGACGTCAGATGTCCAGAACTCTGAATGACAGAACGTGTGAATTAAAAAAAAATAACACCCGGTGCCTGACTTGAAGTTAAACGCCAATCTCAAACAGCACCCACGAGCGCCGCCCCCCTCCCCCCACTAGCTCATTACGGCAGCACCGCTTTTTTACAACGATGCCCCGGACAGGAAATCGTTACCAGCGTCAAGCATCTAGGCCCGAGCAGGACATCGAGGGCCACCCTAGAGATCGTCCCTCGGTCAGGCACCCAGCTCCAGAATTTTCGACAAGGTCGTCATATTTTTCCAGTGATCTTATTTATGGGCTTCCTATCTAGCCGGATTATCATATTGCTTAATGTTTATATAAGAATATGGCTCACAGACGTAGAAGGTGTTGAATATAGTGGTGATAAGTGACGTGTAGGCGTCTGACTAACTGACTTACTTTTCTTCGATCAACCTGGCTACATAGTTAGTATGCTCCCTTGCAGCCAATGCCAGACAAACATATTAATATGCATTTTTTTTACTTCTCTGTGTTCATTGTAATCATTGGTTGAAGGGGTAATAATGCATGTCTGGTACATTCACTGATCTATACAAAGAATGGATTGGGCACGAAAGTAACAATCTTGAAGCCAAAATAAATAGGCTTTCACTTATCTAAAAAAAATTTCATTTCCCAAACACTGACCTGTAAATACATTTCTTTAGACTTCCTTTCTATCGAATAGATTTGTTATAGTTATAATTATAGTTGGTTTTATTCTTATTACTCCTTATATAGATCAGTGAATAGTGTGAATGGTGTAATCAATTATGGCTTCAATTAGCGCATACAAATTTAATATAATATAGGCGCTATCCCTTCTTTTTATAGATGTATTCCACGCTTGTAAGGCACTTTCATACCAAGATATTTACATCATTTTTTTCTCAGCAACTCTAGTCAGTATAGTATTACGATGCAGTTGTGAAATGTCAGAAGGCAAATGAAAAAGTAAACATTTTTTAAAGTATAAATAAATGAAACAAAACAAGTTTTTCTGGCACTCAGCTGTCAGGATTTCCGGTTTCAGATTTACACTAAATACACCCAGTTTTTATAACTTCAGTTTTATAAATTAGAAACGATGTATAGTCGCACAAATGTTGTTTCGTTTCACACAGACACACACACACACACAGTGGCACACACACACACAGAGACACACACACACATACAGAGACCGACACACAGACACACACACACATACACACACTCAGAGACACACACATACACACACTCAGAGACACAAACACCTTTAATTAATCAGAAATACATAGCCTACACACAATTTCTTCACTTTTTTTCGACCTTTTTATAAATTGGAAAGTAATTTTAAATATTTTGCTTCTAAAATTGCATCAATATAGTCTCTCCTTTAAAAAAAACAACAAAAATCACCTTTAAAATATTTTCCGATTCGTTTCGAAAAGGCAAGGAGTCTATAGCAAATTTATAAATAAAGAATCGAAAAAAAAAAACAAAAAAAAACAAACAATAACATAATATAAACAAACGAAGCTGATATTTGTTTGTTACCGACGTCATATTTCAGCATTGAGTTAAACAAACAATCTAAACTCAGTCATAGCCCTCCTCCTACTCTCCAACACAAAATGTTTTCATTTGCCATCTCTCTGAATCATACAATTACATAGTCTAATACTTAGTTGTTTTTTTTAAATATTAAATGTGAATCAACGACTTACTCTCCGATAGAAACCTCTAACTTGAGAAGAGGGGGACGGTGCCAGGGGAGGGGGAGCTAAAGTAACTAATGAGTTATTAATGAATCTCTTAGGGAGGGGAGAAGCTGGAGTTTAATGGTCCTGGTAATTTATTGCATAACTGTTAATTTACGATGGTGAATAATTTGGTCGTACACAATCTGGCGAAAAAGAAAGGATGTTGTATGTATAACTCTTTTTGTTTTGCGTTGCTGTGATAGTACAGGTTGGTCAAAACATGCGGCCCTTTTGTAATGAAAAATTTGGTCCGCAATGTTTCAGGTGAGCTTGTAAAAACATGAAAGTGCGGAACACAAATCTGGCACACTGCCGCGCAAAAAGCAGGACTCTGATTTAAGTTAGGAAGAAATCTCTACGTGTGACAGTGAATGATGCCATCAACAATGTAAATACTTGACCTATTATTCACTGCCAGAGTCAACAGCACCGTTAAAGCAGGAGAAACCTTGCAGATGGAACTCTTATATATTACAGACGCTCCTTCCATGAAGAAGATTACTGCGTCCTACGCTCATCCGTGATCCGAGTCTAGTCTTGCATTTTTATTAATGATGTTAAGTTAGTGGGTTTCCTGGTTCGTTCAGTTAACCCATTCCATGCCGGGATGCCACTCGGGAAGAAAGAGTACTTATATGCATTTGTTCTCGCAAAAGGGATAAGGTAAGTGTTTTTTCCTTATGTTTATCTGAGCATTGCAACAGGTAGCTATTGGGTTGTATTTCTAAACTCATAGAAAAGCTGTCAGCTCCTATACTAAAAGCGAATTATCTTGAAGTGTGGAACTTTACCTGTCTTCTTTTCATACCTTCCTGAAAAAAATTGCAAAACTTCAGAAAATCTGCGACAGGGATTATTGCAATTAGGGATGTTAAAACCGGTTTTTTTTCAAAACCGGTTTTCGGATCTATAAAACCGGTTTAAAACCGGATTTCGGTTCCCCCCCCACCCCACGCAATGTAACAAGTCACACGCCGGAAAAGCCAAATGTGGGTAGCTTTGTAGGAATATTTGAAAAATATATCAAACTTAATTAGTGTTTGCATGGCATTCCAGGGGTTGATTTGTGTGAATACAATATGATTTTGAACACTTTACCATAACATTCTTTAGAACAAAAATAAAATCTGGGCTAATTGATTAAAACCGATAATAGCTTTTAATAGTGATAAACAAAATGTGTACACCGTGGACTTAGATTTGTAAATAATGTATTGATGAAAAGGATCGCGTGGCACCAATGAAAAGAATGTGTATTTAATAGTGCCGTTCATAATAAAGCACAGACGCGGTGTCTAGCCGAAAACTAGTTTGCGTCCATTGCGCACATCAAAGAGTCCGTCGCTGTAGTCGGCATCCGTCCGTCTCGAGAGACGATGGTGTAGCTCATAGGTTCTCAACGGGGGCGATATCGCCCCCCAGGGGGCGATGAGAAGCTTTAGGGGGGCGATAACATTCCCGGGGGCGATTGGGGGGCGATGAAGGGCAAGTGGGCGGTACATACGTACCTGCTATAATTTCAACAACTCAGCTATTTGAATCGATTAGTTTTTGGATGAAATATGATGTAAACGCAAGTGCTACTAAATAACTGACATCCCCCAACAGTAGGCATACATATTATTGAACAAATAAGAATCGCAATCACTTTTCGATGAAGTAGAGGGTCAGTATTTGGCAAATATGTTATGCGGCCGTCTCGTCTTATGGTTGATTCACCGGACTGTCGCCTTAACATCGGTTACTAATTTTACTCGTTTTACCGAGATGTCCTTTAACGCGTTTGAATCCTTTGTAAAGAGGTAACCATAATAGCTGAGCGGTATAGATACGTAGTAATTATACAAACTGGGTAGTTATTGAAATGTTTGGAAATATTCATATAAATTCTTTAGTCATATAATATTTATACAATTTTCAAATAATTTTTACAGTTCTATCATATCATTTCAAAGTTATAAATGCAAGCTATTCAGTTTTTTATAAAAGAAAAACAAATGGAAATATTACCTCAAATGAAAAGGGTTAATTATCTCCCTTTAATTAACAAATGTTTCCGCTAAAATTAAGTTGGGGGGCGGTGAGCGGGAAAAAAATGTAAAAGGGGGCGGTGAGCCGAAAAAGGTTGAGAACCTATGGTGTAGCTTCATCAAAGAGTAGCGCACATCATAACGATGAGCCGACAAGTACAAAAAATTCCCTTTAATTGTAACTGTAGCTTAACACTTGGATTGATGTTGTTTTTATCGCAAGCCATAGTTGGTATTTGGAGAAAAAAGAAACACAATATCTAACACTAATTAGCAAGGCAATTCAAGAAACTTTTTTTTTTTTACATTTCCATCAGAACCCAAAAAAGTGTGCCACTTTAAGTAATGATTACCTTCCAACCAACAAACCGAAATCCGGTTTTGAAAATCAAAACCGGTCTTCAGTTTCAAAACCGGAATCCGGTATTCCGGTTTTCGTTTAACATCCCTAATCAGAACCAATAAAAAAATAAAATAAAGGGTGTGCTACTTGAAGAAATGATTACCTTCCAACCAACAAACCGAAATCCGGTTTTAAAAATCAAAACCGGTTTTCAGATTCAAAATCGGAATCCGGTATTCCGGTTTTCGTTTAACATCCCTAATTGCAATGTTCGGTTCTATGTTTGTGTGTGAACAGTTACTGCCCGTCTTTTTCGACATTAAACAAAAACTTCTCAGAAAACCAGGCCGACTGTTGAGCATGTTTCACTTCTGAACAAAGTCGGAACTGCAAATATTGTCCAACCAGCTTTGCCAAATATTGGGATGAAATGGAGTTTTTCGGGCCTCAGAATAAAATATGAAATATTATTGAATAGTAAATAAATTTACAGTTAGAACTGTAACGTTTAGTTCTCTGTTTAGCTTAGCCAAAATGTAGTAAGTAAATTTTAGTATAATAAAGATTACAATCTATGTTTTTCAGGTATGTTAGTCTGGCCCTTCGGCGTACTTAAATTATCTTCTGCGACCCAAGGTTCGATTTAAGTTTGACACCCCTGTTCTAGATTTTTTTTTTTTTTTGTAGTCTTGTCTCATTGTCTCCAGATTTAGAGCATACAACAAAATGAACCAAATGTTATTGGCTAAAAAATGTCTGCTGTCAGTGATTCATTGCCTAGCAACGCAACGAGCATGGCTTCTAAAAGTTTTTTTTAAATTTCGTATTCCTTCTTTTGTTGCCATTTTTTGAAAAAATCCGTTTTCTTTACGTTCATCAGAAGAATACATAAAATCAACCGGAAACTCAGACGAACAAACCAAAAAAATGAAATTTTATAAAAAACGCACACTTCAGTCGTTAACAATAAGCTAAAGGGTTTAAAGAGAATTTCACAAAGTGTAAACGCGTTGAAATAGATGGATGTGTGAATGGCAAGCTCTTCAGTGTAAGAGTACACAGCTTCATTGTGTTTTTTTTAATTATTATTAGATCTCTTTTATCCTTGTATCTTTAAGAAAAACTTTTTACGGAAGTTGTCATTGCAACATCACTAGTCGATGATTTCTATTGGTCAAAAGAATCGAAAGAGAAAGATGATGGCCGACGTTCGCCTACTTCCTGTTCCGATGTTTAATTGTTCTTTTTTTTTTTTAAATAAATAATAATTTTTAAATTTTCTTTTTGAGGTTGACGTGTAGAAGTGTCGCAAAGAATTTGACTTTTTGCATTGAATTGATTGTTGCATTCAATTTGATTGTTGCATTGATTTGATTGTTGCATTTAATTTGATTGTTGCATTGAATTGATTTCTGCATTGAATTGATTGTTGCATTGAATTGATTGTTGCATTGGATAATTGATTGTTGCATTGAATTGATTGTTGCATTGAATTGATTGTTGCATTGAATTGATTGTTGCATTGAATTAATTATTGCAATCAATTTGCGTGTCTACCAAATACGTCACTTCCGTACATCATTCAAAGATTCTAAGGGAAATAATTCTACACATCTCATGATCAGCGTCGTATTTAGGAATGTTCCACATGTTCCATTGGAACAGGGACCCCACACAGAAGGGGCCCCGACACATCCCAACAAGAATTTTTTTAGTGACATCACTATTCTCCATAAATTTAAACGAACTAGAAGAGATAGGAAATATGTAAATGTAGATGAAAAAGGTATTAAACAACTCCTAACCAATTTAAAAGTAAACAAAGCTTCTGGTCCAGATGACATACCAGCAAGACTGCCTAAAGAACTAACAAATGAAATATCTCCAATCTTTAAAATACTTTTTCAGGCCTCTCTAAACCAGGGCAAAGTGCCCAAAGATTGGAAATTAGTTAATGTAACCCCCCTTTTCAAAAAAGGAGATAAATCTGACCCCGGTCATCACCAATAACTGTAAACTCAGGAGTTCCACAAGGAACTGTTCTAGGACCCCTATTATTTCTAATTTATATTAATGATCTGCCAAATTGCATCAACACAGGAACAAAAGTAAGATTATTTGCCGATAAATACATAATTTATAGAATAATAAAGTCAGGAAAAGATAGTGGACTTCTACAAAAAGACCTAGATGAACTACAAAAATGGGAATCAAACTGGAGTATGTCTTTTCACCCAGAAAAATCCCAACAAATAAGGGTATCCAAGCAAAAGAAACAAATAATAGCAAAATACTTCATTCATGATAAAGAACTAACTCAAACTAACAATGCTAAGTATCTAGGAGTAATACTAAAAGATAAGTTATCTTGGAACACTCATATTGATGAAGTAATTGAATAAATCTAACAAAACATTAGGATTCATAAAAAGGAACTTTTACAAATGTAATAAGAATATAAAACTAAAATGCCATCTCACATTAGTTAGACCTATACTAGAATATTCAGGATCTGTATGGGACCCATCAACTAAAGAAAACATAAAAAATTAGAACAAATCCAAAAAAGAGCTGCAAGGTTCATAACCAGAGAATATTCCCAGTTAAAAAGAGTAACACCATTAGTCAAATCACTAAACCGAGAAACACTAGAAGACAGAAGGGCAAAGAGTAAAGTAGTAATAATACATAAGGCATAAAACTCTAATTTAGAAATACAACTCAATATCAACCTGTTGCAAAGCTCAGATAAACATAAAGACAAAAACACTTTCCTTGTCCCTAATGCCAGAACAAATGCATATAAGTACTCTTTCTTCCCGAGTGGCATTCGGGCATAGAATGGGTTGCCTGAACAAACCAGGAAAACCAGTAACTTAACATATTTTAAAACATTAATAAAAATGCAAGACTCGGACCACGGATGAGCGTAGGACGCAATAATCTTCTTTAGCCTATAGAACATAAATTTGGGAACAGGACTCCCACAATAGTAAATAAGGTCCTGCTCATGGCCGAATTACACCAATTTTAAGCACGGGAGCATTATAATTACACGCTTGTAAAAGGTGACGTAACTGCTGTATATTTTTGTGTATAATTAGTTCCATTTAAGAAAAAATGTTTTAGTCAGCTGAATACTCGAAATGGTCGTTTGGCGATATTCTGAGAACCACTGTGAGGAGGGACACATTAGGGAGACTTATTATTGAAAGGTCCGCGCGACTAACTCCTTGTCGCGTAGAACTATGGGACTTGGGGAACCGGACAGTGTGAGTCCAGTGAAGACAAGAAAATACAATTTTCATCACATTTCCACTGGCTGGTCAGCTCGGACTGAGTCAATGGACACAGCTCTGTCCTGGGGATGATGCGATCAGGAAAGGTCCGTCATAAAGACTGTCCCTTGAGGGTAGAGTGGGTGGGTGTGTGTGTGTAGGGGAGTGGGCTAGGGCGCCCGGGGCGTCACACCGAGACGCGTTCATCTAAAAATATAACGTGTTAAGCTTCTGCCCCCAGTAGAGTGAAATAGTTTCTGTTCAAATTGGGGGGGGGTATAAGTAGCGGAAGTAATTGTCTCCATGGTGATTTTGGTAATATAAGCCCTCATGCATAATTCATGTAAGTCTCACGTGACCTTTGACATTGAAGTTCTGACCCGTTGATTATCAATCACTGACCGCCGACAAAATATCTATACTTTTTTTCGGTTTCTGTTTTTGGGGCGAAGTAAGGAAATAAAATAACATATGAGAAATAACAACATATGGCTTGTATATTTATACATATTATATGAGAAATAAAAACATATGGCTTGTATATTTATACATATTATATGAGAAATAACAACATATGGCTTGTATATTTATACATATTACATGAGAAATAACAACATATGGCTTGTATATTTATACATATTATATGAGAAATAACAACATATGTCTTGTATATTTATACATATTATATGAGAAATAACAACATATGGCTTGTATATTTATACATATTATATGAGAAATAACAACATATGGCTTGTATATTTATACATATTATATAAGAAATAACAACATATGGCTTGTATATTTATACATATTATATGAGAAATAACAACATATGGCTTGTATATTTATACATATTATATGAGAAATAACAACATATGGCTTGTATATTTATACATATTATATAAGAAATAACAACATATGCCTTGTATATTTATACATATTATATGAGAAACGTTGGGCATGGTACTATAGCGGTAGGGTATTGATCTACTATGCCAGTGGTGATGGGTTCAAGCCCTGGTGAAAAATTATCTGACTTCTCAGCATTGGTTGGCAAAAGTAACGGAAACTTAGAGAATTGTGATTCCTTGATTTGCCGTATCCAAGGCAACAGATGAACGCTTCTTCCCAATAAACTAACATGTTTTGTATGTGAGGCTTTATATATATATATATATATAATTATATAGTACTTTTAAAAATAAGTATATTATGTTAACATGGGGCATGGCCCGTTTGTCTTGAGTACCGAAGGTTATGGTTTCGCTTTTTTTTGTTGTGAGACAGGATTTTTTCACAGGTCAGGAGGGTGTCCTTGAGTGTACCCAGCTGAGGCACCCAGAGTACCTGACATTAGTTGGAGTAAAGTGAAGGCTGGCCACACATCCCTTAGTACGCCATGACCACCGAAACTGGTAACGCAATGATCAACTTGGTCTGAAGGGTTTCTTACTATTATACGTGACTTCACTTATGTTATAGTTTAGAAGTTAAAAAATCAGTCACTTGAGAAGATAAATAAATAAAAAAAATGCACAATCGCTCCATCAGTATCAATGCAAGTCGTACATTTCATTTTTAAAAACAAAAATGTATCACTGTTAGCAGAGTCAAAAATAGATCAGAATTATAGGTCATATGTGTATATAATTGAAACGTTCCATTCTACAAAGTATATCACTATTTATAGATCGTAAAAAAACTCTTCTCAGATTCCACAGGAATAGATCTATGATCAGCAGATTACACAGGAATAGATATATGATCAAAATGTTCTAAATATAATTTTCTGTCATAACTAGGATTTTTTTTTATTTCTTAGAAACATGCGAATGGCTGAACTGTAAATAAAAGTGCAGTATTTTCAATAGCATTTTTTATAAATCGATATAACGTGCCTCAACGTGTCTTTGTAGTCACTACAATTATATTCAGTATATCCTGTTTTGATAGGACAATACAGGGTTGGATAATTCATTAACCAAATAAAGCATGTGCCACCCTCCCCCACGCAAACATACACAAACGTCAGGGTTTTTTTTTTAAATTTATTTTAATGACAATAGAAATACATTTTCTGAAATTTAGGCCCATCTAGTTACACTTAAGTACAATTTCTTCCCACGTGGCATCAGATCATGGAATGGGTTGCCTGAACAAACAAGAAAAAAAAAAGTAACTTCACATCATTTACAAACACTAATCATAAATGCAAGACTAGACTTAAAACCATGGATAAGCGTAGGCCACAACAATCTTCTGTATAGAAGTAGCGTCTTCAACATGTAAGAAAAGGTCAGATCGAATTCCTTAAAATAGCTCAAAAAGGAAATATGCTGTTCACCCAAAGACTGTTTGTGCGAGTTACCTTATAAGTTTACAGACGTTCCTTCTAGTTAAAAGATTATTACGTCCACTAGGCCCAAAACTCCTGCAGGGCGACAGGAATAGAACCCGCGACGTGTCGGTTGACCAGTCTGGTGAACCAACCACAGGACCAGCCGGCATCTCCTTGAAAAATGCTTCAAATGTAGGCTAAAAATCTTACATAAAAAAGATCAATAGTTTATCAATCTTCAAACATAAAAAAACAACAACAAGAAGAAAATCAAAACTATAAAAAGAACCTTATTAATTCAGCCAATAATTTTTAGCATTTCGATGAAAAAAAGAAGTCAAAATTAAACCGGGACATAATTAAATCGATTGAAGAGCATAAGCTGGTAAGACACTTTCTAATAATTTTTTTTTTTTACAAATCAATAGTGGAGCCAATCAGGAAATCAGGGTTTCTTTGCAGTTAGTTTCTTCTTAGCCAACGGCAATGCTAGTAAAATGATGAAACTGCTTACGTAACATCCGGTACAAGTGACACTGTCGTAGGTAGTGAGAAAAAAAGGATGGCCGCACTGAAAGGGGCCGTCCGTAAATGACGTCACCCACCTAGACGTGGGAGGAGGGTGGGGTGGACGGGGGAGGTCAAACATTTATGACAATTTATGAAAAGAGAAAGACTAAAACAGACGAATGGATGAATGAATATTTTGTTGCATGGCTACATGAATGGATGGACGGACGGACGATCATAAAAAATAATCAGACACAATTGCATTTACCTTTTTTTCTTCTGTTATAAATCAATGACAGATCTGCAGATGACATGCCGAAAGACAAACAGACCAACTATAGAAACACTGCCATTGTTACACAGTCTTATTGAGCATTTATCATTTAGCCTCACGGAGTGATTAATGATCAATTCGCTTGCAGCATGTAGAAGATTTAAAAACGCAATTCGCACTGCCTACCCCCCCTTCTACCCCTATACTCACACATACACATACTCACACATACACATACTCACACATACACATACTCACACATACACATACTCACACATACACATACTCACACATACACATACTCACACATACACATACACATACTCACACATACACATACTCACACATACACATACTCACACATACACATACTCACACATACACATACTCACACATACACAAACTCACACATACACATACTCACACATACACATACTCACACATACACATACTCACACATACACATACTCACACATACACATACCCACACATACACATACCCACACATACACATACCCACACATACACATACCCACACATACACATACCCACACATACACATACCCACACATACACATACTCACACATACACATACTCACACATACACATACCCACACATACACATACTCACACATACACATACTCACACATACACATACTCACACATACACATACTCACACATACACAAACTCACACATACACAAACTCACACATACACATACTCACACATACACATACTCACACATACACATACTCACACATACACAAACTCACACATACACAAACTCACACATACACAAACTCACACATACACATACTCACACATACACATACTCACACATACACATACATACACATATCTCCCTCCCAGAGTCCTTTGACCAGCAAGTAGTGTTACCTAACGCCTGTCTGCACCTCTCTGTCTCGTGGTGGACTAGTAATTTGACCTCACGGATATAAAGGTGACGGAGAGATTTGGAAACGTGGCAGTGGACAGTGGCTGAAAGGTAAAGCCGGGAGGGGGGGGGGCAGGGATGACGGGCGGATGGAGGAATGGGGAAAAAATATATAAAAGGATGAGGACTTAGAGAAAGCTGTAACCTAATAGGAGGACGGACGGATTGGATTCTTGCGTGTCAGTCTGAGATCTGCACACTGGAGGAAAGAGGAGGGGGAGGGGGGAGTGCCGGACAGGAGAGGATACTGGCATTGGGCTTACGTTAAGAAGCAAGCATTTTAGTACGCTGGTCGTAGTTACGTGCACAGTTCCGTTATGTAACAAAAGTAGGCGTTGTCCCTATGTAACAGAGGCGTTGCCCCTATTCAGCGAAAGGAGGCGCTGCTTCTAAGTAACTAACGGAGGCGTTGTCTCTTTGTAACAAACGTATGGGTTGCCCATAAGTAACTAACTAAGGCAATGCTCCTATGTAACAATCTGTGCCGTTGCCCCTACTTAACCAACGGAGGCGTTGCCTCTATCTAACAAACGGAAGCCTGTACCCTATGTATCAAGGAGGCGTTTATAGCTAATGTGGCCCTATGAGTTTAAACTATTTGAAATCTCGGTGTTAAAACGCACCGTTAAAACAAAGTAATTAAGAAAATGACATGTATTGATTTCGCAAATGTATAATATCTTCTAGCATTCTTGTACTAGCTACACCGATAAATATAGGAAAGTGTTATCAATTTTTTTCTTTGTATTTTTATATCTCTCCGTCTAGATTTCGCACGGATTCGTGTAATAAAAAAGTAGAAATCTCAAATAATTAAATTAATTCCCCCTGAATATGCACTGTCTCCTCTCGCCGTAGATATAGATACTGATAATAAAGGGGAGGTAATATAGGATTCTGGCACATTTTGTCACAAGAGAGTTTTAAAAAAAAACATAATTCTGCACATAAAAAATAAATAAATGGATAACGTGTGGATTCAGGGAAGTGGGGGGGGGAGGGGGTAGTAAAAATAAAATTGTTTAAACATCCATGAAAAAAAAAGAAGAAATAAAATGGACAAGGGGAAAGCTTATAAAAAAAAAAACATTTATAGGGTTCAGTGAATTTTTAAGCTTATTTCCCCTGAGCAAGATTTCTCTCCCCCTATCTAGCCACCCACTTGTGGTCCCTCGGGCCACCAAATAAAACTTTCTGGATGCATTCGAGTTTCATCTCAAGGGGAACAATCCATCGGAAAAGAAAGTTAAAAAAAAACAACACAACGAAACACCATCCTGCAAAGTCAAAAAAAGAGAAAGAGAGAATAAAATGTTTTCGGTTAACATTCGCGTGTTTAGAAAGTGTTAACATTTGAGGTAACCCTTAGCTTTTCTTTTTTTTAATGTATTGAAACTTTGTAGTTGTCTTTCTCTGATATGTTTAAAACAAAAGAAGGATGGTTTGTTAAGTGGCATAACTCCAGAGCGATTGGGGGCTTTCCTCATTGCAGGAAGAAGGAGGTTTGGGTTGAGTTGCACGACACATATCTAAGCGCGAATGGGTATGTGTTCAAATCTACTTTGAACAGGGTTGTTGTTTTTTCTTGGTTCTGAAAGATACATTAGTTGAAGTGAGATCAAGAGAGGGAGAGAGCGACATTGACAATCAGACATAGAGAGATATGGGGAGTGAGGGAAAGAGATGAAATTGAGGATAAAAGAGGGAAGAAAGTTGTGAAAAGGATGCATGTAGAAAGATAGATAGATTGGTAGACATATATATATATATTACATATAAATATATAATATTATATATACATATAGACAGTGAGAGAGGGAGAGAGTTAGATAGAGAGATAGGCGGTGAACAGAAATAAAAGAGAGAGAGATTGAAAAATAGAAAGATAGATAGACCGAGCAGATAGTTATATAATGTGGTGCCGAGAAATCAAATATATATACATAATTTTATGTTTAAGTTTAGTTTCAGAATAATTTTAACATCTTTCGATTTAAAGTTTAACCTGTTCTTTTATATATTTTATATCAAATGAACACAAGAGTTTTCTATATACAATATATATGAAATAACAATAAACAAATAAATAAACAAGAGACATTGACCTAATTATTGGATATAATAATGAAGCAATACTAACGATATCATGTCCATAAACTATAAATACAAAATATCGGTAATAATATATGTGAAATTTGCATAAATACAAAATATTTGTTATAATATATTTTAATTATGCAGTTCGTATTTGCCTTAAAATTACCCCATTTTCCATTGAAAGACTTTGCTGAATTTTTTTTTTATAACAAACTAACTAATTTAAAATTTGAATAAAATCTAAAAAAGCATCGATCGTTATGAGATTAAAAGGCTAAAGGAACCTTGATTTTGATTAAAGGTACAGACAATTATGGAGATCAGGAATTCAACCTTTAGGAGAATGGCTGAAATTTACTCCTTGATCGCCTCCCGTAAGACTAGCGACGTGTTTTGATTTCAGCATATAATTATCCACATTAATTGTGTCCTTTGAATAAGTGAATAATTTAAAAAAAGCGGCAACAGCAGTATTTCTTTGTAAGATATGGAAACGGGGGGGGGGGTCTTTTTTTAGAGTAGGGAGATGAGGAGAAAAAGACAGAGAGAGAGAGAGAGAGAGAGAGAGAGAGAGGAGTGAAAAAGAGGTGCTGCAGAAAGTGAGGGAATAAAAAAAGGAAAGAGTGAGAGAGGGAGGGAGCAAAATGGTGGGTGAGGAGGAAAGGGGGGGGGCACAGAGAGAGTAAGTAATATGGAGAGAGATTGGGAGACAGAGAGAGAGAGAGAGAGAGAAAGAGAGGATCAGAAAGAGAGAGAGTAAAGGAGAAAGAAAGACTGGGAGCTTAAACACAAAGACTTAGAGAGAGAGAAAGAAAAGGGAGAGACTAAAAAACTGTAAGGGTTAATATGGTGAATGGGAAAGTAAGGCATAAGTTGATCATATTGCTAAAACATGAGTTATCGGAGAGGAGGGGGGGGGGTGCATAGGCCAAATATGTGTATCTGCTCTTGTGTGCATAGGAAAGTGTGAAGATTGAAGGGGGAATATAAAAAAAAGATAATAATATTAATTGTTTTCTAAATGTAAATAATACATTGAAGACGTTATATCATTATAGACAAACATTGGTATACATGTAAACACACAAACACACACACTCTCTCATTTATATTCTTGCATATGTATATGTGTGTACATTGAAGCATCCGTATTTACGCTAGAGATAAGTCTGTCTGTCTACACCGGTATTTACGCCTTGAGAAAAAGAGAATTTAAAGAAGACAAAGAAAGACGCTCATTTCTAATGTCAAAATAAAAATGTAAAAAAAAAAGAAAAACGGTTCTAAGGGAAGCAACCAAGTTATTACTTTAACATTATTCTGTTGAGCAATAGTTACCTTTCTTGCCTTATATGAGTAGAAAAAAAACTTTATTGACACACGAATTTACTCATCATAATTAACGTTTTAAACTCCAAATTTCCATCAAAAGATCCGCCTGCCAAAGATATAATTAGATAAGTACAATAAGCAGACAAAGTATCTTGTTTATAAGTACGACTGCATATGGCATATGAGATTAATCATTTTATACAACCATTTGAGAAAAAGGTATGATATCAATCAAGATTTGGCTCCTGTTAATCATGTCGTATAAATCACATCCAGCAAATTGTGTAATACCAATAGTTCGTATCGTTCGTGACATCATTTTAATCGTCGCATAATACTGACAGCCTATCCGCCAAGTCAGGCCAATAGTATTATATCCATGGTTATATCTTTGATAATATATATCTCAACATTACTCAAAGATGATATCATACTAAAGCTGTAAAGCTGTTTCATTCAAGTATTCAAGCAGTTTTTCTAGTAAGAAGAAAGAGATGGAGCACAGATGCCCAGCGTCAGTGGGTTCGAATCCTGGTGAATGGTATGATTTGTTCTCGGTTATGGAGGGTGTCCCTGAGTCTACCCAGCTCTGATGTGTACCTGAATTTAGTTGACGTAAATTGAAGGCGGCTGGACATTGTGCTGGCCACGCGTCATCTAGTATTTCGTGGCCACAGAAACTGGTGAACGCTGGTCAGAATAGTACTTTAATTTTACAAGGATTTTTGTCATATACAATAATACATTTTTGCTTTAGTTTGATATTGTTTTGTTATACAATAATACTTAAAAATGGCGTTCTTGAACTATTTCTAATTACTTCTTTGAGATTGTTTTTTCTATTGCTAACATCGAAGGTCATTAAGACAACTGGCAGTTAACAATTGAAGAACAAAACAAACAACTAAACACAAGGAAAAAAGAACAACTAAAATAAAACACACACCAAAAAATCAACTTAGAGACAGGGGCAGACAATAGCCGCTAATGGAAGATTCGGGAATGTTTGTAAGCGTGTTGACGTTAGAGTTAGCACCCCCTGTGATTTGTGTGCTTGGCCGACACGAGTTAATGGACGTTGATTGATTTTTTTTCCTCCTGCTTTTGGTCACATTTTACACACTTAAGTTAGTAGTTAATAGTTTCTTTTAAGAAGACTTGGTTACTTGTGTCGACAATATGCTGGCCGGTGGGGAGAGGGGTATGTTGGTCAATGGAGTTATATTGGTTAGTGAAGTTATGTTGGTCACAGGAGCTATGTTGGTCAGTGGAGTTGCGTTGGTCAGAGGAGTTGCGTTGGTCAGTGGAGTTATAGTGGTCAGTGGAGTCATGTTGGTCAGTGGAGCTATGTTGGTCAGTGGAGTTATGTTGGTCAGTGGAGTTATGTTGGTCAGTGGAGTTATATGGTCTGTTGAATTATGGTAGTCAATGAAGTTATGTTGGTCAGTGGGGTTATGTTGGTCAGTGGATTTATGGTGGTCAGTGGAGTTATATGGTCTGTTGAATTATGGTAGTCAATGAAGTTATGTTGGTTAGTAAAGTTATGTTGGTCAGTGGAGTTATGTTGGTCAATGGAGTTATGTTGGTCGATGGAGTTATGTTGGTCTGTGGAGTTATGTTGGTCAACGAGTTATAGTGGTCAGTTGTGTTTTAGTGGTCAATGGAGTTCTGTTGGTCAGTGTAGTCATGTTGGTCAGTGGAGTTATGTTGGTCAGTGGAGTCATGCTGGTAATCTGTGTAACAATAGTCTTGGCCAGTTTTGTAACAATAGGTTTCGGTCAGCGGTGTAACATAAGCCTTGATCAGTGGTGTGACAACGGTCTAGGTCAATGGAGTCCACACTGATGACCAATTCATCGGTGTCTGGGATATGGCGGTCATCATGTCTAAATGCTGTTTAACGATGTTTTCTATCTATCTAATTGTCTAGAGTCCAGATGAACAACTACGAACAATCACATTCTGAATGTAAAGCCTGCTACTATATCATTATCTGAAACGCAATACAGTAGGCCATACCCACTGAGTGTAAAACAGAACCTTCACCATGCCTTGAAATCCATATAATTATATAATTATATGACAGCACACTCAAACAAATATAAACAACAACCAAAAAAAAAAGGAAGCGCCAATGAGATCTCTAATTACACGTAAGAAGCTTATCGTAAAAACTCAGAAATCTCTGATTATGACAAAAAATATTTGTAAGATGATCTCTTATTAATAAGACTCATTTTGCTGTAGAAGTAAAACGTAAAGAATCCCGCTTCGGATAGATTTGAGCCATAAGGGCCTGTGAAGTTCCCACAAGTTTCTATGGCCTCGGCATACAAGAAGATTTTGTGGCCAGAAACAATGCCCAGCCGCTTTTACTTTACCCCAACGTAAGTCAGGTACCCATCAGAGCTGGGTATAGTCAGGGACAACCTCCAGACACAGGAACAAATCCTAGTCTTCATCAGGACTCGAACCCAGGACCTTCAATACGCCAGCCGAACGCACTGCCGCTTATTATTATAACTTAGTGTCATTTTGAAAAATTTCTTAATTCTTAATTAAGAAATGTTTAAAGAATATTAATTATTGAAATGCTTTTTTTTTTATTAATTATAATAAAATGATAATAAAAACACATTGTTGTAGTCTAGAAAAATGTGTGCTCAGTGTGCTATTAATGTTCACCATAATGTTTGTATAGGTCACGTGTGACGTCAGCTGAAAAAGCCCTAATACAACATCACTGATCTAAATTAAAAACAAAATGGCGATTTTGTAAAGTTAGTACGAGTGCTAATTTACAGCCCATAGTAAATTATACAATATATAATATATGTAAACTATTCAGAAGATTCAGGATAAGTTGATAGTTTATATTAGAATAATAAAAGCATGCAAATGTAGAGCAGTGATAACAATACGATAACAATACGTAGAACGAGAAAAGAACGTTGTGTAATATATACAAAATGTTTGAATAGATTAAATTGACCTACATACCGACGTATCGTCTGAAAACGAGGCCCCTGTGCTCGACATATCCACAATGCTCTCGTCGTGGAGGACACAATCCAGCCCAGCATCCGAGGGCTCGCAACATACATTGTTGACTTTGCGCACCGTCGCGTCTGGGATTACACGAACTTCATTCGTAAAGTCCGCCAGCACCGTTTGAACAAGACTGTCACATACCGGAAGTTCGCTGCAGTCGGGTTTACTTTCTCTTTCAGACATTCGCTGTTGTGGTCTTTTATAAACAACTTTTAACTATTGTTACACTTATCTTTGTTTGTGTTTTTTAATCAATTAGATCTAGCACTAATGACAGGTTCTTTTTTATAATATCCATCCAAAAGGCGCATACATTAAATATAAAAAAAAATATATCGATATTATGATGAAGTAAAAAATTAATAAGAAACATGTTTCTTATATCGACAAGAGAAAAAACCAGCTTAGCATTAAACCATCTCTGCCAAAAATATAATCTCTGTTGCAGGGGAAACTTTCCAAGAAACAAAAAATCCAGGCTCATGTGTTAATTTAACAACAAAAGCTACACACATCATTTGTTGTATTCGCAGCCTGTTTTACGAACAGCACATACACCATTTCGCGCTGTGTCAGTTTGTAAAATAAATCGGAAATACAAAAGTTCTTTGCAAGCAGTAAACACACACACAAAAAAAAAGGTTTCATTTTTAGTTTTGGCGGAGGAAATCGGTGCTAGTAGTTGAGGAGGGTGGGAGTGTGGACTGGGGGAGGGGGGCAATGCAATGATCATGTAATTACCGTCATTAATAATGGAAAGGTCCAACTCTATTTCCATTATTGTATCTGACAGATAATTAGCACTAGGCTATTTGTCACCTATGTATATGGGCATACAGATGAAATTGT
The DNA here is from genome assembly GCA_949126835.1 of Anisus vortex. Taxonomy (NCBI): domain Eukaryota; kingdom Metazoa; phylum Mollusca; class Gastropoda; family Planorbidae; genus Anisus; species Anisus vortex. The sequence continues at coordinate 10,152,022 of OX421493.1, forward strand.
CAACAACAAAAAAAAAGAAAAATTCTCTCTCCGGAGCTGCGGAGAAAAAGCCCAGACAAGACACATCAAGACACCCAGACACGTCAAGACACGTCAAGACACACCAAGACACGCGCATTTTGATAGTTTAGACACCTTTGTGTTAGCTCGTTTCTTATTCTTTGTCTTTCTCGATCTTTTAGTTTCTTGTATTAGTTGGCAACGTATACGAGATCTGTGTTGCTACAAAATATTTCTGTGTCAATACTTATTGTGTACAGTTTTTCGCTGAAGTGCTATTTAAACGTAAACACATTTGTTTGTGTGTAACATTGACTTTGCTTTATTTTAATGCTAATATTTTAATGCTTATAACGAATGCTAATGCTTTACATTTGTTTATTACTTTAGTAAACATGTGCAAAGTTGAATTTACATAAACCAGGAATACATTTATCAGAAAATTATTTTATTTCTTATAACATTTCGTTCAAAGTTTTATTAATTTATGCCGACGCTTGATGTGTGCAAATGAATGCTATAATTTAGCAAGCACACATACACACACTTAAACACACACACACACACATACACTTAAACACAGACACGTCCTAAAACTCATTATTCAAATACCAACGCCCAATCAAAAAGACAAACACAGACAAAGACACTCAAAGACACATTCATAAAAACTACAGTGTCAAACACACAGACACACACACAATGAAACTCAATATTAAAACACACACACACACAAATACTCTCAAAGACAAACTCGTCAAGACTACTAGCATTATGTGCCCGATTCTCAAAGACAAACTCGTCTAGACAAGGGGTCGGCAATCTAAGGCAAGCGTGCCAAACCTGGCACGCAGAACGATTTTCAGTGGCACGCGAGAGACGTCCAAGAATATATTTTAATGCAAGTGAAGACAACGTACGCCAGCATAATTAATTGATGCTGCGTAGCGAACTATATGGGAATCACACTGGACGTTGACTGTTTTAGTTCAGAAATGTTTGTATGCAAAGCTCTCATCATTGGAGTTGCGATCTGTGATTGAATCTATTGTTAAGATCATATTAAAAAGGTCAATTTTATAGTTTCTCAATTATTCATTTATGTTAAAATTCACCACACACACACATAAGATGCACAAATGCTAAAAGGCAGAGCTGTGCTTTACGTTAAAGACCCAACAAAAATGCGCCTTTGTTATATACCAAACAAAGATGTATTTCTGTGATGAAATACAAAGACGCCTTTGTGTTAAAGACAACGATGTGTTATGCCCAAGACAAAGACAAACAAAGATATCATAATGCTAAAGATAAGATAAAGATGTTGTTTTGTTAAAGACATACAAAGATGTCACTATGTTAAACAAATATGTTATTGTGTTAAAGACAAAGATGTGGTTGTGTTATAGACAAAGATGTTTTTATGGACATAATAAAGATGTGTTTATGTCCAAGACAAAAGTGTATTTATGCCCAAGACAAAGATGTGTTTAAGCTCAAGACAAAGATATGTTTATGCTCAAGACAAAGATGTGTTAATTCTCAAAACAAAGATGTGTTTATGCTAAAGACAAAGATGTGTTTATGCTAAAGACAAAGATGTGTTTATGCTAAAGACAAAGATGTGTTAATTCTCAAAACAAAGATGTGTTTATGCCTAGGAAAAAGATGTGTTTATGTCCAAGACAAATATGTGTTTATGCCCAAGACAAGGATGTAGGCGTATGTGTGTTAACGACATACAAAGACGTGATTTACCTGCATCTCCATGTCCATGATCTCGTCCAGACCCTCCGCCGTTTCCTCCTTAATCCCCATGAGGCCCTCTTTTTCCTTGTCCTCCACCTCCCCCAGTGTGGGCGCCACAGCGGAAGCACGCGCCCCGCCGGCCCCAGTGGCCCCGACCTTGTGGGAGCAGATGGGCCAAAGGTGAACGGCGAACTGCCGGACACTGCCTGCGCACGCTACGCTGGTCATTCATCTAGGCCACTGGACCGCCTGTGGCCCTGCGGCACAAACATTGATGCGTTCCACCAATGATCCGGAACGAGAGGAGCAAAGATGTAGGGTTTCTGCTTATGATGTCAAGTTACGAGGAAAAATGAGTGGAGGTAGCCTCCTCTCGCAGACACTGCCGAGCCGTCTGGCGATATTCCATAAGTGACCTTTGGCCGTTCTTCCACTGTCACACCATGGTAGCGGTAAAGAAGGAAGATGTTGCGCGTTTCACACACAGGGGGGCGGTAATCCTTAATTGTAGCGTCCTATGTAGATCATCTACATTAAGTTTTTATGTTTACTGTGAAAGATAAGAACAAATATGTCAACTTCAGTAATAAGCTTATTTACACGTAACTAATGAGTTTATACTGTTACATTTATCTCTCTATGTAAAATTGGATGCGTGCGTGTCGATTTCGATGCCCATTCGTCAATATAAAGACACGTGACCTTACTGTATTATATTTAATTTTCGCCATTTTATTTTTCCAAATGTGTACCACGTAGTACAATAGTTAGTAACCCCACATGAGGCGCGGATCATCTCGGTTCGATTATCCATAGTATAGTATTTTCTATTCGAGTTTTAAATGATGTTTAATTCTTGGTTTTTCTTAATAGATCAGAAAGCCCATTACGTGCTGGAATGCCACCCAGGAAAAAAAAGAGCTAATATGTCCACTACTTTTAATGAGCCTTAGAAGATATATTTTTTGATGTGTTTCAGTTTTAAACTTTAAATGTTTTCTTTACTTAAACAAACAGACAGATGGTTGGTAAGACTGACAGTTCATTAATGGTAGACTTGTTATACATACATTAAAAAAAAAATCAATCTTCTTCAATCTGAAACTATACTTGCCCAAAGTAAAGGTATGTTTTGATAATATACATGGAGTACACGTAGTTTTATAGCTATTGCATCAAAAGATTGTAGAGCTAACACAATGCCAGGTGCTTGTTCTAATCACTCACTGTATTTCAAATCTCGCAAATAAAATCCATTACAGAAAACAGGATACGTTGAATGGAATATTCCGTCAAGCATATTAACCCTTCCTGTACCGACCTACTTCTATCTATGCTGCCTTCAGTTCCGCTATATACGCGCCCGGGACTGTAAGGGTTAAAAGTAAGTAGTGTTAATAAAGCTTTTATGTTTGTTTTAGGAATAATAAAATATGGGAACATCGTATAGTGTAAATTCAATCCATTCAACCAGGGCCGGATTTACCTATAAGCTAGACAAGCTATAGCTTACGGCCCCCACTGATTTGGGGGCCCCCCAAAAAAATTGTCCGAGTGAGCAATTGTCATAATATACTTAAATATACTGCAGCATTATTTGTCCCAATGCCGCACGCCCGGAACATCCCATACTCTTCACCCAATTGTTTTCAAAAAGATTTAAAATAAGATAAAATTGTGTAGTTTTAAAAATAATGTGTTTTAGTTTTTTCTATTTAGCGTTTGTTTTCGATAGTGGATACCGATATATCTATTATCGATAGCACTTGACATCTCTAAGTTTCTACCAGTGGCGTATTTAGGCATGTTCCACATGTTCCATTGGAACAGGGGCCCCCCACACATCACAAAAAGAAATTTGTTAGTAACATCCCCATTCTTTCGTTGAAAATTTAATATAAAATTCATTTATTCCCTTACAATTTTAAGCGCTCCAGTCCAACAAAGGCCCCCACAATCCTGGTTTCTACTATTTAGCTTGTTTAACCTGAATGGCCCCCTTTTTAAAAAGAAGAACAAAGATGTTAAGGCCTACAAAACTAAAAAAAATACTTTTTAATGCTGCCATTGACCTAAATAATTGACTATGTTTCGTTTTAGGCCTATGACTTTGATTAATTAAAAAAGCAGCATTTTTCGTAAATATTTACTTTTTCATTGCCAAAATGACAACGATTATAATTGGTATTGATTTCTTCATAATATTTTCGCGAATGCAACTGAATTAACGTTGTGACTGTATATTCGATTACATTAAGGCAAAATCACATTTAACGGCTTAAGTATAAAGATGATTTAAGAACTACAGGGTACTTCAGTCTCTCTGTAGATTCCACTCCAGACCGGCCCATATTGATCAGACCACTGTTATTCAAATTATTGTGAGGTATGCTTCACCAGATGATGGGGTCCCTATTGAACGTTTTCTAACTTTCCCTGAGATAGGTTGCCACACAGGGGAAAGTATGTCTAAGATGGTGCACAACTACCTTACAAGTGAATGCAAAAAAGATTTTTTTTAAGTGTCGAGGCCAGTCATATGATAATGATGCCAATATGTCTGGCAAATACAAGGGAATGCAAGAAATAATATTGAAGATTAACAAGTATGCTATGTATATTCAATGTTTTGGTCAATCCTTGAATCTTGTTGGTAGAACAGCAATAAACTTTTGGGGAATTTTTCAAGAAATATATTTATTTTTTCATCATCTACAGTACACATAGATGGGCAGTACTGTTGTCATTCTTCAAGTAAGTAAAGTACCCTTCGGACCAAAGTGATCATAGGGCCGGTGAAGCAGCGTTCACCAGTTTCAGTGGCCACGGCATACTAGGGGATGTGGGGCCAGCACAATGCCCAGCCGCCTTTACTTTACCCCAACTAATGTCAGGTACCCATCAGAGCTGGGTAGACTCAGGGACACCCTCAAGTCCTGGGAAAAAATCCCGGCTTCACCAGGATTTGAACCCAGGACCCTCGGATCGCCAGTCGAACGTGCTGCCGCTCGGCTACCGCGCCCCATCATTCTTCAAAGATGATTCAAAATTTCCAAAGTCTTTGTCAAAGACTAGATGGGAAGCACATTCAATGGCCACAAGTGCAATAAGCTTACTTGATAGTTATGATGAAATAATTGCTGCATTACAGAGAAAGGCGAAACAAGAAATCAAGCCATAAACATTTTGAATAAAATGGAGGAGTTTGAATGTATGGTAATGTTATATTTGTGGAGTTACTTGCTGGATGAATTTCACAAGACTAGTCAATCAGTGCAAGACCCCCAAATTAGTATAGAAATATGTAGGAAATTATACGCTTCACTTGCGGATTTTGTTAAAGGTTCCAGGGATATGTTTGATCATTTTGAAAAGAAAAGCAAAGGAAAAATTGTCTGATGTTGATTACAAGAAAAGCAGATATAGAAGAAGGCGTATCAACGATGATGAAGATGATGCTTTAGAGAACCTTGAGCCAAGAGACAAGTTCAGAATCAAAATATTTATACCAGTGATGGATGCATTAGAGCAGGGGTCGGGAACCTTTTTTCTGAGAGAGCCATGTACACCACAAATTATGAAAAGTAATTCTGTAAGAGCCATACATTATGTTTAAAACTAAAAATTCTAGTAAATGTGTGCATTTTGTGTGATTTTAACACTAAAAGTACAATAATTATGTCTATGAATTCTTCTGATGCTGAGCTGCAGTATACTTTAACTCATTTGTAGAATGAAATATTGATAAAAAAAACTATGTAGATCACAAAGTCTATAAAAAAACATTTTTTAAATACTCGAACATTTGTCCGCGAGCCAGATGCAGCCATCAAAAGAGCCACATATGGCTCGCGAGCCATGGGTTCCCGACCCCTGCTTTAGAGTCAAGTCGGGCACTGAGGGCCTCAGTATTCATTGATGCTGCGAAAAATGTTTCATTCTTAACCAAATTAGAAGCTACAGAAGAAGAGATTCGTGAAGGAATTAGTGCTTTATGCCAAACATACCCTGAAGATGTGGAAATGAATCTTGTTGGAGAAGTCAAGAATTTTCATCAATATGTTAGACATAGTCAAGCCTATGGTTCAGGGTAATATTTATTGATCGTGTCCAATCAGCATTCCCTAATGTAAAAGCGATTTTATGTGTTTCTTAGTATGATGGTTGCAAATTGCTCTGGAGAAAGATCTTTTTCTCACTTGAAGAGGATAAAAAATGAATTTAGAACAACAATGACTCAAGATAAATTATGTTCCCTCAGTCTCATGTGCATAGAAAATGACAAACTACGCAGTTTATCATTTGATGATGTCATCAGTGACTTTGCTCTGGCAAAAGCAAGAAAGAAAATATTTTAGATAATAAGTCTTTGTAAATTATTCCTTTAAAAGAATTTTTGTTTCTTTTTACCAGAGTTTGCATTTTAAGTTTGTTATGAATGAATACAAATGTAAAATTTTTTTTATTATTTCACTAACTATAGGCAATACTTCTTAATTGTATTTCATTTTAACCCTCTATGTATCCGAAAATCATATTTTGAACTAACATATAATTCTGGACTTATAAAGGGCCCCATATCTCAAATAGCTTAGGGCCCCATCAAGTCTAAATCCGGCCCTGCATTCAACGTATAAAGCCCAATTCGTGTTTCTTTCCTAAGCCGATGTTTTGAAAACTAAAATTTTAAAAACAATTTATTATAACAATATCGATAAAAGTTCATGAAGATGGTTTTCGGAAAGTCGCCAAAAAAAATCGCTTCCGTGCCTTTGCCCACGAAAAAGATAATATCGCCCCAGTCCGCCATACTTGATTGGTCGAGCGAGAAAATCGCGCGGTTTCTAGAAATATTAAAAACTCTTAAGGAATGAAGAATCTCTGGCGAGTTGGAGGATGTCTGGGAGGATGTGAGTGGGGAGGGGGAGGGGGAGAGGGGGGAGGACGGCTTTGTCTAGTTGTGTGTTCTAACGTGTTTTTAGTAAGTATTCGATAACAATGTTTGCCTACAACAATCATACAGAATTTATGGCATTACAGGATACAATGATACTTAATTATGTGCACAACTTGATGCAATTATTCACAATGTATGCATAACACAATCATACGAAATCTATACAATACAGCCTACAATCATACACAATGCATGTACTACAACATACAATCATACAGAATGTATACATTATAGCCTACAATCATACAGACTGTATACAATACAGCCTACAATCATACACTATGCATGTGCCACATGATACATTCAAATAGAATCTATACAATACAGCCTACAATCATACATCATGCATGCACCACAGTATACAATCATACAGAATGTTCAGGCTCATCTCCCAACTAAAACTGGTGTATGTAAAAGTGATAAACATGTCTGCATACATTATAAATAAATTTGCATTTATGCTAATTTGTTTGCTGTATTTTCATAATCAGTGAAGCTAACATTTAGTTTTACAATTCCTTGTTTTTTCCCTAAATATTTCTCCCCATATCATAAATAAAAAAATGTATTTATAATAGAATTATTTGCCAACTTTTCCTGCCCCTGCCCATCCACTTCCTATAATGGGTCAGAAATGTTCTAATTTGCCCTTAAAACTGAGGGCTGCTCATGAGCTGTAATTTATTCCCGTTAAAAGCGACACATTTAAAACGATTTTAACAAGACAAATAAGAGTGCAATATATGCACGCTTCTTCTGTATTATAGAGAAATGGTGATTATGCGTCCAACGCAAATCCTGTTCTTTAGCTTTTTTTTAATCAAGGATTTAAAAAAAATGTTCTTTGTACTTTTTTTTCTTGACTGGTTCAAGTAACCCATTTCATGTCAAGAAGCAAAAAAAAAAAAAAAAGTGAACTGAATCTTGCATAAGGAAAAGAACAAATTTTTTGAATTTTTAATGCGATCAAAACTTTCCAATACATAACTATAACTAGCCTATTTCTGAGATATTGTAATGAGACAAAGTGAATAGAAGAAAACAATTTTATAAAACAAGAAATGAGCACATTGATTTTAGAAGAAAAAAATCAGATGAGAACGTTAAGAATAAATAAATAAAATGCAATTATTATTTTACTCAATTCTCTCCAGAAATCAGAAAGTGTTTGTGAGCTCAGAATTAAAGACGAAGCGTCATTTTAATTTTATTCATTACGTAGTTTTTATATTTTGTAATTTTTATTATTTTTCTTTATTTTAGTTGTTGTTTTTTTTTCAACAAAATCTTTGAATTAGCAAACAAATATTAAAATCTTTTCCACAGCACCTAATCTTGCATCTTCTGGTATAAAAAGGAATATTAAAAAAAAATAACAAGAAAAATTATGCCCACTTATAAATCACTCAAAAATTAATTTTTGCTCGTCTTTTAAAATCTGAATCGAAAGTTAATTCCGGTAAGTTTATTTATATGCATTTTATTTTATCTTAAAGTAAATTTTGCACATCTAATATACAATATCACGAAAAAAAGCTGACCAGAAACCTGGGGAAGATGAATATTTCGTCAGAATTCTTTTTAATTCTGAACTAGTTAAGTCACTACCTGATGATATTGAAAAAGCTGTTTCTGGCTTTAATATCAGAGTCTATCTTCTCTGCTAGCGACTTATACCCCTGTGGATAAAATACAAGTTCGGGACAGACCTGATACTGCTTGGTTTACGCCTAACGTATGGCTGAGAAGTGCTGGGCAAGGAGTAGCCTTGAAATAGACTAGACTAGGTAGACAAATAGATGTTTAGAAAGGCAATAAAATAAGCTTGTGCAGACGATCAGAAGAGCGCGGTGAAAGCGTGTTCAGTGTACTAAAGGCGTTGACTCTCACAGGATGTTTTCTTTGGTAAAATGGTGAAGTAATCCCGTCGGACCAAACTGATCCATAGGGCAGGTGAAGCAGCGTTGACCAGTTTCTGTGGCCACAGCATACTAGGTGATTGTTTGGCCAATACAATGCCCAACCTTTACTTTACCCCAAACTAAAGTCCCATCAGAGCTAGTTAGACTAAAAAAAAAAGCTTCAAACCCCTGATTTGCCTGACATGAGCAAGCAAGCAGGCTGCGGCGGCTCTATGGAAATTTTTTAAAGTGAAACATTTAAGATAATTAGAAACAGCTTTGTTGAAAATCATAGTTCTACCTGCTTTGTGGGTGTTTATAGGGAATTTATTCTTTCCACTTTCTTAAGAGCGGAAGAGGCCTTTTATCGTTGCATCTAGCCTTACATCTTTAGTTTCATTCCTATCGGTCAGACTGGATTCAGACTGTTGTAAATCAAGCTTCATCGAATGGCACTCCGCGGCGTTTCGCATTGCTCAGTTTTTGGGGACCTAGCCTGTTCTCCATGTAAACAAGCCAGATGGACAGACTCGTTGAAAGCTATGGTGTATCAAGCATGTGACTCAAAAGGTAGGAAAGGAAGTCAGGTTGTCCAATGCCACAGTACTACTTATTTACCGCGCGGGGGTGGGCAACCTTTTGATAATAGCATGCCAAAGAAGGATTTCAAATTCATCCAGCGTGCCAACAGCTTAAAGTTCCTACTGCTCAAGCAGTCAAATTCTCGTCGAAAAAGGCCCGAATTGACTTTACGGGGTCTTACGCGTGCCATTTAAAATCGTTCTGCGTGCCAAGTCTGGTTCGCGTGCTATAGGTTGCCGACCCTTGTATTAGGGCAGAACCGTGTAGTCTATTTCGACCGGGTATCGAATACGAGTATTTGGAAGTACTATTTGCCGACTACGAGTACGAATGAAGTAGTAACGGCGACTCGTAATGTTTTTATATCCTGTGCAAAGCAGGTGTACCTAGGATGGCCTCACCCTTCCCTCCTATCGTTACATCTTAATTTACAACAGTGGTTCCCATCCCTTTTAATCCCGCGACCCTTTTATACAGCTTTAGGAAAAGTGACAATAAGTCAAATTAAAAACTTTACTTATACAAAGTTTAAAGTTTGTGAATAGACCTGTAAGGCTGTGAATGATATGATTACATTCTAATGGTAAATCTTATGACAATTTGATAAAATGGCCGACATGGCCTACCTTTTAAAAGATTCCTGATTTATATAAACGTGTGTATTATGTATGGGGCACGGTATCGACTGGCGATCCGAAGGTCCTGTGTTCGAATCCTGGTGGAGCCTCTTGATGGCGTCCCTGAGTCAACCCAGCTGGAGGGTGTCCCTGAGTCAACCCAGCTGGAGGGTGTCCCTGAGTCAACCCAGCTGGAGGGTGTCCCTGAGTCAACCCAGCTGGAGGGTGTCCCTGAGTCAACCCAGCTGGAGGGTGTCCCTGAGTCAACCCAGCTGGAGGGTGTCTCTGAGTCAACCCAGCTGGAGGGTGTCCCTGAGTCTACCCAGCTCTGATGGGTACCTAACATTAGTTGGGGTAAAGTAAAGGCGGCTGGGCATAGTGCTGGCCTCACATCCCCTAGTATGCCGTGGCCACAGAAACTGGTGAACGCTGCTTCACCAGCACTATGATCAGTTTGGTCCGAAGGGTACTTTACATATGTAGTATGTAATATGCAAATGAATCATCTTGATATGACTAGAGTTGGAAAGAAGGATCGAACAAGCACTGTTTTTCTCTCATACGGCTCCTGGTCTACTTTATCTGTGTTCTTTTAAATGCATGACATTTAAGCAGACAAAATGATTACGATGATAAATTCTGTGAAATAACCCTTTCACATGCTTGCAACCGAAATGTCATGATACTTTCCAAATCTACCCGACACCACATATCTATGTACTTACCAGAAGCCCATTCACATTTAAAGGTGAATTTGTTCCTAAGAAAGCACAAAGGAATTCATTGAGCGTGTTAACAACGATGCACAGAGAACTGATTTCTCTATAATGCCAGGTACAAAAGTCTGGATCAAATGTGTGCAGTCATAAACTATTTTGAGTGAGATTGTGTTGCGCCATTTTCTTCCATTCGCAACAAAATATCTTAGTAAACATGCTTTTCCACCGTGTTGGTTATCAAGTCTACTAAACACAGTAGACTTATTGTTGAAGATGAGCTGCTTAGTTGTGCTCTTGCAAATACTGTCCCGAGAATTTCTGAACCGATGATAAATACCCAATGTCAACCATCACAATAGGTAACGTTCGTGTTGTAGTTAGAAATATAGACCTAAGCCTAAACCGATATCTTGTAATATTTAATTGCATTTGTTTTTATGTTATCTTTTATGTATTTTTAGTGATTAATCGCTTCCCTTTAACTAGGTTCAATTTGTAACAATAAAAATACATCCTGCACATCAGACATTTACATTACAATTACAATTTATAACAGTCGCAAAATGCAGTAATAAAGTAGGGACGAATTTATTCATAATAATTTTTTTTAATTATTTTTTTTAGGGGGGGTGGAGCCAAAGCATGAGAACCTGTATAAAGTGGTCGCAGCCTGAAAAAGTTTGTGAACCACTGGTCTAGACTCTATACCAGGGATCGGCAACCTATGGCAAGCGTGCCAGACTTATTACGCAAAACGATTTTCAATGGCACTTAGAAGAGTCCTAAAAAAACAACTATTCAAGTATCTTCTATAAGAAATAGTTTGCTAAAACAGTCTGACTTTTATACACTGTTGGCACGCTGAATGAATTAGAAATCCCACTTTGGCACACTATTATCAAAAGGTTGCCATTCCCTGGTCTAGACTAAAGACTGTTGGTGCCAGGAAACGTCCCTGTTTGACCCCGCTACACACCGGGGAGGGTTGTAAGGTGGCGCCATCGAAGAGTACTGTGCTGTATATTATGTTGTTGTGGAAAACCTCACTAAGACCATAAAAAAGGGTTTTCCTATGGCCCTTGGCGACCCCCCCATGAAATGATCGTTCGACCGGGGTCGCGACCCACAGGTTGGGAACCGCGGATTTACAACAACATTGTATCAGCCATTTGATCAAGTCTGCTCTGGATTGTGTATTAAAAAGTCAAGTTTGATTGGCCCCTCGCATTGAAATAAATATATCATGTCACTATTTATCTGCGTAATACTTGCTGAGGCAACTATAGTGCAGAAAACAAATAGGATTACTCGGTTTAGGAGAATGTCCGAGGCCGATTCCCTGTAAGGCCCTAGCTATCATATCCCTACCGGATTACGCCTATGACGAATATGGGCACAAGATTAAAAAAAAAAAGCACATCTAGAAGGGTACAGCCTTCAATAGCCCCCCCCCCCTCCATCCTATCCCCTCACCAACTGTTGATAGAATGGCGCTAATAAATCTTCTTACGCCCGCCAGAGTTGTTTGTGTAAGGACGTCACGTGACCAGCAGTCCCCCCCCCTTCCTCTTTACAACTGCTCCCTCCTCCCACCTCTCACTATGATCGCCTCCTCCTATTGTCAGCTGTCATAAGGCCTCGTCGTGAAACATCAGACGGAATCAACCAGGACGAGGCAACTCGAGGCCAAAACAATATAAAGCAATAATAGTGGGTGTGTGTGTATTTTCGTTCTATCTTTACTTCTTTTTACTTCCTATTCTCCTCATTCTTTTTCTACACTTCTCCAATCTTCATATCATCTTCCCCGCTCCTCGCCCACTTCACCAGAGTTTCTTTCCTGCCTCTTTCTTTCTCTTATCCCCCCCCCTACCCACACACACACCATCATTCGTTTAACCTCTGCCCTTCTCATGTTTTTTATTATTGTCTTATAAAAAAAAAATCTTATTAAATCTGACTGTCCGGTTGTCATATGAGATTCCAGAATTTGTTCCAAAATATGTTACGATGAAATGTCATTTGTTCCGAAGTATGTTCCGATGAAATGTCATTTTATCCGAAATACGTTCCCATGTAAAAACTCATTGTCTGGGATAGTGCTGTAGAAATGCCATCTAACCTTCCTCCATTTTATTGAAAGGTCTTCTAGCGTCTTCTAGCGTCTCTTGAAGACAAATTATGATTTCAGAAACAAGAAGATAAGGAAGGCATCGGAAACATCTAATACGCGAAGAACACTTGACACGCTAAATGATATTCGATGGCACACCATCCTTTTTTTTAAATCTCTGTCAGCATTGTAATAGTTGTTTTTTTTTCGTTGTATATCTAAGTTAGAATTTAATGCCTTTTATATTACTACTGCCTTTCTCTCCTCTATTTTCTAGGTTTAGTGATTTTACTATTGGTGTTATTCTTGTCAGTATTTAAAAATGTGTTCTATTTTTTCAGTTAGAAGTGAATGGTCTATGAAATAATAATAGTAATTACCCTGCGGACTACATTAACCGTAGGGCCGGTGAAGCAGCGTACACCTGTTTATGTGGCCACGGCATACTAGGGTGGATTGTGTGGCCAGCACAATCCCTACTTTACCCTAACTAATGTCAGGTACCCATCAGAGCTGGTTAGACTCAGGGACACCCTCCAGTCCCCGGGCACAAATCCTAGCCTTCAATAGAATTTGAACCCAGAACCTTCGATACGCCTACCGAACATGCTCCACCACCGTGCCTATATAAAATGATGGTAGGGGAGTGTTATATGGAACACTGTGGCCGCAGCGCGTTAGACTGGCGATCCGAAGGTTCTGGGTTCGAATTCTGGTGCAGACTAGGATTTTATTTTCCCGGGACAGGAGGTACCTGAGTGGCCACAGAAACTGGTGAACGCTGCTTCACCGGCCCTATGATAAGTTTTATTTGCATTTATATTAAATACAAAGTTTTATCACCAAACTTTCAAAGTAATTATTTTGTAAGCATTACAATTTGATTGTCAAGATAATGATCTAGCAACTGCTAATATTAATTATATTGTTTTTTTCTCAGTATAACTGGGAGATTTCGTTTACTTTGTTTACATCAGCAGATGCTGTTAAGAACAATGGGCGACTTCAGTTAAGTAGAAGTGATACGTTGTGGTCAAACAAACTGGGTAGTTAATGTAATGTTTAAAAAAAATTGCATATAATTTTTTAGTTATGTAATATTCATATAATTTTCAACTACATTTTACAGTTTGATCATTATAAAGTTATAAAGTTAAAGTTGCAGGCCATATTATTTTGTCGTTTATAAAAAAAAAATGAGAAGCATAATATTAGAAATATTAGCGCAAATAAAACGTGCTAATTATCTCCCTTTTAATTAAAATAAATTTTCTAAATTTGATTTTAATTATCATTTCTTTATATTTCTTTATATAAAATATAAATCCAGCATTATGGTATTCATTACAATATTTAATTATTAGAGGTAACCTATATAATTAATTTACGTTAACCCGTTGTAAATAAACATTTTCTGCATTAATTGTTTGTCCATTTAACCTTAACGATTTTATCTTTTTAACATTAATAATTACAACAATTGCTATAAAGCTATTTAAAAGTATCTCATATTTATTAAATTAATAAAAACAAAATTTGTTTTAAAATTACTTATATCTATGTTTAATTATAGAAGATGAGCATAGAAACTATTTTAAATGTAATTAGTCTGTATCAATTAATGAGTGCCTTGTTTGAAAATATATTTCTGAAAAAGCTCAACTATCTATCTTAATATATACCTTTATAAAGGGAAGTACATATAGGTGAATGTTTTGAAATTTATTTCGCTCAAGATACATGCAAATCCATTCTATTGGTCTAACAGCGCTTTTTGACCCCGTCCATGTAAATCGTTCAACTCACAGAAATGTGTCGCTCTGTCATTCAGAAACATCGGCTTCAACAGTCAGTTTTCCTCATGAAGAACCGGAAAATGTTGTTGTTTTTTTCATCAATAAAAAACACCTTAACGAGGTCTCTCGCGTGCCTTAGGTTGCCTACGCCTGCTCCAGAGCATCTAACCACCAGCACTGCAAGTAGACATAAAATAAGGAAGCACCTTTTTCATATCGATGGTCCAGAGGTCTAAGGCCACCAAATAGAAGGGCAAAGAGAAGGGGGGGATTTCAGGGCCATGACGGGGTCCAGCCTTTTTTTACTTATCAATCAATATTAGGTACCTTTCTCACCAGGGACACCCTCCAGACCCAGAACTAATTCCTCGTATTTTTTACCTGGAATTAAACCCGAGACCAATAGAGCTGCATTCGATCAAACTGCAAGCTAGACCACAGAGTTCCAGGAATGAAATTTAATACTGGCTGTACACTGAACTATGACAGTTATATTTATTCTAATAAGACAGAAATTATCTTACTAATGTTTGTTTTCTGTATCTTATCTTATATATTACAGACTCTCCTTTTAAAAAGAGGATTATTGCGTCTTAAGCTTATCCCTGGTTTTATTCTAGTCTTGCATTTTGATTAGTGTTTTAAAAGGATGTTAAGTTACTGGTTTTCTTGGTTTGTTTAAGCAACCCATTCCATGCCCAGATGCCACTCGGGAAGAAAGAGTACTTTCTATGCATTTTCTTTTGCATATGGTATAAGAAAAGTGTTTTTGTCTTTACATAGAATACATAGATGAAAAATATCTTTCTTGTAAAGAGACTCGCATATAAAAACGGACACTAATTGGTGTAAATTGTAAATCAACAAAATAATAGTGACAAATTATGTTTGGAATTCTGTGAGTAAAGCTCTTTGAGCTCAAGACTTTGAGAACCACAGAAAGTAACTATAGTCAAAGATTTTGAGAACCACAGAAAGTAACCATTGTCAAAGACTTTGAGAACCACAGAAAGTAACCATTGTCAAAGACTTTGAGAACCACAGAAAGTAACCATTGTCAAAGACTTTGAGAACCACAGAAAGTAACCATAGTCAAAAGAAAACCCATAACCCTTTCCCCCTCCTCTCTTCGTTTTAATTCTAGGATGCCTGACATAGCATCTGGGACGTTTCAGGCACTTCATCAAAGCCCTAGAGATTATTAGCTACTGAAGTAGGCCGGCTGCGTTAGTGATTCATTGCCCAAGACAATTCCTCCCCCCTTCCTAGCAAAAAAGTCTTGGAGATTTCTTGAGCTCCGGCATTAGCTTCTGACGACATGACTTATCTTTCACCGGGAAAAGCCGCGTAATAAACTGGGTGTTTTATGGCTCCGTTTACTTTGTAGTGTAGTGCTGCTGTTATTTTGTGGCTGCTAAATGCAGCGTTTGATAAGGAAGGGGCTAGTCATCTTTATATAGCGTCTTTATTGGAAGTTAAAAGCAAAGAAAAGCAGAACCTATAAACTAGTTTATTAAATGAATAAAGTATGAGAAATATACAATAAAGATAGGTCACGTGACTCAGTGGTAAAATCCTTTTCAATAGCTCATTCAGATTTTCTTTTAACTTAGACTAAGAATATAATAAGATTTCTGCTATTTGATAACTTGAAATATTCAGTTTCGAAATTTCCGATTGCACCCGGTCCTCTAGACTAGGGTTCGGCAACCTAAGGCACGCGTATCAAACAGACCGATTTTCAATGGCACGCGAGAGACCTCCAAGAGGTGTCTTTCATAGTTAAAAAAAACAACATTTTCCGGTTCTTAATTAGGAAAACATACTGTTGAAGCCGATATCTCGGAATAACAGAGCGACACATTTCAGTGAGTTGAACGCATTTACAAGGGCGGTGTCAAACAGCACTTGAACTGTTAGACCACTGGAATGGATTTGCGTATATCTTGACTAAAATCATTTAGTAAAATTTAATTATATGCACTTTTCTTTAGAAGGAATATTAAGATGGATAAATGGGCTTTTTCAAAAGAAAATCGAAACACTCAAAGCGGAGTTTTCTAAACAAAGACAAGGATTTCAAATTCAACTGCTCATTTTTGCACACCACATGAAGCCTAACTTGCTTGATCTTATTTGGTGTAGGTGTTGTTGTTTTTTTAAGTGAAGGGATATTGGCGATTTTAAAACGCAGCCAGTTGATTTTTAAACATTTAAAAAATGGGCATCAAAATGTGCCAATTTGCGGAAAAATCTGGATGGAAACTGCTTAAGAAAGTCTTCTGCAATTCACAACTGCCAGGCATTCGTTCTACTTTCAGCTTTTGGTTCAACTTACACTTGTGAACAGTATTTATTGCACATGAAAGTTGTGTTAAGCATTCAAAGAGGTCACTTACACTTCACTAATAAAAAATCACTAAATATGTATGTGTCATTATAAATTAGCGGAGAGCATTCACGGGACAAGGCACTCAATAAATGTTTGTGTGCTCATCTTCTATAATTAAACATAAATTAAATATAAGTAATTCTAAATTAAATTTTATTTTTAATAAGTTTATAAATATAAGATACTTTTTCATAGAATTATATTATGCAATTGTTGTGATTATTAATGTTTAAAAGATAGACTCCTAAAGGTAAATGGACAAACAATTAATGCAAGAAATGTTTATTTACAACTGTTTAACGTAAATTAATTTTATACCCCTGATAATTAAATCTTGTAATTAATACCATAATGCTGGATTTATATATATAAAGAATAATGAGTCAGTAATATTTGTTATATTACAAAACATAACTTGTTTGGCATCATTATTGAATCAAATTTAGAAACTTATTTTAATTAAAGGGAGATAATAAGCTCGTATTATGTGCGCTAATATTTCTAACATTATGTTTCTTTTTTTTCTTTTATAAAAATTAAATGGTCTGGCCTACAACTTATACCTTCATAATATCCAAACTATAAAAAGTATTTGAAAATTATATAAATATTATAATATGACAAAAAAGTTATATGCACATTTTTCAAACATTACATTAACTACCCAGTTTGTTTGATTACTACTTATCAATTCCGCTCAACTATAATGGCGCCCTTCTCTCTCAAAGGTTAAAGAAATTTAAAACAAAATCTCAGTACAACTCTGAGAATAAAATAAAATAAATGAATGTTAGCAGTTATTAAGTCATCTTGACAACCAAATGTGAACACAATGGTTCATAAATGTGAAAGTTTGGTAATAAAATTTGGCATAAATGCAAATAAAAAGGATAATGATCACAAACACGTTTTTTTAAAATTAAATATGAAGAGCTTAAACAATTTTCTATATTATATATTTCCTTTGCTTTTGACCATGGTCTTGCTACGGAGATAAATTAATTGTCTTATAAAAAATAATAAAACAAGTATTAAAGAGCAGGTTGATTTTCAGGCTGTTGTATACTTTGACAATGATGACAATGCTTTGTATTAACAACATCCTGACAAGTTTAAGAATAAAAATAATAACTTTACGTAATGTTTTATTTTGTCAATTTTGTGCAAACGTTTGATGACAATAAGAATAACACAAATAAATTTACAATGTGCCAGTTTGATGTTATTGTTATAACTTTGATAATAAATTATATTTAATAAAGTTGTAATTCATATAATAACGTGATATTTATATATATATAGAGAGAGTGCATAGAGGTTTAGTTGGACGGAACAATCTAATATCGTATTTCTTTAGCTAGAGAGAGAGAGAGAGAGAGACAGAGAGAGAGAGAGAGAGAGAGAGAAAGAGAGAGAAAGAAAAGAGAGAGAGACTGAGTAGGGAAGGACGGCGGTTGAAATGATTTCATCAGACGATAACTTGTAATGAACATGTAATCAACAGCAGATAATGATAAACAGTTGATGGAAGTAGGAGAAACAAAAATAGAAAGAAAGAGACAGACAGACAGCGGAACATAAAGACTTACAGAATAAGGAATAAATCTTCAATAGACAATAAATGTCTTCAAAATTTTAATCAATAAATCTTATGAAATAAAACTTCGATAAAATATTTTAGACCAGGAACATTTTGAACTATTCTAAAAATCTCTACAATTTGATCCATTCTTCCAGACTTTGAGTCTGGAAAGCTCATTTTGCTGAAAGCTCATTAAGTAATTAAAAGTCCACTCTCTATTATATTTGTAATGACATAAGAGTGCACAGAAGGACGGGGGCAAACATATTATCTCAATTTTAAAGCTTTTCATCGCTACAAAAAAACGCTGATAATAGTCACAATTTACTTAGCACCCTGGACTTGTACACATTTAAGATTTCTAGTAAAGTACACATTTCAGAACACATTGGTCCCTAGGAACAGAGAATTGAATTTCAGTAGTTTCTTGTGGCCGCAAGGAGAATTGTGTGGCCAGCACAACACCCAACGGCCTTTACACTCTCCAACAACAACAAAAATATGTTATAGTCTGACGATAACATTCTAATGGCGAGAATAACGATTGGCATTGTTTATATAGTGTGTCTACCTCTTGATACTGGCGCCAGCCACCATACGTGTAACTTAGGGTTCGGTTTCCGCAGCCACATGCACTGCGGAATTCCCATCGGATCATTAGCGTGATAATTCGCCCGTATACCTGCAATGTCGCTCGGTAGCACAAATCCCATACTTTAGGTATTGGCACCAGGGCGGGGTTGAGGCGGGAACGCTTCGCTCATTGCTTCCTCCCCTTCCCCCCGAGCCTCGGGGGCCTCTGGGCGGTACAATGAGTCTCGGTCACGCAGTAGGGCCTGTCCCCCCTATGCGTTAGCCCACCGGCGTGCTCTTGATGCAAGCGATGTTTGAAAATGTTCTCTTAATGCTCAAAATGAATACCAAGCTATGACGCTCAGCATTGGATATTACGTTTCGTCTCAATATGGTCGATAATGACAAGTACCGCTTTATAGTTCGATCAATTACTTATCAATAATTTCCAGAACAGTCCTTAGTATAAGACCAAAAAAAAAATTAAAGAGAATACACTTTACTATTACACCATCACTTAGTTTAGAAACGTTACAGAGAAGAAAGAGCAATGTAGTATTAATACTAACTTCTAAATGTCACTGATCTTCTTCTTCTTCTTTGTACTGTAAAGTCCCGTTAGACCCGAGAAAAAGTTCACAATTTAAGGGTGATTTGAATGCCTGAAGAGTGCATTGACTCTTCATAATATTTTATATCATACATACAAACAAGAATAATAAATAAATGACGGAGTTTCATAGTTTCTATCTATTTATCCATCTATCTATATATCTATTTATCTATGCATCTAACTATCTTTCTATCTATTTATATATATATCTATTTATCTTTTTATCTATCCATCTATCCATCTATTTATCTATCTATCTATCTATCTATCTATCTATCTATCTATCTATCCATCTATCTTTCTATCTATCTATTTATCTATTTATCTTTTTATCTATTCATCTATTCATCTATTTATCTATCTATCTATCTATTTATCTATCTATCTATCTATCTATCTATCTATCCATCTATCTTTCTATCTATCTATTTATCTATCTATCTTTTTATCTTTTGACTTACAGCTGATACCAATACAAATCTTCGTCTTCGTAATACTCCTTTATTTACCTATATTAACTAAAATATCTAAAAGATGTATATTTTAACTGTCTCCTACATATACTAATAAGCATTGCTGACAGACAAAATGAAATAAAAATAAAAAGCAAACAGCAATGGATATCTCCCAACGCTACAGTTTGAACCATCTGTTTGTAAGAATGGCAGGCCAGACCAATACTCTGAAAATAACTCAGTGTCTAAAGTGGTTCATCGTCTCGGGCTTAGTGGTGGGCTGGGGGGAGGGCGGGGGTCGACAGGGGTAGATGGATGGGGTGAGTAGCCCCGTGGAGATGACCCTTACTGGTTGTCAGAGTGCCATCCAAAGACCAGAGTCAAGAAAATTGGCCCGATCTAGAATTTGACAGAAGTCGCTTGACTGCAAGAGCTTGAAACGGCTGTTGGAAGTGCCTTTTTATGCGTAAGGGTAGAAGTCAATATTTTCACACGTGACTTGAGTAAACATAACTGACTGTTATGACTTAAGGAAAGTTATTGTAATATTTACCCGGAGAATTTAGACATAAAGAAAGTTACTCATTCACGTGTAGTATTATAATGAGACTTGTAGAGTAGATCTCGGATACAAGGCGCTTTATAGTGATACGTGATGAAATTAATATTCGGATTGTCTCTGTATTAGTGTAATAATAACATTCATGTAATAATCATGATCATTTATATGGCGCATTGCTTTATTCATTTGTCTTTATCATGCTTAGTGCGCTCTATTCGCCACAATCTAATTGCAGATGTTGAGCTGGGAAGGCACACAAACACTTGATAAAGAGAAAGGTCTTTACACCATTTTCTTAAGGTATAGTTTTGTCCCAGTCATCATCACCATCATCCTTATCCAGCAGCCGTACTATGATGAAGTAACTATAGAATTGTCTCAGCTGTTCATAATTTTGGTATAAAAAAAGTGTTTGAAAGATTTGGTGATTTTGGGACGCAGATGTCACGTAGGTCTTACAGTACTGAGCAAGGGGATGGTGTATCCAGAGTTCTACTTCAGGGATACAATCCGTGCTGCAGTCCTCTGTAGCCTCTGGAGTCTCTGAATATAGTTTTGAGGCAGCCCTTACAAACAACGGTGACAGTAATCAAGAATAAATTAATAATGCGACAGCGGCATTGGCTGTTCTCTTGTTAATGCCTGGAAGTAGTGTCAATGATGTAGCTTTGTTATTTAAAAAAAGTGATATACACCAGATATCACTACACAACTTACACAACTACGTTATCTACAACTTTATTAAATATAATTAAATATAATATAATAATGAGACTTTTTCATAGGCTTATATTATGCAATTGTTGTGATTATTAATGTTAAAAAAGATAAACTTCTTAAGGTTAAATGAACAAACACTTAATGCAGAAAATGTTTATTTACAACGGCTTAACGTAAATTAATTATATAGGCTACCTCTAATAATTAAATATTGTAATGAATACCATAATGCTGGATTTATATGGAGAAATAATAATTTGAATCAAATTTGGATACTATATTTTAATTAAAGGGAGATAATTAGCACGGTTTATTTGCGCTAATATTTCTAATATTATGTTTCTTATTTTTCTTTTATAAAAGACTAAATAATATGGCCTGCAATTTTAATTTTATAACTTTATAATGATCAAACTTTAAAATGTAGTTGAAAATTATATGAATATTACATGACTAAGAAATTATATGCACATTTTTTAAACATTACATTAACTACCCAGTTTGTATGATTACAAAGTATCACTTCTACTTAAATTTTGTTTTTTTTCCTTTTTCTCCAAGGCCGCGGAGTCGGTAGATAAATGTTCCGACTCCGATTCCTCATTTTTTTTCACTTCCGACTCCGACTCCCCGACTCCTCTGTATTAATATGCGAATGTATTTTGTACATTCCTTGAAGGAAAGAAAGGCAACATACAACTACGTGTCATTACCACAGGACTACTGACTGGAAAGCCAACAGTCTACTGCAGGGGTCGGCAACCTTTTGAGACTGAAGAGCCAAAAGTTACAATTTACACCATTTCCCAGTTTTTAAAGAGCCACTAACATTTTTGTGTCAATATTATAATATTTGATTGAGATTGAGTATATAACTTTGATTTAAAATAAATAGCTTTGAATATGAAATAATATTTATTCATATAAAAACATACAAATATTTCGCACAAAACATATTAAAGTGTTTTAGCTAGGTCTGCTAGAATAATGAAATTAGCAGTGGCGTAGCTAGGGGAGGGGGAGGGGGTGTCAAAATTCGAAAATCCCCCCGGGCCCCTACTTGAGGGGGGCCCCCAAAGGAGTGTTTTTTCTTATGTCATAATGTCGAATGTCAAAATGCAGGGGCCCCTAAAGAGGCCAAGCCCCCCCCCCGGGCCCCCAAATCCCTTGCAACGGCTCTGGAAATTAGTAATCAAATAATGTAACTATGATTATTAAGTAATAGATAGTTACAATAGTTACATGAAAGGGAGCATTGGCCTTGCATGTCTTTTAAAAGTTTGGTTAAATCTGGCTCATAACTTGTTTTCAGTTTCAAGCACGCCTCTAGATTTTTATTTGTTAGTTGGCTTCTTACTTTATTTTTTATTATATCCATAAAAGAGAATGCTTGCTCGCACGAATATGTTGACCCGAAGATCGTCAGCACTACAAATGCCAACTTCTTCACATCACTGTACCATTCTGAAAGACTATTCCATGCCTCAAATATGAATGCCTCAACTCGCGGCATTTCTTTTAGAGCTGTCCAGTTGTGCAGCGCACGTGCATGCTTTTCTGGACCTACAAATCTTCTAACTTGTTCTTGAGTTCTGTGAACTTGCCACTCCACAACTGTATCGTTTTGAAATCCAGCAATATCCTTTGTATTTGTGTTGAGAGGATTTACTTTGAACGCTAGAGTACTTGCGTTTGTTTTTTAATTGCTCAAATCTCTCAGCGAATCCATCCTTCAATTTGTTTATAGCCATGATAAGCCATGCTGAAGTAATTCGCGTCAATAGTTGCATTGGTTTCATCGCGATATTGCTTCAGACTTCTTCGACAAAAAGAATAATTTAATTTCAAAACAAGCCACTTCTTCAAGCAAGGAATGGGCTGGGTTTCCCTTTCCTTGCAGTTTTAGATTTATCCCATTTAGTTTCTTTGTGATATCCAAAATGAAGTTGAATTTTTCAAACCATTTGTCTTCTTTCAATTCGGGATGGACAATACCTTTTTCATTGAAGAATGTTTTAATTTCACTCAAGCAAGGAGCAAAACGTTTCAATACGTTACTTCTGGAAAGCCATCGCACTTTATTGTGCAGAAATAGATCAGAATACTAGCTTTCTTTTTCTTCAAGAAATTCTTTAAACTCGCGCTGGTAGAGTGCTTTTGCCAAAATGCTGTTAATGATCTTCATTACCAAGTTCGTCACCTCAACTATTGGAAATATTTGAGCACAAAGCGCCTCTTGATGAATTATGCAGTGAAACTTTAAAATTTCGTAGCTCATTTATTGCCGAAGAATCGTTGTACCCCATTATGTATTCCTGTCATACTTCTGGCTCCATCAGTTGCTATGGAAAGATTTTCTTTATCTCGATTTCATAGTCTTCCAGGCATTTTTGCACAGCATTTGCTATATCTTCTCCACGAGTTTGTCCTGAGAGCGGCAGCAATTCTAGCATTTATGCTTTTGGACCTTGGGACGACATATACCTTACAAACAGGGTAACTTGTGCCGTGTCTTTTATATCGGAAGACTCTTCATAGAAATTTCAATGTCTTCCACTTGCATGCGTTACATTTGAACACAGTTTAGCAGTTCGATCTTGTACTGTTTTAGCAGACAATGGCAAATCTTTGATTTTCTTCATGATTTCTGTTGTTTTTTTTGAAATCCCGAAACAGTTCTTCAGCTCCACATATAAAACAATCTTTGACATAATCACCATCTGTGAATGGTTTCCCTCATTTTGCAATTGGTAGTGATATTGCAAACCTTGCCAGATTTACATTATTTGAAGATCGCGCCCAATTACTCAGCATAGAAGCTTTTGAAGCTCTTTAACAGCTTTTTTTACGCGCGTCACCGGTTGGATATTTAGCAGCGAATCGGGTATGTTTTGTAGTGAGTGACTCTACAAATTTGACTTCTTATTGTGTGAAAGTTTTTCTTGGCAAATGAGACAAGTCGGAAGGTCGTCTGTGTTGCATATGAACGCAAAAGACTCCGTCCAATGTTGAAACAACGAGAAATAGTTGTTTCTCGTTAACGATTAAATGAGCACACACACAACTGTGCTCAGAGAAAGACTGACTGAAGACTAAACACTACCGTCCGCTGTGTTGCTGGCTAGGTGGTACTAGTGACTAGTGGCTGTCAGTTGTCTGTCTATTCCCTTCTCCACATATTCTCACTTTTCTCTGTAGAGTATTTTTTGCAGTATAATATTTTTTTTAGTTTTGAAAGTAAAATAATATAATTATTAATACTTATTAACTGAAGAGCCACATCTTGACATCGAAAGAGCCGCATGCGGCTCGCGAGCCGCAGGTTGCCGACCCCTGGTCTACTGCATTTAATTTTAAATATTCATGGGCCCCCTAAACTCTTGAGGGCCCCGGTAGGGTGTACCCCCCTCTCGTGGGGCCTTATCAGTAGAGGTGACGATCGGCGACTCCAAGGGGCAAACGGTTAATCCCTTACCAGTGAGAGGCTAGGTTACAGATGGGTGCTGCGTTCCCTGTAACAGCAGAACTAGTGATTTTAAAACTAGTTATCGGTTCTATAAAACCGGTTTAAGACCGGATTTCGGTTCCCCCTCCCCCCGCGCAATGTCACAAGTCACATGCCGGATCAGCCAAATGTGCGTAGTTTTGTAGGCATTTTTAAAAATACTTCAAACTTAATTAGTGTTTGCGGGGCATTCAAGGGGTTGATTTGTGTGAATACAATATGATATTGTACTCTTTACCATAAAATTCTTTAGAACTAAAAAAATCTGGGCTAATTGATTAAAACCGATAATAGCTTTCAATTTTTTAATAGTGATAATCAAATTACCTATTATTGTTGACCATAATATTAAGAAGCAAATGAAGAGGCATATATTTATGGTAACTTGTAAAAAAATGTGTTGAAAGAGAATCAAAAGAATGTGTATTTAATAGTGCCGTTAATAATAAAGCACAGACGCGGTGTTTTGAAAATCAAAACCGGTTTTCGGTTTCAAAACCGGAATCCGGTATTCCGGTTTTCGTTTAACATCTTTAAGCAGAACACAGCACTATGAAAAGTATAAATATTGCCACCAGGGCCGTATTGTGGGGCCCTGTTCCCAAATTTATGTGGGGGCCGTGTTCCCAAATGTATGTGGGGCCCCTCGTGGTCTCGCCCTGCCTTCCACATAGGGCCTACCTCAGAAAAGGGCCGTTAATTCATATTGCATTCTGTAAAATCATACATTTTATGTTGCACGTAGCTTGGTTGAACTGGAGCGCTTTCAATTGTATGGGAATAAATGGATTTTATTTTACATTTTCAACGAAATATGGGAATGTCACTCAAACATTTCTTTTTGGGATAGGGGGGGGCCCCTTTTGTGTGGAACATGCCTAAATACGCCACTGATTGCCGCGCCTAATTGTGCGTTGCGTGCGTAGCGCATTTATAAGTCGTAAGGCGGCATTTTTTGTAGCCTATTGAACGCAAATTACATTATGGAAAGAATCATAAATGTGTAAAAGCCTCTCTAGGCCTCTTATAAAGGTATGCTTGTACACTAGTAGATTAATTAAGATGCGTTTTATTTAGGACCTATGGCCAAGGCCTATAGCCTACTAAGGCAGTGTTTAGCATTCCGAGAAAACCGCGCGTGCCATGTCACAGCATTTGAAATCATTACAAACAATGTGAATGGTAATTAGTAATTTGGGCACTTGTATAGCGTCATCAATACCAGCGCCGTGCAGTCTATATGATGTTCAGTCTAATGGCGTATTTCAAATTAGTTCAAAAGACTTTTTTTGTGTTGACCCGCTATAGTATGACAATAGAGGAAGAAACAGATATTTTACTTTCTCATATTACTAATTTCTGTAGGCATATTGATCCGTTGTTTAAAATAAATGAAGCCATGTCTTTTTCCAATCTAAATTTAGTAGGAATCGGAGTCAGTGCATTATTTGCCGACTCCGACTCCAGGTACCCAAATTTCCTCCGACTCCGACTCCTCGACTCCGACTCCACAGCCCTGCTTTTCTTGATGCAAAAACAATAAACAAAATCTCTGACAACGAAATTGTTATGCTTACAAAATAATAACCATTCATGTGAAAGTTTCATCATACAATTTTGTATTTGATGTAAATGCAAATTAAAAGGATGATAATGAAAACACGTTATTTTTTTAAATTACATATAAAACGCTTTGGTTTTAAAGGTTGTTATCGCAGGGGATGGTAGTGGGGATAAGCTCCCACTTCCTATTTAATGCTCCCATTGGCATGCGTCTCAAATAGCCTCTGACAACCAAGTCCAGCTCCTGGCCTTCCCTGTGGCTTAGCTACTAAGTCCGGCAAAACCGTTTCTACTGACAGGTGACAGGTGAAGGGGCATAGGCGTTCCACTGGCGCCTCAAAACCAGTCGCTTCGGGCAGATGGGGCTCGTTAACCTTGTATGGTAGCCAATCTAGGAGAAGGATACTCTGACTCCAAACCTCCGCTGCCTTGCGGCTTACCCCTTCACGGAAAAGGCTAAGGAGGAAACCCTGACGAAAAATCAGGAGCTGGAGTCCCTAAGGCGGTTTGACTTTGTATCGTCATCACCGGCAACTCCTGCGGCGCATCTGAAGCTAAGATGTATCGACTTTGTCGCTCTCTTGGATCCGTCAGCCACAAGGAGAGGGTGGGCCTGCTGCATGGGCGCCAGCTGGCTCTCCTCATTATTTCGCCCAGGCTCTGTAACTCAACTGGAGTGGACACTCCATCGCAAGATGCCGACCCAACACGGGAGGGGGCAGTTACCGGTTATAGCTCGCCCGATTGGCGAAGGATACGAGCGCCAGGGGTCCCCTTCGACGGTGGGAGAGGTCATCGTACCTCATTGGATGGCTACCGCTCGCCTCAAGCTGGGCAAACCCCCCAGTCAGTTAAGTGCCGTCTCGTCCTTACCCGCCTGCAGGCCCTCGCTTCACGCATCTACCCAGAGTCACAGTGTGGTTTCAGGGCTGGTCGATCAACAGTGGACATGATCTTCTCACTACGCCAGCTCCAAAAGAAGTGTCAGGAATAGCAGATGCCACTCTAATTAGCCTTCATCGACCTCACGAAGGCATTTGATCTGGTCAGTCGAGGCGGACTATTCAGCTTGCTGCAGAAGATTGGATGTCCCCCACACCTGCTTGCGGAGGTCAGGTCCTTCCACGACAACATGCACAGCACTGTTTGCTACAATGGCGCAACCTCCAAAGAATTCCCAGTCAGCAGCGGAGTAAAGCAGAGATGCGACCTCGAGCCTACACTCTTCGGCATCTGTTTCTCTATGCTCCCCCAACACGCCTTCAAGGACTGCAGTGAGTGTGTCTTCATTTGCACCAGGTCTGATGGCAAGCTCTACAACATAGCGCGTCTTCGTGCCAACACTGAAGTCACAAAGGTCCTCATCCGCGAGACGCTCTTCGCTGATGACGCAGACTTGACATCACACACCGAAGACGGACTCCAGCAGCTTGTCACCTGCTTCTCCCATGCATGCAAGGAGTTTAGCCTGACTGTAAGCCTGAAAAAGACTAACCTTTTGGCTCAGGGCACAGAGACCCCTCAAAACATTGTTTTCGATGGACACACCTTGGAGGTTGTCGAGAACTTCACCTACCTTGGGTCCACTATCTCGAGTTCGCAGTCCATCGTGTCGGAGATTAAAAGCAGGATCGCCAAGGCAGCCACAGTCACGGCCCAACTGAAACAGCGAGTGTGGGACAACTCCAGCCTCACCGAGAGGACCAGACTTCGCGTCGACCATGCCTGTGTACTCAGCACTCTCCTGTATGGCTGTGAGTCATGGACCACCTACGCGAGGCATGAAAGGAAGCTCAACAGCTTCCACGTGAGGTGCCTACGGCGCATACTGCAGATCCAGTGGCAGGATAGGGTCTCCAATACAGAACATGATAAGCCTTCATGCTGTGCTCAGCGAGAAACGCCTCAGGTGGCTCGGCCACGTAAAGAGAATGAATGCAGGCCACATCCCCAAAGACCTCCTCTACGGAGAACTGTTCGAAGGTCATAGGCAGACAGGGCGCCCAAAACTGCGATTCAAGGACTTATGCAAAAGGGACTTGATCCAGAGCTCCATTGACCTCGACACATGGGAATTTCAATCTGCTGACCGACCAACCTGGAGACTCGCAGTCAGGCGTGGCACATCCTGCGCAGAAACTGGGCGCAATGAGACTGCCATCCAGAAAAGAGCGAGACGGAAACACCTACTACAACAGCGATCCGCCTTCAAATGCCTCAAATGCGGCAGGCATTGCTACTCCCGAGTTGGTCTGCATAGCCATTCTCGGCGGTGCAGTTGGACACCTCACCTATGAAGCTACCATCGTCTCTCGAGACAGACAGATGCCGACGTAGTATAAAACGCTTTAACGATTTTCTCTCTATATATTTTCTTTGCTTTTGGCCTTGGTCTTGCTAAGGAAATTAATTGTCATAAAAAAAACAATAAAACAAGTATGATAGATCAGGTTGACTTTGAGGCTGTTGGCACGCTGAATGATTTATAAATCCTAGTTTGGCATACCATTAGCAAAAGGTTGCCGACCCCTGCTCTGGAGAAATGACCGTCTGCAGGTCAAAGATACTGCTTAGTTGGTCAAAGTGCCACCCTTCCCTACATATTGAGTCACCAACTAGTCGCATATTATGATTTCCAAAAGCCTGATATTCTGGGATTTTAATAAGTTCTATTTAAATCCAATCCCATGAAGAGTACATTTTACATTAAAGGAGAACTGTAACTCAAAATAATCTTACCATGTTTTCAATAATATCTTACGAAGATATTCTCCGCAGAATGTGTGTTCGTAGCCGTGATCACTCAAGGTGTAACAACCGAAGGTCACATTTTTACTTGAGATAATACGAACTGTTCTTTATCTAGGCCAGTAATCACGACTGAGTTTATGAATAAAAACCGTCCATTTATTTAGTTATTATACTTAACTTATGGAGCTCTGATCCATAGGGCCGGTGAAGCAGCGTTCACGAGTTTCTGTGGCCACGGCATATTATTAGGGGATTGTGTGGCCAGCATGCCTTTACTTTCCCCCAACTAAGGGTCAGGTACCCATCAGAGCTGGGTGGACTCAGGGAAAAAAATCCTAGCCTTCACCAGGATTCGAACCCAGGACCCTTCGGTGCGCCAGCTGAACACGCTGCCGGTCGGCCACCGTGCCCATATTGATCAATTCGGCCCGACGGAATACTTGACTTTACTTTTTATGGAAATCTGGTACTGCATTTGCAGGTACGCCCCGGGATTGGAAACAATGTTCCGCGGAATATACGATTTCCCCGCCGCGGTCAATCGTGGACCCGTCACCCTACTGACCACTCGCCCAGATAAAGAAGAGATAACTTTTGTTCCATAACTCAAGCGACGTATGTCTGTAGCATTCTATTGTGCCCTCCTATGTGTGATACAGGCAATAAACCAAAAGTTCTGCTGGCAACACCTTTTGTCCCAGTGTGACTTCTTGACCTCCTGAAATGAACAAAGAAGTTTGCCGACCCCTAGACTAGAGACATATCCAGTCTACAAGTTACAAGTTACAACCACTTTGATAGTTGTTGTTTTTTTAAATCATAACTGCTTCTTAACCCTTACAGTCCCGGGCGCGTATATAGCGGAACTGAAGGCAGCATAGATAGAAGTAGGTCGGTACGGGAAGGGTTAATAACATATGCAATTAATAAATATGGCATTGTTTTCAACTTACTTTTGAGAAAAAAAACTATAAAATCAGTATAAATTTAAATACCAAGTGACTATATCAAAGATACTAAATATATGCCTTGTAAATTTCGACTATAACACTCCCCTAGTAAAATAGGCTACTCTTCAGATCCAACTGATCATAGGGCTGGTGAAGCAGCGTTCATCAGTTTCTGTGGCCACGGCATACTAGGTGATAGTGTGGCCAGAAAATTGCCCAGCCACCTCTACTTTACCCTCAGGTACCTCAAGTCCCAGGAAAACAAATCCTAGTCTGCACCAGGATTCGAACCCAGAACCTTCGGATCGCCAGTCTAACGCGCTGCGGCCACAGTGCTCCATATAACACTCCCCTACCATCATTTTATATAGGCACGGTGGTGGAGCACGTTCGGTTGGCGTATCGAAGGTTCTGGGTTCAAATTCTATTGAAGGCTAGGATTTGTGCCCGGGGACTGGAGCGTGTCCCTGAATCTAACCAACTCTGATGGGTACCGACATTAGTTGTGGTTAAGTGTGGATTGTGCTGGCCACACAATCTATAGGCCTAAGTAAAATAACAAGCAGGCACACTATCACATCAAAAACAACGCTATCATATTACAAACATCACTTCATAAACTTATGTTTAACAGTGTTAAGTGTTAAATTTAAAATTAATAGTGAAACACACTTAACACACTGTAACATTATTATACTGTATATTATAGAAATACACGTTTAACAAAGACATTTTTTCCACATTGTTATGAACCTATATTGATCGTCAAAAAATTAATGCCCAGGGAAATTCGCTGTTGTATAATATCTGTATCATAGCAAAAAAGAAAATAATCAATATTAACATTATATCTAATTATAATAATAGTCGGAGATATGCCCGTCAAAATGACGGAGAAACGAATGATTACAATTATTTCAACTTTAGCGGACAAGTCACAATAATGAAAATACTTCAATCTCCATTCGACTTTTTCTTTCTTCTCCTCACTCTTTCTTTCGTATTTATTTTAGAGTTGGCAAGAGTAACGTGACTAGAGTTTGTATAGCAAAGTTGGCAACTCATTTACCACCGTCATTCTACTACCCTTACTGCATTCAGGACAGAGACGTCCTTGTTGACATCCGTGATGTCTATGCTGCCAATAGTGCGTTTTTTTCTATTTGTACTGAATGAAATATTTGAAGGTTTCGATTCTTTTCTTTTGTTTGGATATAGCGTTGTGATAAGATGGCATCGGTAGTCATGTTTATGAGACCAGTGGCAAGACGATCAGGATTTGCCGGTGTCTGTGTGCTGAATGTGTGTTGTGAGGGTTGGTACAGACATGTTAATGGACAGATGGTAGATAGTTATAGTAAAGTGGCAACGGGGGTCACAATACTAACTATGATAATCATTCTATAGACCAGGGGTCGGGAACCTATGGCTCGCGAGCCAGATGTGGCTCTATTGATGGCTGCATGTGGCTCGCAGACAAATGTTTGATTATTAAAAAAATGTTTCGTTAGACTCCTTTGATCTAGATTCTAGATATTAATTGCATGTTAATATTTCATTCTACAAATGAGCTAAAGTCTACAGCAGCTCATCATCACAAAAGGTCAAGGTGATAAACTCCGCTGACCTAAAAGACAGAAAAATAGCAACCCTGCATTCATTGTAATTAAAGGGAAATAACTCTTGCAGATATTTACTTACTTTTTTAGTTTTAAACATAATGTATGGCTCTCACAGAATTACTTTTCAAAATGTGTGGTATCAATGGCTCTCTCAGACAAAAAAAAAGGTTCCCGACTCTTGCTATAGAGAATAAAAAGGAGGCAGAGTTACAAAAGATGTAAGGAGAGTTATGGGACAAAGAGAGAAAGAGACGGATGTGGAGAGAAAGATACAAGTATTACGTATCAATTAAATTTTTTAGAATGGCTCGTTAAACGTAATAAAGAGAAGAGTGTTATAACAGAAACCCCCAAAAGAATATAAACTAAATTTATACTCTTTAAATAAAATAAGCAAATAAAACGCAACGCAAAACAAAAATACTCTAAAGTCAAGAGTTAAGATTAACAAAATACTTTTGTTATTTAATACAGAAATAAGATAATTACGATATATAATTACAAAGTACAAAAGAAAATACAAATTTAAACTCTAAAATATAATACACAAGAAAATTCTAATACAAATTGACAAACTATAATACCAAAGAGAATCTAATACAAATTACTACTTACACAAGATACACTACGTAGAAAGAAAGGTTGGAAGCGCACACAGAAACAAACATACCGAAGACCGGTCGACCCAAGACTTGTACCAAGACTGACCAGAAACACAACACACTGTGTCAATAGAAAAAATAACCTCGTGCTCAAGCGAGGGAAACCGGGTTATCGGCACATACAATACAGAAAGAAAAATAATAATAATTAAAAAACAAACATTCTTAAGCGTGCGGTCAAGCGTGACCAACACAGTTGAAAGAAAGGGAGACAAAACCATACTGGGTGCAGGGGAGATAAAAAGAAATCAGCACACTCCAGTACACACAGGGGACAACAAAAAATGACGAAAATTAGGGAACGTAACACAAGAAATAAGTTTGTGGGTTGTTGTTCGTCCGTCGTAATCGACGATGACCATTTTTGTCGTCCTATGAAGTATGGGGTGTGGCTGTGCGGTGGGTTTTCATGTGGCTAAAGAGGCCTATCCTTGCGCGGAAGGTACGACTGCAAACCGTACAGGGCAAGGTCAGAGCGTCGACAATGGGCTCTAGGGCAAGATCTTTCCTGGCTTGTCTCTTGGACTCAGCTGCTCTCTGTTTTTGCTCTTCGCAAAGAGCTGCTCCTTCATGGACCGCTGAGCGCCATGAGGCACGGTCTTTGGCTGTCACCTCCCAGGAGTCCTCTTTAATGGAAAACGCCTTGAGTGATGCCTTGAGGGTGTCTTTATAACGCTTTTTGGACCTCCGCGAGCTCGCTGACCGTTTTTTAGCTCGCCATAGAAGAGCCTCTTTGGAAGACGGCAGTCAGGCATGCGTATAACATGCCCAGCCCAGCGAAGTTGAGACTGCATCAGACTTGTGTGGATACTTGGGAGTCCTGCCCTGGCGAGTACCTCAAAGTCTGGAATTTTGTCCTGCCATTTGATATTTAGGATTTTTCTCAGGCTTTTTGTGTGAAAGTGATTCAGGAGCTTAGCATGTCGTTGATAAACAGTCCAAGTCTCACATGCATATAGTAAAGTAGGGAGCACGACTGCTCTGTAGACTTTTATTTTGGTTTGGGTGCTAATGCCCCTTCTGTTCCAAACATTTTTGTACAGACTTCCTAAGGTTGCACTGGCTTTTGAGATACGGAGGTTTACTTCATCATCAATGACAACACCCTGAGACAGTGTACTACCAAGGTACGTAAAGCGGTTTACTGTGTTGATTTTTTCACCATTGATACTGATGTTTGGCTCGACGTAGGGCTTACCGGGGGCTGGTTGGTACAGGACTTCTGTCTTCTTAGTGCTGATGGTAAGTCCAAAGTTTGAGCATGCACTGGAAAATTTTTCAACAATGTGTTTCAGATCAGCTTCAGAGCCGGCATTGAGAGCGCAGTCGTCGGCAAATAGTAAGTCATGAATGGTGTCAGACCTGACCTTTGTTTTTGCTTTGAGTCTCCTAAGGTTGAACAGCCCGCCATCAGTGCGGTACCTAATGTCTACACCCTCAGGTCCATCCCTAAATGCATCACTGAGCATGGCTGTAAACATTAGACTGAACAGTGTTGGAGCCAGAACGCATCCCTGCTTGACGCCATTTGTCACTGGGAAGGGTTCAGACATCTCTCCGTTGTCATGGACACGGGCCTGCATACCGTCATGAAACTGCCTTACCATAGCTATGAACTTTCTTGGGCAGCCGAACTTTGCCATGATTTTCCACAGGCCATCTCTGCTGACTGAGTCAAAGGCCTTGGTCAGATCGATAAAAATTGAATACAGGTCTAAGTTCGGCTCTTGGCACTTCTTTTGGAGCTGTCTAGCTGCGAATACCATGTCGATCGTGCCGCGCTCCTTGCGGAAGCCGCACAGGCTTTCTGGTAGTAGACCTTGCTCCAGATGTACATTTAAGCGATTAAGTAGAATTCTAGCCAGGATCTTGCCAGCAATGGACAACAGTGAAATTCCGCGGCGGTTGTCACAGGCCTGTCGGTTTCCTTTGCGTTTGTAGAGGTGAATTATGGAAGCATCTTTGAGGTTCTGTGGTACCGTTTCTGTCTCCCATATGGTCTGAAGTAGGCAAAGCAGTTTGCCTGTCAGCACAGGACCACCCTCTTTATAGATCTCAGCAGGAACCATATCGGGGCCAGGAGCTTTCCCATTTGACATTTGTCGGATGGCTGCCATTAGCTCGTTCATAGTTGGGACAGCTTCAAGTGTGTTATTTACGGGGACTTGTATTAACCTTTCGATGGCTTCGTGGCCCACAAAAGAGGGTGTGTTTGTGGGTTACTTTATGTGGGTTTTGTATAGAAATAGTAAAAGGTTCTTTCCGAACTTGTCAGCTAAAAATGTTCTATATAATGGTTGCTTCTGAGCTATGTCGGACAAAAAAAAAATAAAGAAGATTTTATCTGCAAAACAGCAGAGTTGGTCACTTTTAGGCGAAATTATGGAATAGCAAGGTTGTTGCGGCGTAGGATGGGGGGGGGGGGGGCTTGTTGCATCAATAGGATTTATGGATAAAATATTTCGCTCATAGATTATATAAGGTTACGAGAAGATAATGTAGGTTTAATTGCGATATTATGGGATTGGAATTCTGTAAGTCTCGGTTTAGAATGCAGGTAAAAGATAACTGCTATTAGTTTGGGAGAAATTATAGGGTGTTTGCAATCGCGCTGGCAACACGATCTTCTGGTGTGGCGTGGTCAGTGATACTGATGACAGCTGCATTCCTATTGACTTGCGTGGCCTGAAAGGGTTAATTTTGTTGTCCAGATAGCGCCACCACATCGCAAGGTAAAAGTATCCCGTCGGACCGAATCGATCCATAGGGCCGGTGACGCAGCGTTAACCAGTATCTGTGGCCAAGGTATACTATGGGGATTGTGTGGCCAGCACAATGCCCAGTCGCCTTTGCTTCAAACCAACTAAAGTCAGGTGTCCCTCAGAGCTGGGTATACCCAAGGACAGCTACAAACACTTCCTAGCCTTCACCAGGATTCGAACCCAAGACCTTCTGTATGCCTGTCGAACTCACTGCCAACATGCTACTACATTCCAATGTAGGTTATGAATTTTTCAAATAGATGATAATAGTGGCTTCGTCTTGATGGCCACACACTGCCCTAGTAGGATACGGCCACATATACAGTTGGTCTCCACGCTACATCTACTCAAAGGAGCGAACAGAAAGTATCTAATGTGATATAAATAACTAATATACATCTCATTATACGGCAATTATACTCTTTTTTTTTTCATGTATTTGTTCAGTTATTGAGGGCTTTAGGGACAATATTGGAATCTGTATTTAGTTTGGCGTACAGTTAACGGATTTGCACCTCCAGCCCATCCCCACTTATCTCACAATCGTTATTTATACTAATTTAATTATCTTAGAACACTGCGACGTTCACTGAAGACAACGTATTCTCGCTACTTGTTATATGGGTGTGTGTGTGTGTGCCTGTGTGTGTTTGTGGGGGGGGGGGATTCCCCATAGAATTCTCTCTCTGTAAATAGAAATAGGCAGAAACTAACGAGAATTAATTACAACGAACTGGCCGATCTATTCTCTCGCTTCTTGCCCCAATCAACAGTGCTTCCTGATATATAGTGGTTTTTTTTTTACAGTATATTTGTTGAAAAGGCGTTTAATGTACAAGTATAGAGCTATGTAAAGACTTTCGTTCATGGTAATATATTCAGGAAGCTAGGGTCAATGTCATGACCTTGGACGATTCAAGATGTACGTCTCTTCTTATTCTTTAGTTCGGTCAAAGGCCGAACCCATCACCCCCCCCCCCCCACACACACACACACTTTTCCCCGAGTGCTACAAGATGTGTTTATCCTTGGGTACTGACAAGAACTTCCGATTGTGGGCCCGATCGTGGCTAAGAATTGTAGTAAAATCCTTTTGTTTGTTATCGAAGTGTAATCAAAGATTATAATAAGATGGACCGCTTGCTTTGATATTTCTGCTATTTGATGACTTGATTGACTTTTTTTCGGAATTCCCGATTCCCAGTTGGAATCGTATTCTTCCGGTTTATTTAATCGCTATGATTTAATTTTATTCATGGAAAGTTATGTATAAGCAAAGACTATAATAAGGAGGGCAGCTGGCTCTATTTATAGAGCTGAATAGTTAGTTTGCGCATGCGCGGCCGCCGATTTACACTCAAGTCCCCCCACCCACTGTCCCTAAATAAATAAAAAATCCTTAGTTTTGTAAAAATATGTAATCCCCCCCCCCCCCCCGCCCTTTTTACAGTTTCGCCATTAGTAAAGGTTTACTTTGCAATACATACGATGCAACGTAAAGAATCCTATAGGACAAGTGAAGCAGCGTTCACCATTCTGTGGATTCGACATAATAGGTGATCTTAGCCTATATATTACAGACGCTCCGTCTATAAAGAAGATTATTGCGTCCTTTATTGCGATTGTGTGGCCAGCACTATGCACAGCCACCTTTACTTCGGTACACCAGCCACTCGGCCACCATACGACGCGCACGAGTTATTTTTATTTTTAAAGACTATAATAAGATAGACCGCTTGCTCTATGTTTAGACCTTAAGTGTTGTTTTTTTCCGTGCGCAGCCAATAGCGCTGTCCAAAATAACTCCTAAATGTATCTCAAGTTTTCCGCTGTATACAGCTTTCGATTTTAATGTTAACTTACTAAACCGGAGGTCACGAGGACAGGGTACGATCGGGAATTTCGAAACATAGTTTTTCCAGTTATCAAATAGCAGAAATGTCGCAGCAAGCTGTCCATCATATTATAGTCTTCAGTTAAACCAACCTGTCTTACAGAAGCCTATCTTAATGGAAAGCATATATACATATATGTATCGTTAATCTAATATTTAAGGGGAAGGGGCAAGTTGGAAGAAAGAGAGAGAGAGAAAGAAAGAGAAACAGATACAAATTCAGGATCCATGTAAGACATTTTAGTGTTTCATATGTGTGGATTTTGACGTGTTTTTTTTAATGCTAAACATATTAATCTGTTGATCATTATATATTACCTCTCTTCAACAGTAACTACTCGTTCCATGTTATTCTTCTCCTCACACAAGCCATCGTGCCATGGGGAGGGTGGGAGAGGGGACTGTGGAGGCGAGGGAGGGAGAGGGGACTGTGGAGGCGGGGGAGGGGTAAAGATGGAGGGAGAGAAAAACAGGGAATGTCCCCTGACTAAAATAGTGCTCATTACGACGGTGCTCTGTAAAGAAGATGGCCGCCAGCGGGAGGGTTTCCATGGATCGTTCCCTGCATCGAACTGAGCTGTCAGATGGTTTGACTTTATTTCACCAGTGTTTCTGTTGGAACAAGAAACCCAATGTTTTGCTCTCATTTACACCCAGAAAACATTATCGCCTCCCTCTTTCTCCCAGAAAAATGTAAAAGAACGATGGTTGGGGTGGAAGGGGGTGGGGTATAAGACGGGTTTGGGCAAATCGTTTGACCGATTGACCGCCCAGAATAAAGACAGAGAAGTGAGGATTTAGGGTAACTCTTCCCAGCTAGTTGACGTCCAGATAATTACAATGAAGGGTCGGGGCTAGGAGCAGGGAGAAATAGGGCGCAATGTGAATAGAGTAATGACAGATGCCAAAACAGGAAGGGCGCCGCAATTCATACACTCCCTAAGATATTTGGCTTTTTTTTTTGTTGTTGTTATTATAATTGTGAAAATTTTAAAGATAATAGATTTCATATAGCTACATATATGTATTCTGTAAAGATGATTATTATGTCCTCAGCCCAAAACCTCCTGCGGGGTGGCAGAAATTGGACTCGCGGTAGGGCAAGTACCCTGTGTTCTCATGTGTAATAGACCAGGGATCGGCAACCTACGTCACGCGTGCCAGACTTGACCTTTAGGGCGATTTTAGAGGCACGCGGAAGACCCCCCAAAGAAAGCAATTTGAGTCTTTGCTACAAGAAATTGTTTAGTGGCGCATGGTGAATTTTAGGATGTTGGCACACCGAATGAATTAGAAATTCTACTTCGGCACACTATTATCAAAAGGTTGCCGACGCCTGTAATAGACTATCTGTCTTTGTCTTTCTGGGATTAGTTTAAACAGGCGCGACAGCTAATTCCCAGAATAGATTAGCAACTATCCAAATCAATAATAAACTCAAGAATTATACTTGATCAAAGCATACTAGACTTTTATGAAAGC
Organism: Anisus vortex; assembly: GCA_949126835.1. Lineage (NCBI taxonomy): Eukaryota > Metazoa > Mollusca > Gastropoda > Planorbidae > Anisus > Anisus vortex. The sequence continues at coordinate 10,190,544 of OX421493.1, forward strand.
ATGCAAAATAACAATAAAAGAAAGTTATATAGTGCCCTTAAATGTAAATAATTTGATTTGAAAAATATTCCATCCTTTTTAAACAAATTACCCTTCAAAGAAGCTTTATATATATTAAAAATAAGAACCAGCGATAGCATCTTCCCTGTTGAGTCGGGTCGCCACACCGGAATAAACTATAATTCAAGAACTTGTCCCTTTTGCGTAAAATATATTGGAGATGCAGATCACTATTAACTAGAATGTGAACACTTCAGCAGTCAACGTATCATGTATATAAAAAAGTATTACAATAACAAACCTAATGTAGAAAAAAAAAGTCTGAACTACTGAACTCTAGATCTTTAAAACAACTAAAAAAAATTAAGTAAACTATTTGTAAAGTAGGCCTGTATTTCCTGTACTAACTCTTCTGCGCATACGTAGTATAATAGCTGTAAAAAATAGTTTGTATCAACCAGCCCCTGTATAATCTTGCCCCTCTCTCCCCTACTATGACTGCTTTAAAAAAATTAAAGATAACATAGTTAAAAAAAAGAAATAATCTAGTTGAGTTCCTGTTTTGTATCGTTTTGATTTTGGAGAATATAATTGAAAGGATGAAATTTGAATAGTCGCGAACAGACAATAGCCAGTGAATAAACGCCCACCATTTTAAAGGTCATTGGCACACACAATTAATAAATCCAACAAATGGCACTCCAAACATCAAACTTTCACCATTAAAGATATTGAAAATCTTCATTATTATACATTATTATAAAGTTGAAAAAAAATCGGTTATTTCAACTTACAACGCAACAAAATAGGCATTCATTTTATACAGGCATTCACTTTATACAGGCATTCGCTTAAAACCAGGCATTCACGTTATACAGTAACAATAATATAAAGCCCAGCTTGTCAGCCAATCTGTGGATCAATACCGTTAGCCAAAACTTGAGGGCTAGTTGCCCCTCGGTTGCCCCCCTCAGCCGCTAATGATGGGGCATTCATTCAAAGTTGCCATGTTAACAAGCACAAAGGCCACATGCAGGTCACTGCTCGTTATCTCGGTGTAAGCTTTTTTTTCTTCTTCATTGCTTTATTTCTGGATCATTCGATTTTATTCTTTCAATCATTTCAACGTTTTTCTTTTTTGAAGAATATTTGTGTCTTTCTCTCAACCTTTCCATCTATCTCATATTAAATTTGAATTGTGGTATTAGAAAAACATTAGTGAACTTTCATGCAGGCAAATCATTTATTTTATATGTATATATTTAATTATATATTAATTTATCTTTATGGTTTTATAAATGTTATAAATAGAATATATAGTTTATATATAGTTTTATACAAAGATGTAGACAGGCACACGGATGTACGGACAGACTAATGAAAAGACAGATAGAAAGATACATATGTAGTTAGATAGATAGACAGACATATAGATAGATATATAGATGGGTAAAGTAAAGTATCCCGTCGGACCAAATTGATCCATAGGGCCGGTGAAGCAGCGTTCACCAGTTTCCGTGGCCACGGCATACTGGGTGATTGTGTGGCCAGCACTATGCACAGCCGCCTTTACTTTGCCCTAACTACGGTCAGGTAGCCATCAGGGCTGGGTAGTCTCAGGGACACCCTCAAATCCTGGGAAAAAATCCTAGTCTTCATCAGGATTTGATCGCCAGACAAACGCGCTGCCGCTCGACTACTGTGCCCCATATATAGATGGGTAGGTAGGTAGTATATATGTATGTATTTATGTATGTGTGTATGTAGAAGGTAGGTAGGTAGGCAAGTAGGTAAGTGGGTATGTCGGTCGATCGGTAGGTAGGTATGTAGGTAGGTAGATATGTAGATAGGCAGATAGATAGAATGATAGATATAGCTTTTAACGGAAATCATTAAGTCCTAGCTGAACATTTCTGTGTTCCTCACCAGATAGGTAGATGGATTACATTAGATAAGATGGATTGATTAAAGGGTTGATGGATGGAGGGATGGATTGATGGATAGATTGGTGGATTGATGGGTGGATAGTAGATAGCAGATAGGTGAGTTCGTGGAAAGATGGATAGATAAACAGATGAGTCTGAGATGAGTGGGTGTATAGATTGATGTATAGATACATAAATAAAAATCACTTAGCCTTAGCTAAACCTAAACTTATATTCCTGTGTTTCCTCCCCCGACTAGCACCCCTCGCCCACACCCCGACCCTATTATCCACCCGCTATACTCCATAACTTAAGAGACCTATTTTTCCTTCTCTTCTGACATGCCAAAAAACAAACAAACGAAAATCTAACTCCCGTGAGACGTTTTGCGATGGACACCAATATGGCCGACCCCTTCACCCCCCCCCAAAAAAAAAACAACACGTGACCCTCCCACGTGACGCGACCTAAGCTGTTCTTTTTTTTTCTTTCTTCCTCCGTTCACTGTTGCAGTGCTTCATTATTACAAAAGACTTTCAATTACAACTAGAGTTGCCAGACGTGTGGCAAATGGAGGACATGTCCTCCTTTTTAGCCCTGTGTCCTCCGTCCGGCAGGCAAAGCCAAAAACCCTTAAAATGTCCGGCTTTTGAACGCCAAAGGTTTTAAAAATCCTTATTGCACTTTTTATTTTCTTATTTACTGTCAATAAGTGGCTGGGTCGAGTAAAGCATAACACTGGAGTTTTTAGTAAATGTAATGAATTAGATTGTGTTATCTAATGCAGTGTTAGGTTAATAATTGCAGTGGAGTTTTTTTTTTCTGCATCCCTGGACACAATGGTAATGTGAAAAGAGTGTTCTCATTGATAAACGCTCAATGGACAAAGAAACAGATTCTCAGTTAACTCAGGGCATCATTCTTACAAAGTATAACTTGAAAAATCTCACATGTAGCCTAAACAGTTTTATACATTTGTGCTTGCTAACGAGGATATTGTGCAAAAAGTTGGCTCGTCAGAGAAATATGCTGTATAATTAAGAAAGATGATAATGTATTAGATCTAACTGTAGAAATGACTGTTTAATTTTCCAACAATATGGTGCAAAAAGTTGGCTCGTCAGAGCAATATGCTATATAATTAAGAAAGATGATAATGTATTAATTGTAGAAATGACTGTTTAATTTTCCAACAATATAGTAGGCCTATTGTTGCATTTTGGAAAAGAAAGTCAATGGGCCGTATTGCTGCTAAGAGTTAATACCCTTGCCCCTTATACAAGTAAAACTTATATGACTGACTTGTAAAAGGGGCAAGGGTGTTAACTCTCAGCAGCAATACGGCCCATTGAATTCATATTTAATTTTTTTACAATACTTTTTTGGGGTTAATTTACTTATAGATAATTATTGGCAGCAATTGTAGTAAAATTGTATTGATTACTGGTTAAATCAGCATTCAATTGAAAAAAAAATGAATTGATTTAAATGAAACTTTCTATGTGTCCTCCTTTTGGAACCCATGCAATTAGCAACCCTAATTGCAACTCAATAATTTCCCAGCAGAGGCAGACCAACACCAACATTTCTTGTGGGGAGAAGTCTTTCCATCTTTCCTTTTTTTTTCTCCAAAAGTAGGTTTTAGTTTGTTTTTTCTTCCTCAAATCTCCATGATCTTTGACAATACAAGTACTTTGGGGGGGGGGGATCTTTCTTTTTTTTTCGTGTGTCGTGGTGGTGTGGGCGTTGTGCACAATTGACACCCATCCACAACACATATGAGCGCAACCGCCAATTACTGTGTAAAAGTATTTGGAGAAAAGTGAAATAACTGCAGAATTCTTACTTCCATGTAAGCATTAAACAAATTCACATCGCAGAAAAAGTATAGAGCTATGCGTGGGTTACGGAAATAAAAACAACCCATTCTAGTAGGAAAATAATGACCGTAAATGTTATTCATTTGCTTTATATTTGGGTCAAAGGCTTTTGGGTTACGTTATCATATATATTAAAAACGCTTCTGCAATAAAAAAAAATGATTATAGCGTCCTACGCTCATAAGTGGTCTGAGTCTAGTCTTGCATTTTTATTTGTGTTTTAAATGATGTTTCACTAACACAAATGCATACATGCGGACACATCTAAACAGAAAAGGACACAACAAGAGACACATACACAATTGGATTCATTTTATTATATACGCACTGATTGCAGCTTAATTTGCTAACATTCAAGGATCCTCAACTTGGGCTAGACTCTAGTAATGGCAGCCCTTTTTCAAAAAGAAATGTAAATAGTGTCCCTGTGGACGAGTGCCTTGAAAACTTTATTTTTTTATTTTTTTTACTTTCGTAAAGCAAATCGAGAGATAAGAACTTGTTTCACATTTACAGAGCTTTCAATGTAATTCAATTCATTGATCTATTAAAAATCACAGTATAATTAAGCTAAGTGGAATGCACTGCCGAATTTATCCCATTCTGTATAGCTTACCATCTATGACCTGAATCTAGGTTGAGTCTTGAAAGGCTAAGACATTATAGAGAAGATATAATTTTAACAAGTTTTCTAAATGTAATACAGGGTCAAATCATCTTCATTTACTTGTATACTGTACGTCTAAAGTGTATATATTGAAAAACCCAAATATGCGTCCGTTGAGTCTACAAAGCATTTATGTGTGTAGAAAAAAAACGTTTGGGAAGTAAAGGGCCATAAAGAATTGTGCTGGTCATGCTTGGTCCGGGGGTCAGGTAAGGGTAGCTTGTGGACCAGTACATCAGATAAAGCCATTTTAAACTCTTCTGTCTTTCCCTGGCTGGAAGTTTTGCAGCCGTCTATTCAGGGTATGCCTGCTGGTTTGTAGCAGTGGAGCATATTGGGAATTAATTTTATCTTGCAGAAAACCAATGAATGGTCAGTATTGCAATCGGCGCTGTGAAGAGTAGGCTACGTGTGAGAGAAATGCACCTCAGTGTGTTTTTTCTAGTAATGATCAGATCGAGCTGATGCCAATGGAAGGCTAATGCATAATAAAATTACATAGAAAGGATTGATACGATAAAGTATGTTTTTATGTGCTGTTATATTGGTTGTCTTAAATGTTCTTTAAGTAGTCTGCAATTTATTTTTGTTCGTCTGCAATGCATACTAAAATATAGTATTATGCAAAGTAGGCGGCATTCGCAAATGAGGAAAATTTACATTTTGATGCGGTTACTGATAAAAATGAAGGAAAATATTGCGAATGCACGCGCTCTTCAAATTATCTGGATTGGCAACATTTCCCTCACGTGATTATTTTTTGGCCCTCCCCTCGTGTCATACTAGGCTATTGTCAGGGGGAAAAAAAGCATCGATCCACTCTATTTTGTTAAAAATATTAGCGTACCAAATTAATGTCATAAGTACAATAATAATACTATAATACAATCTTTGAACAAAACATATAGTCATTAAAGTAGAATTTGGGACTTTTTAAGAACGCAAAATACAATTCTCCCGTCCAAACTCCGTTTACATCTATTTTTAATGGGATTGATTCAAAACAAAATTGTTTTTCTCATTCGTAATTTTTGAATGTAAAATATTTGCACATAAATATTTATACTTTATTAAAATTATAGAGAGATTTTAAAATTGAAAGCAAACAAAAGAAGCCCCCCCCCCCCCCCCCCCGCCTTCCCACTCCTTACGGCCCTTCACCACTTTTCCCCGACAGGGTCACTAAAAAAAGGAAAACAAAAGGTCACGTACAGTGGAATCACTAAAATAGTCAAGGGGAGATAATTCTCTTTTCTGTTTAACAGCTTCGGTGGTGGTCGCCCCTGGCTAGTTTTGTCATTTCCGGGTAAGGCGAAAAAACTTGATAAGCGCGTTCATTACGTCTGCTACCAGGACTTCTGCCTCTCGACGATTGGCTCGTGTGAATTCTGTTGGTTTTGAAAAAAAAAAAGAGCTATATTTGTAATCAAAAGATTTTGTGTTTGAAATGTGAGTACCTAGCGAGACACGACAAGTGACGGAAAAAATTGAGTGAGCAATTTATCTTTGACCGAAATATTTGGATATCCATGCCAATAAGCACTGACAAGAGTTTCAAAGATCAGGGGGTGTTCTTTGATGAGAAATAAATTTGTAGTTTTCATGAAATAGGTTGTTACTTTGTGTTGTTCTGTTGTGGAGTGAGTGTTGCTGATGCTGTTGTTCTGTAATTTTTGTTCAATAATCAAAAAGTTGTCTATTTTCTCTGGCATCGCATGAACATCTGTGTATTGTGTATTAGCGATTGTGTCTCATACTTCAGTTGAGTTGAGATAACTAGGACAAGAAAATTCAAATTCTCATTGAATTTGAAGTGATTTTTTCTTACATTAGTTAGACCTTTACTAGAATATGCATTTTCTGTATGGGATCCATCAACTAAAGAAAACATTAACAAATTATAACAACTTCAGAAAATATGCTGCACGGTTCCTTACTAGCGAATATTCACAACTGACAATAGTTAAATCCCTACACCTAGAAACACTACTACATAAAGCATTCAATTCTAACTTAGAAATACAACACAAAGACAACCTGTTACAATGCACGATAAACATATTGACAAAAACTCTTTTCATATCCCTAGTCTCAGACCACGGATGAGAGTAGGACGCAATAACCTACTTTATAGAAGGAGCGTCTGCAATATATAAGATAAGTATGTATAGAAAAAAAAAGAATAAAGCTTTAATGAGATGCATCAAAGTGTGGATATGTGGTCCACAGGTGGGAAAAACTGGACCATTAGATGGGGAGAGATGATTGGGTAAACTTAAACAAATAGTAGAGATAATCTTTTATTTACATTTTTTATGTATTGAAAATAAAATTATTAATTGATAGATATGTAATAGTATATTATTTATAAAAATTGGGTGTCCTCAAAACTAAAACTAGGGGAGAGTGGGGATAACTAGGCACTTTTAAATGGTTAACATGATAGAAGGCTTGTTTATCTCTATATAAACAGGAGACTTAACGAAAGACACTCTTTTTCTTCCCACCTCTCAATCTCTCTCTCTCTCTCACACACACACTCTCTATCTATCTCTCTTTATATATATTTATCAATCTCTGTCAGCCAGTCTTCTTCTGTCTGTCTGTTTCTCTATCCGCCAATCTATTTATCTGTATCTATTTGTCTCCGTTTCCGTCACATTCCCACCAATGCAACAATCTCAACATTTCTTTTTCTCTCTGGAGTTTCTCTTTTAATAATCTCTTGTGCCTTTTATTATAATGTAACATTTCAGAGAAGGCGTATGCTAAGAAAATAAAACTCTATTAAACGCTACAGCGATAGAAAAACATAAAATAAAACAAATTGTCTGAAGACGGAGATGGACGTGAGCGGGAATAGAATAAACAAACCAGTTACAGACGTGAACCAAAAGTGAGCTCTCCACTGGTGGAGTTCCATTTATTGGCGTCGTTTTTTTTTTTTGTCACTCACTTTGTTCGAGACGGTCAAATATTAATTTACCAACGCCCCCCTACCCCTTATCGCCACCGCCCACTAGAAATAAAAATAATTAAATGAAAAAAAGGGGGACGAAAGCCATAAAACAAATAAAGACGAGTGCTGTCCCTTTGAAGACTCGGTAATATGATTCGGGTCTGCGCATGACACGCGCCTGCTGGCTAAACCATGACCTCAGTTTGAAGGACACGGAGTTTTCTGGGAGAAGTCTCAACGAAAATTAGGATCTTTTGGGGTTGGTAAACAATTAAAGAAAAGCTGAGGAAATTTAGAGTAGGATGTAGTATTTGTGATCACACAAGTCAGTGAAAATTGGAGCTGAGGGCTCACGAATTAAAGATCAAATTTTTTCAATAATGTTGACAAAAAATGTGAATGCCAGAATGTTTGCATTACACGCCTTAGTGCAACTGACCAAATATTGGAAAAAAAAAAAAAAAAAAAAAAAAAAAAGAACTGCGGTGTATGGATCTCTTCAATCACGCAAAGACGACTCTTCCCGCGCAGTACTTCTACTTCTGCCAGCTCATGTGTATTTTTTTTTTGTGGGGGGAGGGGGGAAGGGGCAGCTGGGTAGACTCAGGGGCACCCTCCCAGGACCATCGGTACGCCAGCAGAATGCGCTACCGGACCTATTCATTGGTACTTAAAATATTTAATAGCTATGGCGTAACCGGAATTCTCCTCGTACACACGCCTCGGACTAATAAAATGTTTTCGGGAGTATTTGTCTCGGCAAACGAATCGCGCACAAATAAGTTACAAAAAGGAAAGAATGTATTGTTATTATAACAAATAAATCACATTTCTTAAACTCATGCAAGGTTAAGTTTAGGGGTCTGGCAACCAGCATTACAATGTGGCCTTCGGTCAGGCATCGACCTTAAAAAACAATAAATTCGCTTTAAATTCTTCCTTCATATCCTTAGAAAAAAAAAATATATCACTGATTTTTTTTTTAATTTTTTTTTTGTTCTTTTCCACATTCTAGACTTTAAGTGTTTTTTCGTAGACGGCGACAAAATCTCTTTTACGGGAAAATAAACAGAATGTGTACAGCGGGCACACCACGTCGTATCCATGGGGGGAAATAACGTGAAAACTACGGGGAAAAAACACACGTGAAAACCACTTTTTTTTTTCCCTCGTCGATACGACGTGGTGTGTCCGATGGGGTATAACTCATTCGTTTCCTGAAATGTGATAGAGGACTGAATTTAATTTGTGAAGTAATGGCGATACAAACATTTTTAAATTGAGACTAAGAAGTTAAAAAAAACATTGCACATACACTCATATACAAACTCACAGACTCACGAACTAACAAACACATACACATAAACTAAAGTACAGTTGTAGTCTGAAGCGGTGGAATTTATGTAGTTTCACCATCTTGTGGAGAACACAGTTGGAGTATCTGGCTGTTAGCGTGATTGCCCGTCCCATCTCCTCCCCCCTCTTACTCCTCCCCGCGGGTTCATCTATCAATCGCGCCATTAAAGGCCTGCAAGAAAACAAAAATTCTTCTAGACTCTAGACCCATTCTAAGTTTTTCAAGGACGTTTTCTGGTAGAGAGAAAATCCATAGAAGAATTAAATCCCCGGGTTAATCCGCCGACCAAAAGCGCCCCCCCCCCCACCCACCCGGCCCCTCACCACCATCAATTTCTTGGATATCAAATTATTCATCTAGTTCCAAAGGCTCTTAACAAGTAGCCTCATTCCTAAACCATCTCCCCCTCTCCCCTCTCTCTCTCTCAACTAAATCACAAAAGCACATTCAAGGTGCCACACATATGTGCCTTAAAAGGAGGAGGTAGGGAGGAGGTCAAGGGTGGTCTATGTTGTACACTACCCTATGCATATACGTATTACCTAAACCATAAGCTAACTTTGGGACGGTATTATCCTGCCTACCGTAAGTTGCTATCTTTCATCAATTTAAATTATTGGACCAATGACTTCAAATTTTAAACGTTCCATCTTCCCAACTAAATATAAATCAGCGTTTTGTCCACTACGCCTTCTTCTCCAAATGAGTCTTTTGAATTAATTATTTCTTGTCAGATCTATAGTTATAACCCGTCATATAAGTTAGTAATAAAAACATGTATGCAAGGTAATAAACCTTGCATCAGAATAAGCGACATTGTTTGCGCATTGTATACAATACAATGCAATAAAACAACTGATAAGAGTAACACCAATATTTAAATCACTAAACCGAGAAACACTAGAGGACAGAAGTTCAAAGAGTAAAGTAGTACTAATACATAATGCATTAAATACAATACAAAAACAATCTTACAATACTCGGATAAAAATAACGACAAAAACACTTTTGTTATCCCTTACGCGAGAATAAACGCATATAATTACTCTTTATTTCCGAGTGCATTCCGGTCATGGAATGGGTTTCCTGAAAAAAACAGGGAAACCAGAAACTTAACATTATTTAAAAAACTAATTAAAATGCAAGACTAGACTAAAATCATGGATGGGCGTAGGACGCAATAATCTTTTTTTTCATAGAAAGAGCGTCTGTGATATATATGATAAGATGTGCTCAGTGCTTAGGCTGCGTCTGGTGTTAGCATAGCAAACAGAAATACTAAAGATGGCCTTCAATAATTATACGGAAATTCATAAAGTAGGCGCTGCGGCCCTTAAGTGTAAGTAGGTCATTGTAGTGACACACAATTATATTTTTAAATTCTTCGTTCTACTCTTGCCTAAAAAAACACAAAAAAAAAACAACACAAAACAAACACAAATGAACATTAATATGAAAGCTATAGATCTAGACAAAGAACTCGAGCGATAATTATTTTATTAGTTTAAAAAGCGGAGGAGTACATTAAAAGTGTATGGAACACATTGCCCTCGCTATAAGCACGAGCCTCTTCGCGTTATGGAATCAACCAATCATCTTACTCTGTTGGGACTACTCCCGCACTGACCTACACAAAAAAATAGAAGCGCAAAGCCCAAAGCGGAAGCAACTAAACATTGTTCAAGCGTTACACTAGCCTATATAACAGGAAAAACAAACATCTGGTAAGTAACGTCGCGAGTTGATAGATGAGTCTTCAATAATAGACGATTGTTAAAGTAGGCCAACTGTTGCTGATGTGAGTTTGTATTAGATAGTGTTATGATAAACTTAGATCTATTGATAGAAATGTGTATTCGAAGTAGAGGTGTGAAATCGTGTGTCTAGCTTTGACGTCTGAAATGTTGGTGATTGTGTAGTTCTATGTTTTGTTTTTGTATGATTGGTAAGGTCTTTATTTAAGGTGCGAATGGGTGTCTCTGTAGGTCCTACGTTTATCTAAGTGTGAATTTTTATTTTTAAAGGTTGTTATCGCCGGTGGTGGTAGTGGGGATAAGCTCCCACTTCCTATAAAATGCTCCTATTGGCATGCGTCTCAAATAGCCTCTGACAACTAAGTCCAGCTCCTGGCCTTCCCGAGTGGCTTAGCTACTAAGCCCGGCAAAACCGTTTCTACTAACAGGAGAAGGGGCATGGGCGTTCCACTGGCGCCTCAAAACCAGTTGCTTCGGGCAGATGGGGCTCGTTAACCTTGGATGGTAGCCTATCTAGGAGAAGGATACTCTGACTCCAAACCACCGCTGCCTTGCGGCTTACCCCTTCATGGGAAAGGCTAAGGGAGTAAACCCTGACAAAAAATCAGGAGCTGGAGTCCCTAAGGCGGTTTGACTTTGTATCGTCATCACCGGCAACTCCTGCAGCGCATCTGAAGCCAAGATGTATCGACTCTGTCGCTCCCTTGGATCCGTCAGCTGCGAGGAGAGGGGGGCCAACTGCATGGGCACCAGCTGGCTCTCCATATTATTTTGCCCAGGCAGTGTAGCTCAACTGGAGAGGACACTCCAGCGTCATCGCAAGATGCCGACCCAACACGGGAGGGGGCAGTTACGGTTATAAGCTCGTCCGATTGGCGAAGGAAACGAGCGCCAGGGGTCCCCTTCGACGGTGGGAGAGGTCATCGTACCTCAATGGATGGCTACCGCCCGCCTCAAGCTGGGCAGCCCCCAGCCAGTTAGGTGTCGTCTCGCCATGGCTTACCTGCCCCACTGGGTGCGTGGGGATCAGAGAGGCATCTCTCAAAAAAGTGGGCCAAAAAACAACCGCACCAGGCAACTCAAAAACAAGAAAGAAGCATCCAGCTCTTCGTTTTGCTAGCTGGAACGTCAGGACCATGTGTCCCGGCCTCACCCCAAACCCCCAACAAATAGACGATGCAAGAAAGACTGCCGTTATTGATAGGGAACTTTCGCGACTCAACGTTGACATTGCCGCTCTGCAGGAGACCCGGCTGGCTGACAACGGTACCATCAGGGAAGCCAACTACACCTTTTATTGGCAAGGGAAGTCTCCGGACCAACCAAGACAGCACGGCGTCGGCTTTGCTGTGAGAAACACGCTTGTCAGCTCCACAGAGCCTCCCACAACAGGCACAGATAGACTACTCTCCCTCCGGTTGTCAACCTCTTCTGGCCCAGTCAATATCTTCAGTGTGTACGCCCCAACCCTCCACTCTACCGATGAGGATAAAGATCAGTTCTACCAAGCCCTGGATGAAGCGATATCCAGGATATCCAGCACTGAGAGCCTTTACCTTCTTGGAGACTTCAAGAGTAGGAGCTGACCAGAAAGCCTGGCCCACATGCCTCGGAAACTTTGGAAGGGGAAAGATAAATGAAAATGGTCAGAGACTGCTTGAGCTCTCGTGCCATCACGGTCTGTGCGTGACCAACACCTTCTTCAAGTGCAAAGAAATACACCAGGTGTCGTGGAGACACCCTCGCTCTCGCCACTGGCATCAACTTGATCTTGTCCTAACTAGAAGAGCGGACATTGGCAGTTACCATAGTGCAGACTGCGACACGGACCACGCCCTCGTGGCGAGCAAGGTGCGCCTAACGCCGAAGAAGTTGCACCACTCAAAGAAGAAGGGCCGCCCACGCATCAACACCAGCTGTGTCAGAAACCCTGAGAAAACCCAACAGCTCATTAGCATACTCGACGGTGCCCTCAAAGTGGAAACAGCTGATGACACCATCAACTCCAAGTGGCCACGCCTCCGCGACGCCATGTACAACGCAGCCATCACTGTTTACGGGAAGAAAGAGCGAAAGAATGCTGACTGGTACGAGGCCCATTGGTAGGAAATGGAACCCGTGACAGAGGCTAAGCGGAAAGCCCTTCTGGCCTACAAGGCTAAGCCTAGCCCCAGTACACTACAAGCTCTACGGACTGCCAGGAGCAAAGCCCAGCAGACTGCCCGTCATTGTGCCAACACCTACTGGCTGAATATCTGTGACAGCATTCAGACAGCTGCCGATACAGGCAACGCAAGAGGGATGTACGAGGGCATCAAGAAGGCAATAGGTCAAACCCCCTCTAAGACAGCCCCCCTCAAGTCCAAAACAGGCGAGGTTATCACCGATCCGGAAAGGCAGATGCAGAGGTGGGTAGAGCATTAACTCGAACTGTACGCAACGCAGAACACTGTAACAGACTCCGCTCTCAGAGCGATATCAGACCTGCCGGTCATGGAGGAGCTTGACACTCCACCCACTTTGGATGAGCTCAGCAAGGCCATCGACCGTCTCGCCTGCGGTAAAGCACCTGGGAGCGACGGAATCCCACCAGAAGTACTAAAGTGCGGGAAACCAGCCCTGCTACAGCAACTTCACGACCTCCTATGCCTTTGCTGGGAACAGGGTTACATTCCACAAGATATGAGAGACGCTAACATCATCACTTTGTACAGAAACAAAGGTGACAGGAGTGACTGTAACAACTATCGGGGCATCTCCCTCCTCAGTATCGTTGGTAAAGCGTACGCCCGCGTCATCCTTAACCGCCTGCAGACCCTCGCTTCACGCATCTACCCAGAGTCACAGTGTGGCTTCAGGGCTGGTCGATCAACGGTTGACATGATCTTCTCACTACGCCAGCTCCAGGAGAAGTGTCAGGAACAGCAGATGCCACTCTATATAGCCTTCATCGACCTCACAAAGGCATTTGATCTGGTCAGCCGAGGCGGACTATTCAGCTTGCTGCAGAAGATCGGATGTCCCCCACACCTGCTTGCGGTGGTCAGGTCCTTCCACGACAACATGCACAGCACTGTTTGCTACAATGGCGCAACCTCCAAAGGAATTCTCAGTCAGCAGCGGAGTAAAGCAGGGCTGCGTCCTCGCGCCTACACTCTTCGGCATCTTTTTCTCCATGCTCCTCCAACACGCCTTCAAGGACTGCAGCGAGGGTGTTTTCATTTACACCAGGTCTGATGGCAAGCTCTACAACATAGCGCGCCTTCGTGCCAAGACCAAAGTCAAAAAGGTCCTCATTCGCGAGATGCTCTTCGCTGATGATGCAGCCTTGACATCACACACCGAAGACGGACTCCAGCAGCTCGTCACTTGCATCTCCCATGCATGCAAGGAGTTCGGCCTGACTGTAAGCCTGAAAAAGACAAACGTCATGGCTCAGGGCACGGAGACCCCTCCAAACATTGTCATCGATGGACAGACCTTGGAGGTTGTCGAGAACTTCACCTACCTCGGGTCCATTATCTCGAGTTCACAGTCCATCGACTTGGAGATCAATAGCAGGATCGCCAGGGCAGCCACAGTCATGGCCCAACTAAAACAGCGAGTGTGGGACAACTCCAGCCTCACCGAGAGGACCAGACTGCGCGTCTACCACGCCTGCGTTTTCAGCACTCTCCTGTATGGCTGTGAGTCATGGACCACCTACGCGAGGCACGAGAAGAAACTCAACAGCTTCCATATGAGGTGCCTACGGAGAATACTGCAGATCAAGTGGCAGGATAGGGTCCCCAACACAGAGGTGCTGGAGAGAGCCAACATGAGCAGCCTTCACGCTTTACTCAGTGAGAAACGCCTCAGGTGGCTCGGCCATGTGAAAAGGATGAATGCAGGTCGCATTTCTAAAGACCTCCTCTATGGAGAACTGGTCGAAGGCCACCGGAAGATAGGGCGCCCAAAACTGCGATTCAAGGACCTTTGCAAAAGAGACCTGAACGAGAGCTCAATTGACCTTGACACATGGGAATGCCAAGCTTCTGACCGACCAACCTGGAGGCTCGCAGTCAGGCTTGGCACATCCCGCGCAGAAACTGGGCGCATGGAAGCTGCCATCCAAAAAAGAGCGAGACGGAAGGTTCCTTTACAACAGCCATCCACCTTCAAATGCCTGAAGTGCGGCAGGGATTGCCACTCCCGAGATGGCCTCCACAGCCATTCTCGGCGGTGCAGCTGGTCACCTTTGCCGTGAAGCTACACCATCGTCTCTTGGAGACGGACGGATGCCGACGAATTTTTATGTAGGACCTATGTTTATCTCTGTGTGAATTTGTCTGTAGGTCATACGTTTATCTATGTGTTAATTTTTATGTAGGTCCTATGTTTATCTCTGTGTGAATTTGTCTGTAAGTCCTACGTTTATCTATGTGTGAATTTTTATGTAGGACCTATGTTTATCTCTGTGTGAATTTGTCTGTAGGCCCTACGTTTATCTATGTGTGAATTTGTCTGTAGGCCCTATGTTTATCTATGTGTGAATTTGTCTGTAGGTCATACGTTTATCTAAATGTGAATTAGTATGTAGGTCCTACGTTTATCTATGTGTCCATTCGTGTTGTCTGTTATCCCCACGTGTATCTATGTGTTAATTCATGTTGTCTGTAGGCACAACCCTTATACTTATGTGAATTTGTGTTGTCCGTAATTCATAATGTATTTGCGAATGCACGTTCTAGCACTTATGCCAGTTTTGCAAATTAATAACTGAATCATAATTTCTAAAAAAAGGAAAAAAAAAAAGAACACGAAATCTGTTGCACCAGAAATGTTTTTGTTTACAGAAGCAAATTATAGAAAGCATTTATTATTTCACAAAAAAAAAAGAAAAAAAATGCTAAGAATAGCTGCTGGACTATAATTGGCAAAAAAGAAAAATGTTGTTGTTGGCTTTTTTTCTCATAATTTCTGTATATTGTACACAATCTATCTCGGTGTTTTTATTTTTGTTTCCATATCTGGTTCAATGTTTTTAACCCTTTTTCCAATCTGTTGTTTACAAATACGATAGTTTCAAAATGGATAAATAATATAATGTGTCTTATAAGTTGATGAATTCACCAAAACACAGTATAGAGCTATAACAGATATTTGTTCCCGTCGACGTTACATGGGTTTAAATATATTGACTATATATATATATCATAAATCATCCGTGTAATATTATTCAAAAGCCGTCTGCGTGTCACGTGATTTCCATAATCAAACTTGATTGGCTAATGTATTGCTGTTGTTTAATAAAATGTTACCCTTACCGCTGGCTGAGAAAATATAACAGGGGCGGGTGTGGGAGGGGACAGCACCAGTGTGAGCTTGAGGGTCCTTCGAGACTTAAGGGAGCGTAAATGCATTTCTTCTACGATCGTCTGGAGAGCATGTGTATACATTGAATTATCTTTCCCTTTTCCCGCGCAAAGCGTTCTTTGGTTACTGCTGGTCTATGTTTTGTTATATACGTATTCGCGAGCTTATATACTCATACACTTAATTTTACACACACACACACAAGAACACAAACACTAACACACACACACACAGAAAACACACATACACACGCATAAAACATACACACACGCACAAAACACACATACACACGCATAAAACATACACACACACGCACGAAACACACATACACACGCATAAAACATACACACACACCCACAAAACACACATACACACACACGCACAAAACACACATACACACGCATAAAACATACAGACAAATGAACAAAACACACATACACACGCATAAAACATACATATACACGTATTTACATAAACACACATGCACATTAGCACAAACACATACAATAAACTGTTCAGTGTAGCCTCCGGCCAGCTAAAGCCAATCAAGCTGTAAAGTGTCAGTTTTTTAGTACTCAAATGTCTAAAATAAAAACACGAGAGCTTAAAATACCCCCCACACACACACTGATTTTAGAGGTTTATATAAAGAATTTTGTCAGTATAACGAAGAGCAAAATAAGCCAATTAGTATATTTACCGCACAAACACACGCAAAATCTAAGAAGTATGGTTAGATTTGTATATCATTGATGAATAGACATACAGGTAATTATTATCACAAATATGTATGTAGTTATCGAAAAAAATTAATTTTGTAATATATTTTAACATTAGGAGCATAAAAGCAGAAAACATATTGATGAAATTATGAAACTAATTGTAATAATGCTGCTATGGAATGTCCTGATAATTGCCCTAAACCTCTTTAAAACGTCTATGTTGTTGTTTCTAAATATTGTAGAGTGTTGTTGTTTGTGTATGTTGCCGTTAAAATATAAAGTAACAACTAACAATATATATAATTTATACAATAGGTATTGTGCCGCCATCATTTTTGGTCCAAGGAAAGTGGAATCTTATCTTATACATTACACACGCTCCTTCTATAAAGAAGATTATTGCGTCCTACGCTCATCCGTGGTCCGAGTCTAGTCTTGCATTTTTATTAATGTTTTAAATGATGTTAAGTTACTGGTTTTCCTGGTTTGTTCAGGCAACCCATTCCATGGAACTGATTAAAACATCGGTTTGCAGGCGTCTGTTGGGAGCCAGCGGAATATAGCTAGGGCTTTCAATATATTTTCTTTTTTTAGATTCAGTGTGGCATAATGTTTAAGTCTAGAGGCTCAATTGGGTAAGAGTGCCATGAGAAAACCTGTCTTCGAAAAAACAAATGCCCCACAGGTAGATATTTGCTTGAGCACCACGTGACTATAACATGGGTTCAGATGAAGAGAGTACACGTTCTAGCCTGGAGGTCGCTGGGTTCAGATGAAGAGAGTACACGTTCTAGCCTGGAGGTCGCTGGGTTCAAAACTGGATTAGAGTCTTAGAGGTGGTCTTACTCTGTATTGACAAATTCCGGAATGAGTAGGGAAAGCCAATATGCGACAGCGTACTAACCACATAATCTCCTAAGAAAGACTATTTGTGAACTGCTATCTTATCTTATACATTTCAGACGCTCCTTCTATAAAGAATATTATTGCGTCCTACGCTAATCCGCGGTTTGAGTCTAGTCACTGCATTTCTATTTGTGTTTTAAATGATGTTGAGCTCCTGGTTTTCCATGGTTCGCTCAGGCAACCCATTCCGTTGGCTTCTGTATATGCGTTTGTAATCTTAGTTTTTAAGGGGGGGGGGGGGGGGAAATCAGAGTAATTGTGTGAGCAGTTGATGTTTGATGTTTGTTTTTTACTTGTTTCATGTCCCCAATTTATTGATTAAATGAAAACGAATGCGGTTACAAAAATATAAAACACATTTCTGATATTCTGTCGAAACTAAATTTGCACTTAGAGATTTTGTTGATTTATTTGGCCGGCGAAGCCAGTTATATTGGGTCAAGGCACGCAAGGATTGTGTGGTCAGTACAATGCCTGAAATACATATCACAATGTTCTAGTTTTAAACATTAACCAACAAATATTTTAAAATATTTCTTTAAAAAAAAGTATTATTTGTCGAAAGAAAATAAACTATAAACATAAAGTACATCATATTATGAAGCTAAATGTTCATACTTTTTACAATAATATTGTTTATTATTCATTCAATGTTTGCCATATTAACAAGCACAAAGGCCGCATGCAGCGCTTCTTATCTCAGTGAGAAAATGCAACAAATCACAGAATATAGCAACAACAAAAGAAAAGAAACACGTTTTCTCCTTATAAATACTTAATATTCAATTTTGCTATGCATTAGCCTTCCAGAGATTTTGATCTTCGCTGCTCACAAAGGAAGAAACTTAAAAAAAAACTAAGTTAACAGATCTATAAATGATTTGTATAATGGGGAAATATATAATATATAGGCTATATAATATCTGTATAGATAGCCCTGCAGAAGAACATATTGTAAGCTCAGGGCGCATTTAACATACAACTAAAAACACGGATATAATCTCTAGGCTAAGAAGTATAAAACTAAATGATGATTTAAAACTTTACAAACATAGGACAAATCAAATAAATAAAGCAATAACCGACCTAACATATAAGTAAGACAGCAGTGGTCTAAAGAATGTTATCTAATATAAATATTGAAATATATATTATTTATAAGCTTTATAGGCTACGATGTATAGTTCATTGGGGGGAAATACACCAATCAGACCAGCACAATAAGGATTTCAAAATGTGCATTATAAAGTCTGAAAAAATAATTAAAACTTTTTTGGGGGGTTAAGGTTAAAAGGTGTGTGGGGGGGGGGGGGCTGTATTGTCAAATGAAACACGTCTATGTGCCAAGTTTCAGCTTGATATTATGGCGGAAAGTGGGTCAATTAGCCTTCGAAACATATAAAGCTTTGCAAGTTTCATATAAATTATTTAAATCGAATCAATTTACCTTCTTTTTTAATATACACAATGTATTATCCACAATGTAAACTAATAATCCACTCTCTATGTTTGAGCACGTTTATCCACAAGAGAAGATATCCAGGAAAATCCACAAGTGCGCTGGAGCTAAAGACTTTACGAAAACCTTCGGTTGGCTACACACGAGGAACAATGCCAGCTCCCCATTCTGGTGGCCGTCTCATTTTCTTGTCATTTTTTTTCTTAGAACAACTCACGGGACTTAACTCTGGCACGAGAAATCTTCGCACAGTTTTCACCCTTGCGCCGCGCTCACACATCCTTCTGTTGTTGTTGTGTGTTTGTGTGTGAGTGATGAGTGTGTGCGTGTAATAAAGCAATGAAAACAAAAAATAGTAGTGCAGAGGAGAAATTGGGGGGGGGGGGGGGGGGGACTTTATAAAGAAAAGAAAAAAAAAGGGGGGGGGAGGTAAATCTATAAATAAATATAGCAAGAGACACACCTCGCAAAGGCCCGTAACTAATGCCCAGACCAAAAAAAAAACTTTTCAGGCGATTTGTTTACGATAATTGTTTTTGTTCTATTTCACCAAGTTCTAAAAACCATAAAGTCATAGAGTCCGTTGAAGGGCGGCCCGGGGGAGGGGGGGGGTGTGAGAGGGAGGAGTGAAATGGGCGAGTATGGTTAGAGAGGACTCAATAAAAAAAAAACAACAGAGCTGTGTCTCGGTTAGAAATGTTGTGTCTATCTCCTTCCTTATCACCCCTGGACCCTGGAACTTGAGGGTATCTTTATGCATGCAAAGAAATAACATTGAAAGGTGTGTGACAGTGTGTAGGGTAGCTTGAGTACACCAATAATAATGTCGGCTCAACACCGTAAATTATTTTAGTACAATGGCTGTATTCACAGAGGTAGTATTCACTCATGTGATATTCACTAAGGAAATATTCACTAACGTGGCAATCATCAATGATGCAATGGTGTCCCTGTCCGCTTCTAATATAGATGCAATAAATATATTCCAAGCAGGGAGCGAAAAATTTGGTCATAAATGTTTGTCACGTGAAAGTTGGCACCTGATTCCAAAAATGGATGATTATATTATAATACCAAAGGTCTAAACTGTAAACCAATCGACTAGTTAAAAGTTTAAATGCTTACAATTGTAATGTTATAAGTGTAATGTTATAAGTGTAATGTTATAAGTGTAATGTTATAAGTGTAATGTTATAAGTGTAATGTTATAAGTGTAATGTTATAAGTGTAATGTTATAAGTGTAATGTTATAAGTGTAATGTTATAAGTGTAATGTTATAAGTGTAATGTTATAAGTGTAATGTTATAAGTGTAATGTTATAAGTGTAATGTTATAAGTGTAATGTTTGTGGTACGGGTAAAGTAAAGTATTCCCGTCAGACAAATTTGGGTCTATTGGGCCAAGGCAAACAAGGGGATCGTGTGGCCAGCGCAATGACCAGCCGCCTTTACTTATTCCCCAACTTTTAACAATAACTAGGTTAACCATGCTAAAAATTATTTCTATTAGTATATTACTCTTTTATCAATGGAAACTGCAGATTGACTTGTGCTGCAACCAGCTGGAAAACTATGTCAATGTGATATCTTAACATTGATGGAATGAAAGACAAAATTTTAAAGTCCTTCAGACGCTGGTTAGCTCTTTCGACATGAATCCTGCAAGATGCAATTTCTTTTGTCATTTTCACTTCCCTTTCGGTGAACTGAGGATTATTTAAAAAGGGTGGTATGTTTACAGTTACCCCAGGTGGGAGCATGTCTGCAATCAGAAATCCCTTATCTGCCAAAATAAGGTCACCTGGCATGAAGAGGTTTAAAATTCCACAGTTCTGAACTATAGCTTTGTCAGAAACAGATCCTGGATACAACTTTGAAGTAAAATTTATCACACCATTGGGACTTACTCCTATGAGTGACTATGAGGGCTTTAAAAGTATTTTTTGACCTGTATGCAGAATATGTTGCCTTCTGTTTATCCATCTGCTTTGGAACAGCGATATGAAAGTCGGTGCAGTCAATAATCATTCTGCAGTTTGGAAAACTAAGAAATGAAAGCGGGGCAGACACTCTATTTTTTAATCTTGATGGACATATTTTGGCCATAAGGTCTTCAACAAACAGTTTATGGAGCACATGAATAAATGTCATGACAATGTTGGAAACAGTTGTTTCACTACATCCAAACAGCTGGGCCAGATGAAGGTTGGTGTAGTTTTGCCGCAGTTTCATTAAGGTCCAACTTGAGTCGGGACAGCTCAACTGTCCACCCTTGATAATATCTAATGCTGTCCTTGAAACGCTCAACATATTGTATTACAATGTTAAAGACATGTTTAGTTGGAAGACCTGTCTCCATTCTGAGAACTTTCTCACTTAAACTGTGGACAGAATAAACATTTTTACGGTATTTCACTACATTTTCTAATGTTGCAATATTTGCTTTAGCTGTTTCTAATGTGCTTTCAAGAATCAATGCTTCTACTCTCTGTAAGGTTGATTCTGGAGTAACTGGTGGACTGTCCTTTGACTGCTGTGAATCTTCACTGGATGCAGTTACTGTAGCTGTTACTTTAGTAGTCTTTTTCCTTTTGGCTGCAGGACTGTTAGGTGTAAAGAGCTTATCTTTATTTCTCTCAAATATTTCAGGCCCATTCTCTTTAACACCATTTCGAAAATGGCATGAGCACACTCTTGAATGCTTATTAGGAGTTTTGTCTTGTCTTCTGAAAAATGATATTAAAAAACAATATGAAAAAAGCATTTCCCTGATCAAATATCACTAATAATTATAAAACAAAAAATTAGTAATAAAATTATATTTTTCTGCAAACTTGTACTGATCTATAGCTAGCAACAAACTTTTCAGCATTTTAAGTTTAAAACGACAATAATAAAGAAGTTTTATTTTTATTTATAATAAAATTTGATTGATTTGCTACACATAATGAAATAGGCCGACAATGTATTAGGCCTACAACCTACAACATCTTCATACAGGCCTAAAAAAAAAAAATAACACATATTGTAGGCCTATAAGAAATCAAAGTCCCAATCCCCTTTCGTTTTTATTATTTTGATATTTGTATGATACGTTACTAGATCTACTACTTTAAAAAATATAATATAGAGTATAGTAGTATAGTGTTGAATAGTAGCAAACAAGCTGCACAAGGTCAAGCATAAACTAAATAAATAACAGAGATGCACACAGTCTTGTTGAAATAGCATGGCGTTTTATTTAATGATATCATTAATATGGGAAAATATATTTAAAAAAAATAATAAGAAGAACACATTATCATTAGTTTTCTTTTAATGATAAATTGATACTTAGTTATATTAGATAGATAGAAACATAAATAAATAGATGCATAAACATATAAGAGAGATAGATACAGGAAAAGATATATAAATAAATTTATATAGATGGATAGATAGATAGATAGATAGATAGATAGATAGATAAATGACAAGATACATAGTCATATTATAGATTGTTAGATAGATAAATGAAAGATAGGTAGTTAGATAGAGAGATAAATGGATAGATGGATAGAAAGATAAATAAATAGCTCGAACGATAAATATTTAGATAGATAAAATATAGCTAGGATAGATAGATAGACATAGAAATATAGATAGAAAGAGAAAGATAGAGAGAGAGATATAGATCGAAAGTGATAGACGTTTTAAACTCATTTTTTCTTTCATAGCCCTTAGCTTTAAACGTGTTACTTTTAAACTGACGCAATTGTCTCCCCTTGGTAAACTCCATCACCAGTGGCGGGCCCTCGCTGAGTGGCTCGTTATCTGCTGATAAAGACACACACACACAGCACTTTCTTCACATCGAGCGTGGAACAATTTATGAACGGAGGATTACCTTGTAACATTGAGCGGCTTACACAAAGTATGAGACAAGACTGACATAGATAAGGTGGACGGACACAGCGCCACCTTATTGCCTGGACATAAGTGGACGACAAATAAATCAGTTATATTTATTTTTAAGTAGAACTTATGGTATAATATATTACAGACGCCCCTTCTATAAAGAATATTATTGCTGTATACGCCCCTCAGTGGTCTGAGTCTAGTCTTGCATTTCGATCAGCGTATTAATTGATGTTAAGTTACTGATTTTCCTGTTTTTTTTTCAGGCGACCCATTCCATGCCCGGGTGCCACTCGGGAAGAAAAAGAACTTATGGATGATCATATTTTTAATCTGAAACCGTTGTGGTATATGTGTTACGCACAGATAGTGTAATTGCCCAGTTCATGTACTGGGCAACTTTTTGCCCAGTTCATGAAACGGGCAACGCGACTGCCCAGTTCATGAAATTGGCAGGTCTTTGCCCATTTCATGAAATGGGCAGGTGTATTTCTGCCCATTTCATGAACTGTGCAAGTAACTCTCTTGTAAAAAGTTTTAACAGATGGAAAAGGAAAAAAACCTCGACCATTAGGCCTATCCATTAAACCATTGAAAAATATAATAATTAACCATTTATTGGTAGATCTATAACTTTATCGCCACAAATTGCTGAAATTAAATGGTATTGTAAAAAACACATTTAAAATGTAGACTTGTATTAATCTTGGCTATCTTAGACATTTATATGATGACTAAAAATAAAAATATTTTAATTAAAATAATAGCCTAGGCCTACAATCCTACATGTATGATGTATGAAAAAAAAACGATTTTTGTTTCGTTAAGCATTCAAAAGTAATAATAGTAATAGTCTGTTTGATTATTTATTTAATATGTTAACACACCGTTACTAAAAAAAGGGGAGGGAGGCATAGAGGTATCCTATTATTTATCCCCTCCCCTTTACAATTTTTCCAACCCAAGATAACAAAAACATCTAGGCCTATGCTATACTATCTGCTATGGTGTGCCATTTAAATATCTAATCTTATATATTACAGACTCTCCTTCTATAAAAAAAGATTATTGCGTCCAACGATCATCCGTGGTCCGAGTCTATAGTCTTGTATTTCTATTAATGTTTAAAATTTTAAATAATGTTAAGTTACTTGTTTTAATGGTTTGATATAATGGTTTGATAAGACGAAGGCAGCTATAAGAGATAATGATAATGAGATATAGGAATATAGGCTACTTAATAGGCCAGACTAGTTAGGCCTATGTTTGTTTTTTTATTAATTAAAAAAAAACGAGAAATTCTTATATTTGATTTATTTTTTTAGGCCAAAATATAATTTTTTTAAAGTCTTAAAATTGTAATAAACTTCAGCAAGCGAAATATAAGAAATTCAGACGTTTAAAGTGTTATCGATAATAGATCTATCGATATCGACAACAAACGCCAAATAGAAAGAAAAAAAACACTTTTAAAATAGGCCTAGACTACACAGTTTAATTTTATTTCAAAATTTCTTAATAAACATTGTTGAAATTTACTTTGAGAATGTTTTTCCTGTAAGCCGTTTTTAAAAAGGTTTCTTAATTTTAAAAGTTATAAAAAAAAACAACATTATTGCGATCGCAAATGGATAGGCCTATAGGCCTACCTATAGCCAATATAGGCCTATAAATAGGGACGTATTGTAAAATACAAAAAAAGACATTAAAAATATCATAACGTACTCTGTTAATATTCAAACTATAAACGGTTTTTTAAATGAGAAAATCAGCTCTTTCCATTGATATTCTTTTTGGGATGTTGTAAGGAATAGAAAATTTTACGTTTGAGTGCTTATATAAGAATAATTAAGTATAAAACGTCTTTTTGAACCAATGCCCAGTTCATGAAATGAGCAAAAATATACCTACCCATTTCATGAACTGGGCAAAGACCTGCTCAGTACATGAACTGGGCAACCGCGTTGCCCATTTCATGAACTGGGCAAAAAGTTGCCCAGTACACGAACTGGGCAATTACACTATCTGTGCGTAACATATGTATGGAAGAAAAATGATGAATGTTATACTGTTTCTGTTGGTACGGCTCACCATGTGGATTGTGTAGCCCAGGGATCGGCAACCTTTTGCTTACAGTGTGCCATACTAGGTTTTCTAAATCATTCAGCGTGCCAACATCCTGAAAGTTAACCTGCTCTCTATTTTGTTTTAATAAGACCATTTTTTTTAGCGCCGTAGCAAGACCAATGCCAAAAAAGCAGTGGAGCTTCACAGAGAAAATCACAGAGAATTATAGCGTTTTATATTTAATTAAAAATTTACGTGTTTGTGATAGTCGTGTCTTTTTCTTTTTTGCATTGGTCTATAGAAAATTTATTATACAAATTTCACATAAATGGTCTAATAATTTTAAATAGATCTATTTCTTAATGAAAAGAAATAATTCAAGCACCTACTATTAGCTCATAATATTTGGATCTCAGCTTAATCTCCTTTACTAATTATGGTGGATATAACTTAATATAAGTAATAACAATACTGCAGTTAAATGGAATTGATACGTAGTAATCATACAAAGTGGGTAATTAATGTAATGTTTAAAAATGTACATATAAAATGTTTAGTTACATAATATTTATATCATTTTTAATTACCTTTTATAGTATGATAATTTCAGTTATATATTGTAAGCCATTATTTTTTTATAAAGATAAATTAGAAACATATTGAAGCGTTTTAACGCACAGAAAACGTATTAATTATCTCCCTTTAAATTAAATTTCCCAAATTAATTTTGATTTTAGTGATGACAAACAAGTCATGTTTTGTAATTTGTAATATAACTAAGATATTACTTTTTAGTAATTTTTGATACAAATTTAGCATTTCAATGTGTAATTAGAGGTATAACATTAATTTACATTAAACAGTGGTAAATAAACATTTCCTGCCTAAATTGTTTGTCCAATTTAAAAGTTTATTTTTTAAACAATAATAATTACAATTACATAATACAATGCTAGTATAGTAAAGTAAAGTATCCCGTCGGACCAAATTGATCCATAGGGTAGGTAAAGCAGCGTTCACCAGGGGATTGTGTTGCCAGCACAAAGTCCAGCTAAAACTAGCGCAATTAACTAAAGGTACTTATCAGAGCTGGGTAGACTCAGCATCACCTCCAGACTCGAGAACAAATCCTAGCGTCCACCAGGATTCCAACTCAGGACCGTCGTTATGCCAGCTTAACGCACTGCCGACCGACCACCGTGTCCCATAATGCTAGTTTAAAAAGCCGCTTACATTTAATGAAATAATAAAACAAAAACATTTTTTTTAGAATAAATTATTTTTATGCTTAGATCTAATTAAAGAAGACGAGCATAAACATTCTTTTGAATGTAATTAGTCTGTACCAATTAATTAGAGACTTCACTAATCGTTCAATGTCAGGTACATATTTAGTTACTTCTGAGTTGTCAAGTGTAAGTGACCTCATTGTATGTTAGAACCTAATTGAAACAGCTTTCATGTCTGATAAAATCTCTTCACAAGTGTAAGTTGAACATAAAGCTGAAAGAAATGTGAATGCTTAGCAATTGAGAATGGGTGTTGACTTTCCTAAGCAGCTTCCTTGCAGACATTCCCGCAAATTGGGATATTTCGAGACCCTTTTTTAATGTACAAAATTTAATTTGATGCATTTTAAAATTGCAAATATCCCTCCATTATAAAGAGATTCAGAACTAAGTAGGTTGTATTAAGATCAAGCCAGTCAGGCTTAGGGAGGTATAAAAACAAAAGTCCAAGAATTTAAAGTCTTGCTTTTGTTTAGAAAACTTCGCTTTGAGTAAAAACTCTACTTCAAAGTACATCTGAAAAAGTCCATCTATCTTAATATACCTTAAATTAGGGAAGCTGTAAAATGTTTTCAAATTGATTTCAGGGCAAAATATATCAAGTTTCAATCCAAGTCCATTCCAATGGTCTAAGACTTCCACAGTCCATTTAACGACATTATTATTATTAACACAAAAATCCTGATTGGTTTTTTAGACCCTCTTTTCTAATGGTTAGTTCAAGGACGTCTGCAAACGTGATCTAAAGGCTATAGATGTAGAGGTCGGAAACTGGGAGAACCTTGCTCAGCACAGAAATAGTTGGAGAGGCACCTTACATACCGGTATAAATGCGTCAGAGGGCAAACTTCGCCTTATGGCGGAGGCTAAACGAGCAGCGAAGAAAAGTAGGCTGCCCCTAACAATCTCCAACGGTCCAGCTTTCAAGTGCCAGAGATGCGATAGAGCCTGTCTCTCAAGGATAGGTCTCCACAGGCACAGTCAATTTTGCAGGGCTGGCCAAATCACAGACGCGCAAATCTAATTGTCTTTCGAGACTATGGAGCCAATGATGATGAGTACATCAGACTGTCAACGAAACGCCCCGGGTTCAATCCTTGCCGCCGACAAAACCCTTCCGCCCTGCAGGAGTTTTGGACATAGGACGTAATAATCTTCTATTGAAATTTTGTTTACTTCTCTAGTGAGTCGGAAAAGTTTGAGAACCTATGGGTTAAAACATAGTGTTTATTATTTAAAAATATATTGGTCTACACTCTACACTTTAGAGATTGGATTGTACCGCACAACTGGTAATAAAATAATAATATACGTCACCGCTGATCAATAAATAATCATAAATATATAATCACTAAACCTAGAATGACTGGAGGACGGAAGGGCAAAGAGTAAATTAGTAATAATACATAAGACATTAAATTCTAATCTAGAAATACAACACAATAACAACCTGTTGCAATGCTCAGATATACATAAGGACAAAAACACTTTCCTCAACCATTTTTCTAGAACAGTGGTTCCCAACCTTTTTAATGCCGCGACCATTTTATACAGCATACAGATTTTCACGAATGGCGACCCCCAACCATAAACTTTTTTTCGTTTACCCTATAACTGTAATCTGCTATTGTTATAAAATGTAATGTAAATATCTAATTAGATTAGCATGATGTATTTACAATGTTACAAACAGAACATAATTAAAGCACAATGATTAATTACAAAAATCCATTTGAAATTATATATCGTGAAATATTTATTTCTAATTACAACACAACGTCAGTGCTAAGATTAAGTTTGCGTCTTTCTCATCGGCTTACACAACGAAGATCATCTTTCACAACAAGTCTACTTATGTATTTAGATGTAATAATTAGCAAACTGGAAAGCCCTTTCACAAAGATAAGTTGTTGGAGATGGAAGAAGAAGGCGCAACACAGTCTCAGACAAAATAGTATTTTGTTATTGGCATTGTAGAGAAATTAACCTAGTTGTAAATACATTAAATGAACGTCTCTTGTGTAGTCTCAGGACATCTTCAAATTTAACTGTGCATGACCTTCTTTTAAGTGCAAATGAAGTGTCAGAGAAATTTGAAAAGTACGATGAAATTTCGTCTGCTAGCATGTGCAAGTGTTCTTTCACAAAAATCATTACCGTAAAAATCATTATCGTAATCCTTTTATCTGGTTTAATGTCATGTTCCTCAAAGAAAGCAGATAAGTTAACAACATGCCTACATCCAATATTTTATGCCAAAGCTAAAGTTTTATTTGGAATGATCCGATCTTTTCAGACAAATTAAGGTTTGTTACAAAAATTAACTAGATCTAGTCCTTGCAGTAATAAATTTTATTCATTCAAGATTTCAAATATGTCAACAAAGTAAGTTATTTTCGTCAGTTCACTTTTATCGCCATAAAGTGCTTTGAACTTTGAACTGCTGTCTTGATTTCTGATTTTAAAGTTAAAGAGTTCTGAGTTCATCACTAAGCTCAAAACACGAATAGAAATTTTTCCTCTCGACAACCAGCGGACTTCAGTGTGAAATAGTAGTTTGGCGCATCCGACTGTTTTCGCAACTGTTTAAAAAGTAGGTTTGTGATGGGGTTGGTGCGCTGATGTTATCACGCTGGGTACTCGTATGCACAGAATAGAAATATAATTATTCTGTGCTCGTATGTGGAAGTATCTGCATGTAGCCTGATAAAATAGGCATATAGGCATATGTACTGGTTTTTAGACCCCTATAAAGATTTAACATATAATGTTGGCATATTATTAAAACCATATTCTTTAAATTTCTTTAAAAAACATTTAACGTGAGAAAACCCGATATTTAAAAAAAAAAATCATAGACTATAATAAGATGGACCGTTTGCTCTATTTTTAGAGCTTATAGCAACTTTTTTTTTCCGTGCGCAATCAATAAGGTTGTCTTAAATTACTTCTACGCTCCTCGTTGTTTCTTAAATGTTTCCGCTGTATAGAACTTTCGATTTTAATTTTAATTTTTCATTGAGAAAATCAAAGCGTTTAAAAAAAAAGAAGGTGCGAAGTATTGTACAAATGGGGGATTCCGAAAAGCAGTCTTTCGAGTCATCAAATAGCAGAAATATTAAAGCAAGAGGTCCATGTGTTTATAGTCTATGAAAAAATAATTAACAAATGCTTAATAATGAATCTAATCAAGGGAGGTAATAGTCCTAATTTTAAGTCTCTGGGACAATAATTTGAGTAAACAATTTTTTTACTGCAATATTTGCATTTGAAGCAAAAATATTGTAGGCCTATATGCGTATACCAGTTCCGGTTCTCATATTGATAAAAATACGTAAAAGAAATAATCAATTACAGAGTATAAATGTGAATTTTAAAACACCTTTTTAGCTACAAGCTTTTTTTCATTAGTACGCATTTACTTCTCTTAATAGTGTACAATAGTTTATAATACACCATTTTTTGAAAAGCCTTATTTGTAAGGTTTGAAGAATGTAAAGAAAAGAGGAATAGTCTAGAGTCTAGAGTCTAGACCAGGGATCGACAACCTACGGCAAGCGTGCCAGACGTTATGCAAAAAGATTTTCAATGGCCCTCAGAATACTCCTAAAAAAAGTATTCAAGCATCTTCTAATAGAAATAGAATGCTACATCAGGGTGACTTTTAGGCTGTTGGCATGCTGAATGAATTAGAAATCCCACTTTGGCACACTATTATCAAAAGGTTGCCATTCCCTGGTATAGACTAAAGAGTGTTGGTGCCAGGACACAACTCTATTTGACCCCGCTATACACACTGGGGAGGGTTCTGAGGTGGAACAATCGAAGAGTACTGTACTGTACATGTTGTAGTGGAAAGCATCAATAATACCATACAAAATAAGTGTTTTCCGATGGTCCTTGGCGACCCCCATGAAATGGTCGTTCGACCTCCAAAGGGGTCGCGACCCACAGGTTGGGAACCACTGTGCTAGAACCAAATGCATATAGGTATTCTTTCAGGACGAATGGCACCCGGTCATGGAATGGGTTGCCTGAACCAGGAAAACCAGTAACGTATCATCTTTTAATACACTAATCAAAATCCAAGCCTTGACTCAGACCACGGATGAGCGTAGGACGCATAAATCTTGTCCGGAAGTGAGGCTTCATGTTTCACAAAAAGACATTGCTAAGTTATTTATCATGAGCAGGCTATTTATTCTACATCATGGGTTAAAAACTTTTATTTAATTGTGAAATATCCCCAAAATCATCACATCCGGAAGCTAATTAATTATTCATTTTTCTATTATAGTTATGAAATATGTTTTTAAAAAATGACAACGAGATGTCTTTAAACGGATTGTTGAAGTCATCATTGAGTGCTTCGACAATAATTGAGTTTGTCGAGTATGTAAAGAAAATTGGTATGTTTTTAGGAGATCTCAGAATTTGCTCTAAATCAGGGTTTGGCAACCTAAGGCACGCCTGCCAGATTTTTTTACGTAGAGCGATGTTCAATGACACGCAAAATACCTCCAAAGGTGTTATTGGTGAAAACAAACATTTCCGGTATTGAATGAGAAAGACTAACTGTTGAAATCGATGTTTCTGAATGACACAGCGACATGTTTCAGTGAGTTGAACTTGCATTTACAATGACGGGATCAACCAGCACTTGAACTTTCCAACCACTGGAATGGGTTTGTATTGACAATCTTGCCTTGCCATTAATTTTAAAAATTAAACTATTTCCCTAATTTAAGACCTATTAAGATTGGTAGAGATGCTCTTTCAGAAGTACATTGAAGCACTAAAAGCAGAGTTGTCCAAACAAAGGCAAGACTTGCCAATTCATGGACCCATGTTTTCATACCACATCAAGCTTGACCGTATTTATCCTACTTAAACCTTCTTAGATGTGGATCTTTTTTTTTTGTGGAGGGATATTGACAATTTAAAGATGCAGCAAGTTAAATTTTAAATATCCGAAACAATGACCGAAACAAATGGCGTACAATCGATCAACAGTCAATAAATGGTGGCCCAACGAGTCACCAACGACCCTCACTAGGGTTATGGGATAGGTGAAGGTGAATCGCCGTATAGTGACAATAAACAAATATTACCTTTTAACAATACTACTTACAAGAGTCACTTGTATTAAAACTAATTTTTTTTTAATCAATTCATTTTATGATGAAAGTTATAATATTGCTGAAAGAGAGGACTTGGGTTTTTATACTAGATCATAACTTTACAGAGGTATGCTAAAAAATGACAGTTATTGTTAAATTTTACTTCATTCGGTTCACTATAGAAAATCGATATGCGGGCCAAACTAGGCGTGCCAAAAGATTTCTGATGCCTATGTTTAAGAGACCCTTAACGCGGACTAAAGTGCTTTGCTAATGATAAGCTACTATAAATGTTCTCATGAAATATGACAGTGACTGATGAAAAGTAACAATGTATCTCCTTATAAATATATACTGAAGATACTCAACATTTAGCTCAAAGATTTCAAAAATGTATCTTTTCATTCACAGAAACTTGGCACGCAGAGCGATTTTCAATGGCTCGTGAGAGACCTTCAAGAGGTGCTTTTATTGATTAAAAAAAATAACAAATTTCGGCTTCTGAATGGGGAAAACTGAGTGTTGAAGCCGATGTTTCTGAATGACAGAGCGAAACATTTCAGTGAGTTGAACTTGCTTTTACAAGGACCATTGGAATGGATTTGCATTGAAACTGGGCATATCTTTCCGTGAAATCAATTTCAAAACATTTAACTAAATGTACATTCCTATATAAAGGCATGTAATAAAATAGATTGTTGGGCTTTTGCAGAAGTACATCGAAGCACTTAAAGTGGAGTTCTCTAATCAAGGGCAAGACATCCAAATTGATGGACTTTTCATGCCGCATCTAGCCTAACTGCTTTGATCTTACTTCAACCTACGATCATGTAGATCTTTTTTTTTTTAAGTGGAGGGATATTGGCGATTTTAAAATGCAGCAAGTTGAATTTTAAACGTTTGAAAAATGAGCATCTAAATGTGTCCATTTGTTGAAAAGATCTGGACGAAAGCTGCTTAAGAAGGTTATCTGCTATTCTCAACTGCTTGGCATCCTTAAATGGACATACATTTAATGCAGGAAATGTTTATTTACAACTGTTTAACGTAAATTATTTTAATCATCTAATAATTAAATCTTGTAATGAATACCGTTCTGTTAGATTTATATAAAGAAATAATAATTAGTCAGTATTATTTGTTAAATTATAAAACATAACTTGTTTGGCATCACTATTGAATCAAATGTGGCAATGATTTTTAATAAAAGAGAGACTATTAATTCGTTTGTTGTTGTTTTTTTGCGCTAATATTTCTAATATGTTTCTTTTTTTTTTTCTTTTATAAAAGAATAAATAGCGTACAATTTAAACGTTTGAAATGATCAAACTATTAAAACTATATACAATTGTATAAATATTGTATGACTAAACATTTATATGTATATTTTTAAACATTACATTAACTTCTCAGTTTGTATTATTACTACCTATCAATTCTGCTTAACGTTACTTGGGCAGTAGCTAACTACTGGAAACACATTAAAAGGCTGTTTAACGATAACTATCGTAAACACATTAAAAGACTTCTCAGTAAAACTGAGATCAAAATAATAATAAAATTGGCAGTTGTTAGATCCTTATCTTGACTAACAAATGATAATAATAATTTAAAAAGTCTATTATAGCAGGTTGACTTTTAGACTGTTGGCACGCTGAATGAATTAGAAATCCTAGTCTGGCACACTGTTAGCAAAAGGTTGCCGATCTAGTGCATGGGTCGGCAACCTACGACACGCGTGACAGACATAACACGCCGAGCGATTTTCAATGGCACGAGGAAGACACCCAAAAAGGCAAATCAAGTCTCTTCTACGGGATGACTTTGGGGCTGTTGGCACGCTGAAATATTTAGAAATCCTGCTTTGGCACTTATATATGAAGTTTGCCGACCACTGGTCTAGAGTATCTATAATGGCCTTTAAATGTACTTTTGAAAAAAGTATTAGTGTATTAGTATAGTATACTAGATTTATGCAAATAGATTTTGCAAATAAAATACTCTAAGACCGGTTCATCTGAGAAACAAAATATTAAAGTTTTCAATGGCATTCTTATGTATGTATGTATTCTCGAAGTCTCAGAAATATTTATTGTTCTTGTGACAAAAAAACTTGCCGGACACTCATTTCTAGACAAGAATTTTTACACGGGCCTCCACTACAACCACCTCCGTGTCAACTTCCTCTCAATCCTCCTTTTCTTCCTACTGCCCATCATCTACAAGTCTGGAAACACTCATAGGCTGAAACAAAAAAAAAAAACGTTGTAGTCCGGCTAGCCAGGGACAGACATTATGTAAATGACCTTGACCCCCCTTGGGGGACAAAAAGGTGCCGATGGAAGGCGTTGTGGCTCCTCGCTAGCACACGGTCGCACACACATGCACGCACACACACACACCCACGTCCTACCGCTGGTCACTAGTGCGACACACACACACACCCACGTCCTACCGCTGGTCACTAGTGCGACACACACACACACCCACGTCCTACCGCTGGTCACTAGTGCGACACACACACACACCCACGTCCTACCGCTGGTCACTAGTGCGACACACACACACACCCACGTCCTACCGCTGGTCACTAGTGCGACACACACACACACCCACGTCCTACCGCTGGTCACTAGTGCGACACACACACACACCCACGTCCTACCGCTGGTCACTAGTGCGACACACACACACACCCACGTCCTACCGCTGGTCACTAGTGCGACACACACACACACCCACGTCCTACCGCTGGTCACTAGTGCGACACACACACACACCCACGTCCTACCGCTGGTCACTAGTGCGACACACACACACACCCACGTCCTACCGCTGGTCACTAGTGCGACAAATTACTGTTGTTGTTTTCTTACTTTTACTTTCTTTAGAAGGAAAGGGGGGGAGGTATTTTGTTAATGACCTCAGTAATGATCGTTGACCAAAACTCCAATGGTTGTTGAAAGGTAATCAAGACGTGAGAAAACTTTAAAATTTTCGCATTTAGAATTAGGTCCAAGGGTTGATGGATAGACTGCTCGCAAAATGTCGTAATGTCTGCAAAACCTAGAATGCCGAATATGGCACTTTGAGTCTGGAAGTTACCAGAGAGTTTGATTGCACGGCAGCGCTGTCGGATGTCGTACCAAGGGTCCTTGGGTTCGACCCAGAGTCTACCCAGCTCAGATCTGTACCTGACAGTAATATTGGGGATAAGTAATGTGGCTGAACGTTGTGCTGGCCCACACATCCCCTTGTATACCGTGTCCACAGAAACGTGTGAGCCATGCTTTACTATCAATGCACGCGTTCATTATCATTACGTATATTTACTCTTATTGCATATGTTTATTATCATTAAATACATTTACACACACTGATTATGTTTCTTATCGAAAACATTTTATACATGTAGGAATTTGTAAAAACTAATACATTAAAATTCTTCAATATTACCGCTTTATTTTATTACAGTTTATAATTTCCATTTGTAAAACCAAAGTTGCGAAAAATCATAACGCATATGATGTCCATTTTTAACTGTTGAAAGCTTTACAAGTAAAAAGATTTTACTTTTAAATATAACTATGTAAATTGTGTTTTATTTTCATCATTTTCCATTTACAGTAAGTGATAAAACAACACAACCAACAAACAATGTCTAGAATTTTTTTTATACAAAATAAGTTTATGTTACAATTAGTGCACAGTTATTGTTGAACCAATTGTATAATTAAATAGGAAATGTATACACAAACACAAATATATGGGCTAATTATCTCAAATTTATTCAATATCTTTTTACTAGCCGTATCTTTTTATCAACTACATTTATCTATTGAATCAAAAACCTAATTTGAATAATTTATTTCTTTGAGATTTAAATTATTCTATTTTCCCCTTCAAAATTTGATTTTATTAGCAATTTTTTGTCTGTGGAATTTCAATGACAGATCTTGAATGAAGCAGGCTGCTTACACTAAAAGATGAATTAAGTATAATTAAATAGACCCCCCTCCCACCTTAAGCCTTTAAAAAAACAACCCAGGGCTCATTAGACCAATTAGAACAGAGATTCTCTGGTCCACGTGAATAAATAGCCACCAGTTGTTCAATGAGCCTCCAATTATGCAAATATCGGCTTGCGCTGAATGAGTTCTTTTTTTTTATACATTAAGTGTTTCACGTTGTTCCATGCTAATCACTGAACGTCAGATTTTTCTCTTGGCCAGTTGAATGCTAAAGAAATATATTATGAGTGCATTTTATGTAAGCTTAATTCTCGTAATAGATAAAAAGTATTGTTTTCAACTGACAGTTGATACTATTTTTTTCTCTCTAAACATATTTGTAAAATACTATGGAGAAATTAAGTGTTTTTTTAAATACTTTACTTTTGACGATGGGATGTAGTCACTGATCTAAATACACAAATTGACAATGATTGTATATGTTTTTGGAACTTATACTGGCGTATAACATTCACTTTAAAAAAATTGTGTGTGCAATGTGAGATGAACGGAAATTATATAGCCGCCATTTTTTTTCCTCCTTCACTGATCAATATAAGCTAATAATATAATTTAAACAAAATAAACCCAAATAAATAAAAGGAAAAAAATATAAAAAAAACAACAAATAATCCACAAATTATAACGTAGTTTAATTTAAAAGCTCTAGAGAAGTGCTTAGTTAACGGCTGGAAATTTTATCTAAAGATTTTTTTTTTTTTTTCAGTTTTGTTAATTATGTAAATAATATTTTTTTATAAATTTGAAAAGTATTTCATTAAGTGTCTGCTCACTCATTAAGAAGTCATCTTTTTTCTATAAATCAGTGATGGTCATTAAAATTGGCGAGCGCTTGGGATCAACAATTTTGCTTCCGTGTGTGAAAAAAAAACCAAGAACAAGCTAACGAGAAAATGTGCCACTTATTTCACGTATTAATTGAAACCAATATTTGGCTTAGACCTTTGCAGTAAAATAAAATCTTTCTTTTTTTAAATATATTTAAATCTATAACATAGCTAATGTATTGGTTTTCTTTTTTAAGCAAGTTAAAGTGTTTAGAGGTGGAAATTTAGTTTCTACTTTGAATAACTAAAGTCCATCCATGTATAGAGAAAATATTATAGATGTAGCTGTAATGCGCGGTGTGTGAAAGCCAGAATCTATCATTGGATTGATTCGTTTGGCGCCTTATTTTATCGTGTATATTACAGACGATCCTTACATAAAGAAGATTATTGCGTCCTACGCTCATCCGTGGTCCGAATCTAGTCTTGTATCTTTAGTAATGTTTTAAATGATGTTAAGTTACTTAATCTATGTCGTATGGCAGAGTGTTTGCGTAGCCATCTTAAAAGCACACCCCATTCTAATTCTCGCAAAAAACTTTCTTTTCCCTCTCAGTCTTTGGGACGGGTGGGGGGCAGCTATACCTTCTAGCCAAGTGACCAACAGTTCATGGGGCAGCTATACCTTCTAGCCAAGTGACCAACAGTTCATGGGGCAGCTATACCTTCTAGCCAAGTGACCAACAGTTCATGGGGCAGCTATACCTTCTTGCCAAGAGACCAACAGTTCATGGGGCATCTATACCTTCTAGCCAAGTGACCAACAGTTCATGGGGCAGCTATACCTTCTAGACAAGTGACCAACAGTTCATGGGGCAGCTATACCTTCTATTCAAGTGACCAACAGTTAATGGGGCAGCTATACCTTCTAGCCAAGTGACCAACAGTTCATGGGGCAGCTATACCTTCTAGCCAAGTGACCAACAGTTCCTGCGTTTAAAGAGTGAAAAATAGTGCCTGGAAATAATTAGCCAATCTGTAGCCAATTTCACAAAGATCGTGAATAAATATAGGACACGTTGGCGAGGCAGCGCGTTCGACTGGCATACGGACGGTCCAGGGCTCGAATCTTGGGCTCGAATCTTGGTGAAGAGCTAGGGTTCTGATCCCGGGTCTGGAAGGGTGTCCCTGCACTGATGGTTACCTGAGATATATTAAGGGAAAAGTAAAGGCTGTCGCGAATTGTGCTGGTGGCTACACAATCACCTCGTATTGCCGTGGCCACAGAAACGTGTGAACTCTGCTTCACGGGCCCTATGGGTCAAATTCCACCGACGGGGATATTTTACTACTTTACATGAATAAATATATCAGAAAGGACACAATAATTGTTATTTATTATTTCAGTTGGCCTTGAATTCATTTGCTTTGACATGGACACTATGAGACAACTTTGGCTAGGTGGAAGGGAGGCAAGATTCTGACAATATTTGGTGCTATGATTGTACAAAATAATTGTTTTTTTTAATTTTAAACTCGGTTCGGCTCGACCCACGTGTCAATCAAGTGTCATAATTTTGGGAGATAATTGAAACCCTCCCTCGTGATGATACGGCCTCGGCGTAATCTCTGCATCTCGTGAAATCACGTGACATCCAGCCACACAGATTGGAATTTGTCACAATCCACCCTTAATGCTTGCAGGTTTCTGTGCTGCTGGCTTTTTTTTTTCTTTTATTTGCCTGCATATCTCCTTATGTTTTTTTTTATATTAACTTTCGAAGAAATTTTGTTTTGATAAAAAAAAGGATATTGGGGGGGGGGGGGGGGGGGGAAGCTATTGCAAAGAAATAAATCAAAGGGAGAGAATCATTTATCAAAGACGTTCTCCAAGAGTTCTCCTCTCTTTGGTCGCGCAAAGGTTATTTTTTCCTCGTTACTGGTGCATCAAAATGACGGCTCCCCCTTATTGCATATGTATGTTGGCTTGTGAGCTTTTTTGGGTGGCGCTAATGTAAGCCCTGATTTGAGGGCTGCGGGGGTCACGTGACAAAAGAGAGAGAGAGAGATGGCAATAAAAGATTG
Source organism: Anisus vortex (assembly GCA_949126835.1). Lineage (NCBI taxonomy): Eukaryota > Metazoa > Mollusca > Gastropoda > Planorbidae > Anisus > Anisus vortex. The sequence continues at coordinate 10,228,784 of OX421493.1, forward strand.
GTTGAGTGGTGGGGGCTGTGGGAGGGGACCGTAGAGAGGCTTGTCACGAAAAGCGGAAGAAGGGTGAGTGTGTGTATGTGTGTGTGGGGGGGGGGAGGGGCAGGGGGTAGAGGGTGAGCGGTTATTGTTGAGAGAATGGGACCAGCTGGCCCAGCACTCATCCTTCAAACCACACATGACACGGCAGAAAGTATTGTGTCTTCCTCAAACTCCACCGTTTCTTCGTCGAGAAACTAAGTTTTTTTAAAATGTAAGAGTAGACCGACAGTGACCTAATAGATTTTAGTGGTCGTGTTCAGGGCTTTGAGTGATGACATAATGGAGACTGTGGGTGGGGGGGGGGGGGAGTCTGACTTGAAATGTGGAGGGAAATGAAGAACAGCTACTAATGTCCAAAGCGATCCAAAGGTTCTGGGTTCGAATCCTGGTGCAGGCTAGAATTTTTTTTCCCGGGACTTGAGGGTGCCCGTGCGTTTACGCAGCTACCTGACACTGGTTGGGGTAAAGTAAAGGCGGCTGTGCATAGTGCTGGCCACACAATCACCTAGTATGCCGTGGCCACAGAAAATCTTGAACGCTGCTTCACCGGCCCAATCGAATCGATCAATTTGGTCCGACGGGATACTTTACTTTTTTTTCGTCAGCGCTTGTGTTCTTGTGCTCTTCTGTTGAACATTCTCATGATCATGACTTTTCCCCACCACTACATACGTCATGATGACGTCACAACTACAAAAAAAGTATGTTTCCGTTTGTAAAGCATGCACGTGGTTACCATTCATAATTCATTAGGATTATTATCTGTATTAATAAATAATTATTTCTCGCTATGCATGTGTCATACGCCAACGTATGAATCTTTTTTTTTTATAAATTGTTTTATATTTATACTTTGATCTTTTTAACCAAAAAAATAGTCATAGATGTATACTTTAATCTTTTTTTTTTAATAAATAGTTAGAACTAGACTATATATTTATACATTCATCTTTTTTTTTTAAATGAAGGGGCGCAATTTAAAAAAAAAATTTACACAATTATGTGCCCCTTGACCAGTAAAAAAAATTTAAAAGTGATTTCATGCGTGTATACATAGAAGAAAGTGTTATCATTTTCTAACATTATGGATTTCTACTCAATTGTTTTCCATCAAGCAGAAACAGTGTTAGTGATGTGCGTGTTTGTCCCTAGTGCAGCGGTTCTCATACTGTCAGGTTTATCTTCTCGTTTATGTTACTGGCTTTCCAACTATACAGAACACTCTCGACTCTCAACCTGAAGAAATCCTGGCTCCTGAAAGGGGAGTGCATTTATATCGTTGTTTGTTTTTGTTTTTTTGGTGCTGCTGTTTGTCTTTGACTTGAAATTATTGAATGGGTTTGCCGTATTAGGAAGTTTGTTTTTACCTTGAATACTTTAAACTTTAATGTAATTCTACCACTAGAAGTCAACATGTAAATCCTGTCTTAAACTGATGTATTGGAAATCGAACTGACTCGCCATCGTCAACATTCAAGCCACAAGGTTTTACACACAAACACACACACACAAACACATTCCAGGACAAATTGGTCGCAGTGTTAGGCGAGTGACCTGAACATAGTGCTAATGTCCACCTAATGACCAGACATTGTTGAAAGTCATAATGTTGACCTACATTCTCATTGGTCAAGAGCGTGATCAATGACTTTAGGTTCCACTTTTCAAATTATAACAATATATTTTTGTATCGTCTACTTATTTAATGCTATTATATCATCTTCTAATTTAATAATACTGTTTCATCTTGTAATTTAATTGTGAACACTTTCAGAACCAACTGTGTTTGTATATGCTTCATATATACGTTGTTTGAATAATCAGCGAGATGTATGTATTTAAGTAAAAATAAATTATTCTGTCAAAGTGAAATCGCCAATAGTTTTATCTTGTGATAAAAAATTTTATGTTAATATCATCAAAGTCGGTTGTCGTTGTTATTTTTACCATTTCCAGGCGTAATATTCTATTTCAATATTTGTTTTGTGTATTTTTTTAATTGTTTATTGTTTGTGTTTGACGATTGCTCTAGAATAATAGATATGAATTTAGAGAAAGTCTGCATCGTGTATGTTGCCTTTTTGAGAATTTTCGGGGCAGAAACCTAACGTTCATCTTCACCAAAGAAGCTCAATTCATATTATCTTTATCATTATATGCCTTCATTAGCAAAGTGAATCTTTTAATTCTAGATGGTGCTAAGTGACTTTAAGATAGAGAGGAGAATTTCCATTTCGAAATTCTAAAAACTTTAATAAGTAAAGTACCCTTTGGACCAAACTGATCATAAGGCTGGCGAAGCCGTTGTTCACCTGTTTCTGTGCCCACTGCATACTAGGGGACCAGCCGCCTTTACTCTACCCTGCACCAGGATTCGATCCCAGAACCTTCGGATCGCCAGTCGTACGCGCTGCCGCTCGCCCACCGCGCCCACAGCGCCACATTTTGAAAAAACACTTTAAAGGTTAATACTGATTTTAAATGATAAGAAAGAAGAAGCTCTTCGGCAAGGAAGATGATCTTGACTCTGATCAGTGACAGTCATAAGTTGGAAGAAGAAAGTAAAGAAAATATGATCATCTTTCAGGATAAACACAATTGTTTTGTTTATGTTGTGTAGTTCAAGAACCTTTGGTAAACACTTCTTTTACTTGGCAGAGTTTTCAAAATTCTCTGGAATATTAGTACATGTGCCTTTCCCTACTGTACTTTATACTACAAAGAAGCAGCGCTCGCTCGCTCTCATCTCATGCATGATCGAGTTTGACTAACCGCTTCCACAACGATTAAGGGAAATTGGGCCATTGACCATGAAGTAAAAGCCTTAAAGGAAGGGGGATCAAGTTGATATTTTAAGCATTCTGGAACAATCCAGACTAATGGCCAAAGTAAAGGGTGGAAGGAAAAAAAAGATACAGAAAACGAAAACTCCCCCCCCCTCCCTTTTTTTCCCTTCCCACTTAGATTCCCATTTGGCAATGGATAGATTTGATTTCTGGTGTCCGCGCCCAGTCAGTCTCCTGAATTGGGACAGATCGTGAGCAGAAGTAGAGATTGGCTGACGGTAGACCTTGACAGTCGAAGTTACTGGTCAAGGGGCGGATAATCTTGTCACAAGTTTAAAAAAAAAATAGCGTCCCTTACTTTACAAAAAATAGGAAATAATAAAAATAAAACTATTTTAAGAAAAAAAAAATCATCTATTTGCGAAACAAATAAGTTTAGTTCAATAATAAGGAAATTTTAGTTACATAGAGGCTAATTTTTCAACATCATCAAAAAATATTATCAATAAAATATTTTCAGAAAAAAAATAATTCCGTTTTAAAACGTTAACCCTTCCTGTACTGACCTACTTCTATCTATGCTGCCTTCAGTTCCGCTATATACGCGCCCGGGACTGTAAGGGTTAAATTCTAGAATTAAATACTTAGGACAGTGATGCTTTAAAAAGGAAACCGAACTATTTTTTTTTAACGTAGGACCTTTTTAAATTGGCGCTGATAACATTTAAATATCTGCAATTAGAAAATCTGTATTTTTATTTTTAGTTTAGGATTAGAATATAATAATTGTAATATTAATTATATTTGAATAGCGCTGCCAACAAACATAATGTAAGCTCAGAGCGCATTTAACATTGAGCAACAAACAACTAAGAACACGGATATTAATCTCTAGGTTAAAAATATAAAGCTAATTAATTACTTAAAACTATAGAGACATAGGACAAAGCAAATAAATGTAGCAATAACGTTTTAAAAGATGTTAAGTTACTGGTTTTTCTGGTTTGTTCAGGCGACCCATTCCATGCCCGAATGCCACTCGGGAAGAAAGAGTAATTATATTTATATGTATTTGTTCTCACATAATTGATAAGGAAAGTGTTTTGTCTTTATGTTAATCTCAATATTGCAACAGGTTGTTATTAAGTTGTATTTTTAAATTAGTAAAACGCCTTATGTATTACTACAACTTTACTCTTTGCCCTTCTGTCCTTTAGTGATTAGTGTATCTAGATTTAGAGATTTACATAATAATTTACACAATCTTTCTGTTCCGAACATTGGTCACTAGATTACATTTTGTAGGGCCAACTTCTTGTAACCTGTTATATTGCTGAAAGTCTTTATATTTGAGAAACCAGATCTAAATAATCATATCTGAAGCAGACGATACTTCCGAAATGACCTGGGTTGAAATAAACCGCTTGCGGCCACTGAACATACATTTGTGAAGGCAAAGAAGAAGAAAATCGTTTTATCATAAAATAATATAATGCTGAACAAAATTAATGTGTGCTTGTCACATACATTATTTTTCCTTATTTAAAAAAAAAGATAAACAAAACAAAGTTAACTCCATCAAAAAAACTAGGAATTCTAAGTTGTACCCAAGGGAAATAACTCTCGTTGTCGTTTGATCCTCGTCTGCAAATATTTTCTTGACTGGCCTGCGTTTGACCCGACTTGGAGCCTTTTAGACCTCGCCGGGGGTCTCCCGGGGAACTCGCGGGCTCGACGCAATTTCGTGAAGGATGAAAGATGGGTCCGATGAGACGGAGTCTCGCTTTGACACTGAGACTAAGCGAACATTGACAATGAGACTAAACACACATTGACAATGAGACTAAACACACGTTGACAATGAGACTAAACACACATTGACAATGATAGTAAACACAAATAATGACAATGTGATTAAACATATATTTTGACAATGAGACTAAACACACATATTGACTATATAACTAAACTCACATATTGACAATAGTGACTAAATACACACTTTCAGAATGAGATTATACACATATTAATTCTGATTCTAAACACAAATATTGAAAATGTCACTAAACACACATAGTGATAAGACTAAACACACATATATTGAAATTGAGATACTAAACACACACATTGACAAGGAGACTAAACACACACATAGTGATAAGACTAAACACACATATTTTGAGAATGAGATACTAAACACACACATTGACAAGGAGACTAAACACACACATAGTGATAAGACTAAACACATACATTGACTAAAGAAAGAAAGAGAAAAAAAGAAAGACAGAAAGAAAGACAGAAGGGAATGAAGTGAACAAAAAAAATGCTTGAATTGTAACTTATAGGAATTCAAAGTAATTGCTTTACTTTAGACACTGTTAGTGAAAAAATTCTCATCATCTGGTAACCCCTGAGGCTAACGTCTCAATCGAGTCTTTGATCTGTTGATTGATTGATTGATTAGGTGTTATAGATAAACTTGTCACAGCTTACTGAAGTCTGAATAAAGTTGCAGAATTATTACTTTCAAACGATTTATGCAACGTAGCAGTGATGTCGTTTACGTTAAAGGCGTGGTGCTGATGACGGTGAAGGCGTGGTGTTATGACGTTGAAGGCGTTGTGTTGATGACGTTGAAGGCGTGGTGTTGATGACGTTGAAGGCGCGGTGTTGATGACGTTGAAGGCTGTTGATGGTGAAGAAGAAATAATTGTATGTGGGTCACCACATACCCACAGACACTCACGAACCCACAATCATGCACACCTATTCATTAATGGCCCACAAACACGCATACCTATTCATTAATGGCCCACAAACATGCATACCTATTCATTAATGGCCCACAAACATGCATACCTATTCATTAATGGCCCACAAACATGCACACCTATTCATTAATGGCCCACAAACATGCATACCTATTCATTAATGGCCCACAAACATGCACACCTATTCATTAATGGCCCACAAACATGCATACCTATTCATTAATGGCCCACAAACATGCATACCTATTCATTAATGGCCCACAAACATGCATACCTATTCATTAATGGCCCATAAACATGCACACCTATTCATTAATGGCCCACAAACATGCATACCTATTCATTAATGGCCCACAAACATGCATACCTATTCATTAATGGCCCACAATTATGCACACCTTTTCATTAATGGCCCATAATCATACACACCTATTCATTAACGGCTTACAATCAACACACCTATTCATTAATGGCCCACAATCATGCACACCTATTCATTAATGGACCATAATCATACACACTTATTCATTAACGGCCCACAATCATACACACCTATTCATTAATGGCCCACAAACATACACACATATTCATTGATACCCATTCATATGATACAAACATATATACACCTATTCATTAATGGCCCACAATCATACACACCTATTCATTACTGGCATCCAAATAAGTACCGTCATATTTTTTTTTGATTTTATCAAAAGATATAGGCCCTAGAGCTAAATGATAATCTGAATACTTTACGAAAAAATTAAGACAGAGCAAATAAATGCAGTATTTACGGACGATATAAAAGTAAACAGTAGGGGTCTAAAAATGTTTAACGAAGGTAAATCTTAGAAGAATTTAAAATAAACACTAGGCCTACATTACAAAAAAAAAATTAAAAATGTTGATATAATCAAAGAATTAACAATTTCATAAAATAGGTAAATACATTTCATAAATTATATCATATACTGGATAAATATAGATCTGAAAATGTGTGGGTATGTTTGTAAATGAATGTGGGCAAATTCTGAGCAGAATGGCATGAAATTTGGCTGAAATATTCTTTGTGTGAAGTTTGTCAATGTTTTACCTTTTAAATTGACTACAGCATTGGTCAGTTCGGTCGAAAATCCTCTTTACAATAGACTAAAAATAAGAAAAAAGCATGGCGCGACGAAAAATGTAAATTAAAATAGAAAGTTGTATACAGCGGAAACGTTTCGGCAAACGTAGGAGCGTAGAACTCATTTAAGACAGCGTTATTAGATTTGCACCGAAAAAGAACATATAAGCTCTAAAAATTGAGCAATCGGTCCATCTTATTATAGTCTTTGGAGAAAAGAATGGATGAATGGAAAAATTAGAAATTTACTATATACAGACCTACATGTATTAATATTTTCAACGTAAACAATGACATCATTCTTTGGAATTTTCGTACAAAAATTAAAACCCTAAAACATTCAAGTTTTCCTACGACTTCGACAAGATCGAATGTCCTTCAAAATTTGTTACTAGCTATCACAAATGCCAGCATGATTGGAAATTGTTCACGTCATAGATAATAGGGTAGTGCTTAGTGTTAACAAACCAAGTTGATATATTTTGATTAAAAGACTATCAGCTTTATTGCCTTAGGAGAAGTTCTAAAGGGGGGGGGAGATGGAGGAAGACTAAAATGTAGGCTAAAATTTGTCCATGAACAACAATATTTATTTGTAAACCAAGTTATTGTTCTTAATCGGGATGTTCTTAAACTGTTGCTTTTCCTTTAAATTTTTTTAATGTTCTAAATATCTGTAGGCCTACTATTCATCCAATAAGCCCCTTTTTATTATTTTATTTATCAAAATCAATTTTTGTCCCATGTTGGGAAAGTGGGGGTAAGAATAATAGTTGATAATTCTAAAGACAGTTATAAAAAGTTTATGTTTATTAAATTGTACTTGCGTTCTAATTATTATACTCTTAAGAATACTTTTATATTACCCTTTCTAATTACTTTTGTGCGTTAAACAAAAATATCACTAAATAGAATCGTCATTTCTTAAATTTAAAACCATGACTTAGACCTACTTTACTTTTAACTCATGTTTCTACACTCTTGAAAAAGTTTACCAGAAATATAAATTCTAAAAATTCTAAAAATATTAAAACACTTAGACAAAATTCTTTACCCCCCGTGGTTTCACACGGGACATTTCTAGTATATTATTTATTATTAATTAATCTGCTCCTTATAACATCACTGCATGAGCTGTAACAGTATTTGTGAATAGCATATAGCATATAGATCTAATTGTGGATTATAGCAATATTACTAAAATGTTAACATTATCCGTGCAAATATTTTTTATTATGATAAATGACTCCGAGAAAAAAAAATTATAAGAATAGAAAAATAAATTTTAAGGCAATATGAGCAAAAACTGTTGCGGTTAGTTGAGACTACTGGACAGAGTGATGAAAGGGAAGAGACCAGGAGAGCTGGCACAATAGAATACCTCAGAGAAGCGTTACAATCGATTTGAAATTAAACGGGAAATAGCAAGCACATTAAAGGCTACAGAGACCTCAAGTCTGAAATTAACTTGGAATGTCCATGTTTCCATTGACAAATATGTGTTCAAGTGTTGGCTCTAAATCAATTATTAATTATTAAGTCATGCACCCATGGGAAAGACAAAGATTTTTCCTTTGAAAGATGTATTACATTGCGCAATCCAGAACAACTACAAAATATAGCAAAGAATGAGGTTTTAAAATTAAAAGTTGGCTATTCTCGGAATCAATCGTGATGTTCCGTGTTAGGGAAATAATTTCATTGCCCCAATATACGCTCGCTATTTATCACATGGGCAGTAGCGTAGCTAGGGCCATCTGCGCCCGGGGACATGACACAAAGTCTGCGCCCCGTCTCGGACAGACAACGAATAAAAGATACAAATGTATACATGAAAAATAATAAACTGCTACTTGAATAGGTGGGTCTTCAGCCTGCCACTGAAGGTGTCAAAGCTAGGCTCTGTCGAAGCTGTAGTGGGAGGGCATTAAATGCGGACGGGCCCACGTATGGGAATGCTCGTTCGCCAGCGGACACCAGTTTCACACGGTGGCCGAGACTGTTTTCATGAGACTGTAGTTTTTCTGGCTTTCTCCATTTGTTGAAACCATTGGTTAACTCAAATGAAAATCGTGAGTTTGAACTTGATGATGTAAACCAGGGGTCGGCAACCTAAGGCACGCGTGCCAAACTCGGCACGCAGAGCAGTTTTCAATGGCACGCGAGACACCTCCAAGGGGTGTTTTTGTATTGATTAAAAATATTAACATTTTCCGGTTCTGAATGAGGAAAACTGACCGTTGAAGCCGATGTTTCTGAATGATACAGCGACACATTTAAGTGAGTTGAACTTGCACTTACAAGGTCTACTGGAATGGATTTGCATTGAAACTGGACATATCTTGTCGTGAAATCAATTTCAAAACATTTAACTTCATGTACATACCTATATTAAGGCATATATTTAGATAGATACTTGGGCTTTTTAAAAAGTACATCGAAGCACTCAAAGCTCAGTTGTTTTTTTTTATCAAAGGCAAGACTTTCAAATTGAAGGACTCATTTTATCATACCACATCAATCCTAACTGGTTTGATATTATTACAACCTTCTTAGATGTAGATCTTTTTTTAAGTGGAGGGATATTGGCGATTTTAAAATGCAGAAAGTTGAATTTTATACATTAAAAAAATGGGCATCCAAATATGCCCATTTGCGGAAACAACCTGGAAGGAAGCTGCTTACAAAAGTCACCTGCTATTCTCAACTGCTAGGCATTCGCTCTTTTACTTTCAGCTTTTGGTTCAAATTACACTTGTGAACAGATTTTATCGCACATGAAAGCTGTTTTAAGCATACAAAAAGGTCACATACACTCATTAATTGATACAGACCAATTACATTAAAAATAGTTTTTTATGCTCATCTTCTTTAATTAAACATAAATATAAGCAATTCTAAAACAAATTTATTTGTATTATTAATTTGATAAATATAAGAGACTTTTTTAATAGCACTATATTATGTAATTTCTGTAATTATTAATGTTTAAAATATAAACTCCTTAAATTGACAGACAATTAATGCAGGAAATATTTATTTACAACTGTTTAACGTAAACTATTTTAATCCTCTAATAAATAAATCTTGTAATGAATACCATAATGTTGGATTTATATAAAGAAATAATAATTAGTGAGTAATATTTGTTATCTTACAAAACATAACTGGTTTGGCATCACCATTGAATCAAATGTCTTGAAATGTGGACACGTTTTTAAATAAAGGGAGATAAGTAACCCGTTTTATTTAAGCTTATATTTTTAATATGTTTCTTTTTTTTTTCTTTTAAAAACAATAAATTGCTTACAATTTATAACTTTGAAATGATAAAATTGTAACAAAAAATCAGAAAATTATATAAGTATTATATGACTGAAGAAATGTATAATTTCAAACATTTTATTATTTACCCAATTTGTATGATTACAACTTATCTATTCCGCTATACTATAATGCATCCTCACTATATCCTATACTATAATACGAGTTAAAATTGTATGTATATCCTATACTATAATACGAGTTAAAATTGTATGTATATATATATATATATATGTGGAAATTTTCTTCAAAAGCGCTCTAACGATTATCTTCATGTTTTAATGCACGACTTGTTTCACCTAAAAAAAAATCTACAGCTTTTCGGCCACATAAATAAAAATCGGAAATGATCGTTAGACAAAAATACACAAAAGATTTATCGTAGATAATTGATTTTGGCCGTGAAAACATGCCATTGCACGATCCACATGTAGCGCGGCATTCAAGAGCGGTGTTTTGTTGCGTCGCAATTATGACGTTGCGGAAATACCCGTTCAACATTAACAAGAAGTTTAATTTCTTGTTTATGCTGGCTGTTTTGCGCACCGATGATAGATATAATTTAAAGCAAGACCAAGTGTAATAATTTATGTAATGCAGGGTGTGCAAACTACCGCCAGTGGTTGACTCGCGGGCTGACAAATAATAGTATGCGGCCCTTGAGGCTTATTTAGATTAAAACGTCCTCAATATATTTTAGATTAAATTAAAAATAAAATAAAAAATAAAATATTTACGTATTAATTACTAGTGAGATAATAGTTTGCCGTTTAAATAAAAACAGAATTAGATGAGATTTCTCCAAACTATATGCCTATTTGTAAATTTTGTTTATTAAACATTATTTTGGAAAAAAAAAACACGTCGAAAATAATAATAGGAACTACTTTTTTGTACAAGACATCTGTTTACGAATGTTTTATTAAATATTTTTATGATTTGCTTATATAGGCCTACCCAAGTAAGATATATTAGAATATGTTAACATTGTCAATTCGAAATCTGGTAAACGAGAAAAGATGTATTCAGTATATTCGTATTTTCCTTATAACAATAGTCAGAAGTGTAATATACTGTTAGTTTTATTTAGGGGCGGGGGGAGGGGGGAAGGAATTAAACACATCATCTAACGTAGCCTATATATATTATAATCTTTTCATTTGCAGTCTTTTCAATGAATAACCTAATTTCACCGTTAATTATTTAGTATTTAAGTTTAATGCTCAAAATTTAAAAAAAAAAAAAATGTTTATATTAATCAATATTATATTTTGCCGCGATAGTTTATTTTAAATAGTAACACAAAGGGAGGATATTAGATAATGTTAACACCAAACTATATTTTTTTACTTTTTTGTCAAACAATGTTTGGAATAATACATTGAAAACATTGAAAATCTATATATATATAAAAAGATCGTGTTTGTGTCCCCACGGATACCCATTGGTCAATTTGTGAGTTTGTGTCACTGACTTATTTAGGCCTAGTCCTATATACTGTCTAATAGCTTTTCACATCTGACATGTGCCTTCTCTAGCTAAGCTGTTAACATAGAGGACTGCTGTGCGGGCGACCCGGGTTCGATTTTCCAGTTAGACTATGCCTATTTTTTTGTACCCGATTTACATTTATTCGTAGACCTTTTTAATTCCTATCAAACATATTTGCCGGCCGTAACTCATTGTTAGCTTGAATGGGTTTAGGGAGGGAGTTTAAAAAATTGACATAATTTTATTGGAAAGTTTGACAGTTGTTAAAGTTAATTAATTAATTGGTCATTTATATAGCGCCTCACTCCATGCTAATAAAAGCATGCTCAGCGCGCTCACAAAATCGAAACGACAATAACACTCTAAATTAGTTTTAAACAAGGTTTCGGCCGATGGAGGCACGAAACGACAATAACATTTTAAAATAGTTTCAAACAAGTTTTTTGCTGATGGATGTGTATTTGATCAATTTAGTTGAAAAGAAAAGTCTTCAAATTCTTCTTGAATGCCTTTTTTGACACAGAGTTTTTCAGTGTCTCAGGTAAGCCGTTCCACAGTGAAGGCGCAACAGATTCAAACGAGCGTACACCAATAGGGGAAGGGGTAGAAGAACTAAAAATTGTAACGTAATTCACGATATTTTAAATTTAAACTTTCATTTTCAGTCTTTTAAATAATAATAATAATATTTGTATAGCGCTGCCAACAAACATAATGTAAGTTCAGAGCGCTTTAACATACAACTAAGAATACGGATATTACACTAGGCCAGGTGACAGAGCTAAATTGATGATTAAAAAAAAAGACAAAACAAATAAATGTAGCATTAACCGACCCAACCCATAAATAAGACAGTAAGTTTCTAAAGCATGTTAAATGTTATCGAAGGTAAATATTGAAATAATGAGTTTTTAAGTTCTTTTTGAAAGTAACAGTAGAGCTTGTTCGCCTCAGTTGAATGGGAAGTTGATTCCACACCTTCGGACCGGATACTGAGAAGGCTCTCAGGCCAACGGTCGTCAGAGAGAAACGGGGCTCTTCCAGAAGCGATGAGTTTGCAGAACGAAGTGTTCTTTGCGGGACATAAGGTCTGATTAGGGCCTTGAGATAGGACGGAAACTCGTTATTAAAAATGCACTGATGGCAAAGTAGCGCCACTTTATACTCAATTCTGGCTTTCACGGGGAGCCAGTGGAGCGAGCGTAGAAGGGCAGTTCCCAAGTCTCTTTTAGACTTGCACATAAACAAACGCTTAGTACTTTTATGTATTCGTTGTAGCCTGGCGATTTAATGACATAAATGACATATATTTCTGTTGGATTTAAAACTGACAACTCTAGCCTGCATGTTTTTTTTTTGGTTTAAAATGAGATTAAGCTGTTGTTGTTGTTGTTTTTTTTTTTTTTTTTTTTTTTTTTTTTTGGGGGGGGGGGGGGGGGGTTATCGGTCAAAATCTAGATATTAGACTGCACAAATAAAAATCTGCTTCGACTGTTAGAATTTAAAGCCCATGTTATTCATAGTAGAAAAAAGAAAAAAGACAAATACAATTTATGGGTCTGGTAAAGAAGTATTTTTAAAATGTATGCACTGTTGTTTTACATACACATGATGTTAAGGTACAAGCGCCTGCTCTTTATTACCGATCGAATGATCGGTCACCTGGTACTATATATATATGTGTATATATGTCTGGAAATTTTCTTCAAAAGCGCTCTAACGATTATCTTCATGTTTTAATGCACTACTTGTTTCACCTAAAAAAAAATCTACAGCTTTTCGGCCCCACAAATAAAAATCGGAAATGGACGTTAAACAAAAATACACATTAGATTTATCGTAGATATTGATTTTGGCCGTGAAAACATGCCCTTGCTCGACCCACATGTAGTGCGGCTTTCAAGAGCGGTGTTTTGTTGCGTCGCAGTTATGACGTTTCGGGAATACCCGTAGGCTTACTACAGCAGAAAGAAGTTTAATTTCTTGTTTAAACTACTGTTGCGCACCGATGATAGAAATAATTTAAAGCAAGACCAAGTGTAATTTATGTAATGCAGGGGTGTCCAAACTACAGCCAGTGGGTAACGCGCGGGCGGACAAATGATAGTATGCGGCCCTCGCGGCTTATTTAGATTTGAACGTCTACCAATATATTTTAGATTAAACTTCAATATATTTTAGATTAAATTTTAAAAAAAAGAAAACAAATACATATTTACGAATTATCTAATAGTGAGATAATAGTTTGCCGTTTAAATAATAACAGAATTAGAAGAACTTTCACCAAACTAAAGATCTATTTGTAACTTTCTTTTATCTGACATTTTTTGAAAAAAAACAACCTCTAAAACTTTTTTTGTGTTTAAACAATGAATAGCTGTATATAGTGTACACTGTAGCAGATTACACTGCACTGTATATAGTGTTCACTGTAGCAGTATACACTACGCTGTATATAGCATACAACGTAGCAGTATACTCTACACTGTAAATAATAAACACTGTTTTAGTATTCACTTTTTTAAAAATTCAATTAATGTTTCATTAAAAATGTGTATGATTTGCTTAAAAAGGCCTACCAAAGTAAGATATATTAGAATATGTTAACATTGTCAATTTGAAATCTGGTAAACTAGAAAAGATGTAAATTCAGTATATTCGTATTTTCCTTATAACAATAGTCAGAAGTGTAATATACTGTTAGTTTTATTGAGGGGCGGGGGGGGGGGGGGGGGAGAGAAATTAAACACATTATCTAACGAAGCCTACATATATTATGATCTTTTCATTTGCAGTCTTTTCAATGAATAACATAATTTTACCTTTAATTATTTAGTATTTAAGTTTAATGCTCAAAATTAAAAAAAAAATGTTTATCATACCATTGTTTTAATTAATCAATATTATATTTTACCGCGATAGTTTATTATAAATAGTAACACAAATGGAGGATATTAAATAATGTTAACACCAAACTATATTTTTTTACTTTTTTCGTAAAACAATGTTTGGAATAATACATTGAAAACATTGAAAATCTCTATATATAAAAAGATCGTGTTTGTGTCCCCACGGTTCCCTATTGTGTCACTGACTTTTTTAGGCCTAGTCCTATATACTGTCTAATAGCTTTTCACATCTGACATGTGCCTTCTCTAGCTAAGTTGTTAACGTAGAGGACTGCTGTGCGTGCGAGCGGGTTCGATTCTCCAGTTAGACTATGCCTATTTTTTTTACCCGATTTACATTTATTCGTAGACCTTTTTAATTCCTATCAAACATATTTGCCGGCCGTAACTCATTGTTAGCTTGAATGGGTTGAGGGAGGGAGTTGAAAAAATTGACATAATTTTATAGGAAAGTTTGACAGTTGTTTAAGTTAAATAATTAATTAATTAATTGATTATTTATATAGCGCCTCACTCCATACTAATAAAAGCATGCTCGGCGCGCTCACAAAATCGAAACGACAATAACGCTCTAAAATAGTTTTAAACAAGGTTTCGGCCGATGGAGGCACGAAACGACAATAACATTTTAAAATAGTTTCAAACAAGTTTTTTGCTAATGGATGTGTATTTGATCAATTTAGTTGAAAAGAAAAGTCTTCAAATTCTTCTTGAATGCCTTTTTTGACACAGAGTTTTTCAGTGTCTCAGGTAAGCCGTTCCACAGTGAAGGCGCCACAGATTCAAACGAGCGTACACCAATAGGGGAAGGGGTAGAAGAACTAAAAATTGTAACGTAATTCACGATATTTTAAATTTAAACTTTTCATTTTCAGTCTTTTAAATAATAATAATAATAATATTTGTAAAGCGCTGCCAACAAACATAATGTAAGCTCAGAGCGCGTTTAACATACAACTAAGAATACGGATATTACACTAGGCCAGGTGACAGAGCTAAATTGATGATAAAAAACAAGACAAAACAAATAAATGTAGCATTAACCGACTTAACCCATAAATAAGACAGTAAGTTTCTAAAGCATGTTAAATGTTATCGAAGGTAAATATTGAAATAATGAGTTTTTAAGTTCTTTTTGAAAGTAACAGTAGAGCTTGTTCGCCTCAGTTGAATGGGAAGTTGATTCCACACTTTCGGACCGGATACTGAGAAGGCTCTAAGGCCAACGGTCGTCAGAGAGAAACGGGGCTCTTCCAGAAGCGATGAGTTTGTAGAACAAAGTGTTCTTTGCGGGACATAAGGTCTGATTAGTGCCTTGAGATAGGACGGAAACTCGTATTTAAAAATGCACTGATGGCAAAGTAGCGCCACTTTATACTCAATTCTGGAGCGAGCTTAGAAGGGCAGTTCCCGAGTCTCTTTTAGACTTGCACATAAACAAACGCGCAGTACTTTTATGTATTCGTTGTAGCCTGGCGATTTAATGACATAAATGACATATATTTCTGTTGGATTTAAAACTGACAACTCTAGCCTTCATGTTTTTTTTTGGTTTAAAATGAGATTAAGCTGTTGTTGTTTTTTTTTTTTTTTTTTTTTTTGGGGGGGGGGGTTATCGGTCAAAATCTAGATATTAGACTGCACAAATAAAAATCTGCTTCGACTGTTAGAATTTAAAGCCCATGTTATTCATAGTAGAAAAAAGAAAAAAGACAAATACAATTTATTGGTCTGGTAAAGAAGTATTTTTAAAATGTATGCACTGTTGTTTTACATACACATGATGTTAAGGTACAAGCGCCTGCTCTTTATTACCGATCGAATGATCGGTCACCTGGTACTATGAATATAATCACGTTAAACTACTTCCCAGTTAAACTGAAATCAAAATATAATACATTTTTGCATGTGTTAGATCCTCATTTTTATTAACAAAGGATAATGTTAAGCCAATAATTACCATTGAATGTGAAAGTTTAGTAATAAATTATTGTATTTAAAGTAAATGCAAATTTAAAAACTGATAATCACAAACTTGTTAATTTTGTATTAAATGTAAGACGCTTTAATAATTTTCTCTATAAAATCTCCTTTACTTTTGGCCTTGATCTTGTTAAGGAGTTAAATAAATTGTCATATAAAAAATAACTAAAAAATATATAAGAGAGCAGGTTGACTTTTCGGACGTTGGCACGCTGAATGATTTAGCAATCCTAGTTTGGTACATTGTTAGCAAAAGGTTGCCGACCCCTGATGTAAACAATAGACAGCAGAAACAGTAAACAGCTTTATTAATTAGTGAAAATATTAGCCACGAGCGATTTACTTCCTCTCCATTTGCTAGTCGGCGTATAAACCATGACACAGTAATCGAAAGTTCACCTGCTACTGACGATAGAATGTCTATATTGTTACGTCCACAATCCCCTTGTGGCCAGAGCTGTGTAGATCTTGCTGATAATTCTCGTTAGTCCTAGGGGAGACTTTAATTATTAGTATTTATGTTTCAGTATTACACGAACTCTTCTTATAGTCCTGGGCACAAATTCAGTATTTGTATTCCAACATTTCCTTTCTTGTAAATTATGGTAGTAGATAAATCTTATAGTAATGTATACAACACAATAGGATAGTAACTTGACAAAGAAGCTTCAGTGTAACTGTTGTTGATAGTTTATTTCAGGTGGTATGTTCAATATATACAATATATCTATTATGTACAGTTAGAATAAAATAGTGCAAACACAAACGTTCAAAGGAACATATTTTGAAACTCTCTGTCTTTCAGACAAAACAAATCATTAAATACTATCCGAGTGGTGCAAGGGACAGACCCACTACCAGTAGGGGTGAAAATCATGGTAACATTACAAAACTCATAACAAAACGATATGAACTTCCCCTATTAAATAATGAGTCGTTCCCAGACTCTGAGAATTTGAGATCAACACAGAATCCCAGCATTACCTAAAACTTTCGTTTTCCTACTAAACGTCCTAATATCGCGTGTAGTAAGAAAAGAGAGAGAGAGGAGAATAAACATTGCGTGTTCCAATTCTTGGAAAAACAATATACATGACACGCCCCCACCCAATGAAAGAAATAATGTACCATAATTACCCAAGTAATACTCAACATGGTACATTTTTCGTACTTAACACTATCGTTTTAACAACCAACAATCAATGGAAGATTATAAGACAATTTAAGCAAACATGGCTCACTGGCACAACTAAATTATAAAAAGTGTCACTACCCAATGGTAATTGTGATTATAACGTGATGGACAAATATTTCCCCGTTAGTATTAATATTAACTAATGTCTCAACAAGTACAAATAATTCAAAAATATTCTAGTCATTCTTATTTTAACTATGTACAGTTGTGTGGATTTCCACCAAAATTTACAAAAAGTCTTAATCTATTTAAACAAATATAACATTGCTCAAACTCTGTCAATTTTCAACAGTTTACTTCTAATATACAAACCAAAAGATAAGTAATACATAACTCGAATCAAACTATAGGTTACTTCCCCTTTAAATTACAGTGTCAACTTGACATTAACAGGGTTCATACCTAAGATGATGATACTTCCCCTTTTCTCAAATACGAGGAGAAAATACACTCTAGTTACGATTACTACAGTAATCTAAATATTAAAATGTAATCCACTATTATGCGTTTTTGGCAAATTTAAAAGTTTAATATAAAAGATTGTTCAGGGTTGAATGAGTGCACACCTTTAGGTACCTTTGTTTCCCTCCATTCCCGGATATATGGAATATATAACAACCTATACAACATAGTGAATATCCACTAGTTTTTCCCATTCTATTACCATGATATAACAATTTAGCAATAGATTTCCAATATTATCTATTAATTTATACCAATTAAGATTACATCTCTTTCTAAGATAAAAATTGTACATATTATTATTTAGTTCCATTCATTAACTAAAATAAAAACAAGATAATAAATCAACTAGCTCAAAGTTTTCTCACTTAATTGCATGTGATGACAATTACTTTCATCCATCCATATCAAGTAAATACGTGCATATATATTTATTGCATCATGCATCAACATTTAAATGGAATTTCTTTTCCATAATCAAATGAATTTAAAATATATCAGAACATCAATATTATACATGATTATAAAAATTATTAATACTTTCAAAAGACTTGACTTCTGATTGATACAAGTATTCTATAGGTATTCCATGATCAAAATTCAAACGAATGATAGGTTATCATGACACATTCTTAATGAATAAGTGAGATGATCTGAAAAAGAAGTATGGGGTTATTCAGTCAATCATGTAGCACCCGAGATAGAGTATCAGCTATGACCTTGTCTCTATCTTGTCGATGATACGGGGAATGGGATACCAGTCGGTCTTTGTCAAATTACTTAATTTCCCAAAGTCTCTATAAAACTGCAGTGTGTGGTCGGCTTTTGGTACCATCACACAGGGTGTAGACCATTTGCTATCACATTTTTCTCCTATGTCATCTTTTAACATATACTTTACATCTAATTTAATATGCTCAGGTCTGATGGGGTCAAATGGATGCTGTTTAATAGACCTGGCACTATTGGTTAACACTACATCGTGCTCTATGACATGTGTCCTACTGGGAACATTTGTAAACATTGACTTATTTTCATGTACCAGCTCAATAATCTTCTCCTTATCTTCTACCGGAGGATGTTCTAGCCTTGTATCTAAACTCTTAAGGGCATCTGTATTATTAAGTTTACTTTCTGCAAACTTATATTCTATCCTAGATAAATCCGTCGGGACTCTAGCTAATGAAATCATGGGGACCTCCCGTGGTTTACTCTTTTCCCTGGAAACATAGGGCTTCAGTAAATTAATATGGCATACCCTCAGTTTTTGTCTCCGGTCAGGAGTCTTTATCAAATAATTGACCTCGCCAAGCTTTGACTCTATCTCATAGGGTCCACTAAACTTTGCACTTAAAGGCTGATTTTGCAAAGGTAGAAACACAAGAACTTTGTCACCTGGTGCAAAAGTTCTAGCTGTAGCTTTACGGTCATAGTTCTGTCTCATACGCTCCTGCATCTGTGGAAAATGAATCTTCACATGGTTAAAAGCATGATAAAGCCTATTTTTAAATTTATCTACATATGACAAAAGTCCAATCGGTTCACTGTCCGTTAGCCAAGTTTCATGTAGAAGTTTCAACGGACCTCTGACTGAGTGTCCATACACAAGTTCGAATGGGCTAAACCCCAGGGATTCCTGAGTGGCCTCCCTTGCAGCGAACAGTACATAAGGCACACCCTTATCCCAGTCTTTCTCGTTTTCATAACAGTACTTTTTAAGCATCGATTTTAATGTCTGATGAAACCTTTCCAGAGCTCCCTGGCTCTCAGGATGATAGGCACTTGATAGCCTATGGCTTATCCCTAATTGTTCCATGACTTGTTTGAAAATGTTCGAAGTAAAGTTAGTCCCCTGGTCGGACTGTACTGTCTTCGGTAGGCCATAACGTGTGAAGAAATTTGTCAGGGCGTCTACCACCTTCACTGTTGTTATGTTCCGCAACGGAATGGCTTCCGGGAAGCGAGTGGATGAACACATGACTGTGAGCAGGTATTGAAAACCGGCTTTTGTTTTCGGCAACGGGCCCACGCAATCAATGAGTATATGACTGAATGGTTCGTCGAACGCTGGTATCGGCTGGAGTGGAGCGACAGGAATTCGTTGGTTAGGACGTCCTACCATTTGGCATACGTGGCAAGTCTTGCAGTATTGTTCGACATCTCTTCTCAGTCCTGGCCAGTAGAAGTAAGGGAGGATACGGTGGTGCGTTTTCCGGACTCCCATGTGACCAGCGAAAGGAAGATCATGCGCCATACGCAGTATATCTTGACGATAGCACTTAGGTATTACAATCTGGGGAATACTGTCCCACTCGTTTGTACCTGAGTTGAGCGGTTTCGACTTTCTCATCAATACTTCATCTTTCATGTAGAAACATTCCGCCATTGCATCTGCAGTCTTTTCATCAACAGCTTTCATTCTGAGTTGCATTATTACTTCGTCATTCAATTGTTCTTTCACCAATTTCTGCTTTGGTGACAAAATGTTATCGTTCTCGGTTGCATCACCAGTTGTTAGTTCAGCAAAGAACGTAGCACTTAAATCGATGTCAGGTGTTTCTGTTATCACTGTTTCATTCGCATGTGTGTCTTCAGAACAGACAAACACATCTTTCGTTGCACTACACGGCGTAGCAGGAGTCTTTACCGACTTCTTTTTATGCATTGCTCTTGTCAGTGCACATGTTGGGCGTTCATTGGCAGGACGTAGGTTTTTGTCCTCCGCCATCTTTGTCTCCAACACTTTAACCATGGGCTCGACAGTGACTCTGCCGCCCATAATGTCATTTCCTAATATCATGGAAACGCCTTTGACGGGTAGTGCGCGCCACACTCCCACTACGATGTTACCTGTAAAAATATCCGACTCGAGTTTTATTCTGTGCAGTGGAGCTTCCACAGCCTCCATACTAGCACCTCTCAGCACAACAGACTCACCGGTACTGGTGGCATCCGTTAACGGCACACTGCCCTCCAGGATCACGCTGACAGCAGAACCCGTGTCACGTAATATCTGTATTTTCTTCTTGCTGAGTACATCGATTTCTGTCGACACTGTCCCCTCGTAGACAAAGGGTCGAAAATCGGATAGGTCGTCCTCTTCCGGGACTTCAGGAACCATCTGTTCCTCACGGCCTTCTGAAAGCATAATAGATTGAGTACAGCTATTCTCTTTTACCTTAGATAGACTGTTCTCAAAAACCATCGACTCCACAACTATGGGCGATGCCGGCCGCATTTCTTTTGAGTTTCTTGACCCTGTGTTGCACACTTCTTCTGTCTGCTTGCTATCTTTCTGCACTCTGGCACAGTGTAGAATAGCACCTTGCTTCTTGGTAAGGATCCAACAATCTTTCTTCATGTGGCCCTCTTTCTTGCAATTGAAACATACCACCTTTGCTTTATTTACATCTGTCTGCTTCCTGAAATGAACTAAGTTACTATTATTATTTACACCACTGTTCTTATTATTGTTTTCACTTGTCTCTTTTGGTTTACTAGCCTTCTTGGGCTCTGGTTTGTGCACTTTGGGTTTGTCAGCATAATATGGCTTTATGCTGGCGTGAATTATGGCATAGTTATCTGCCAATCTAGCAGCTTCATGCACATCTTCAACCCCTCGGTCTGAGATGTGGGTTTTAATATCCACTCGAATACAATCATTGAATTCCTCAAACAATATTAGGTTCTTGAGTTTATCAAACTCACTTACATTCTGTGACCTTAGCCACTGTTCTAACATTTTCTCCTTTTGTCTCAAAAAGTCTACATGAGTTTGATCATATGCCTTCTTTCTGTCTCTAAATAGCTTTCTATATTTTTCTGGTGTCAGGGAATAACTTTTTAGCACCCTATCTTTGATTACTTCATAGTCATTTATTTCCTCGGGTGTTAAACTCAACACTACGTCCAATGCTTTTCCTTTGTTGAGAGTTGACCTTAACAATAAAGCCATCTTATCATCAGGGAACTGATAATCTACAGCTATCCTCTCAAAAAGCAAAAAGAAATCTTGAACATCTTCTTCTCTGAATATAGGCAAGTGTTGCTTCATTGCGCTAATATCCATACCATTGCTGTCCCTACGATGGTCAGGTCTGTTCATGCGTGCCATCTCTATCCTTTCTCTGCTTTCAATCCTAATTCTTTCATTTTCCCTTTCAGTTTCTATCCTAATTCTTTCATTTTCCCTTTCAGTTTCTATCCTAATTCTTTCATTTTCTCTTTCAGTTTCTATCCTCATTCTTTCCAATTCCATTCTCTTCATAGCTAATTGGAATTTTAGGTTTTCACTCAACCCTTCATCTTCATCATTGTTTGATGATCTAGATGACATATTTCTTACCTCGTCTCCGTGGGCAATTACCTCGCCCCCACTGGGAGCTACATAACCTTCATTGATATCGTTCTGTCCCACTTCAACTACACTACCAGTGTTCATGGCATTCTGCCCGTTCAAACATGTCATAATTTCTTTGGTCAAACGATTACGATTAGGTCTTGCCTGTCCTGCCTCAATCCCAAAGGACTCAGCTAATTCTTTTAGTTCAGCAAATGACATGGCATTAAGTTCCTCACTTGATATATTCGAAGCCATAGTATAGCGTTCGAAATATTTGTTATAGTAGAGTAGTATATATTGTATAATAAAATATAAAGTTCCAACTTACGATTTGTCCAGAAATTTGCACAATATAATATTAAACACTTCGTGGAATCTTCACACTTCCCAAGGAATAAAAACGCAAACCAGTTCTCTCCTCTTTTTAAAAAAAAATAGTTTCACAGTCCTGAAAACGAAACACAAATATGCCGCTCTCAGTACTACTAATGTCACAAAATATTTATAGGTCAGGAAAAAATATAACTCAAATTTTCCAGACGAGATCAACAAATTTTTTCCAATCCTAGATCAAGAAAAGTAGAACTCAAATCTACCGAACGAGACTACCAAATCTTGTCAATCCTAGGTCAGGAAAAGTAGAACTCAAATATACCGGGCGAGACCACCAAATTTTGTTACGTCCACAATCCCCTTGTGGCCAGAGCTGTGTAGATCTTGCTGATAATTCTCGTTAGTCCTAGGGGAGACTTTAATTATTAGTATTTATGTTTCAGTATTACACGAACTCTTCTTATAGTCCTGGGCACAAATTCAGTATTTGTATTCCAACATTTCCTTTCTTGTAAATTATGGTAGTAGATAAATCTTATAGTAATGTATACAACACAATAGGATAGTAACTTGACAAAGAAGCTTCAGTGTAACTGTTGTTGATAGTTTATTTCAGGTGGTATGTTCAATATATACAATATATCTATTATGTACAGTTAGAATAAAATAGTGCAAACACAAACGTTCAAAGGAACATATTTTGAAACTCTCTGTCTTTCAGACAAAACAAATCATTAAATACTATCCGAGTGGTGCAAGGGACAGACCCACTACCAGTAGGGGTGAAAATCATGGTAACATTACAAAACTCATAACAAAACGATATGAACTTCCCCTATTAAATAATGAGTCGTTCCCAGACTCTGAGAATTTGAGATCAACACAGAATCCCAGCATTACCTAGAACCTTTCGTTTTCCTACTAAACGTCCTAATATTGTGTGTAGTAAGAAAAGAGAGAGAGAGGAGAATAAACATTGCGTGTTCCAATTCTTGGAAAAACAATATACATGACAATATGCTGAAAGGGTATGGGTCCGAGAGTTATCAATTCTTGCACTCGCGTAAAATCCTATAAGCTTATTCGACTCGAAATTATTCAACCTGTATAATTTTTAAAACCAGATGCCACTTTCAGAATATGAAGAATAATATTTGAACCCGAGCTGATCTTTGTTTAAAAAAAAAAACGCTATCTGCAATTCTACATTGTGGATGTGTTATTTGTTTATGAGTAGAATGGCGCCCCTTAATGGGGGCGCTCAAATCATGCTTGCCAACTGGTTTGTAATAAAGATATTTGTGGAGCTCCTAAATTCAATCTTGCAATCGTATTTGGGATACAGTAGTATACATCAAAATAAAATAAAATAATTAGTTTTAATACTCATTTTGGCGCACCCTAACGTGGCGCCCGGGGACATATGTCCCCCCCCCTGCCCCTCCCTAGCTACGCCACTGCACATGGGTCATAATGGACCGTATTGCTGCTGAGAGTTAACACCACACCCTTGCCCATTTTACAATTACGTTATATAAGATTGACTTGTATAAGGGGCAAGGGTGTTAACTCTCAGCAGCAATCTTTACAATTACGGTATATAAGATTGACTTGTATAAGGGGCAAGGGTGTTAACTCTCAGCAGCAATAACAAAATGTTTTGTTTCTTGTGTGTTTTATTAGTTGTTGTTGTTTTTTTTGCGCACTCTTTTTCTTGTATATTTCTCGTCTCTTTCTTGTCTCTTTCTTGTCTCTTTCTTGTCTCTTTCTTGTCTCTTTCTTGTCTCTTTCTTGTCTCATTCTCGTCTCTTTCTTGTCTCTTTCTTGTCTCTTTCTTGTCTCATTCTCGTCTCTTTCTTGTCTCTTTCTTGTCTCTTTCTTGTCTCATTCTCGTCTCTTTCTTGTCTCTTTCTTGTCTCATTCTCGTCTCTTTCTTGTCTCTTTCTTGTCTCTTTCTTGTCTCATTCTCGTCTCTTTCTCGTCTCTTTCTTGTCTCTTTCTTGTCTCTTTCTTGTCTCTTTATCGTCTCTTTCTTGTCTCTTTCTTGTCTCTTTCTTGTCTCATTCTCGTCTCTTTCTTGTCTCTTTCTTGTCTCTTTCTTGTCTCATTCTCGTCTCTTTCTTGTCTCTTTCTTGTCTCTTTCTTGTCTCATTCTCGTCTCTTTCTTATCTCTTTCTTGTCTCTTTCTTGTCTCATTCTCGTCTCTTTCTTGTCTCTTTCTTGTCTCTTTCTTGTCTCATTCTCGTCTCTTTGTTGTCTCTTGTCTCTTTCTTGTCTCATTCTCGTCTCTTTCTTGTCTCTTTCTTGTCTCTTTCTTGTCTCTTTCTTGTCTCATTCTCGTCTCTTTCTTGTCTCTTTCTTGTCTCTTTCTTGTCTCATTCTCGTCTCTTTCTTGTCTCTTTCTTGTCTCTTTCTTGTCTCATTCTCGTCTCTTTCTTGTCTCTTTCTTGTCTCATTCTCGTCTCTTTCTTGTCTCTTTCTTGTCTCTTTCTTGTCTCATTCTCGTCTCTTTCTCGTCTCTTTCTTGTCTCTTTCTTGTCTCTTTCTTGTCTCATTCTCGTCTCTTTCTTGTCTCTTTCTTGTCTCTTTCTTGTCTCATTCTCGTCTCTTTCTTGTCTCTTTCTTGTCTCTTTCTTGTCTCATTCTCGTCTCTTTCTTGTCTCTTTCTTGTCTCATTCTCGTCTCATTCTCGTCTCTTTCTCGTCTCTTTCTTGTCTCTTTCTTGTCTCTTTCTTGTCTCATTCTCGTCTCTTTCTTGTCTCTTTCTTGTCTCTTTCTTGTCTCATTCTCGTCTCTTTCTTGTCTCTTTCTTGTCTCTTTCTTGTCTCATTCTCGTCTCTTTCTTGTCTCTTTCTTGTCTCTTTCTTGTCTCATTCTCGTCTCTTTCTTGTCTCTTTCTTGTCTCTTTCTTGTCTCATTCTCGTCTCTTTCTTGTCTCTTTCTTGTCTCATTCTCGTCTCTTTCTTGTCTCTTTCTTGTCTCTTTCTTGTCTCATTCTCGTCTCTTTCTCGTCTCTTTCTTGTCTCTTTCTTGTCTCTTTCTTGTCTCATTCTCGTCTCTTTCTTGTCTCTTTCTTGTCTCTTTCTTGTCTCATTCTCGTCTCTTTCTTGTCTCTTTCTTGTCTCTTTCTTGTCTCATTCTCGTCTCTTTCTTGTCTCTTTCTTGTCTCTTTCTTGTCTCACTCTCGTCTCTTTCTTGTCTCTTTTTTGTCTCATTCTCGTCTCTTTCTTGTCTCTTTCTTGTCTCTTTCTTGTCTCTTTCTTGTCTCTTTCTTGTCTCTTTCTTGTCTCTTTCTTGTCTCTTTCTTGTCTCATTCTCGTCTCTTTCTTGTCTCTTTCTTGTCTCTTTCTTGTCTCTTTCTTGTCTCTTTCTTGTCTCTTTCTTGTCTCTTTCTTGTCTCTTTCTTGTCTCATTCTCGTCTCTTTCTTGTCTCTTTCTTGTCTCTTTCTTGTCTCATTCTCGTCTCTTTCTTGTCTCTTTCTTGTCTCTTTCTTCATTTTTCCTTTCTTTTCTTTTTCTCTTGCTCTTTTTATTTTCTGCTTTTTTTTTCTAAGCGTTTTCATTTGTTCTTTCTTCCTCTGATTTCTATATCTCATTTTCTTTTCCGCAAGTAAATTTTTTTCTCTGTTGAAAATATAGAAACTATAAACCGTATCAACCCAACATCCCCCTCCCCTCCCCCCCCCCACAACCCACCCAATTAATTAACTGTCAGAATTAAATAATTTCAAAACCCCTTAACCTAATGATCTTGTTAATATTTTCAGTAATTTCAAAAACAAAAAAAAAGTTCTACTAGATTTAAAGTGTATGTCAGTACCTGTCATTCATCCAGCTAATCCAGCCGATAAACATAAATATTTTTATTGCTAAAGAAATCTTGAGCGTGACACGTCTCCATAATCAGCGGTCCCTAATCTGTGTAACGTGATACCCCAATGATCCTTTCTGTACACATGTAACTGCTAATGCGTCTAATTATATTCTTGGGGAATATAATATATTATAGTTGTTCTTGTTGTTCTATATTTACTGTTATATCGTATTAAAGTCCATTTATTTCTGTTTTTAGGCCTATAGCTTTTGCTCTATTTGTTATAGTCAATGTTTGTTATTTGAGAATTGAGCTTCTCTGGGTCTTCCTAAGCCTACCATGGTTAAAGCCCATGCCCCCCTTTAAAAAATAATTTAGTAACCGCGCTAGAAGATTAAAGTTACAATTTAGCAATCACTTTATGTCAGTTGAGATGCAAACTACACACACACACACACACACGCTAACAAACACACACACAATCACACAATCACAGAAAATGTGTCTTACGGTCAAACACATATACACCTTGCGCCAGATTTTATAAAAAGCTGAAATCAAGTTATTAGGTGATCACATCTTGTCTTGGCTTGAAGAAAAGAAGGTAAGACATTTTTACAGACACTCAGTAGGCCTAGCGTTTCTGATTGGTTGTGATATGCTGGTCATGTGAATTCGGCGAATCAAATTTTACTATTCAATGGTGTTTATATGTAGGCCTATAATGAAATGTATATAAGGGTTAGCT
This sequence comes from Anisus vortex, assembly GCA_949126835.1. Classification (NCBI taxonomy): domain Eukaryota; kingdom Metazoa; phylum Mollusca; class Gastropoda; family Planorbidae; genus Anisus; species Anisus vortex. The sequence goes on from OX421493.1 coordinate 10,256,110, forward strand.
ATCTCTTTAAAAAAAAACAGGTACGTATTATTAGTATTAACCTGTTAGAGCGAAGGATGCAATAATCGTCTTTATAGAAGGAGCGTCTGTAATATATAAGATAAGATCTGGATTCGAGCCCTAGTCTCGATGTCTAGGGAATGTTACAGATTTCGTCCATTTCTGCCTGACATTAAGGAAAACAATTATTAAGATAAAGACACTTCTGTGTTTGTTCAGGGCTGGCTCATCCATATAGGCAACCTACAGAATTTGTTTTCGCCTAGGGCGTCAAAAACCCTATAGCCGGCCCTGGTTATGTTGGTTATATAAACCCAATAAATGTTGGGTTTCAGAACAATAAAACTGCCACTCTAAATTATTATACAATTTCACATGGACGATATAATGCGTTCAATTTGAGGTGAAATAAAACAAGAGTATTCTTTTTTATTAACTGTTAATTTTTTTATTTTTTTTTCCTTACATATTACATTAGTGTTTTATTTTTTTATCATTACTATTTCATAATATTCTACTTATTTTCTTCTGGGTAGTCAGTTCTTATTGTGACTTGATAGTACACCTATTCTCCCCTCACCCCTTACTACATATTTTTAAGGTCAGGCAAGCCTAAACATACCAGATATAAATTTTATTACTCTTATGCTAATTTTTAACACACACACACACAATTCTCCTTCAGACATATTCTGTTTCTAGGCAGCGGTGGTCTTTTAACATAGGGATCGAGATCTAGTTCCAAGAGTCCCGGGTTCAAATCCTGGTATAATAAATACGACTGGATTTTTATTCCGAGTAATTATAACGTTTGGGGTCACTGGGGTGAAGTCGGTCTGGAAGGGTTAAGGGCAACTGGGCATTGTTCAGGCCATAAAACCCTCTTGTGTGTCATGGCCAAACTGATGTCCGAAATCGGTGTGGACATGTTTACTGGGGCTGTATACTTTACTTTGTTTGACACCTGAAAGTGTCTCTGGTGTTTGGACTTCAGTTGGTTTCAAGTACAACAGTATACTACGATTCAGGCCCAATATACTGGGCCAATAGTTAAATCTTGACCTAAAATCACCCACTATTTTACCATATCTAAATATTGATCATGTATCACCCAATATTTTGCTATAACTAAATTTAGACCTAATGTCACCAGATAGTAAATCAATATTTAATTCTTATCCCAATACCACCCAATATTAGATCAATATCTAAATCTTGACCAAATAGCAGCCAATATTGAAGCACTATTTAAATTTTGACTGAATATTTTCCAAGATTGGACTAATGTAGTTATTGAATTGACAGTGTACCTGTATTTGTTGATATATAATTATCTGTAAGAACCAGATGATAGTACAATGATTTGGAACTCTAAGATGAAGCTTTGTCATATGGCTTTAACTTAGCACATTAACATATAACCATATCATACAACTACAACATTTAAATATAACACAAAACAATGACATAAGAACTATATAACATAGAACCATAAAATAGAACCATATCGGTAACATAGAGCTATACCGTAGAACTATAACATATTATAAAATAGAACTACAACAGATAACTATAACATAAAACTATAAAATTGAACGACAACATAGTCTTATTACAATGAAATATAACATATAACTAGTTGAAACTTTTGTCTTTAAAGTGAAAATACTAGTGTCTGTAAAACAAACAAAACAGCGTAGAAACTAGAAGACTTTAACTTTGTTCAACCAACTCATTGGTATAGATCTAGTTGTTGTTTTTTAAATCCAATTTTTTTTTCCACAGTCCAAGATGAACGTATTGTTGTTCCTTCTGCTTGTTGCCCTCTTCATGGTCGTCGCCACTGCCCAGTACTGGGGTGGTTACCGAGGAGGCCGAGGAGGCTGGGGAGGCGGAGGCTGGGGAGGACGAGGAGGATGGGGCGGATGGGGCCGACGAGGAGTAAGTTTTTCTTTTGTTTATTTAGAATTAGTTTGTATATTTTGTAATTTAAGAAAAAAAAAGATTATTTTCTTAAAAAATATTTGTCACATTGTATAAAATCTAAAACTAGTCCAAGCAAAATTAAAATATTAGCAGCACATTTTTGGGATCGTTTCTACAAATTTTAAAACAGGGGTCGGCAAACCTCTTGATAATAGTGTGCCAAAGTAGGATTTCTAATTTATTCAGCGTGCCAACAGTTTAAAAGTAATCCGGCTCTGGCACTAAATATTGCTTTTTGGAGGTCTTTCGGTGCAATTGAAAACCGCTTTGCGTGCCATTGTAGGCACGCCTGTCGTAGGTTGCCGATCCCTATTATAAAGCATTCGTATGACATAGTGGTCTAGCAAAAGCGCTTTTGGACTGCTCAGACGTCTCAGGTTTGAAGCTAGGTTAAACGCCAGGTTTTGTAAAAAAAAAAAAATTATACACAAGTCATGAGGGGAGGGTGTCCCTGAGTAAACATGGCTTTGGTGTGAAATTAGTTTGAGGGAAAGTATGGGCTTCTTGGCAATGTGATAGCCACAAAATCCCTTTGAATATGGTGGCCAGGAAAACAGGTGAACGCAGCTTCATTAGTCTATTAGACCTACATGGTGTGAAAAGTAATGTTTAAACTTTTATTATAGTCAGTCCAACAATTTAGAGGCATGGTGGCCGAGCGGCAGCGCGTACTAAAGGTCCAAGGCTAGGATTTGTTCCCAGGTCTGGATGGTGTCCCTTAGTCTACCCATCTCAGATGGATACCTGACTTTAGTTGACGTAAAGTAAAGGCGGCTGGTTATTGTACTGGCCACACAATCCCCTAGTATGCTGTGGCTACAGAAACTGGTGAACGCTGCTTCACCAGCCCTATGGATCAAATTCGTCCGACGGGATACTTTTTTTTAAATCCAACAATTTATTCTTTTATATTGCTGCTTTAAATATGCAAGTACTTGTATATATATATATGCAAGTATATATATAATTTATGGGGTATATAATATACTAGTAGAAAGTGTTGTTATAACTTGTATCTAATCTATATTATATTCACTTCTGTTCGCAGTGGTGGGGTGGTGATGACTGGGATGATGGCTGGTGGGACTAAACGGTCTCGCTGACCTACCCATACATATCAACATTACCCATTTTTCGACGAGTTGCCTTGCTGGGACATTCAGTCACAGTTTAAAGAAACGAAAATTCTGTTGCGCAAATACAATCAATATAAATAAAAATATGTTGAAAAGTTTTAAAATGTTGAAAAGTTTTAAATATTGTCAATATATAGACTAGTGTCTTGTTACCGATTTCAATTAGTTTATATTTTCATTCTTGCAGTTATTGTTTTTGTTTGCGTGTGTTTCTTTTTTGTTTTGTTGTTTTGTCTTTGTTATTGTGTTATAGTTATTTTAATATTTTTAGTGCTAAACAGTCATAAGATTGTCCTGCAAAAAAAAAAAATAAGCTTAAGCTGTAAAATTGACTAATTCACTAAAAACTACTAGCTGAGAGTCTCAAACTTAGGAGACAGTATGACGGGGAAAAGGGAGGGTGGGGGGGGCAGACCATAGTTTGTAAAATGTACATTATATAGGCTACGTTTCAGCGATTTAGTATAGACATATAATTGAGTTCCTGAGTCTGGCCAGCTCTAATGACAACACGGCATCCGTTTTAGAAAATTAAAGGCAGCTGGGCACGGCGTTGTACTGGCCACATAATCTACTTTGCCTCTTGCTCAATGAAATTGATTTTGTCCATAATCAACACTGTAAACATTAATGATCTGGTAATCAAACGTCTCTTCTGTACCCATGGACCTCAAAGACATGGCGTAGTGCGTAAACCACCGATACGCTCCCAAGCGTACACCGGTGGGCTAACAGATGGAGGACAGCCCCTCTTGCGCGCCCGAGATTTCATTGCACCGGCGACAGCCACCGAGACTCGGTGGGGAGGAAGTAATGTGCGCAGCAACCCGCGTCGCCAAGTCTGGTGCCTGGATGGATGTCCAGGCCTTTAGTCTGGAATTTGTGCTACCGGGCAACAGTGCAGGGATACCAGCAAACCACCTCGTTAATGATCCGCAGGGGGGAGGGGAATCCGCAGGCGGGGAGAAGCAGGGTAGTGCATGTGACTGCGAAGACAGTACCGGTGAGCCGCGGGGTGGCTAGTCTCGGGCAGGATCTTGGTTACCCCTTTGACCCACCCCTTTTCACTTTACGTCCTGGACTAGAGAGCTGGAAGTCTCGTCCGGTATTTTCTTTACACATTGACATATAAGATCGGTAATCGAACTTCACCTAATTAAGGTAGGTGTTGATGTGACGTAATATTAACCCACGAAGGACACTGGGGAAAATGGTTATAGAGATACAAAGACTATTGACCAGCAACCCACATTAAAGTGGACAACCCTCTAGGCCTACTCTGCTATAATTAACTATATCCGTACGTACCGTTTGTTGATAACATTAATATTTGAAAGTTACATTTTAAGTTGTTTTTTCCTTTTGTTCTAGTTTTGTTAGGGCTAAAAGCGACTTTTTATACCTATCTGGCATTTCCGGGTAGGCAAAATTTAAAAGTCCAATAAAGGGAAAGTATTTTTACTGTCATGCAAAAAATTTCATTTTATGAGTCGTCTCTCTTCGAAAGGTAGACTATAATATTATTACATATTATTATAATCATAAGCTTTTCATATTAGAATTGGTCATGGACTATAGATCTAGATTTACAGGCGTAATTTTCAACCCTAGTTTCTAATTTAATTTCACGTAAGTTTAAAATCTGTTTTTATAATAATGTTTTTAACATGTCATATTATTTAAATTCTCTTTTTTTAACTGGCAGGCTTTATTAAAAACATTGTTTGAAAATGTGCGTGTACATATAGTTGAACAGTCTTTCCATTGCCATTTTATTGACCAATCAACTAAATGCGACGATGTCATGTGACAAATTTGAAGTTTAAAAGTAATGTAGTTTATATATATATATAAATATTTTTTTTTTGTGTGCAAATAATTAATAAATGATCATCCACCCCAGGAAATGACAGGCCTGCCATAAAAGCCTACTTCTGTGGAGAAAACCCAGCTTTAAATTACTTTCATAATTTAAAAACAAGGTAGAAAATAATACAGAGGCATGTGTTAAGTACAAAAGTTGCTAGTCAATTGTGATGGGATCATCCAAGCTGCCCCAGGCTAACAGGCAAAATGATTGATGTTTGATGACAGGTAATGACAGAGTCGCAGAGTAAAGTTAAAAAATATTTCCTCTCCCCTCGTGTCAATACCTAAAAATCACCCTCTCAAAGGTATGGCAGGGTTAGCCGAGTTTTTTGTTGATGTCTAGGATCCTTTCCCTGGACTCAAGGGTGTCCCTGAATATACTCAGCTCTGATGGTTACTTGACATTAGTTGTGCTGGCCACACAATCCCCTAGTATGCCATGACCACAGGAGCTAGTGAACGCTACTTCGCCTGGTTTTACTAATTAATAAAAGCAAAAAGTATTAATTAATAAAATTCCTAAATTAAAAACAAACAAAAAACAATAGTTGGCTTTCATATTGAAAATGACAAAATAAACTCTTTATTCAACAGAAAATGTATAACAATGTATACAAAAATAAATAAAAACAAACAAATGTAAAATTACAACAAAATACAAGAAAAACACATTAAGGGAAAACAAAATATTAATTGGGTGAGCAGTACTTAAAGTACTGGTACACATTTTATAAACATTTGTTAAAGCTTTCATTTACTACAAGCTCAAAACTTGTAAGTACTTTGTAGCCTACAATTTAAAAAATAAATAAAACTAAGGTCATGAAAGGTCAGGGGTTAAAATAATAGGCAAAACGTGATATTATGTGAGTACTTGATATAGAAAAGAAATTATTGGAATTAAAATCCAATAGAAGTTATTGAGTGAAGTGTTTGTCCAACTAAGAATTCTAAGAAAATAAAGAAAAACCTAAACAGCCACAACAAAATACACAAATTAAAAAAAAAATAAATTTTGGAAGCTTTTCATATAAACTAACCATAGATAAAAGCATTTTAGTTATTTTGGTCAAAGCTTTTGGATCTATCTACTCTTAAAATTAATGTCTTCACTATTTTCCCTTAAAAAAAGCAACAGAAAATAAATAACTTTCTTCAATATTTTCTGTCTGAAAAAGAAAAGAAAAGGAAACATTGATTGTTGGAGGTTGGGGGTTGAAGATTTGATAGAATATGTTGTCATCAGCAGAGAGTATATGTGCTGATTTTCAGCTCAACAGGATGGCCGGAAGTGGGTCAATTAGATTTTTCCACAACGAAATAACACACAAAGAAAATCACAGTTAATAGAATGGATTTTTTAAAATAAAAGTTTCAATCATTGAAATGAACAAACATGTGAATTTTGTAATTATTAGACTCATGAAATATTAATCAATTGCTGGTTTGAGCAAAGAAATGCATCATCTAAATAACGCAGCCCAGTTGTGATTAGTGGAATGTTTCAATATTTTTTTACAAAGGCACAATTATTGCAAAGAAAAAATATATGTTTTATCATAACTAATCAAATTGTACTTAAAATAAAAATTTTTCCCATTCAACTTGTTACATAGAAAAAATACAACAATTGGCTAAATTGTACAAATTAAGTTTACAGCATAGATAATAATAAATAATAATATGGTCATTTATATAGCACTTCTATCTATGCTATAAAATTTAGCATACTCAGAGCACTCTTGGAATAAATTACAGTGTCTAAGTTCACTAATTAAATGTAATAAGAAATTGGTTTTCAGTATCTTTTTTTTTAAACTTATTCAAGGGAAAACAATGTCATGTTTACTAAGACATATATATTTAAAATAATGATAATGTGATTTATTTGCTAAACTTTATTGCTTTAGTGTCCTTGAAGCCTCATCCTTTTCCACTCAAACAAGCTTAATTTAGGTTGTCTCAGGGACCGTTCTTGGCTTGTCGCCCACAGTTTAGGGAAGAACGCGTCTTTTGTGTGCGGGCGGTATTTATCGTGATAAATTCTGGCCAGGGCTATGGGATTTCCTGAGGATGTATCAAGAATCTAGGTCAGTAGTTCAAGGACATTAAAAGATTTTAAGTAGAAATCTATAATTAGTATTGCAATGCTTGCAGTTTAAACAATTATTCAATTTTTAAAGAATGTAGAAAATGGCAAAGGGTGTGAAAAGACAGCTTTATTGTTCAGTGACAGCTTTATTGTTCAGTGACAGCTTTATTGCTCAGTGACGGCTTTATTGCTCAGTGGCAGCTTTATTGCTCAGTGACGGCTTTATTGCTCAGTGACGGCTTTATTGCTCAGTGACAGCTTTATTGCTCAGTGACGGCTTTATTGCTCAGTGGCGGCTTTATTGCTCAGTGACGGCCTTATTGCTCAGTAATGACATTATTGCTCAGTGACAGCTTTATTGCTCAGTGACAGCTTTATTGATCAGTGACAGCTTTATTGCTCAGTGGCAGCTTTATTGACCAGTGACAGCTTTATTGATCAGTGACAGCTTTATTGATCAGTGACAGCTTTATTGATCAGTGACTGCTTTCAATCATGTCACAGAGACATCTGATCCGACTACAGAATTAAAGCAGATAGAGTAGTCCAGGTCAGAGGTAAAATGAAAGAAAATACAAATGGATAAATAATGAATGCTTATAGAAATGACATAAGAAAAAAAAAGAATCCAAATGGAACCTCTGTCATTAAAAACAACGCTGCAATGCTGGGTTCAATAAAAGAGGACAAAATGGTACCTGAAACACTGATGTAGGATAAATGCCAAATATAAAGTGAACACCAATATAGGGTGAATCCCATTATCGAAAGAATGCCAAATACAAGGGTAAGTGCCATTATTGAATGAACTCTAAATATAGGGTGAACACCAATATAGGGTTGACCATCTGCCAAATAGGGTGACCGCCAGTATGAAGCTTATGGGGAATGGTGGCCAAGCAGCAGAGCGTTCGGCTGGCGTACCAAAGGCCCTGTGTTCGAGTCATGGTGAAGGCCACAGTTTGTTGATGAGTCTGTAGGGCGTCTTTGAGTCTACCCAGCTCTGATGGGCACTTGACATTATTTAGGAAAAAGTAAAGGCGGCTGGGCATTTCGCCTAGTATGCCATGGCCCCAGAGACTTGTGAACGCTACTTCTCAGACCCTCAGGATACTTCCCTAATGTAAATATAATATAAATCTGCCTAATACAAGATAAAAGAATGAGACATGGATTGTAATAAGCAAGAGCAATCTAAAATACCTGTTGGTGATGTTGGATACTGATAACGTTGAAGGTTCCATGGCATTTCAACAGTAGGCAAGATATTTTCATTGAAAATGTAAGAATCCCAATTGCTGCCCTAAAAATAGAAACCCATTTTTTTTCATCAATTAAAAAACAAGCTCGTATATCTAAAGACACTGACCTATAGCTAATTACATATTAGTACATACAAAAAAAAATAAAAATTTGAAATCCAACTAAAGATATGAAACAATGTGCCATATCATGTACTGAAGTAACTCACGTTTTGAATGAGCTGCACAAGCCAGTTAGTAAAAAACTGCCATCTTGGCTTGTAGAAACTAAAAATAAAAAAAGTAGTATGCGTTTCACAAAGACATAAATTATGAGTTTCAAGAAAATGTCTGGTAATTCTTTCTTTATTGACACTATATCCAAAATAAAGCTAAAGTAGTTTGCATTAATCTCTCGGGATCTTTGGCAGATTTTAGCCAGTCTAAAAACAAAATAATAAGTAGATAATAAAATGGTAACTTACTCTGCAACAACTCCTGCCCACTGCTTTGAGGCATAGTCATGGATCTAAAGAAACAGAAAAGATAGTTTTTAACTCTTTCTTGCCAACACAGTCAGCCTTTTAAAGGGAATGTCTAACCAGATTGAAGCAATTACAAAAACTCATTCATAATATGCTTTTAAAAAACTTTCTGAATATTCTAATTCCAAAATGTGTTGTTCTATTCCTTATAATAAAGTCTTTTAGGATTGGACCGTTTGTTCACACTTGGGAAACAGACCAATCAGAATGTGGGGAAGAGTTTTAAATAGTTCCTAGCTAATTAATTAAGAAGCCAGCATTAGATTCTAAGTTTCACAGGGAACCTAGACTGAAATTATGATAATACCATGTGTAGATTTGTATCCCTGTTAGCAGATACATAATAATAATAATGATAATTTATTTAGAGCATCTTTCAATGCTATTGTTCAGTACTTTCCACATTTCAGTTGCAGATGTTGGGGTTGGGAAGGCTCAGCGAAAAAAAAAAAGGTCTTCAAACTCTTCTTAAAGGAGTCTTTTGTCTCAGAATTTCTCAGTGTCTGAGGCAAGTCTTTCCACAAAGCGGATGCTGTAGTTTCAAAGGGAGCATTCCAAATGACTTCTTTCCAAATGACTTCTTTTTTTTTTCCCAACACAACCTAAATGATTTAAAAAAACAAACAGATTTTACAATACCTCCCCATTAGGGCCCCATAAGGTAATCTGGTTTCTGGCGTTGAACTCGTAAAGTTTTGTCTCGGTGTCATCCGTGCCCCAAGCACGAGCATCAGCAATCCAGGTGCCCAGCAGGAAACGTTCATTGGAATTCAGAAGATGGTCAAGGTCATTTAACAGGTTGGTTAAGTTTTGTCCAGCCTCTCTATAAAACAAAGAGAAATTGAAAATGGTAAGTCTTTACATTAACATGAAAGCTAATGGCTTTTAGCATCTACTTTCTTGGTGAATTCATTTAACTGGTGAACAAATTAAGTCTGCAAATTCACTTTATAAGTGAACTCAATTGGTGATTTCACTTAATCAGTAAAAATTCATGACACTGTAATCTATTAAGATGAACTTATGCTCAGATGCTTTCATGTATTACTTTGCTCATTATGTGATTATGTGTTGTCATTATGAGTGATCAGAGTGCAAAGTGTCCAATGTTAAAACAAATTGATTTCTGATTGGAGCCAAGACAAGCAACTCTATCCGCCAGCAAAAATTCATATGCTCTAGATAGCCTCCCTTGGTTTGGTGATGAAATAATTTTTAATAAAATTTAGTTGCAAAATAAGAGTAACAGTGACTATTTCATTAACTTAATTGACTAAAAAAAATTTTTTTTAGTTATCTTCCAAATCAATTTCTTTCAGAATCAATGCCATTCAGTCAATTAAACTGTTAAGACATCAAGACATCTGTCTGTGGTAAAGGTTATCCATAGTTTTCAATCAGACTTACTTGACTGTTGCAATGTCCTTGTTGTGAAAAGCTGTTATCATGGCAGAGTAAAACTTAACGGCCACAACCTGAAGGCAGTTGCGCGAGACATCCGTGATGTCGTAGTAGAACAGCTCACTTCCGTCAAGGTCAAATGATGCGTTCAACATGTTGTCCCATGCAGAAAACAGATCCTCTGGGTCATACCAAAGCTTAAAGAATCGAGAAAAATAGCAAATTAAAATAATGTATGAAATGGAAGTTGAATATTAAAAGGAACTGAATCTTAAACCTTCAGCTAAGATTAAAGTGTAGCGAAACAAAACATATTAAATGAAATCAAATAGAAATTCCTAAATGTTAATAAATAAATCTTTGTGCACATAAAACATTCATTTTACGATCACAAATAAGTTGAGACAATGAAATAAGACTACTGATTGTTTTCTTAGCAATTTCTAATTTTAATTTTTTGTCATAACTTTTTAGTCAAAATATTGATAATTTACTTACAATTGAACTGATCAAGATTATGAATAAAAAAAATTTTTTAAAGGCTTGCTTACTTGTCAGTACTTATTGATTTTTAAAGTAATTAAAGTCAATGAGTCCTTTTTAAATATTTATTTTGTATAAGCCTACTGGCTTCAGAACCTTAACACTTAGGCTTTATATTTGTGCTCTATTAGCTTGGTGTTTGGTGGGAATGTTGATGAGTGTCAAAGTTGCCTTCCAACGTGTAAAAGTGTGTGTGTGTGTGTGGGGGGGCGAGAATAGTATTGAAAGTGGGCTCGGACTACTGTGCCAAAAGTTCCAGGGCTCAAATCCTGCTGAAAAATATGATTTTTTTTTCTGACATGTGCCTGACATCAGTTGGGGAAAAGTGATAGCAGCTGGATACTGTGCTAACCACACAACCTCCTAGTAGCTTGTGAACACGCTTCCATTAATCTGACGGGGATACTTTACTTTTTTTTTAACCACAGTGTAGACTGTAGACTAAATATGTGATGTCATACATTATTTCCATACAAGGGCAAGTATTTTTAGCACTCAATGAAATGGGAGACTTCAAAGACATGCATTTTAATTTAAAAACTAAATATATTTTTTTTTAAACTCATATCTCTTGAAAGTTTTATTACATTATGTTTACTTTTTGTTTTAAATCTAGAAAAAAAATTTTTATAAACAAAAGTCATTTCTTCTTTGAATCTTTAAAAAGATTCTTCGATAAAATTAATATAAAATGTTTTATAAATTCTACTTAGAAAATTAATAAATGCACCTAGTATCCATCTAAAGTTACAATAAAATTTAAAAAATGTAGCTATTTGTTAATAAACAATTTTGTTTCTAATCTGATTATAAAATAAAAATGTTTGCAACATTTAACATTATTGACGAAACGGAGATGTTTCTCTACTTACGTAGCTGTTATCATAAGTGGTTGATGGTCGTATTGTGATTAACACATGATCAAAATCTCGAATATTATTGGTAGCATTGTATACACGTTTCTAGTTTTAATAAGGAAAAAAAACAAAAGAAAATATTTCCTAATATGAAAAATATTTTGATTTGGCCGAAGCAAAGGCAAAAGGAGGCGGAAAGGGGGGGGGGGTCTTGAAACATTCTATTACATGTCAATTTTGTGGAAACTATTACAACAGTGGAGGTGACGACAGGTTTGCCCTTCAGCCTTTGCTTCTCATGCAGTTGGCAGACTTACATCCTGGCCACTGCTAGTTAAAGATGGCCGCCTTGCAATGACAATAGCATTGTTGTCCCTATGATTGTCAGTGGCATTGTAAACACTTCGCTGTAAACATGTAAACATAAAGAAAATAAAGACATTTTTTTGTTGGCAGTACAGTGCTGCATAGTTTGGTGGGAAGGACACATGCATGGAATCTGTTTTCTACCACAGTGGCCATATTTCTTTAAATCATGCTGTCTTTCTGAACATGGCTTGTAATTTTCAATGATAATAATAATAACAATTTTCTAGTATAGTGCTGCCAACAAATATATTGTAAGCACATTTAAAACCATGCAGCAATAACATGTACATAACTAATTTTATACAAGAAATTTGACAGAAATTCTCTAGGCTACACAAGTCTACAAAACAATTTACAAAAGTTGTCCATAATTTATCACTTGGTTGGTCATATTATATAGATCTGATTACTTGTTAATTTACATTGAATTAAATGAGCTATATTCATCATCACTGAAATTATTTTTTAGAAAAAGCTTTGCATAAAATGAAAGTTAAATAATAACAAGATATTTAAAAAAAAAATATTTTGTATAAATGATATATGCTTAGATTTATGTCATAATAAGTTATTAAGAGTTAGTTTAATAATTGATCTCACCATTAAAGTTTTCCATGCTGTAGCAGCAGACGGACTGTCAGCTCCGTAGCGCTGCTTGGCATACGATACTACCCTAGAAACAAATTTCACACAACTTTGAATTAGAAACTGCTTTGCCCAAGAGTTTCAAAAACATTCTTCACCATTTCGATTAAAGAAAAAAATTCCATTATGAACCAGTCAACAAGACAACCAAAACAGTGTTGATGTGAATATTCAACATGTTGAACTTACCACTCATTGACATTTGAATATTCAACATGTTGAATGTACCACTCATTGACATTTGAATATTCAACGTTTTAAGCTTACCACTCATTGCACTGGCTACCCATTAACCACCGGATCTCCTACAAGCTGGCTTCAATCTGCTATAAGTGCCTGAATGACTGCCCCGGGCTACCTTCGCTCCTGTCTCAAGCTCTACACACAATCCCGTCCACTCAGCTTCTGATGAGCTAACTCTTCAGATCCCTCATGCGAAGCTAGTGTCCACTGGCCAACGTGCATTCTAATACGTGGGCCCATCCGCCTCGAATCCCCTCCCTCTACAGCTTCGCCAGAGCCTTAGCTTCGACACCTTCAGGAGCCGGCTGAAGACGCACCTATTCCGTTGCAGTATTCACCTGTACATCTATAGATTTTCGTCTTTTATTCGTTGTCTATACTCTGTCTGTAACTGTTGACAGCGCATAGAACTGTTCCCAATGGGATATGCGCCATACAAGTATTATTATTATTGACATATGAATATTCAAAGTGTTGAACTCACCACTCATTGACATTTGAATATTCAACGTGTTGAACTCACCACTCATTGACATTTGAATATTCAACGTGTTTAACTCACCACTCATTGACATTTGAATATTCAACGTGTTTAACTCACCACTCATTGACATTTGAATATTCAATGTGTTGAACTCACCACTCATTGACATCTCGAGGCTGCGTCCGCCATGAATTCTCCATCATAAACTCATACATGACTTCATTCTGGTGAATACCTTCAGGCGTCAAGCCAATACCAACCATCGTAGAGTTTGGAAACTGGCGGCCAACAAATGGACCCTGTCAAATATTTATATAGGTGTATGAAACTTGAGCATTAACACAAAAATTGTTTACTGTACATTCCACACTAAACACTTTTCTACATCACAAATAAATCCAACAAGAATATTTTAACTATTTTCGTTCATGCAATACAACTATATGTGTACTTATTTCCATCAATAATGAAATAATATAAGCTGGTAAATAACAACTTTTACAATTTTAATATTGACTTATTGAAAAATGAGCTTTTAAACCTAACATTTTAAAAAAAGCTAATCAAAGAACCATTTTTTTTCAAGTAAAATTTGAACAAAATTTAATTATGCCAGTTAATATCTATGTCCATGATTTTTGCTCTAGTAAACATTATTTAATCAAGAAAAACAAATGAGAAGAGTCAAAACTTTATGTTTTTCATGTAGCATAACAAACCCAGCTTACAAATTTTTTTGTCGTTAGATTAATTCTTTAATTTCTGTTTTCATTAAGTAAAGGGAGACACGTTTTTTCATTTAGACAGTATCTCAGGGTTATGTTCATGCTGTATGGAAGAATTTAACAGTGAATTATCTGTCCCAAAGGTACTTCCTACACGTTACATCCGATTATGTGAAGGATGCTTTAGGATTTTATCAAATAATTTTCAAAAAAGAATCTGGCCCTCAACTGTGTCTGGGTGACGGTAAGCTGACAACCCGAAGATTTTAAAGTTTCATCCCTAATAAAGACGGTGGCATGATTTCACTTACAGCAATAATAATGGATAGAGACAAATAATCTAGAAAGAGAAGTTGTGTGGAATTTATCAAACTTCATCACTTTCTATTAATTTTTGTTAGCCTGGGCTGTAAAGATATATTTGTTTTTAAATATGCTCAAATGTATATTATGTTGATTACCTTATTAATGCTATCCACTGCACCATAAAGCTCCATGGTCCCACCAAAATTATGCAGCATGCACCATATAAAAGGCTGCCCATAGTAGGAGTCTGTCCTCTGGTATATAGCGTCAGTATCTGACGCTAAGTCTAAGATAATCATTCGGCCCTGAAAAGTGATCAATAGCTTAGTTTATGGATTAATAAAAACAGCGATTTAATATTTTTAAAATGTTAAATCTTTGTAAGTGATTCTTTATGGCTTTATATAATCTAATTCTGTTGCTACTCAACAAATATTATAATAGTTTACTCAAGGCAATCTCATGCATTTAACCTTATTCACATGTTTAGATTATATTCATAAATATTATATATCTGAGAGCACTTTGATAATCTTGTATCAATCATAGGTCTTAGCATTATCTTATCTTATCTTATCTTATACATTACAGACGCTCCTTCTATAAAGGAGAGACAAGAACTTGAAACAAATACAGCATAATGGGACAAAACTGGAGACAGCTTACGAAACTTGCCCAAAACCAGGTTGCATGCATAACTTTTGTGCATGGGTTAAAGTCCCAGGCAGGGAATCAGGCAATGATGATGATTAGCCCTTGGGAATGTATATTGGATCCATCCTTATTACCAAAGCTGCCATTCACTGAATATAAGCAGTATGCTATGCATATTGGCATGTGTTATTAACTCCCTTTTAGTCTTTTTGTCATTTGTATTATAATTTGTAACTAATAATATTAATAACAATATGCTTTTAAGACAACTGATTCATAGCTGGCTGCTATAGAGGAGCATGCTAATTCTGTAGACTAAGTAGCCAGATCCCTGCAATGCAACTTGAACCTCTCAGTGACATTTTTTATTAGTTTATATCGATATATCTAAGACAGATGATCATGACCAAGACATATTAGGGCTTAGCTCTTTTATCATTTTATCTATTGAGTACATAGCATTTGGTGGTGCAAGGAAATTGACATGCTCACATAATTTGCAAGCAACATGAAAACTCTAACGTAAACTAGACTAAACTTTTGTGAAAAGTTTTTCCTTTGCTATTTAATAAAACTTCAGAAATGTGACCAATCACCTGGGGTACTGAAGTGACTAAAGCTTTCACCAACTCAGGTTTCCAATAACTGCTGTCACCAAAGAGCCATCCTTGCATCAGCCTGGAGGTCAATTATTCACAATTAAATGACAAAAAGCATGATAATCATTCTATTAGACTTCACCCTGTCAAAATCATAGTCAAGGATCATAGTGTGTACTTCAAAAAGCTATGTATGTTAATGCATTTTTGTAAAAGTTAATCTGATAAAAATATATATAAACAGTTGTCATTTTGAGAATTAATTAAGTAATAAAAAAAATTCCCTGTACAAAAATAGGTTATGAATTCAAGTCTATAAACAATTTATTCTTGATAAATTAAATTTTTAATCTTTCATTATTATTTATATTAGACCTATATTTAAAATACATATTCTACATTTTGAATGGAATTATAAGTCTATCATTTAAAAAATGTCCATTATTATTTCATGTTATGAATGTGCAAAGACAAAGGTAAAGTGTGTAGAATTTGTAAACAATTTTAGGAGACCAAGGTCAGGCTAGGTCAAATAGCTTTTTTTTTCAAATAAAGCTTCCTATATTGCGTTTGTATAATTTAACTTCCTCAGGTGCAAATTAATTAACTTTAATCTCTTGCCAAAAAAAGTCTAGGATTTGTTTTGTAAACACATTATGAGTTTAGTACTTTTTAAGTTTTTGTTTGTTTTTTGTGTACAAAGTAAATTTCCTTAATCTTAACAGAAAATATAATGATAATAAAAAAGTAAACAGAATTTAAAACAAAATAAAATAAAAAACTGACCAAATAGCTTGATTATCAGCAGACAGCATCCCATTGAACACTGTTTGACCAGCCATTCGAATATATGAGGGGTCACTAAAACAAAAACAAAGTCCATTGCAAAATAAATAATTTACAAAACAAAAGATATAACAAAATATATAACAAAAGATATAATTTTATTTTCAAGTTGTTATGTGTGTATACATATAATAATAGTTTCTAAATTGTATTGAGATTGTCTTGCTAGTTCATGTAGACTTGTTTATTTGCATTTGATTTTGGCCAAAAGAGTATGTTTGTTTTAATTAAGAGATATTATGACGTAATACAGTTATGCTTTCTCGTAGTTTCTTCTACTTTCTAGTAAGCCATTTCTTTTGCATTTGGAAGGCTTCAAGACAATTCATTTCTAGTACTTTCTACACCCAAATCTATATAAATGTATTTGTCCAGTCTTTTGTAGTTGCTGATTTCTGCATAGCGACCAGTGAAATTGTACATAAGCTCAAGAATTAAATTTGTCTTTTAAACATACTTCGAGTGGCTTGAGATATTATAATAGTAAACAATAACCTAGACAGACAACAGAGGACCCGTGAGGACATAACAAAGTTTTCAAAGATACAATATAGAAGTTTTATATTGTTACTTAAAATAACGTGTAAAAAATATGTTTTAAATCTGTATTTTTTTTAATAATAGTTTTGTTTATAATTTCTAATAAAAAGCATCAATGATTGTATAATTCTATATAAAGATAATTATATTTATAATTGTATCGAGATAATTCTATTTATAATTGTATAAAAGTATTAAAATACCTGGAAGTAGGCTCCATCTCATTAAAAGTATCTGTGTTATAAATGTGATCTGTGCCATATTCATTGTTTTGCTAAAGACAAGATAAAAGTCATATTATTTTTCATATCTACATGTCCAAATACTTGCTGTCTAAGTACTCTACAGTAAAAAGTCCCATTACTTACTGTCTAAGTACTCTACAGTAAAAAGTCCCATTACTTACTGTCTAAGTACTCTACAGTAAAAAGTCCCATTACTTACTGTCTAAGTACTCTACAGTAAAAAGTCCCATTACTTACTGTCTAAGTACTCTACAGTAAAAAGTCCCATTACTTACTGTCTAAGTACTCTACAGTAAAAAGTCCCATTACTTACTGTCTAAGTACTCTACAGAAAAAAGTCCCATTACTTACTGTCTAAGTACTCTACAGTAAAAAGTCCCATTACTTACTGTCTAAGTATTCTACAGTAAAAAGTCCCATTACTTACTGTCTAAGTACTCTACAGTAAAAAATCCCATTACTTACTGTCTAAGTACTCTACAGTAAAAAGTCCCATTACTTACTGTTTAAGTACTCTACAGTAAAACGAACAAATACTTACTTCCAATAGAAAAGCTTGGCTGATTTTCATGAACAGTGGATCCTGGAAATCTAGCAGATAAAGTCTAGAATAAATACAAAAGGGAAACAGGAATTAACACTTTACTATAAGCTGTCATTTCTTGCTACAACCAGTTTCAGCCTCAGAACTTAAAGCCTTACCCAGAATATGTTGAGTTGAAGTTGCCCCAGTTACCAAGACGTGTGACGTTAGCATTCGGAAACACTCTGCATTGAAGTAGTGAGAGAGAGAGTTAGCAGACACTACTTTATTGAATGGTTAAAAACAACTATAGCTGAACCAATAATAAATTTTGCTATGACAGCAACAAAAAATGAAAAAAGCAGACCTTTTGATAGCTTTAGGTACGTGTCCAGGGAATGCAGGCAACACTGGTATCATTCCCAATGACCGCATGCGGTCAAGAATCTTGTGCTGTAGTATAAGTTTCATGGTGATCCACATTTGAGGGAGTGGTCCGCCCCAACCTTGAATGTTGCCCATTCTTGCCCTAAAAAAAAATATTTTTTTTAAATTTCAAAAAAAAAATTGGTTTATATTAACAGTATAATTCAAACAAGATCTAACTACTAAAATAAATAACTTTAAAAAAAATTACTTTAAATATAAAAAAAATTACTACAACTTTATCTAAGTGTTCACTTTTTTAATTACTTTTATTTTATAATATGATAAGTATAAAGAATTAAAGTTAGTTGTTATGATGGTATTGTGTAGTAAGTATAAGCACTGTTGAAGGAGCTCTAATCCTAACCCTAATTGAATGGAAAGATTAAGTAATTAGAAGTAAGAATGATTAGAATTTGTAATAACTATTCACTCCACTATAATTCCCCTGATAAGTTAAAATCAAACTACCGAAATCAAAAAATAAAAATGAAAGTATAGAATATAATAACACAGTCTACTAACTCAGCATGAAACAATGAATAACATACACACATTGAGTTTCACATTTACCAAGCTAGAAATGCAGGACCTCCAAAATGTCCATCTAAATCTTCTTGTGTGAACCCCAACCTCATGAAAACCTAAGTATAGACACAAAGAGAGTCAGACACGTATACTTATTTAGGACATGTTCTCACATGAAAAGTATAGGTTGTTGCAATAAATTTATAATGAAGGTTACACTATCAGGAATTACAGTAGTTAAAATTTAGCTCAAAAGGAAACAAATAATCAAATGTAATCCAGGCAAATCTATTTTCTGAATGACGTCAGTGGCTAAATAAAAGATACATTTTTTATTGAAAGTTTTACATGATGAGGGACACAGTAGTCGAATGGTAGCGTGCTGGACTAGCAATCCAAGAGTCTGTGTTTGAATCCTGGTGAAGGCTAGGATTTGTTCCCCCTTTCTAGAGAGTGTCCCAGATGAGTACTTGTCAGTAAATGGGGATAAGTAACGGCAATGGAAAGTTGTTCTGTCTACACAATCCCCTGTATGCCATGGTCATGGAAACTTGTGAAAGCTGCTTTACATGTCCTTTAGAGCACATTGGTCTGACGGGGCATACTTTACTTAACTTTACAAGATAAAAATATAAATCTTTCCAAAGATTTCAAGCGCAAGAAGCCTAATGCTAATGTGTGCGCTAGTAGCCCCAAATCATAAGACAGTAAGAAGGTTGATCACTATCAATAGTTAGCTCCTGGCATTACAGTGCAATAATACTAAGATATGCCAGAAAATTTAATAATCACATTAGGGAAACAATAAAAAGTCAACATTTTAAGATCTTTATAAACTTTTAATCTAATAATTTTAAAAAAAATCATTTACAAGTCAAAATTTGAAAAATTCAGTAATTATTATGGTTATATGAACATTTTTTGTTTCACTGCCATTCATGTTTTGTGTCTAATTATAATTTGTCCTAAATGATCTCTAGATTTTAAAGAAGTGAAACAAAATAATTACTCTTTGAAATATGGCTTCTTGTCCTACAAAAGCAAGAGGGAGATTGATTCCCTGCAGTGCCATCCAATCAATTTCTTTCTCCCATCTGTCCCAATTCCAGAAAGCCATGGTGTAGCTCGATGTGCATACATTTTGGTAATACCCAAATCTAGTTGATGTTTTTTTAAAGCAAAAAAATAAACATGCTTAACAGAGTTGTCCCACATAAATCTTAACAAGAAAGTTTAAATTAGTCATCAGCCAATAGGAAAGCCAATTCTTACTGGTCATTGGTTGTCATTTTAATTGGTGTTGCAATCACAGGGAGGACAGGGGGCAGTTCAGTCTGTTGCCCAGCCCATGTTCTCTGGCCATTGCAGTAATACTTAAGATAATAGTAGAAGCCCATGGAGGCTGCAACTCCACTAGTGCCAATTATTTGAATTCCATTTGCTGTAGAGCTCAGCTGTAACCCAACGTGAAACATAAAAATAAAGCAAACAGATTTTGTTTTAATTGTGAAAGTCTTCTTCAAAACAAAGCTCTAGAAAAATACAATGTCCCTTGTTGTGGAAAAAATTTGTAATTTGTATTTTACTGTTTCCATTTTGTCAGTGCTTATATCACTTTATCAGTGTATATGTACATTTGTTGAATAACAAGTAGTTTAGTTTAGAGAGTATCCTTGTTACTTGTTCTGTTACTTTTCTCAAATTTCACTCAAAAATGTTATTTTGGCTAACAAGACAGAAATTGTAAGTACATTTCTTTCTTTATTGTAGTTTTTTTTTAATATAGGCTTTGCAAAACATCAATGGTGATAGACAAAGTTAAACTCTCTCATTTTTTAAACTACCTAATGCACAACTAAAAAGTACATTTATAATCCTAAATCACTAGGGGCATGTATATATATATATGACACTAATATGTAGCTGAATGTTTACAATTAAAAAGAAAAATTGTTGAAACAAAAAAAACCTGAAATGTGTTCCTATTCTTAGGCCCGATGCTTTCATCGATGATAACTTCAAATTCTGATGCTCTGAACTTGATTAGACGTTCAATTAAATCTTTCACAGCCTGAGCTTGAACTTTAGGGGATGCTTTTGCTCTCAAATGAGCCAGCTGAGGAAATTCTTTTTTTTTTTAAAGAAAAATATTTATTTAGTAACTTTAAAATTTAAATGATAAAAATCAGTAACAATTCCTTTTAGCTGTGAATAAAAGTAATGCACAAAAGACAAAAATATTATAGACAATGATATTTGATATAAAAAAAAATTATTTGTACATTATATTTACTCACCAACTAATGCATTGGTCACAACTGCCAATAAAACTAAGCTGATTAAGTATTTCATCTGTAAATTTAAAAAAAGGTAAACATTTTAAACAATTTTTTTTTAAATATGTTAATGTAATGAAATCAAGTTACATTTTTTATTATAGAATTTTTTCACATTTGATCATTTTCCATTTTTGCCTGTAAAGTTATCTGCCCCTTTGGGTTTGTCTTTCATTTGGTTCAATAGCTAAATTGAATTAGCCTACATACAAGACAGAAAAAACATTCCCACTTTACTACTGTTCTGACTTTAAAGTTGTCAGTGAGCAGTGCGGTCATTTTCTTTAGGCTAGGAAATACCTGACTTGGCATGTTTAACTAATGCTTTTTGAATTTACAATTTTTTGCTGCAACATATCATGGACTGTAATTAATACTTCATAATTTTAAAATTAATATATATCCTACTAGTTATTAAAACAATGGTTAATTTTTAATTTATATATAAATATAGATATATATATACTAATTCATAGGCCTACATATGAGGCATAATGGAATTAAAGAACTTAATAAAACTTAAAACCATCATCAATGATATATGGCATCCTTCCATCCTCAAGGGACAATGGCGCAGTCTCCCTTTCCTCTGCCCCTTGCCTTTCTCTTGGCTCGCTTCTCCTCACTCCTTTCTGTGAGGGTGGCTGGACCGCCAGGAGGTGCGCTAACAGCCTTTTAGTGCTATAGGTTTAAGTTATATTTATATAGATCTAGTTATAATTATAAGATTTATTATTTATGATTTGGCTTTTATCATTTATCAATTTGAATTTTATCTGAATCTTTAGAAGGGTCTAATCTTTTTTTTTTATTGATAGAATTTGAATTGATTGGATTTTTAGGCATGCTCATACCAGAAGACAAAATGTAAGGTAATAATAATATTTTCATTTAAATATACGCACTATTAATTTTAAACGGGTATTTTAATTAATTTAAATTTAAGAATTATTAAATTAAAAATTGTTAGGTAAAGTTAAAGTTAAAGTTTCGGCTTCCTTGACTACACTGAAATTCAAACTATTTCATTGTGTTTAGTTATGCTTACCATTCATTAATTATGAATCGCTCGTGAGGTAGTAAGCTACAAGCCGAAATATATATGATCGTGATAATTTTTAAGCTTAGATAAACACAATTATAATCGTGATTCAAATGTCGCTTCTATGCAGAGTAACATAATAACGCAGCCATTTTGGACTTATCGAAGTCACATGATAGTAATATTTAGCATCTCGTGACACGTAAATGGGTAGGGAGGTGTGATGTGTAAGAACGGTAGTAGTAGATAGGCCTACTGTGTCGTACTGACTATACTAGGTCGTGTTTTTTTTTTTTTAAATTTACTAGAAACAAAAGTGTTGTTTAAGATTCTAGTTCAAGCAATATATATATATATATATATGAATTTATGCGAATTTCATACTAAACCTAGAAGAATCATAATTAAATTTAATAATAAAAATAGTTGTCTCCCTTAGACCAACGGATTACCACGATTACCTGCCTTGAACTAGACATTATATTTGCCAGCCGGTAGGCTACCACGTTATAGGGCCGGCGCCTGAGTATTTTGCACACTAGGCGAATCTGTCACAATGCGCCCCCTTCGTACAAGGCAACTAGATTAATTTTTTTTTTATTAATAGTGAACTTCACAAAATGCTGCCCTTTGTTTTAATTCGTATCTACATCCGAAAGAATTTTAAAACGTACAAGGATATAGCCTAACCAATAAGGATATTAGGCCCCTATAAATTAGATAGCCTAATAAAATCGCAAATTTGAATATTAAAATAATTAAGTAGCGCTAATTTCTAATTTACGTTAAGCTATATTTTTGTAGGCTTTAGCAAATGTAAAAAAAAAAAACGATCATTTCAATATCTCTAGCAATAGGCTATCAAAATATATTCAAATGACAGCGTAAATTCACTAGATCAAAGAAGACTATTATTATATAGACTTATTATAGTTATAGCTGTGCATCATAATTCTAGGTAGCCTATGTGCACAGCAAAAACAATGCTCGTGAATTGACATTAAAAATTGTTCGTTGGACACCAGTGTCTTTTCCTTTGATAATGTTGCCATTGCCATGCGCATATCCTTGACCGCGTCAATTTTCGAAAGACAAAGATATCTCTTCTAACTGCCGAAGTATAGTTTCAGTCGTATATTATAGGGCCTAGCAGTAATGGCCTAGCAGCACCAGTTGTCTTAGAGGTACAAAAGTCATATTGTTCTTTTACAGATGCTGCTGCTGCAATCTCATTTTCTAAATTTGTATTAGGCCTAATATCCACAAAGCGAATGGCTAGGAGTGGGTGCTGACATCGTCATCTTCACTGATGCGCTTTCAGTCCCCCAGGCCATCGATGGTCCGTGCCCTGGCGCCTCTCACGTAGGCCTATGCTTATGTCTATCTCAGATCTGATCTGCAGGCACGGAGTGAAGGTCACTCTCCAGTGGATTCCGGGTCATGCAGGGGTCCATGGGAATGAGATAGCGGACTCACTAGCCAAGAGGGGTTCCTTGTTGGTACCGGACGTGGACGAACCGTGCTCGATGCCGACAGCAGTACGACTGATCCGTCAATGGGAAATGGATCAGTGGTACAAGGGCTGGGACGAATCTGACAAGGGCAGGTGTGTTTGGCAGCACTTGAAGAGACCTGACCGAGCTGACAAGTGGTGGAAGCTCCGCAGGAGAGACTCGTCCACAATTGCCCAGTTTCGCACTGGGCACTGTGCGATTGGTGCCTATTTCAGCAGATTTAGGCCCAATAAGGACTCGCGGTGTAGAAACTGTATGGAGGCGTTAGAGACGGTCGAACATGTGTTTGTCGAGTGCCTCGCCCTGCAGGAGCTCAGAGTGGACGGGGAAGGCCAACCGTTTGTGCCGACCATTTACGGGGATTTGTCACAGCTGCGTGATACTGCAAGTTTCGTTCTCCGGGCCCTAAGAGAGTAAATCTCGGCCCGTTATATCGGCGATTAAAGCCACAAAAGTTTGAAATGATAGTGTGGTCTCTTCATCTTGCTCATCCAGACATTTTCCTACTTTAAAATGTTTCGCCCTATTACTCGCGTCTATATAGGCCAATTGCTTTTACAGTTAAAATGACAAGTTTTAATAAGCTTATTTTTCCTAGCCCTGTCCAAAAGTAATAACATTAATAGATTTTATATAAGGATCTTTTACTGTATTAAGATCTATATCGGTTGTAAAATGACTGACTGACTGTGGTATTGCAGTTAAAACTATGCACATGCAAGCAATAACAAAATACAAAGTCTTTGCTGACTATTGATATTACTTTTGCGTGCTATTCTAAATTTTTTCTTAAATTTCTACAGAATTTGTTTTTAAATCTCAAAATATCGGGGGAATTTAGCCCCCCCCCCTCCCATATCAGCCCCCCACCCCTAGTCACTTATAGCCTAGTTACTATCGTCTCCATATATTTTACCGTTATCGAACCTGGGACTCTTAATTCCATACTGTCAGCTCAACCTAGATATAGACTATAGACTAAATAGTAAATATGTTATAAAATCTGCCTATCTATCCACGTATCTATCTATCTATCTATCTATTTATCTATCTATCTATCTAAAGCCAGTATAAACACACACTTATTTTATTAGTGCTAATTAGAGCCATTTTAATTTAGCAGTGAGCACTCAACTGTAGCCTACTAATGCTATCATCATCATCAATCCATTGATCGTTGTGGTCGTTGGGAGGGGGCAGGGGCGAATGGACATCTTAGCAGTCAACTTTCTCCATTTTTTCATATCTTGAGCGGTTGTCAATAGTTGAGTCAACTGCAGCCCTGTCCAATATTTTATGTTGAACCTGACTGGCGCTAACGGCCTCTCCGACGTCCACCTTCTACGGTGCGTTGAAGGATAATTTTTGGCCGGTTATTACGCTGCAACACATGACCGAGCCTTGTCAGTTTGCGCCGTTTGATTGTTGTCATAAGGTTTTCTTGAGGACCTTCAATTAAAGATATTCTGTCCCAAACATATTATACGCATATTAGTCCTGTGCTCTACGTAGGAGATTCGACGTATTTTTCTCATGCATTTATTTTCGAATGCCTGCAACTTGTTTTCAGTTGCTGATAGCAGAGTCCATGTCTCACATCCATATAAAATAATGGTTTTGACAATGGCTCTGTTAAGTCTGAGCTTTGTTTGGATACTAATGCTTTAGCTGGTCCAGATTCTGTTTAGGCGAACCATTTCTGTCCCAATCCTTGCTCGAATTTCTGACTCACTATAATAGACGCTGCTATAGATATCTATTTGAAGGTGCTTCATATATCTCTTTTGTTTGGAGGTCATGGCGCATGATCATGGCAGGAATCAAAAAAGGTTCCAAGCTTGCGGGAGAGGAGTGCGCCAGGAAACAAGACGGTGGAGAAAAATGTGGTCCCCTCCTCTACATTCATCTGCAGCCAGTGTATGGTTGCCAGATACATGTGTACCAAAAGGAGGACACAGAGAGACCGAAAAGGAGGACAAAGGAGGACATATTCATATGGTTACCAAAAGGAGGACACATTTAGTGATTCCTTTAAATTATTCATCATTTAACTGTTTTTAATTGAATGCGGATGTAACCAGCAATCAATACAGTTTTACTACAATGGTTGCCAATAACTATCTATTAGCAAATTAACCAAGAAAAAGTATTGTAAAAAAAAATAATGTGTAAATTCAATTGACTTTTTTTTACAAAATGCAACAATACAATATTATTGAAAAATTAAACAGTGAATTCTACAAATAATACATATAATCATCTTTCTAATTTTACAACGTAGCTTAATATTTCTCTGACGAGCCAACTTTTTGCAGAAGATCCTCGTTAGCAAGCACACATGTATAAAACTGTTCACATTTGAGATTTTTCAAGTTATACTTTGTAAGAATGATGCCCTTTACAGAATTAACTGAAAGTCTGTTTCTTTCCTTTGCCCATTGAGCGTTTATGTGTCCACATTACCAGGGCCGGATTTAGATGAAAAGAGGCCCTAGGCCCTAGGCTATTCCACTTATGAGGCCCTTTCACCTCCGTTTTTTTAAGTTTTTAAATTACATGAGAGATAATAAAATACATCATAACTCATATATATATCAATATGTTAAATAAAAAATGTTGTAATTGATACTAACCTTTATAAAAAAATGCGTCACAAATAATAAATATAAAAATGTCGAGAACACTTAATTGGACATTTATTATCAGCACCATATATAGTAGTAGACCAACAGGGCGTAACAGTAACAGATGCAGATGTCAAGGCAAGGATTGGAAAAGCAAGGGCAGCCTTTATACAGCTAAATAACATATGGAAGTCCAGAGAGTTGTCCAGGAACACTAAGATCCGACTGTTCAATTCCAATGTGAAGTCAGTCTTACTATATGGAGCTGAGACATGGCAGATGACAAAGACCACCATCAGTAAACTCCAAGCATTTACCAACTGTCACAATTCTGGATTTAATAGTGACTATTAGCACTTAGATAGATAGCAGTGTATAACTAGGACCTTAGATTAGCTTAAGTTTAGCTAGAATAGAGAGAAGGTTAGTCTGACGTCACTATCTTCTCCCTCCCTTACGCAATTACATCTCCCCATCACTCTTTCTCACCTGTTTCTCTACCCTTCACTATACTCTTGTACTACGCCCAAATTCAGAGTCTATTGACTAATACGATTCAACTTGGTACTACATCTTGGTTGAATGGGTACGAATGTGTTAGTAGAATGTATATATTTTATCCTATGCTATATTAATGTATTCACATCATGTCTTAATGTATTTATATCTTGTGCTATTTTAACGCATGTGTAGACAGTCATTACTCGATCCCTCACTCACCCCCCCTCTTCGCGCCCCCGCCACCCCCCACCCCCTTTTATATCCCCTCAGCTTAGCGGCATGTTATGCAATTGCTTTGAGACGGTCGTTCCCTGGGCGTTGACCAAAGAACCCAGTTCGCACACATATAACTAATTCTCGTCCGAAACCCCCCCCCCCCCCCAGCCACTTGAGTTAACTACTTAAAATTCTACCAAAGGGAGATAAATTCCCCCACTCAGCATGACGTCTGTATAAATTGTCTTTCATCTAGACCTCTCCCCCTCCCCCTTTCCGCCCTCGCAACCCCGACCCCCAATCCATTTTTGGCTCCAATAAGCTTTTCTTATGCAAATGTATATTCAATCTAGCCAATGAGAATAGGATGTAATTAAATGTAAGCCAACCAAATTAACCTTGGGTCAGGTGACTAATGTTCACGAAAAGCCCGCCCAACTAAACTAAAGCAGATCTCCCCCAGCTCCCGGGCTAGACACATCGTTTTGGTCTAGCTCCCGAATTGTTACTTGGACTTGCAGATACTTAGCCAGTAATCGTAATTCCCTCATTATAGTTACGTAGCCTAAACTTGGATTCCGCAACAACACAGTATATTGAGTGTTAGACGTTCCTGTGCATATATCTCAAGCATTGTATCTCCCCTGCATGTTAGTATGTGTATTTCATCATTGGATATTGAATTTGAATCATAAATAAACACCTGAAACGTAACCAGAAACTTGCTTGCCTAACTTAGAACTGTCTGTTTGTGTGTGTTTAACAACATCTAAGCGAGCCAGTAGAGAACAAATAAATATTCCAGGTCAACCACAGCATCGGCACCTCATATCTCTAAGACAACCAGCCATTATTACCCCCCCTCTCAATTGCCACGTCGTGACAAAGTGGGACCTCGTATCCGGGATTATCTGAACTTCAAGCCGTTCAGCGCACTGTCAACAGCAACAACCCGAGGACTACGCCGATTCTGAAACCGACCCTGGATGGGGGCTCATCTCTACAACACAAAGACTCTAAGCCAGCAACCAGACCCGTCATCCCAACGCCAGCAACCAGACCCATCAACCCATCAAACCAGGTTCGCCACTTTACGCAGCCTACGCCACCCCAGCCTACGCTTACGCCACCCCAGCCTACGCCTACGACACCCCAGCCTACGCTTACGCCACCCCAGTCTACGCCTACGACACCCCAGCCTACGCTTACGCCACCCCAGCCTACGCCTACGTCACCCCAGCCTACGCACCCCAGATACGCCAACCTAAGCCACCCCAGATTCGCCACTCCGAGCAATCTACGCCACCCCAGCCAACTCACCCCATTAAGCCAGGCTCGCCACACTACGCCAGCCTACGTCACCCCAGACACACCAGCAACCAAATTTGCCACCCCATTACGCCAGATTTGCCGCCCCAACCGCCAGATCGCCACCCTCTGGCCCCGCATCAACATACCGGCACCCGAGACGTCAGTAGAGAGACCCACCGCCGCCGCATCAGCCTGCCCGACAACTAGAGACCGCCGAGAACCCGACAACTGCCCTGTCAACCTCCCCGTAGGAACCCGCCGTAGTTCCCGGTATCCAAACCCGGGAAAATAGACACTAACATTAAACGCTAATCCAGTCCCGGCACGGGGAAAGAGAATTCCTAACCAGCCCGAAGATCTGCACCAACAGCGCCGAGCGCCATATAAACGATAACTTTATGATTGGATATACGTGTGTTAGTGTATGTGTGTAAAATTCTGGAATTGCTGTCTGGTGAGTACCATTTTGAGTTGTATTACGTTAGCTAAACTCTGAACCCCAACACCCCTCCTATATTTTCCTTTCCTATCTCGCTATATCTCTGTCCGCCTCTTGTATCTTAATCTCGCCTCACTCTGTTACTATGGCGGAAGGTGTACTATTGCGTAAGCAGTTGAGAGAAGAGGCTATAGCTATAGGCTACATTGACTCAGACATCACTAAATACGTAGTAGAGCAGGTAGCGGCCCATGAGGCCAAGACAGAGAGACTTAGAGTAGAACAATTGGCTAGAGAGGAGAGAGCAGAACAATTAGAAAGAGAAGATAGGCTTAGAGTAGAACAATTAGCTAGAGAGGAGAGAGAGAAACATAGGTTAGACGAGGAAGCACGCAGGGCACACGAATTCAGATTAGCAGCAAGTGTTAGGGCCCCCGATAACAACGACAACCCAAACTCCCCCTCATCATTTAGTTCAGCCACCCCCAACCATCCCCTCCCCAGACATGCTTCTCTATGGACCGACGTCCACGACCCCCGTTTAGAACAGTTTGACATCTACCTCCGGCGGTTTAGCGACTGCATGGAGCAGAATGAGGTCCCCCCAGAATTGCATTGTAGGATCCTCGTCTCCACTCTGAGAGGAGAGGACTACGAGGCTTACTGTAAACTGGCCCCAGAAGACAGGGAGTCATGCGCTGCACTGAAGAACGCGCTCTTAAACCGGCACCAGTTGCACGCGTCCCACTACCAGAAAAAGTTTCGGTCGTCCACGCTACGACCAGGGGAGAATTACACCCGATTCGCGGAACGAATCCAATCCTACCTTCTTAAGTGGGTTGAGTTGGGAAATATCGAGCAGTCATTCGACGGTATGGTCACCCTCCTAATGACTGAGCAGGTAGAGTCACAAATGACACCTAAACTCAAGGCCTTCCTGATACAACACGGGATCGAAGGGTTACCCTCCTCCCTACAAAGCGCAGATAGATTTCTGCAAGCCAACAAGGTAGAATCGTCCCACCCCCGGGAGAAATATCTCGCACATCCCGCTTCCCGACAGGGAAATGGGAGGTCGACACGGCCACCGGGCCATCTGTCCCGCCCGGGTCACCCACAGTCACCCTGGAATAACTGGGACAACCACCGCACCAACCCTCCCCCACTAATCAGTCAAACCAGCTTCCCGTCGTCCCGACCGGGTCCACCCCAACCCAGACCCCCCCCCCGCCCCCTCAAGACTCCCGACGTGCGGGCCAACCATACCAACCGACCAGGGCACAAACCGGCACCGGGCAAACCCAATCGACTCGACAAGGTAACTCCACTGGGCAACAGCCTAATGCACATACCGGCCCTAATCACTCCCAGAACCCGCCCCCCCCCCCGAGGAGTATACACCATCACCCTTTGCACTGCGGACACCCCCCGGGCGCAAGACCCAGAAACCGACACACCCCCCCCGCTTGCACCCTCCGACAAACCGGAAACCAAGACAGAAAGAAATATAGAGATCAACTCTAAAAGAGCCAGGGCCCTTCTCGACTCAGGATGCCAGATCGATGGGTTCGCTAAGACCTCCTTCGTGAGTCCCTCCGATTACACCGGCGAGTCAATCCAATATAGAGTAGTAACGGGAGAGGTTGAGTCCCTCCCAACCGCCAAGGTTCACATCAAGTCACAACCATACACTGGCACGGCTACCTTAGCAGTCCGAGCCAAATTACCCTATGACGTCATCCTGGGGGAACGATACGTCAACCTTGCCGATGTCCCCCTCCCTCCCCTAGCCTCAGTGGCCACACGCGCGCACCCTGACCCTGTTCCCCACCCTCTCGAGGAATCCCCCACGGCCCACGAATTCCTGCGGGCCCAACAAGAAGACTCGACCCTGGCCCCACTGTTCGCTAAGGTCGGTCAAAACCCAGACCCCCCGAAACCCCACTCGTTTATTCAAAAAGGGAAACGACTGTTCCGACGGTCCAGCCTCCCTGACGGATCGGTCAGAGACCAGCTCATCATTCCCGGTCCCTACCGTAGACAAGTAATGGAGGCGGCCCACGACTCAACCCTGGGTGGTCACCAAGGGCAAGGGTCCACAATCAACAAAATCACCCATTATTTCCACTGGCCCGGCATGCACAATGAGATCAAACGATTTGTAGCGTCATGCCACCAATGCCAGCTCATGTCCAAGGCCCACCACACTAAACCAGTACCGTTAGGTAAACACCCGGTGACCGACACACCCTTTCAGCGGGTGTCAGTAGACCTCGTCGGGCCACTTTCCATAACACGTAAGAAGAACAGGTTCATACTCTGCGTGATATGTCAGGCCACCAATTGGCCGGAAGCGGTAGCGTTGCCGAAAGAGGACGCGAAACACGTGGCCGAGGCACTGTTTACCATTTTCACGAGAGTGGGGTTTGTCCTACTCTCCGATAACGGGCCCCAATTCACCGGTACACTGATGAGAGAAGCGCTGCACATAATGAACACCACCCACATCCGATCCTCCCCCTACCACCCTCAATGCAATGGGCTAGTCGAACGTTTTAACCAAACTTTAATCGGGCTGTTAAAGAAAACCGTCGATGGCCCTCTGGATGAGTGGGACACACTCCTCCCCACAGCCTTATTCGCATATCGGTCTACCCCCCATTCTACTCTAGGCTACACTCCCTATGAGATGCTATTCGGTTCCCAACCCCGTGGGCCTCTAGAACTCCTCAAGCGCGCCTGGACTAATCCTTCCCCGCATCCCGAAGAACTCTCCGTCCACGCCTACATCAACAACTTAAAGGCTAGGCTTAACACTGTCCACACTATCGCCTCAAAACACTTAGCCAAGGAGAGGGAGAAACAGGAGAAACTATACAAACGGCGGGCCAAAGAACGCTCTCTGGCTCCGGGCGATAAGGCACTACTGCTCCTCCCCTCCTCTTACAACAAACTCCAGTTAGCATGGAGGGGCCCCTACCCAGTTACAAAAAAGCTCTCAGGCACTAACTACCTCATCAAAGTCGGAAACAAAGACAAAATGTTCCACATCAACCTGCTAAAACAATACCTCGAACGCCCACTCGACGATACGCCCCTTGTAGCAACCGCCATCGCGGAAGAAACAGAAGCCGATGACTCACTGACCGCGTTTCCCTTACATAAGGGAGAAACCATGGATGACGTAGGAATCTGTCCCCTCTTAACACCTGAACAGATCAAAACAGTCAAAAACTTACTTTCCTCACACTCAGATGTGCTAACTGACACCCCAGGACGTACTAACTTAGAGACGTTCACCATGAAAGTCACGGACCCGCGACCCATTACGGTCAAGCCATATGCTATGCCCCACGCCAAACTGGACGTCATTGAGAAAGAAATCAATTATCTGTTAGCCCATAACATCATCGCGAGTTCAACCTCCCCATACAATGCGCCGATAGTATTAGTAAAGAAATCAGACGGATCTCACCGCATGTGCGTAGATTTCCGCCGGTTAAACGCAGTCACTGAATTTCAAGTCGAGCCCATGCCAGACCCTGATTTACTATTTTCAAAACTGAGCAACGCTCAATACTTTTCCAAGTTTGACCTTAGCAAGGGGTTCTTCCAAATAGAAGTGGAAGAGAAGTGCCGCCCTTACCTCGCCTTTACCACCGACCAAGGCCACTTCGAATTCCAAACCGTCCCCTTTGGCCTAAACAATTCCCCCTCCGTGTTCACTCGCATGATGCGAAAACTGATCCAGCCAATTGACCGACCTGGGATCACTCACTTCGTGGATGACATCTTGATAGCCACGCCCACCTGGGCAGAACATGTGGAAACGATAACCGCTCTACTAGCTAGACTCCGCGAAACCGGCCTAACCGCCAGGCCGTCGAAATGCATGGTAGGTTTCAATAAACTGAAATTCTTAGGTCACATGATCGAAAAGAACAAAATAATGCCAGACGAAACCAAAGTAGAGGAAATTAAGTTAGCCCCTCAGCCCACCACCAAATCTGGTATAAGGTCCCTTCTAGGACTAACAGGGTATTACCAAAGGTTCATACCGCAATACAATAGCATCGCGGCCCCTTTAACAGACTTGACGCGGAAAAACCTCCCGGAAAAAGTCACCTGGTCAACAGAATGCCAGCTAGCGTTCGACCAACTGAAGGCTGCTCTCACTAGTAAACCCATACTCCGTCTGCCTGACCCGACCCGCCCCTACGTATTGAAGTGCGACGCTAGTGGACGCGCCGTCGGCGCGGCCCTGCTACAACCCGACCCGGAGCACGATAATATGCTGTTTCCCGTAGCATATGCCTCGCGTAAGCTCAATGCCACCCAGATGAATTACAGTACTTCTGAGCTAGAATGTTGGGCTCTTGTGTTTGGAATTGAGAAGTTCCACGTATACCTATACGGTCGCCATTTTATCCTCCACACAGACCACCAACCCCTCACGTTTCTCGCATGCGCAAAAAAACCTAAACAGAAGGTTAATGAGGTACTCCCTCACCCTGTCACAGTACAGCTTCCAGACCATCTACCAGTCCGGGAAGGAACACCATCTCGCAGATTTCCTGTCCCGGTACTCTGACTCAGATCCCGCCCCTGACTCAGGCCCCACCGACACCACTCAAACCCCGGCCTCAGACTCAGTAAATTAGGTATGAATCCACTCTCAAGTGTATTCCAAATTGGCCCGGAGGGATGTCACAATTCTGGATTTAATAGTGACTATTAGCACTTAGATAGATAGCAGTGTATAACTAGGACCTTAGATTAGCTTAAGTTTAGCTAGAATAGAGAGAAGGTTAGTCTGACGTCACTATCTTCTCCCTCCCTTACGCAATTACATCTCCCCATCACTCTTTCTCACCTGTTTCTCTACCCTTCACTATACTCTTGTACTACGCCCAAATTCAGAGTCTACTGACTAATACGATTCAACTTGGTACTACATCTTGGTTGAATGGGTACGAATGTGTTAGTAGAATGTATATATTTTATCCTATGCTATATTAATGTATTCACATCATGTCTTAATGTATTTATATCTTGTGCTATTTTAACGCATGTGTAGACAGTCATTACTCGATCCCTCACTCACCCCCCCCTCTTCGCGCCCCCGCCACCCCCCCACCCCCTTTTATATCCCCTCAGCTTAGCGGCATGTTATGCAATTGCTTTGAGACGGTCGTTCCCTGAGCGTTGACCAAAGAACCCAGTTCGCACACATATAACTAATTCTCGTCCGAAACCCCCCCCCCCCCCCAGCCACTTGAGTTAACTACTTAAAATTCTACCAAAGGGAGATAAATTCCCCCACTCAGCATGACGTCTGTATAAATTGTCTTTCATCTAGACCTCTCCCCCCCCC
The DNA here is from genome assembly GCA_949126835.1 of Anisus vortex. NCBI lineage: Eukaryota > Metazoa > Mollusca > Gastropoda > Planorbidae > Anisus > Anisus vortex. The sequence continues at coordinate 10,290,270 of OX421493.1, forward strand.
TTTCCGCCCTCGCAACCCCGACCCCCAATCCATTTTTGGCTCCAATAAGCTTTTCTTATGCAAATGTATATTCAATCTAGCCAATGAGAATAGGATGTAATTAAATGTAAGCCAACCAAATTAACCTTGGGTCAGGTGACTAATGTTCACGAAAAGCCCGCCCAACTAAACTAAAGCAGATCTCCCCCAGCTCCCGGGCTAGACACATCGTTTTGGTCTAGCTCCCGAATTGTTACTTGGACTTGCAGATACTTAGCCAGTAATCGTAATTCCCTCATTATAGTTACGTAGCCTAAACTTGGATTCCGCAACAACACAGTATATTGAGTGTTAGACGTTCCTGTGCATATATCTCAAGCATTGTATCTCCCCTGCATGTTAGTATGTGTATTTCATCATTGGATATTGAATTTGAATCATAAATAAACACCTGAAACGTAACCAGAAACTTGCTTGCCTAACTTAGAACTGTCTGTTTGTGTGTGTTTAACAACATCTAAGCGAGCCAGTAGAGAACAAATAAATATTCCAGGTCAACCACAGCATCGGCACCTCATATCTCTAAGACAACCAGCCATTATTACCCCCCCCTCTCAATTGCCACGTCGTGACACCAACAGCTGCCTTAGAAGAATCCTGCATATACGATGGCCTGACACCATCAGCAATGTCAGCCTTTTAGAAAGGATCGGCCTAGCCCCAACTGAAGAGGAGATCAGGAAAAGAAGATTGGCTTGGATAGGTCACACATTACGAAAATCAACAAACCACATTACAAGGCAGGCATTGTGATGGAATCCCCAAGGAAAAAGGAAGAGGGGCCGCCCAAGAAATACATGGAGACGTGACCTGAAAGCCGAAATCACCAAGATGGGCTTCAGCTGGAACCAGTTAGAGAGGATGGCCCAGGATAGGAGAATCTGGAGAACTGTTGTTGGTGGCCCATACTCCGACAGGGGTTGACGGGCGTAAGTGAGGAAGTACCATATATATTATAGTACTTGTAACAATAACTAATCAAACATAACACAGAACATTTACAATGAAACAAAATTCAAATAATGAAAATCTTTGACTACGAAAAAAAAAATATGCAATAAAAATTATCATATTTTCTATCAAATTAAATAAAATATGTTCAATACATTGAAGATTTATTCATATTCAGATCAATTTTTTTTATAATAATTCGCAGTTAAAGTTTAAGTATGAATTATTATGAATATTAAGTCTTAAACTAAATCAAAAATGGAACTTTATTCAAACAAAATCCAGATCACAAAAAAAGAAAATATAAAATTGTATCTCATAGGGTTTAATTTTATGTTAATTTTATTTAAGAACTGATTCAATCCAAGTATTTATTTAAAACGAAATAGTAGATGTGAAGAATTTCTTTCTAAACTTTTTTCACACAGAATTCTCCTATAAGTTCATCAAAATCTATTTTTCTGAAGGTCTCATTTTCGATGCACAAAATACTCAATGCAGACAACCTCGTCTGGGTCATTGTGCTTCTTAAAATTGATTTTTTATATTTTTAAGTCTTGAAAATGACCTTTCTCAAGTACAATTAGTGACTATTAAACTGAGAAACAGCCGTGATATTAATTCCACATTGGGGAAGGCCACTTTAATATTTTCTTTGAATATTATTTGCTACGTCTGTGGGTAGGCCTATGCGACAATGTGGAATTTTTTGAAGGCTTATGCGTTTGTCTCACATACGTATGGAAATGAAATAGTTCTTCAGTAAGATTTTGGTTGACATCTTCTGAGTATTCTTGCATTAACAGCTCAAACCCTCTTTGAAGTTCTACTTTTGATAATGTAAGATCGGCAAGAAAGGAAAATATTTTCACTACATCATCATAAACAGAAGCTCTTCTTCCTAAAATTGATTCGAGTGCATCTAGTAAAGGAATATACGATTTAATACTAAATTTAGCCCTTGAAGACAGCTCGTAAGGCATCATGCACCAGGGTCAGATGAATTTTTGTAATTCCCTTGCATTTTACTTTGTATTATCCTTCGGGACACTTCGGGCAGTTCTATATTTAGTATTTGGCAAAGTGTTTTTTTGCTTGTTGCCCAAGTGCATCAAAATCTTCTCTAATTTTAAGCAAAAATATGCAAAAGTTACCTGTAGCCATTTGCACAACTACTAGACTAAGTAAAATATTAGGGCTTTGAAGAATTTTATATAAACTCTTGAAAAAGGTCTCAGTATTCGATTCAGGAAATGGAGCATAAACACGAATACAAAATTCAACCATCTTATCTAAAAGATTGTTGGCCTTCAATCGAGTATCACCCTTTGTATTACTATCTGAATGTAAATAATTGAGTGCATGTGGGATATCATTGTAATTTTCTAAAATAGCTTCTGTAGCTTTTGAGTGTGCCCCCCACCTAGTGTCTGATAAATATTTAGGCAATTTAGAATGAGGTTTCAAATATGATTTCAGAACTTTATTGAACTTTATTTCTCCTTATTTTCGGTCCAGTGTTTTAGTGGTCACTATTTTTATAATAGTGTAATTTTAATTTTGCTAACGATTTGAATGTAGGCCCCTCTTGATCTTGAGGCCCATCTTGATCTTGAGGCCCTAGGCTGAAGCCTTGATAGCCTATAGATGAATCCGGCCCTGCACATTACCATTGTGTCCAGGGATACAGAAAAAAGTTCACACTTTTAGTAACTCTGAAAAGCAACTTGCATTTGGAAAATGTTGAAAAAACAAACCTCTCTGCTCATGCAAGAGTCTTTGAAAAACATCCGTTAATTCTTTTCTTTTACAAATTTTTTGAGATTGCAATATTGGTCAAACAATTTCACGGCAAAACATTACAATGAATTTGAATAAACCTCTCAATGGTTAGAGCAATTTTCATCTTCTTAATTAATTGAACTTGTAAACTTGGACAAACGTTTTCCGATGTGGCTGAATAGTTCTTGAAATAGGACCTTCTTCTTCATTCCAAAACTTGCATCCTTTGACCTAACCGTTTGTTTAGACTCTTAATTTTATTGTGTGAGTCACTATCGTAGAATCTATCTCCGGCTATATCTTATAACAATAAAGCTGTTTTATATGTAAATTCGAATGTAGGCCTATATGTGTAAAGGGCAAAGGGAGGTGAGATTGGGAAAAAGAAGATCGGTGGACAATTAAAACCTAACGACGCATTAGATAACCCAATCTTATTCATTACATTTCCTGCTAAATACTCCAGTGTTTTAGGCTACTTTACCCGAACCAGCCACTTATTGACAGTAGCCTACATAAGAACATAAAAAGTGATATAAGGATTTTAAAAACCTTTGGCTTACAAAAGCCGGGCATTTTAAGGGTTTTTAGCTTTGCCTGCCGGACGGAGGACACGGGGCTAAAAAGGAGGACATGTTCTCCTTTAAAAAGGAGGACATGTTCTCCTTTTGCCGGACATCTCGCAACCCTAAGCCAGTATGACCGTGCCTGTAGGCCTGCGTCCAGGATTGGCCTCTTTAGCCACATGAAGGCCTGCAAGGGAAATGGATCGTCTCTCGAGACGTAAAATGCCGACAAAAAAAATATATCTATTATAGTTGTATCCATAAATTATTATACTTTGTATATTTTCAAAAAGAAAAAAAGATTTGTGTATTTGTAAAAAGATTTGTTTTAGCCATCTTAGCCAGAAAAGACGCCAAAATTATCTTTTATATAAAAAATATGTAATTATTTTATTAGTACTAATTGATTAGAATCATTTCAATTTAAGAATGAGTAATTAGCTGTACTATATGATATTGTATCCGTAAAATAATTATGTTCATTTTAAAAAATAATGATTTGTGTATTAGGCCTAGTGAAAAGATTGGTAGGCTTTTAACTTTTTAAACTATTTTGTTTTAGCCAGATAGGATGCTAAATTATCTTTAAATAATAATTTGTTTGAAATTAGCGTTGATTTTATATTGATAACACACAATTTAAACATTTTTAAAACATGAAAAATAATTTTTTAATACAATCAAAATTAATTAATTTAATTTACTGTCATCTAGACTCAATAAAGTTTGAGTAAATATTTGATATTTGAACTCAAAATTTAAAAAATCAGGTCTTGTCACTTTTCAATAGTGGAAAGGAAAAGCCGTTAATTGGTGCTCGTTTGTTAATAATTTATTTGTCGACAAAGGAATAGCAGAATGGGAGTAGAAATTGAAACAATTAAACCTGGAGATGGTATGTATCAAACCTTTGGGTTAAATAACCTTTTTTTTATGTGTTTAACTACGGATATGTGACACTAATTTGTCGTGCACCAAAAATTGTGAAGTGGGTTAGAGTTAGTGGGTATATTTTTTTAATCTCCAGTCATCAGTCTTTAGGAGTTTAGGCTGGTAAGCGCATGCTACCGGGTAGCCTACCCCACGGGTTGATTATTTTTTTTTTATTTTAGCAGTGTTATATAAAAACTACGTTCAATTAAATTGTTTTGCATTGAAATATATTGTGTTTTTTTGTTTGATTATTGCTGTATTGCAATGAGTCGTAATGAGAATATTTTTCCATGCCAAACGGCAAACGGTCAACGAATTTGTGCTGATGCCAAACAAAACTAAAAGTGAAAACCATATACTAGTCTATATACTATATAAAGAATGTTGCCGATACTGGCGTCTGTGTGTTTGATAAAAATTATGTAAGCCCATGCCATACAGTATGACAATTATCAATTAATTTTAGGGATTGGTTACATCAAAATTCCCACACAAATCAAGAGTCAAGAGTTTCAAGAGCCTTCCAACAAAACCAATTAGCATATAATAACTTTCAAAATCAATTTATAATAATTTATAGGCCTATAGTATAGGCTAATAATATAGGCATAAGGCATAAGCCCTAATAGAATTTCTGATACCGGTAAATCTTTTGACATTCTACCTGTTTAACTCATTCCGGCGTTTGTGCCAGACCATTTTTAGGTTGCTAGAATTTTTTATGGGTGCCCTTATTTATTCATAAATTTCTAAAGAAATTTGTTCAGCAAGATACCTGTATTTCATATCAAATTAAAGGAAATTAAACAGGGAATAATAATAAGTAGAAGTTAAAACAATATCGTAATAATAGTTACATCTTTATTAGTAATTTTTCGAGATCAAATTTTTTGTTTAAAAAAAAAGGAGCAAAAAAAATCGATCCTAACAGATTTTTATTTGGTATGCGTAGCAGATATCCTATTCAGCTTAAAACCACTAAAAGTATATCTATTCCAGATCAGAATGCATTTTGAATTTTGAAAATATGTCATATAGTTACTGAGTTATACGTATTTTTATAAGGCAGGTTTCACAAAATGGCCACCAAATGATGGAGATTTATGGTTTATTTAAAAAATAAAAATTGTTGATACAAAATGCTGTTTTTTTTACTTGTATGTGTTTATATGTCCATAAAGTATCAGCTGCATCAGTATTGTATGTTTTAATTATATTTTTGTGTTGTTTATATTAATTTAAACACCCTCCAACGTTACATAATCCACCGATCCCATTTCCCGATTTTTTGTATACATTTGAAAATCACTTACCAGGAATAAATAAAGCCGAAATATAACGTTTTTTTAATGTTCAACATTCATAAACATGTTAATTTTCCCTAGGCCACCATTAGAAGCACAAAAAAATGTTTATCTTTTGAAAAAAACGTGTTTTAAAAAGCCCTAATTTTTACGGCCTATCGGTGAATTTTTTCCGCCGCCGAGACTAAGTCTAAAACTAGATCTAAAATAAGATTTATCTATGTAATTTCGTAAAACTCTTTTAATTTTAACCAGATATTTAATTCTTTTCATAAAAACAAAGTTTGTTTTAAATATTTAGCCGAAGAATTCATTTTATTAGTAAATAAATGAAAATCGTTTGGTACAAAAAAGGCTTCGGACTAGCAAAGATAACGTTCGCTGTCAAAACAAGATTCGAGATTACGGTCAACTTAAATGCACACGTGCGAATTTTATAACGTAAATCCGATCGGATAGCTTAAAAATTCCATTTGATGCACTTTTTGAGTTCGTAAAAGGAGGATTTTTATTTTTTTTATTTCTTAACTCCTATCGGTGAGTAACGCGTGCTTTTTGAAACGTTCGATTGATGTCGAAAAAGTATTTTCTAAAACACTATTTACACATTTATTTTCCGATTTCCGACTATTTGTGTACTATCTACGGCAACAAAATATTATTATTTATAGTTTTAAACTAAATTTACGCAAACTATTGTGGTTTAAACGTTAAAAATCCTTTTTTCGCTTTTAACACACACGCTTTTTTTACGTCCAATAAAGCCACGTTTTTTTCAAAATGGCGGCGACTTCGGTAGTTCTAGCCTTTATGATGCCCGAGTGCGAAATCACGTTTTATTGTAAAAATAATAATAAAACACAACACAAACACTGATATATTTACGTTTTGTGAGTTTATTTGTCATAAAAGTATCAATTTCAACAATATTGTGTGTTTTAATGCTAATTTGATGATGTTTATTCCAACTCATTTTGTAGCCCCAGGAACTTTTTGATAGAGGGAATTTCCCGATTTTTAAATGATTAATTATAAAATATTGAAATATCAGCTGACTTTATAAGTGTCATATTTGGATTTCTGGGCTTTTAGGCTTTAAAATGACATATAATACTATACTATAGCTTAACATTATTTTTTAAAAAAAAAACATAGAAAATGGGAAATCCTGAAATTCTTATTGTGAAACCTGCCATAATGTTAGAATCAGCATACCTTTTAAACATAAAAGTTACTAAATATTCACCCTAATTTGGAAACTTTCCTTAAAAAATTGTTTTAATCGTGCATAAGGCAAACAAAATCAAATAAATGCATATCCAAATAATTTTATATAACTCCAATCAACTATAGTGGTTATGTAGGAAACTTTATGACAGAGTAGGGATGTTTTTAGAACTTTTCAGAAACAGTGTCGGGTGTATAAGCCGCACCCCTACTTTTTGTCAAAATTTTCTGTAAAAAAAGTGTGACTTATACGCGAGTATATACGGTAGCCTATACTTGAATTGAAATGTAAATCAAAGTTATCAGTTAAAGTTAGCCTACGGTTTAAAAATCATTTACTAGTTTTAAAACTGAGTCTAATTCTTCGAGGTAGGTAACTGGTTCACGAAAGTAGGGTTCTAAAAAATTACAACTGACAATTTTTCGTGTGGAGCTCTTGATTAGTGTCTTGAGTCTTAGGAAGCAAGGCAGATCATTTTTAATGAAAAAAATGTATTTTCAACATGCCACTCGGCCACCACGCCCTATTATTATTACGCAAGTACGGTAGGCCTATTTCCCAAAGCAAACAAAAATAATTAAAAAGAATCCCATATGAATGATACAATAGAAATAGTTGTCACTGCTACTCTGCTTGTACATGGATACTGGAAATAATACATTATGGCAGGTTTCACGATAAAGATTTCAGGAGTTCCCTTTTTTTTTTGTGAAAAAAATAATGTTAAGCTATAGTATAGTATTATATGTCATTTTAAAGCCTATAATGGGCTATAAGCCCAGAAATCAAAATATGACACTTTTAAAGTCAGCGGAAATTGCAATAGTTATGAATTTAATAATCTGCAAAATCCCCCTGTCAAGAAGTTGCTGAGGCTACAAAAGGAGTTAGACTAAACAACAGCAAAATAGCATTAAAACACACAATATTGTTGAAATGAATACTTATGACAAATAAACTCACAAAACGTAAAAATATCAGTGTTGCGTTGTATTATTTTTTTTACATTTAAATGTGATTTCGCACTCGGGCGCCTTAAAGTCTAGGACTACCGAAGTAGCCGCCATACTGTCAAAATGGCGGCTATCGTGGATGTAAACAAAGCGTGTGTGTTAAAAGCGAAAAAATGATTTTTTACATTTAAACCACAATAGTTTGCGTAAATTTAGTTTAAAACTATAAATATTAGTATTTTGTTGCCGTAGATAGTACACAAACGGTCAGAAATCGGAAAATAAATGTGTAAATAGTGTTTTACAAAATACTTTTTTGATATTGATCATGCGTTTAAAAAAGCATGCGTTACCCTCCGAATCGAGTTAAAAATAAAATAAAATAAAAATCCTCTTTTTACGAACTCAAAAAGTGCATCAAATGGAATTTTTAAGGCATCCGATCGGATTTACATTCTAAAATTCGCACGTATGCATTAAAATTGACTGTGATCTTGAATCTTGTTTTGAAAGCGAACATTATATTTGGTATTCAGAAACTTTTTTTGTACCAATCGATTTTCATTTATTTACTAATAAAAGGAATTCTTCGGCTAAATATTTAAAACAAACTTTGTTTTTATGAAAATAAATATATTTCTGGTTAAAATTAAAAGAGTTTTACGAAATTACATAGATAAATCTTATTTTAGATCTAGTTTTAGACTTAGTCTCGGCGGCGGAAAAAAACAGATAGGCCGTAAAAATTAGGGCTTTTTAAAACACATTTTTTTTCAAAAGATAAAAATTTTTGTGTGCTTCTAATGGTGGCCTAGGGAAAATAAACATGTATATGAATGTTAGACATTTAAAAAACTTTATATTTCGGCTTTATTTATTCCTGGTAAGTGATTTTCAAATGTATACAAAAAATTGGGAATTGGGCTCTGTGGAAAAACATAATTAAAACATATAATACTGATGCAGCTGATACTTTATTGGCATATAAACACATACAAGTAAAAAAAAACAGAATTTTGTATCAACAATTTTTATTTTTTAAATAAACAAATCTCCATCATTTGGTGGCCATTTTGTGAAACCTGCCTTATACATTTAAACACTCAGTCTCAGTCTGTATTAAATACACTGCATTCAGTGGGAAATCCTCTCCCCGTCTAGGCCCTAATAAACATTTTATAATATGAAGGCAGACTACCGGCTGACCACATTTTTTTATTTTAACACTGTCCTGTATAATTTGGGTTTTATCTTTTATTTAAGCTTCCAAAAAAATCTATGGTTAATCTTCTAGATGGTGGCCAATTCTTTAATAGTGAGGTCTTGCCAATAGCCATAATACATTGTGTTACTGAAATGCATATATATATACAAAATGTATTTATTTGCAGAAAAAAAACTAATAGTCATAGTTTGATATTAGGAAATTATTTGCTTTATTGACAATTGTCTTCCTATTTCAGGTAAAACCTTTGCAAACAAGGGTGACACTGTAATTGTTCACTATACAGGTTTGTTTTTATCATGTTTAGTGTTTTAAATCCTAATAACTAATATGAATAATGTAGAAGCTCTCATATGCTGTGTGTATGTATTTCTTCTAACAGTTTATAGGGAAATTCTTTTTCCAATTTGTATTTAAAATAAATAAATGCCTAAATAATACAGCATGGAATCAAAGAGATTTCTGAAGTGAGAATTAGCAAGTGTCTCTAAACTGGCCTTGGTGGTCAGGGTGTGCATTTTTTAAAATTATTTCTTTAACTAGAGCAACTGAGGAGTTTTGGCCTCCTGTTGTTAATGTTTATGAACCACCTAGACTTAGTAACATATATGAAATATATGACATATTTTTTAGTATTTCCAACAACATATTTATTTTTTTTAGATAATCTTTTCTTTTTTTTTAAATGTTGAATTGATTATTTACTTGATTCAGCTAAGAGATTACATATATACAGGATATTTGTGTTTATCTGTTTACCATTTGATGGGATTGTTTTGATTTATATGCAAGCTGTTGGGGCTGCTACTAGCTGCAGATTAGCTGATGTTGCATTTAAAAAAGATGTCCTGTTTTTTTTTTACTGAAATGTTGGGAGCTATAAGAAATGCCTTTTGTAACAAGGCACCTGCCTTTTTGGATTGTGACTTTTGTTGTTAGATTAAAGGTATTTGATACAGATTTTTTAAACATGTTTTATCCATCTTTCAATAGGTACACTTACAAATGGTAAAAAGTTTGACTCATCAAGGGACCGTGGCAAGGCTTTTTCCACAAAGATTGGTGTTGGTCAAGTGATTCGAGGTACTTTCCATTATTGTTCATAATTATTTTAGTGTACGTTTAAATGGATGAATTAATATGTCTACATACTACAAGAACTACAAGTAGCATGTCCAAAGCCCCCTGTCAAAAGCGTGGAATTCCACTGTTAGACTGCAGTGGTTGACTTTAACAGGCCGTTGCATTTAATGTAGTGCATATATTTGTTATGTCTGAGAGAATGAAAGTTTAAAATATATGTATGGACAAAAAGTTTATGTTGTTTTTGTGTAAAAAATGTGAGTATTTTGCGAACAATAATGGATAAACCTGACCAAAACACCTTCCGACTGGCGTGACACAAAGTGGCACTGTAATATGTAGGGCTTTGCGTTATACTCGCTCTCTTGAAATGTGAATACCAAAGTCATTTTTCATTTGATGAAGACCAAATTTTGTGAGCAATCATCGGACAACATACTGAGAAGTTTAGTGTGTATATATTCCCCATAAGTTCGTCCAAAGCAGAGAAGAATGGTTTTCAGTTTGTGTCATAATTTCTGTTATAAAGTTCTAAGTTATTGAGAACCAACATTTCTTAACTATACATATATCGTTAGAATCTGTATTCTTTCAGCTTTTTAGTGATATAATTTTTATGTTAGGATGTTGTGATCTCGCTTTGGTATTAAGCCACGAAGTTGGGTACCCTAATTGAAATGACGCCCGGTCTTTGCATAGCCTTGTTATTTATATGTGCAAATCATAATTTCATTAGGAAATGTCTGTCCAATTAATAAGTACAGGGCATTCTCATGAGAGTGGTGAAAAAATTATGAAAATTGTACAGAAAATAAGAAAGTTATGGCAATTTTTTATATTGGCCAATCGGCTTGCAATTTATTTTGTATAAAATATGCAAATTAGGCAACTTTTACATGCCGTGTGGAGTTTTTGAGCGCACCATAGGATTTGGCATGTCTTTTTCTTTCAGGATACCAAATTTTATCAGTTTTTAATAACAAATGATGATTATAAGTAAAAAAAAAGCTTGCTTTTTTTTGTTAAATTGAACTTCAATAAACGGTGCCATAAAATTCTTGTTGAAAGTTGTTGTTCTGAGCCAAAAATGGTCAAAATTTACAGTCTTTAATTACACATAGCTCGCTCATTATTTGTCCGATTTTTAAAAATCAAAGTGTTCTGTTATCAGCTTTCTGAGATCTATACAGAAAAAAACAATAAATCAAGTAGAATTTAATAAACAAAAAAGCATGTGGACATGCTACTACTTAACTACAAGCTTATTTTAAACATTTTGCATAACTTCTTAAAATATTTTTTTTTCAGGATGGGATGAAGGCTTTACCAAGGTAATTCATTGCTTTTAATTTGTTAGTTTACATTCATTGTTAGAAAACTAATTAATTAGTACTGTACTAATCAGATATCTCACCAAACAAATGAAGTACTTTGTCTTGCTTATGATAAACCTTATTGGAAAATAGATACCTTGTATATTTAGTTCAATATTTGTATCAAATTGAAAATATTTTTATTAAGCCTTAGAATAGGAAAGTTTTTGCTCAAAAGTTCTCGTTAAAAAATGGGCCTAACCAGAAATCGCCTTGGTAGAATGTCCCATTTTTCAACACTATTTGCCTCTGCAAATAATCACTCAAAAAGTTTTATAAAAATACACATTTAACTCATTTGCTACTAACCTAGTTTCCAAAGACACCCGGGAAAGTACTAGCCAAAGGGAAGGAACTCTGAATTAAATTTAGTACATTATTTTTTAATATTTTTTTTTATTGACTAAATATTCCCCAAAGTGAATAAAAATTACATCATAAAATAGATAAATATCTTAGCTTTCTGGAAATGTATACTTTTATACATAAAAAATGCCGAATTATCGGTAGAATCATTCGCTGAATGTTGAGACCCTATGATTTGGCTACTAAATATTTTCGCTAGCCCTACCGTCAAAGTCCGATAAAGTATAATAAAGCCCAAAAATCGAGTTGTAGTGGAAATTCATCTAAGTCTATATCTGCAGCATCCTTATTATCAGAACTGTTGTTAAATGTTATATTTGGAGGTATAGAGCTATTAATAAAACAAGTAAAAAATTAAAAGCGAAGGCTATAAAAAAAAGTATTACAAGACGAAAGGCCGCTGAAAACTACCCGTATTTTGAACGCGCAGCGAAAAAAAACGAAACTAGATAAAAACATCCGGTTTTTATTAACGAAACAGACTATATTCCTACTTTTTAAAAGCCGTGCTTGCAGCATTAAAAAAAAACCAGAACGCATGGCGAAAAATCAAGAAACGACAATAGGTTAGTCACACACGTGGCGGCCGCTTTAGGGCGCATTAGTACGGAGGGGGGTATGTCGCATTGAGTCGCAGTAGTAGCAAATGAGTTAAAATATATTATAATTTTATTTTAATTTTATTGTAATCCTGACTTGATCAGTTTTGCCACAGTCCTGTTTACCTCCCTGTTGTAATTAAAGTTAAATGTGTAATTGTAGGGGGGGGGGTAAATAAGGATAATTTTGTATATGTTAGAACACATCTTTGACTCTTTGGTTGCTGTTACTACTCAGATTCTGCTAGAAATCAAATACTCTGAAATTGAAATGAACTACTCTTGTTGGGCCTTACTTACAAAAATTGTTGACTGGTAATTAGTGTGTACTTTTTTTTTACTTTCAGCTGAGCAAAGGGCAACAAGCTAGACTGACAATCACCCCAGACTATGCCTATGGTGACAAAGGAGCAGCAGGGGTTATTCCACCCAATGCAACCCTCATCTTTGATGTTGAACTTATTGATATCGAAAGAAAATAATTCTGAAGTCATTTTCTACATTTGACTATTCATTACACAGACTTTGCAAAGACCATTTGGGAAATTTGTGTACATTTAAAATAGCATCATATTTTTTTCAATGGATGACATTTGTTTATATATATATATGTGTGTATATTTACAAATATGATTCATTATCTAAACATTAACAGTTTTGACATTTTAAATCTAAATAGTTTAAAAACTGATAAAATGGTTTTTTTAAAAAAATTGTGTTATACTAAAAGGCAAGCAAAGTTTCCATCCTGTCTGTTCTGTGTAAGATGTCTGGTCATTTTCTTGAAGCAATCCTCAACTAACAGCAATTGTTCTGTTTTGTGTTGGTCACTTACATGTATGCTCTATTTGATCATTTCAGTGTCTTGTTATTTCTAAGACACTTTTTTTTTTATATTGAACTTGGTTCTGTTGTCAGCTAGGTTCAGCTTCATTTAAGAAAGTCTAGGCCATATAATCATATTACAGTTTCTATTTGTATGAGTATGTGCTAATAGTTACTAATACTCATAGAAGTTTTGAAAAAAAAAAAGATTTTTCAACAAGAATCCAAAATTAAACAGATTGTGGAAAAAAAGTTTTTTTGTTGTTTTCATTAATTACCATACTGGTACAGTTTAGTGAATGAAACAGTATGTTATAACTTGTTCTCACTTTAAAACAGCCAACACACACATAACCAAACAGAAAGCTTTGATTAATAAATATGGAATAATACTTATGAAAAAGGTTGGTACTGGTAAGGATTATTGTAAAAAATTATTTTGTTTTGAATAAATAATGTTTTATTATATAATTTTGGCTTTAATTTAATGGAGATTGTCACTAGCTGTGAGTAGCATAATAAATTAATTTTCAGGATTAAACCCTGTTATTGTTAAAAATTTAGATCTGGATAAAAGTAACAAACAATTACATAATCAGGTATGTCAAGCAATGTAATAGTATTTAAATTTCATAGTATAGTAGGCCTACCGTTAATTTAAGCAATAGCATTATCTAGCCGCTGATCTCGTATTACTTACTACTAGGTTAGGACAAATACTGTCCATTATAGTGATAGTGTGTAGGCTAGCGGCTGTGTAGTTCTCATATTTAAATTATACTGATGGTGTTTGAGGGCCTAAAGTACCGGACAGGTACCTATTTATTTATTATTTATAACATTCACGATAATGTCAAAATGTAGTAAACCAGCGAGTAAAACGGACCACTACTTCTGGTAAGGGCATTAATTCTTTATTCATCTCAGCACAGTTTATAGTTTATTGGTCAATCTTTGTCAAAGTAATGGTGGGTTGATATTGATAGGAAAAACTTGGAATACATATTATATTTTTTTATATCTAGTCTTCCCATGTAGTACATATACTTGTATTGGTATGTAGATGGAAGTCATCTTGGTAATGCATAAATAAATACAATAGATTAATAGTAGGCCTACAGTTGAAGAATAAGCCTCTTGCATGCAGTTGTGAATGTTTGATCAAACTAAATGCAGTCCATGACTACTCAAAATGACACTACTCCCTGAAGAATTTCATTAATCCCTTGGTAAATTGAAGGAAACAAATAGGCCTACTGCTACAGTTTTAGATTACCATGCATTTACCTGAAAAGTCCTCCCACTCCCAGGTTACCTGTTTACGTCAAGGATGACGTCATTTTCCGAGACAATTTTGTACGTTTCTTATACTCTTCCAGTTACAGATAGCAGATGTAGCCTACAGTGTAGCAAAGTGGTCTGTCTCATTCATAGATTATAGGCTACTATAAATTATAAAGCTGAATATTTGAACGTTCAATTTCCATAGGCCTGTTCATTTTCTGATAGTATAGGCCTATGCCTAGCCTACTATTACTATTAGACGATAAAGGCCTACTGTTATTTATTACTTTTACTATTAGCAGACATGTGTAGGCTACTTCCAGTTGTTGCAACAATTTAATCAACTTATAATAATAAACCAAATAGACGTAGGCTACAACTACAACGAAATTGTAAACATTTGAACTTTAAAGAGTTATTTATTTCATCAGGTTTTATAAAACATGACATTTTGTTATCTTATAAACTTTTTTTCCCAGCCACAACAGATTCCAGGTCGAACTTTTTCATATAAGACCATAAACTAAAAGCCGTATCATCGTATGCCTTAAAAATCTAGTGCTAATACGGGTGCACTGATCTTATTCAAATCCTGCTATAGGTCTACCGGTAGGCCTATCCCTATAATATAAGCCTTATACTCGCAGCTCTACGATTTTTCCCTGGTTTATTTTTTAGAGGGTGACCCTGAACTCCGAGCACGACCAACCGCAAAGTAAAACCACGAGTAAACAACCCACTTGATAGGCCCCTATTACAGTACATCGGTCATTATAAAATACTATTTAGCACACTTTCACTTTACATCAGTAAAGACTGCCCTGTTTTTAGCTCGATGAATGCCATTCTGTGGCTTCAAAAGCCATAAGGACCAAAATGGTTTAAAACTTCGTTTTTCTTTATAGTAATAGTAGGCCGGCCCTACTTTCATTGTATACGACTTAGGCCTACCTACACAAATATAGGCCTGTAGGGCCTACATAGACTATTCAACAAAGTTTATTGAATCGGGTTTGCATGGCTACTCGTAGGCCTACTGGTTCTTAGATATTTTTTATTTCTTTTCACCAACGGTAAAAATAAGTGGTCGTATAATGTGTGTTTTGTGTAAAAGAGGTCGATCCGTGGCCTCGTTTTTTTTATACACTATAGTTCAGCGACTACACTAGACACTACACAGCGACTACACTAGACACTACACAGCGACTACACTAGACACTACACAGCGACTACACTAGACACTACACAGCGACTACACTAGACACTACACAGCGACTACACTAGACACTACACAGCGACTACACTAGACACTACACAGCGACTACACTAGACACTACACAGCGACTACACTAGACACTACACAGCGACTACACTAGACACTACACAGCGACTACACTAGACACTACACAGCGACTACACTAGACACTACACAGCGACTACACTAGACACTACACAGCGACTACACTAGACACTACACAGCGACTACACTAGACACTACACAGCGACTACACTAGACACTACACAGCGACTACACTAGACACTACACAGCGACTACACTAGACACTACACAGCGACTACACTAGACACTACACAGCGACTACACTAGACACTACACAGCGACTACACTAGACACTAGACACTACACAGCGACTACACTAGACACTAGACACTACACAGCGACTACACTAGACACTAGACACTACACAGCGACTACACTAGACACTAGACACTACACAGCGACTACACTAGACACTACACAGCGACTACACTAGACACTACACAGCGACTACACTAGACACTACACAGCGACTACACTAGACACTACACAGCGACTACACTAGACACTAGACACTACACAGCGACTACACTAGACACTACACAACGACTACACTAGACACTACACAGCGACTACACTAGACACTACACAGCGACTACACTAGACACTACACAGCGACTACACTAGACACTACACAGCGACTACACTAGACACTACACAGCGACTACACTAGACACTACACAGCGACTACACTAGACACTACACAGCGACTACACTAGACACTACACAGCGACTACACTAGACACTACACAGCGACTACACTAGACACTACACAGCGACTACACTAGACACTAGACACTACACAGCGACTACACTAGACACTACACAGCGACTACACTAGACACTAGACACTACACAGCGACTACACTAGACACTAGACACTACACAGCGACTACACTAGACACTAGACACTACACAGCGACTACACTAGACACTACACAGCGACTACACTAGACACTACACAGCGACTACACTAGACACTACACAGCGACTACACTAGACACTAGACACTACACAGCGACTACACTAGACACTACACAACGACTACACAGCGACTACACTAGACTCTACACAGCGACTACACTAGACACTACACAGCGACTACACTAGACACTACACAGCGACTACACTAGACACTACACAGCGACTACACTAGACACTACACAGCGACTACACTAGACACTACACAGCGACTACACTAGACACTACACAGCGACTACACTAGACACTACACAGCGACTACACTAGACACTACACAGCGACTACACTAGACACTAGACACTACACAGCGACTACACTAGACACTAGACACTACACAGCGACTACACTAGACACTAGACACTACACAGCGACTACACTAGACACTACACAACGACTACACTAGACACTACACAACGACTACACTAGACACTACACAGCGACTACACTAGACACTATACAGCGACTACACTAGACACTACACAGCGACTACACTAGACACTACACAGCGACTACACTAGACACTAGACACTACACAGCGACTACACTAGACACTACACAGCGACTACACTAGACACTAGACACTACACAGCGACTACACTAGACACTAGACACTACACAACGACTACACTAGACACTACACAACGACTACACTAGACACTACACAGCGACTACACCAGGTTATATCAAATTATTGCTTTCTGTTCATCGTAGCTTATAACATTTTAAATTTTTATCTGTAGCTTATACGCAGGCCTGTTTTAGTTTTCCCCGGGCAATTTAGCTTGTTATCAATAATTTTGGATGTGTAACAAGATTTGAAGTGGTATTTGTATTATAATTGACTAACAGAGTTTGAAGGGTGCTCTTCTCAGCCAGCTTTCATGAATGCCATAGGCTGGACTATAACTATAAGTATAAGCTGGTGGCCTATACAGCCCTTGGGAAGTGGAAATTGTTGAAAATTTTCTAGAGAAGCACTAGAAGAAACCTTTAGATAAACAACGTATATATTACAGCCCTCTTTTCTATACGCTTATAGGCTACGTGGTTTGTGTTTAGTCTTGCATTTTGATTAGCGTTTTAAAAGATTTTAAGTTGGTTTTCCTGGTTTGTTCAGGCAACTCAATCCCATACCTGGATGTTACTCGGGAAGAAAAAACTTTATGCATTTGTTCTTACATAATATGGGATAAGGATAAGGAAAATTATATTCACCCTTCTCTCTATCTGATGAATGTTGAAATTATGTCACAGTTACATGTCACTATTACAACAGTTGACACATTAAAAGCTGTTCGGAATGCAACAGGCAATTCTGAAACAATATTGAATACAATAACTAATATGCTGAAATAAATAAAGGAGTATTTTTAGCAGCCTTTTAATCATTAATAATAATTCAACCCCCAAAAAGAAAATGAAACTAAATACACTAAACTCATATTTGGGTTTGTTTTCAGATGACAAAAGTTTATTTTTGACCGGTTTATGGTAGTTTTTGTTAAAGGAACAGTTTTATGTTGAAAAGAAAATACTAGACAGACAAAAAGTATTGACATTTAGTGAAACTTCACACATAACTGTTGACCAAATACAGGAAAACAAAATGGCATTGTAATACTAGCAGATGGACATTTATATTTCACTAATAAAGCACTAATACAATTGTTTAAAAAAAATTACATTATAAAACTATAATTTACAAAAGTCAAACTTGGCAAACTATTGATCAAACAGTAAAATGCCAGGTTTTTGTGTGTGGTGGTTTATATATTTTTTTTATTAACTATCTCTCCAAGTTTAGTTACTGTAGTGATTGTAAAATTATTCATGTATAAAAATGACACGCCACTAAATGTCTATAAAGTTAGATGTGACTTTAAAAAAAAATTGATTTGCTTTTTGAATTTAAACTCCAAGATAATTTGTCTTAATAATGATTTCAATGTGCCTTTTGATTTGTCCTAATAGATCTACAGCCAATGTCTGTCCTCTCATGTCATAGTCTTGATAAAATATATAATTTCTCTAGAACAAGTTTTCTTTTTAAAACATACAGGTTGCTTTCCAAACTTTGTTGCTACAATACAATCATTAAAATGTATACAAAAATAATGTGTGTGCAAGGTAGTTTTATTTTGAAAACAATTGTGTGTAGTTTTATTAATTTTAGTCAATTCAATAAAAAATGTGACTTGGAGGAAAAAAACAAACACATTTGTTTAAATAGCAATGGGATAACTGGCCTAGACTTGGTGGCTGAGGTGTTTCTGAAACATATAGAGATTGAACTATTTACACAATAAAAATGTCTAGAAAACAAAAAGCCAATTAGGTGTCCACTGGTCAGAACATGAATGAAAACCACACAAAATAATGAATGGATCAACGCTCAATATTTTGAATTGATGATAAAATCTATGAGCAGATATCTTAGTGAATTAAGTGAAGCAGGGGCTCCGTGGGCCTAGGGACATCCACCACAGAAATTCTGTTGACCAAGACATCTAGAAAATAGAGTGAATAGAGAGTAGATAAAAGGGCAGACAACTCCACCTGATGCCAAGGACAAGACAAAAACAATAGATATGATCAATATGATGAAAGACACAAGAGCTTAGATATAAAAATCAAGATTTAACAAAAGATCTTATGTACACACATAATGATAAGCAAAGCTGAAAACAAGTTTTGTTGAACCAACACTCAACCCAGTTGGACAACTCTGAAGAGATGAACTCCAATAACACAAATACCCTGGTTCTCAATGATTGGCTAATAAAAAACATGGAATTTCTGATTTGAAGTTTTTAAAAACAGTATCTAATAAAATCCAGAGCCCCAGGGCTCATAGTTTTTTTTTATACCAAAAGCCCAAAGTGGACACAATTGAGTCTTTGACAAATATTTTCCAAATACGTAATTTCTTAATTCAATGATAAATTTCACTTTTAACTTCCTTACTTTAAACACTAGAGTGGATCAAAAATTTAAAACAACATTTTTTTCAAAATGTTTAAAAAAAATGTTTAAAAAAACTTATAAAACAGCTATTCTTTTTCAATGTTTGATTCAATGTTCAAGTATTACAGATGATGGTGAATAAATGAATATTTATAATGAATCCTTATGACCAGCTTATAATATTTTCTTTTATACAATAGTACAATCCACCTGCATTTCGACAGATATTTTGAGCAAAATAAAAATATCTTTTTAAAATTTACATCACAGAATTGAACCCATCAATGGCTTTATTTCTTCTTCTTCAAAGACTTGCTTCAAACTTGGCAATATATATTGAGCATCTTGTACCGTCTAATAATGGTTTATTATTTCAAAAGACTGTGTTGGTAATTAAAGATTTTTTTTTGGGAAAAAAAAAAGGAATAAAACACAAGTCAAACAAATGGACAGAAATATCAAAGTCAATAAAATCTTACAAATCCGAGAGTAAATATAAAAATAAGAAAAACAAACACAATGAGCAAATGACTTAGATGTTGCCATTTTAGTGTGGACTTTAGTAGTGGACAATGGCTGGGTTTACTGCCATTCTAGTGTGGACTTGAGTAGTGGACAATGGCTGGGTTTACTGCCATTCTAGTGTGGACTTGAGTAGTGGACAATGGCTGGGTTTACTGCCATTCTAGTGTGGACTTGAGTAGTGGACAATGGCTGGGTTTACTGCCATTTTAGTGTGGACTTTAGTAGTGGACAATGGCTGGGTTTACTGCCATTCTAGTGTGGACTTGAGTAGTGGACAATGGCTGGGTTTACTGCCATTCTAGTGTGGACTTGAGTAGTGGACAATGGCTGGGTTTACTGCCATTCTAGTGTGGACTTGAGTAGTGGACAATGGTTGTGTTTACATTGATCTAGCCAATGAGAGCTTGATTTTGTTCCCTGCCGTGGAGCAACTGAAGGGTAAACCCAAATGTACTGCTGCGAGATGTGGCTTACTGGTGGTTATATCAGTTTCAGCCACTGAACCATACATTTTTAGCTTCACTAGCCCCCCAAAGAGCAAGCTAAAACAGTAAAGTTAACTTTATATATTTAAAAAAATATTTCACGATTCTGTTAGAAACCAGTCATTTTAAATAAGACAGTAAAGCCAAGGACTGGAAGCAATAAGAATGAAATATATCAACTAGTGGGAAAAGCACATCAACATTGCGGTTTACCAAAGTTTTCATATAGGAAACTATTTAATTCAATTCTTTAACCTTGAAGTACAGATCAGATTTATAAGTCTTACACAGAAATTGCACATGCTTTTGGTGTGTTGGGTGTGAACATCTGAACACCCTGTGTGCCCAGGTGTTTTAACCCTAGGTTTTCGTGAGCTCATGCACTTAAACACAGAAATGCTCGGAATAAAAAACTTTTCTAGTTCCTTGAGCTTTTATCAGACTGGTTTTCTCTCTAGTAATGGAAATAAGATCCCCCCCCCCCCCCCTTTCATCCTTGCATGAGCAAATATTATGTTCTTTTACTTCTATAAGAAAAATGAAATAGTTTTTCAGGCTGAGCTTTCTCCCTTTGGTAACAACGTCACAAAACTCTACAATCAATAAAGGTCCTCAGTTCTAGAACTCTTAGAACAAAGGAAACTAATTTTTGAAAAAAGCTGAATCAATAAATTAATTAAAAAATATGTTTCTTAGTTTGCATTTCAGTAAAAAAAATTGTTATTTTTTTAAAATAAAATGTTCTATTGCCATTTTTAGCTGTATACATGTCTAAATTATTTACAAGTTTGTTTGTTTTTGTTTTGCAGGTGTAAAAGTAAAATTGTCATCTTTGCAACAGGTCATAAGTAAATTTGAGTTCAACTCAATCATACCATGAAACAAAGCACCAATGAACACTTGAAGAAGCACAAACATGAGGAGGACACCATAACATTGTGATCCAAATAAAATATAAAGGAAAATACAACACCATCTTAACAAATCCCATAATTCACCAACCATAAGAGCTGACGCCAAAACCAATTCAAGGGGCAATAAATCCAAAGAAAAAACAAATCAACAGAGAAAAAGCTACTGTCCTCTGATTAGGAAAATAGGATGGCGGAGGGGGTGAGGCTCTGGACAAAATAAAGCAGACCACAGATGAAAGTTTTTGATGATTCACTGATTTATTTTGTTGACTCATTGATTTATTTTGCTGATTGATTAAAGTCAATGTGGTTTGAGAGAGAGTACACACTATCACAACAACTACACAACAATGAAATGTACTGGAGCTAAACAGTTCTATCACAGAATGAAGCCCCCCGCCACCACCATCTCCTCCCTTCAACACCCGGCCAAAGCTTGAGCAACATCAACATCACAAACTGTCAAGTTCAGGTCAGACATCAGCAGGTGTGTGTGTCCCTGGTGCAGGCTGCAGTGGTCCAGTCGTTGGATTTACACACAGAATCTTCAACTACTTTCAGAGCTTTGCTGCAACAGGCCAAACAGAATGAAGATACAGTAGTAAACATCCCTTTCAGGTTGAAATAGACAAGTCAAAGCGTTTTCCATGGCAAACTTGGGGCAAGTCTCTCATGTAGGGTCAGAGTTCGACTCTAAGTGATGTCTCTCTTGAAGGGAAACTTTTCTGTGAGGAGGGGGGAGCTTATCCAAGTTACCCCCGGCACTGGCCTGTCTTTGGTTGGCTGAGCTCGGGTGAAGCCTTTCAGGTGAGGACGTCCTCCTCTTTGGGGAGCCAGGCTCACAGCTTTTCGGTCGACCCAGGAGATTTTGTGGAGAGCTGGGCTGGAGGATGGGTTTGACCGGGGGTGGCGCGTGAAGGGCCTTCTTACACGACGGCACAGAGGCCGAATGATGAAGAGAAGAATGTGTGTTGAGCTGTGAGGGGATCGTCTGTTGCGGCAGGTTGCAGCTTCCCACTTGATGACTGTGAAGAATGGCCAATGGAGAAGGGCTCCTGGCTGGCGACTGGACTGCCGCCGAAGGTGATGGCGTGCGAGCCAGGGGGGACAGCGGGAAGCTGTGGACAGATTTACGCCTGTGGGGTGACTTGAGGCTGGCGGTCTTCTTATGCTTGGCAACCTGCAGGGAACTAGGCCGGCCAAAGTGGGCTGCAACGGCCGCCACGGCTTGAGTAGCGGGAGAATTGGGGGCACTGGTACTCGGCGAGCTCGACGTGGAGGAGCCGGCCTGGGAAGAGTCTGGCGACCAAGGTACAGAGATGGGAGGTGACCGACCCAGCTTGGCATGGTGGAGTGAGTGCACAGCGTCCCCGGATGAGCTGGATCTGTTCAAGGGAGTGAACTGTTGTCTCCCTGGCGGTAGATGTGGACTGTGGGGGAATATCGGAGGATCAGTTTTCTTTGTACTCAGTCTACGCAGCAGATTCCTCCCCTTCTTCTTGTCCTGAACCTTCTCCTTGGTTTGACGTTTCTTCTGACTGCGCTTGGCCATTTTCCCCGGGTTGCCCTTGCGCCTGGAGCCTTCCTTGATGGTGGTCTTCTCTAGGGGTATGGCACGAATGTTCACAATGTTTCCCGAGCTCAGAAGATGGACCACCTGCGTGTGAAGGAGACTTTGAACGCTCTCATCATTGATGTGCGTGATTAGATCACCATCACGCAGACCGGCTTCAAAACTTGGACTGTTAGGTTCCACTTCCTGTTGAAAATAAAAAGGAAATTTGGTTTCATTATCCCTTTTCAATCAGATGACAGACAAAAAATAAGGAAACTTTACATATATCATTTTGAAAGCTAGATCGACAAAAAACATTTAGATTTACACAAGACAAATTTAGCAAGCTGTATGTAGACTTACAGTAACGATATGTTGTAATGTGTACACATCTGATTCCCCAATGTACACTCTGATGGAGCGGAAGCTGAAGCCGAACCCACGAGCACCCTTTTTCAGTATTATTGGCGGCTTGAGGCTACGGGTGAGTGGGGACGTGTCACGGTTGGGCGAGCCGTCTCTGGAACTGGTGCTTGATCCTCCAGGAGAGGCAGCTTTTGGTGTTGTGAACTCGTCTGGAATAAAAGGCAACAACACACTTAAATATAACATTGTTGATACTGCAATATGAATGATGTACAAAACAAGGAAATCAATGTCCAGATTATGGCCCATAGCTACTTTTCTAAACAAAATAACCAATTCTATCAACCAGCTAAAAACATGAGCTGTCACAGAATTTTATTTTCTTGTGCTAAAATGTGCACAGAAATAAAAATGTGGCTTCTGTTATTTCTCCACTTGATTAGGTTTTATATATTTATATAGCTCACTTCCTGCTTAATGTATTTTTCTAAGACATCTAACTAAATGAAGAAACAGTTACATCATAAAGAGATAAATAATGCCAGATTATTGTCCAATACAAAATATGACTACAATATGAAAGCTATGTGTAGTATGGTACCAGTACCAGTAAAGTACGCTTAGGACCAAATTGATCATAGGACAGGTGAAGCATCATTCATCAATTTCTGTGGCCACTGCATACTAGGAGATTGTGTGGCCAAGCACAATGCTCAGCCTCCTTTACTTTACCCCAACTAAAGTCAGGTACCCATCAGAGCTGGGTAAACTCCAGACCCGGGAACAAATACTAGCCTTCACCAGGATTTGAACCCAGGACCTTCTGTACACCAGCCAAACACACTGCCACTAGGCCACCATGGTACAAGTATTAATAAACAAACACATTTTTGCTCTAATCCTATTGTGAAAACAACGGTTTTCCATTATACTTATACATTAAATATTGAAGAGTAAATGTATGTTGGTTCATTTGAAAATAATTTAGGAACATCTGATTTCAACAAAAAAATCTTATAATTTATTTTAAATGACATTTCATAGTAGAAAAAAAAAACACTTGATAAAAAGTCTCTATTAAAAATGAATTAAGCAAACAAAAAACTTATAGAAAAACTTATAGAAAAACTTAATAGAATTTTTTCCCTCCCTGCAGCTAGCACGCTTATATAGATATAATGAACACAGGTGTATTTACATAATGAGTCCACTCTATGTGGTAAGTTAGTTACAGATGTCCTGGCTAACAGTCCACTATAGAGAGATGAAGCTGTGATACCTGAGGTTGGTGTGATGAGCAGAGTCAGTGCGTTGGCGGAGACGGACTTCTGCATGGGCAGTTTGCTGCTGGGTGTTGTGGTTGTCTCCACTTTGGGCTTGTGGTCAGTCTTGTCTCTGTTGCCCTCTTTACCTTCATCCACTGGGGACAGTTCTGGCAATACACACAAACAACCATTGGAGAAATGTGGCAATAGGTACAGTCGTCACTGGTACATTGATATGACAGTTCTAGCAATACACACAAACAACCATTGGAGAAATTGAAAAGTCTTATCGATTACGCATGCATAAAAGGTCGAAGAGTAAAACATTTCCGGTCTTGTTTGATCATTTGATTAGAAACATGTCTTTGTGCTGCGTTACTGGTTGTACAAAAAGATGTCAAGGGTTAAATTTGTTTTCATTTCCAAAAGATGTAGCCAAAAGAAAACGATGGATTGTGAATGTCAGACGTGAAGAATAACTTATTTATAATCCCAAACTAATTGCTTGATGCAAAAGAATTTTTTTTTTTTTTTTTTTTGCTTTATGAATCTACGCAGTGTGTTTTTTTTAATAACCAAGGACGCAACTCTTGACTAATTTATTTTATAAACAAAGCTAAATTTAACCTTATGCGACTAACACTTTGAGTATTAATTATGGCCTACTCACTTTTGATGTTAAAAACGGATTCCTCATAACTAATCTTGTATCCTTTGTATATTTCTAAAAGTCCAGAACAGGCCGTCGAGGTTGAAATCAACTGTCAAACATCACCCAAAGCATGTTTTTTGTTTACAAAAATGGCGGGAAATGTCACCGGAAGTTCATGATCTCTTCCATTTGAAAAGGTCACACTTCATTAAGTCTTGTCAATGGGTACAGTCGTGACTGATACATTGATATGTTTGCTTTAGTGTAAATGTTTATTTGGGATAATTGCACAGAGGCCTGGGTCCTCCACACCTATATTCAACTCAATATTTATTTATGTCTCGTTATTTATTCATTTTTAGGTGGTGAATCATTTATATTTTGCTCAATGTTTAGTTATATTTAACTTTGTATTTATATTTTGGCTCAATGTTTAATTATATTTAACCCCTTAAATACCGAGAATGTCACATCAACGTCATAAATTTACAAAAAAATGGTAAAAATATGGAAAGTCAGCAAATATTTATATTAAAAACCTGCAGTAGTTAAAGGGTTAACTTAGTATTTATATTTGGCTCAATGTTTTATTATATAAAACTTAGTATATGTGCAGGGATGATTTAAAGGTGCTCCAATGTACACACACGAGCCATGGAGCCCTACCTTTAGGACTGGGCGGCTTGTCTTCCTCTGAAGAAATTGCAAACTTTGGAATGACGCTCTTGCTGTTCATCATTTTGTTGGCTCTGTTGAACTGAGGGGAGTTGCATGAGTCACTGTCTGTCTGGGAAGAGTCAGATATGCTGGTGTTGTCACTGGGGCGTCTGAAAAACAAAGAAATGCACAATGTAAGAAAAAAATTGCATCAGCCCCAACTTTAAAAAAAAAGAAAAATTGATCAGTTTACAGCAGGCATAAACCTTTTCTTGATGTAGACTGTACTCAAAAGTTGGTTGAAGTTTATGCAGTGATTGAGCAACTCTAGACAGTGTTTCCTGACATAGTTTTAGAAAAATCTTTAACATTTTTGTATGATTCATCATTTAGACATCAATGGTTATTCCCCTTATACTGGGAAATTGATTTTTTTTTGGTCCTGGCTCTTGAAAGAAATTGGTTGAAATACAGTGATAAACATTATTACTACAACCGAACCAAGATCAGACCTTCAATTTATTTGTACATGTCACAACGCTATAACTATAGTGTTATTCTTTACATTTTAAACAGTATAAATATAATAAAAGTATAACTGTGATGCTATTCTAAAACCGGTACGGAAGTTGGCAAAACTAATTTCTTACTAGATGCAAAAAAATAAATGTGAAATAGGAAGTCCTATGTAGTTTTTTTTAAATTTTGATTGATTGGCATAATTTGAATGGCATCAATTTTATCTGTGAAATTTTCAAACTTAAATTGTCAATAGAATAGAAATTACTTTAAAAATGTGTTTTTGAGGCAGCAAATTCATAAAATAATGTAAATTCTCATGATAAAATTATGGACAAGTCAAATACATTTTTAAAAAATCTTTAAAACATGAACTGCTTGGCCTGTGAATAATTATCAAAACAATTTTCAACATTTTATGGCAATCAGTTAATAATTATATATTTAGTCATTCAGTTAATATTTTCTCATTCATTACAAATGATTGTGTTTTGAAAATCTGTGCTCTTTTAATTTTCAACCTAACACAAATATCATTGCATCACCTTTGACCTAGATCATAGATTTGAGAAGTATTTTTTTACCAATATAAGTTAAAGGAATTAGCTTCCATTAAACAACTAAAACTAAATATAATAATAATAATATTTGTATTACGCTGCCAACAAACATAATGTAAGCTCAGAGCGCATTTAACATACAACTAAGAACACGGATATAATCTCTAGGCTAAGAAATATAAAGCTAATTGATGATTTAAAACTTTACAAACATAGGAGAAATCAACTTAATGAAACATTAACCGACCTAACATATAAGTTTATATTACAAATATATCTATCTAATGAAGCTATGTGAAACTATTCTAGAATGTCTTACCTCTCATGGCCACTGAAACTTTCATCCTCTCTCTGACCACTGTTTAAACTGTCTGTGGTATCGGACAACACACTGTCTTTTCTTCTCATCATCTCCAGGGAGCCCTCGGAGCCCTCAGAATGGTTGGAGTCTTTGCGCTCCAGGGCCCTCTTCTCGAGGACACGGGCCCTGAAGTCATCAGCGCTGGAATGTCTCCTGCGCTCCCTCAGCTCCTGGAAATGATGGAATTACAAAGTCATGGGAGGCCACAGACAACATGCCTGGAAGTCAGTGAAGAGTTCTGTACCCTGGGCACACATTTTGTATGCATTGTTCATACAGGGATATCAGTACTTACAGGATTCTTACTCTAAAATCATTAACAAATTACCAATTTTTCCCCAAAACTTTCCCAAACTAATACTGGGACAGGTATGTTAACTGCTAGTGTATTTAGGGTAGTCTAAATTTGATATTTTATTGATGAATTTTGATTTCAGTACCGTGAATAGTTTTTGATAAAATCACAATATGACTGACTTAAAGATGCTTTAAGGTCATAGTAAATTTCATATAAAAATTATTTTTTTGTGCGTTGATTTCTACAGTATGGCACAATTCACCAGCTTTCCCAAACTTTGGTCAGTTTTCTTAAACCTTTCCAACCTCTAAGTACCCTGACTTTATATAAAATCTTAAATAAACATAGAGACATGACATTATAAAGTGATATGATAACAACATCAATGTACAAAATGTTTAGTGCAGGCTGGCAATACTTAGAATGCTGATGCCATGCTCAGAAATGTCACTTAGTTAGAACTTAATTAGTAGATAGATACAATACAGTATTACATAGTTACAAAATAGTATTACATAGAAAAACATTTTTTTTTTAACTTTCTTTTCTTTAAAACATCAACTCATTTTTATCAAGAGAATTTTTGACACGACTTGAAGTGCTGCTAAGATAATTTTACAGAACAGAGAACACTGTTGAATGAATGGGTTAGACAACATCAATGACTTGACCATATTGGTGATGGGCAGGATAGTTTGGTCAAGTGGCCATTGGGCAACAGACAACACATGAGATGGGCAGGATAGTTTGGTCAAGTGGCCACTGGACAACAGACAACACGATAAAGACACCCTACCCTCATTGAGAAAACAACATGATGCATAAATATTTTTTCATAATCCGTATGCTGTTGTATTGTTATTACAAATTTTAAATGTGCATAAATGACATTGCCTTATGTTCACAGTTGAATAAAAACAATGGGAAAAGTGAAAAGTGGACATGATGTTTCAATCCAATAGACTGACACTGAAGACAGACAACAGAGTTTTAGATACACAGAACACCAGTCTCATACTCACATCTCTAGCTGACACCTCAGCATTAACTAAACATAATTTTCTCTCTCCGGTATTGACTTAAACCACAGAGGTGACAAAAAATGTTTTTGATCATTCAATAAGTTTAAAGCTGACCTACTTTTAAATGTGCACATTATGGAAGTGTGAAACTTTATAATTTGTATGCAGTGCAAAGATTTTGCTATAAATATATGTAAGTGAGCCTGAGAAATAAACTTAATATGCAGGTAAGTGATAAGTTCATCACAGCCCATTATTCCTAAGAGGTCTAATATATGTGAAATGTATCAAGCATCGAACTCTGCATTAGTTACATCTGCCTGACTTTCATGTTCCTATACAAGGTTAGATACACAGGTACTATATACATCATGTGTTGGTTAACAATACATGTGAGAGGTACCAACATCCAAGCCTGGTACAATGAGAACAATGCCAACACCGGGCCCATCAATGATAGAAAGTTGTATAAAGACCTGCGGAGGTACATTAGTGTAAGGACTGAGGAAGGCCATGTTTACATCATTGATCAACGGCTCCAGCCCTCGGTTGTACACCCTGGAGTAGCGTGGCGAGCAGGAGGAGAAGCTGTGGAACAGGAGGTCCTCCCCGTCATCTTCTGTGTCCTCAGTGTCCAGTTCATGATTGTAACGGTCAATGCGACCTGCAAAACAAACATAAAAAATGATAACAAGAATGATACGTAGCCAACATTTGTTGTTTATATTATATTGAGCTTGAAACATAGAACAACATTAACATTCGTTCCAAAATGTCAAGTTGACTTTCTTTGTAGGATTTTAAAATTTACATATAAATAGTTGTAGAAAGAAATTACCATATATACTCGCGTATAAATCACACTTTTTTTTACTAAAAATTTTGACAAAAAGTAGGGGTGCGACTTATACACCCAACACTGTTTTTAAAAAGTTCAAAAAACATCACAACTCAGTCATTAAGCTGCAAATATCACCCGTTGTTATGATGTAGAATTACTAGGCTATTGCTTAGTAGGCCTACATTTGAAAAACTTTCATAGGTGTAAATATACTATCTTTATATAACTGAAATTGAAATTGACAAATATTTTAGGTTACCCATACCTCCACACCTTTTGCTTTTGAACTTATTGATTAAAAGGTATGGATTTTTTAGAAGTTAATAGGCAGTGTCACCCTTGAAAGTAAGAATGTGATTTTTACGTGGGTCAATGACCGCATATAAGAAAAAAAAATCCTAAACTTGGGGTGTGACTTATCCACCGGTGCGACTTATATATGGTAGAAACAAAATCAACATCTTAAAACATTTAAAGGAGATACACTCAAGAACTGAGGAACTGATAGTGATTATTTCTGCCCATACCAGTTTCAACAAGGCTCATTGGCCCAAACTTTTCTAATACAGTGTTTTGTTTGTGGAAATTGAAAGTGATCATGGGCTACCAGAGGAAATGCATAATAAAATAACTCCTAGTAAGATACTTTAATGAGAGTAGGGCTGGGAAGAGGGGTGGGGGGTGTAAGAACAACAGATGTTCATTTAACATTATGGTATTATGACTTTAAATCACTTTACTACATTTTCATTTTGTAACAGAATTTAGATCACTTAACACTTTCTCAACATTTATGGGAGAAACAAGGGATGGTTGACAAGTGACAACGCTCCAATGTTAAATTTGAAACTAAAGGGTTAATGAGATGAACATTCGAGTGACATTAAAGGTGATAAGTCTGTATGGTGGACCATTATGTATTTAACACTACAAAGACCATGTACACGTGATAAGAGTTGGGTAGAAAGATTAACTTACTGTCAAAGTAACTGGTGTCATCTTCCCCGTCCAGCTGCGGGACAAACTCAGCCTTCTGCCTGAGCAGGTTTTCCCAGTTCAACCCAGTGAAGAAGACGTGCTCCTTGACCTCCTGTGCCCCGCCTGTGCCGAGCCTCTGCAGTGGGTCGTGCTGCAGCAGTCCCAAGATCAAGTCCTTGGCATCGTCCCTGACTTGCCAATCATCTTCGTCAGGCCACTGGATGTTCTCTGCAGTTCAATGCAATGGACACACAGTTAGAAGAATGGCAATGTGAGGTGTGCAGCGGTCAATGTGAGGTGTGCAGCGGTCAATGTGAGGTGTGCAGTGGTCAATGTGAGGTGTGCAGTGGTCAATGTGAGGGATGCAGTGGTCAATGTGAGGTGCGCAGTGGTCAATGTGAGGTGTGCAGTGATCAATGTGAGGTGTGCAGCGGTCAATGTGAGGTGTGCGGTGGTCAATGTGAGGTGCGCGGTGGTCAATGTGAAGTGCACAGTGGTCAATGTGAGGTGCACAGTGGTCAATGTGAGGTGTGCAGTGGTCAATGTGAGGTGTGCAGTGGTCAATGTGAGGTGTGCAGTGGTCAACTACTACCACTGGCCTTGAATTATTGAAACTTTGATTCACACAGAACATAGATCATGCTGTATGTGCACTTTCTTTTTCACAGAGCTATTACTTGAATATCTTTTTAAAATTCCTGAACTTTTCATAAACTTAACAAAAAATGTAATCAACCAACCAATATAAACAGGATGGTCTTATGTTAACAATGTAAATAGGACGTCCCAAGAAAAGTTATTTGTAAATTGGACGTCCCAAGAAAAGTTATTTGTGTGGATGTTTAAGTAGGCTACTCAAAGAGCTAACAGAAAAATATCTTTAAAAAAAAAAACAATAATAGTTTAGGATTCCTTAATGAATCCTTATCTTAACAACAAAGTTATTCATTTCTTTTCTGCTTTGTTCATTATAGTGAAATTCAAAAACTTTCCCAAGCCTTGGGCAGTTTTCCCAAATTTTGAAAAATTAAGTTCATTTTGCCAAACTTTTCTCCCAAACAGTATAAACCAATACACTGTCTCTTTCAATAGACTTATATTGAGTGTGAACATCACTAAATTCCAATCCAACAATATTTGTCTTCTATATAATACTAACACAGTGTAAACCAACTCACCAATAATAACCTGTGAGAACAGCTCTTCAGGGGTGTCCCCAAAGAATGGGACACAGCCCACCAGAAACTCGTACAGGATAATCCCCATAGACCACCAGTCCACAGGTTTGCCGTAGCCCGACCTCAGAATGACCTCAGGGGCGATGTACTCTGGTGTACCAAACACTTGCTTGTCTCTGAACTGCTTGCAGTCCTTGTCTAGTGCATCTTCATACAAGTTGGTTGTCACTGAAATAATTTAAAACAATTATATGCTATAGACCAGGGGTGTGCAACATTTTTCGTTGTTGGGCGGCAGAAGGAGTTTGAAACAAGATGGGCAAGACATTCTAAAAATTTATATACATAATTAATACAATGAATTTTTAAAAATTCAGTTAGAAGTTCTGTTAGATCATATTAAGATGGCTTGGTGGGCTGTGCTGTGGCCCGCGGGCTGCCTGTTGCACACCCCTGCTATAGACAGTCATGCCATAGAGAAGCTTTTTGTGTCCCACTCTAATATATGGTTTTATTCCAGTCTTGCATTTACAATGGCAGTTTGATATCGGTTGGTTTTCCTACTAGCTCAACAAACCCATTCCAAGCATGAAATGTCACTCAGTAAGAACTGTTCAATCATGTGTGAAAACATCACCCAAAAAAAGAAAAAAACAACAACAACAACATGGCGATAGTTCTGACCTAAAAGTCTGTCAACTAACAGAAGAGTTAATCTCTACCTCTGGGTCAATTTAAGTGAAGGCCAACAAAATGTTATTTTGTTCAGAAACTTAAATCATATTCATTATACATTTTTGTTAGAATTGACATAGAAGTTGTTATATTAAGGAGATTAGGTTCTTGGTGGGGTAAAGTTCAAAACTTACAGCTCATGAGTCCAATCTTAGAAAGCCCAAAGTCTGTCAGTTTTACATGACCCAGTGCAGTAATTAGTAAACTGTGGAGAAGTAAAAAAAATAGAGTTAGTTCTTTCTATTACAGGACATAGACTTAGTTCTTTCTAATTACATGACATAGACTTAGTTCTTTCTAATTACATGACATAGACTTAGTTCTTTCTAATTACATGACATAGACTTAGTTCTTTCTAATTGCATGACATAGACTTAGTTCTTTCTAATTACATGACATAGACTTAGTTCTTTCTAATTACATGACATAGACTTAGTTCTTTCTAATTACATGACATAGACTTAGTTCTTTCTATTACATGACATAGACTTAGTTCTTTCTAATTACATGACATAGACTTAGTTCTTTCTAATTACATGACATAGACTTAGTTCTTTCTATTACATGACATAGACTTAGTTCTTTCTAATCTAATTACATGACATAGACTTAGTTCTTTCTAATTACATGACATAGACTTAGTTCTTTCTAATTACATGACATAGACTTAGTTCTTTCTAATTACATGACATAGACTTAGTTCTTTCTATTACATGACATAGACTTAGTTCTTTCTAATTACATGACATAGACTTAGTTCTTTCTAATTACATGACATAGACTTAGTTCTTTCTAATTACATGACATAGACTTAGTTCTTTCTAATTACATGACATAGACTTAGTTCTTTCTAATTACATGACATAGACTTAGTTCTTTCTATTACATGACATAGACTTAGTTCTTTCTAATTACATGACATAGACTTAGTTCTTTCTATTACATGACATGCACTTAGTTCTTTCTAATTACATGACATAGACTTAGTTCTTTCTAATTACATGACATAGACTTAGTTCTTTCTAATTACATGACATAGACTTAGTTCTTTCTAATTACATGACATAGACTTAGTTCTTTCTATTACATGACATAGACTTAGTTCTTTCTAATTACATGACATAGACTTAGTTCTTTCTATTACATGACATAGACTTAGTTCTTTCTAATTACATGACATAGACTTAGTTCTTTCTAATTGCATGACATAGACTTAGTTCTTTCTAATTACATGACATAGACTTAGTTCTTTCTAATTACATGACATAGACTTAGTTCTTTCTAATTACATGACATAGACTTAGTTCTTTCTAATTACATGACATAGACTTAGTTCTTTCTAATTACATGACATAGACTTAGTTCTTTCTAATTACATGACATAGACTTAGTTCTGTAAACTGGATACATGTACATGTGTGCTACGGTCTTATATGCAACATGTTCACTATAGCCATACATAAAAATTTATTGCACTTATATAACATTGCAGTTATAAAGAAAAAAACAAGAGAAGATTACTTGTCAGGTTTCAAATCTCTATGGACAACTCCATAACTATGAAGATACTCCAAGGCTAACACTGTCTCAGCAAAGTACATCCTGTTCAACAAATAACAACACAATTAACATTTCATGGAATCATTTTTTATTTAGAGTGGAAGAATCAAACATATGCAGGAGTCCCTGGATCTTACTCTAAATTCACTTTAAAATCTCCAAACTTTCCCCAAACTTTAAAATACATTTAATCATCATTAGAGAGATTTGATGTTCTGGAGAGGTAGACATTTTGTATGTCCTGCAGTGCTGGACAGTCAAAAAGGTGATAAGCAACTGTTTCATTTTGGTGTTTACAGAGGGGGGGGGGCATTTAGAAACCAATTTATTATGGTAATTGTCAAATGTTTATTGTCTGGTAGTGTGTATACGTAGTCTAAATATTTGTTAACAAATGGTTGTGAACTTTTAAAAACTACTCATTGAATAATTAGAGATAAACAACAACACGATGATACTTAAGGCCAACTTAAATCACAGTGTTATTTACTTTTAAAGCATGAAAAAAATATAAAAAATTTTCACACTGCTTTGTCCATTTTAGAATGATTCCCAAACCTTGATCTTTTTTCCCAAAAACTTTCCAAACTTGAAAGATGAAGTCAATTTCCCCCCAACTTTCCCAACCAGTTTGAACCCTGAGGAATGAATGTGCTACATGAAAGCAATTAGTTCATGGAGTGAATGGTGTATAATGGATGCACAAACCTTGCTAGATCTAGGGCCAAACTTCCAACATTCTTCAACAATGTAGCACAGTCTCCACCTTCAACATATTCCATCACCATACATAAATGTTTCTATGAGAAGCACAAGAGAAAAAAAAAAAAAAAAAAGTTTAAGGGGATTTCTACACAAAAAAAAAACATATATTCATGTCTCAATATCTATATGTACCTTTTGATATCCATCTGTATATACATACAGGGGCCAAGAAAGAAATTTTTTTCCAGGGTGGGCTGAACTTCCGCAAGACAAACATTTATCAAATTTAGTATATATTTTTAAAAAAAGTTATTTTTCAATAATTTTACATGTAGGCCTATATATTCTTTAGTAAGTGAATGAAACAGTATGTTCTCTGTTTAAAATATTCTCATTACGAACTAATTATTCACAACATATAGTTATACAGTAATCCAACCATAACTATATCGGTACCATAATCTTTAAGTACAGAAAAAATCATCAGGCATACCATGATCTTTAAATACAGAACTAATCATCAGCCATACCATGATTTTTAAATACAGAACTAATCATCAGCCATACCATGATCTTTAAATACAGAACTAATCATCAGGCATACCATGATCTTTAAATACAGAACTAATCATCAGGCATACCATGATCTTTAAATACACCATGATCTTTAAATACAGAACTAATCATCAGCCATACCATGATCTTT
This sequence comes from Anisus vortex, assembly GCA_949126835.1. NCBI lineage: Eukaryota > Metazoa > Mollusca > Gastropoda > Planorbidae > Anisus > Anisus vortex. The sequence continues at coordinate 10,325,944 of OX421493.1, forward strand.
AAATACAGAACTAATCATCAGGCATACCATGATCTTTAAATACAGAACTAATCATCAGGCATACCATGATCTTTAAATACAGAACTAATCATCAGGCATACCATGATCTTTAAATACAGAACTAATCGTCAGCCATACCATGATCTTTAAATACAGAACTAATCATCAGTCATACCATGATCTTTAAATACAGAACTAATCATCAGGCATACCATGATCTTTAAATACAGAACTAATCACCAGGCATACCTTGGTTTCAAAACTGCAATACATGGACACAACAAATGGGTTGTCCGTGAAAGACAAAATGTCTCTCTCCAGGAAAACTTGTTCAATCTGATTTCTCAGCACCAGATTCTGCTTGCAGATTTTTTTCATGGCAAACCTCTGCCTTGTCTCCTTGTGTCTGACAAGGTACACGGCCCTGAAATATTTCATCAAACTAGTTTAACAATGCCCTAATGTACAAATATTGGTTTTGAGAATTTCAGCAAAAAGATATGTTAGGACAAAAATAACAAATAATAATTTGACATACGCGTAGGCTCCATTGCTAATTAGTTTGATGGTTTCATAATCCTCTTCACAGGGCTGTTTCACCTTGGTCAGTGAGGCTACTTCATGCTCCTAAGGAAGAAAATTTTTTATCAAGTGAATCAGGACAAGATGTTGAAAATCTAAAAAACATTAAACTTAAAACATTAAAAATATTTGTAAAAAATTTTTAAAACTTTTGACAAGGTTTGCAGAAACTTAACAAACTAATTTTCACCGGCATGTGTGTCATTTCTTTATGTTAATTGGCAGCTTATATAACAAGCAGTCTCCAAAAACTTAATAAATTTAACAATCTTTCTAAGCACTTATTTGAGAAAAAGACAAAACATAATTTGACTTTTAGTAACAACTTCTCAGCTTTACTGCATTGTTATTAAAAAAAAATTTTTTTTTTATAAAAGTATTTGACACTCTGTTTAGTCAATTGGAGTGAAATTCAAAAACTTCACCAAATAGAATGAGCCCTGAATAAATGACGCTGTAAAAGCAGTCAAATCAAACACCATGAAATATTTATTTTTACTTACTTCTGTTTCTCCGTCATCTTCTTTATCTGCTTCGTTCTCTTCACTGTGATGATCTGCTGTATCGTAATGGTCCGGAGGATGAAACCCTGAAATATTCAAGTGCACAAAATTGAATTTTTCATTTTCTGATTTTCAAAATTATTTCAGTACAACTGATTGTACAAACTTTTTTTTTTTGTAATGCTTCAAATTTGTATGGTCATTGTAAAATATTTGACAATATTAAAAAAAAAAATCATGGAACTGTACACTGCAAGAATTTAAAAATGTGTATTACAAAAAGTATAATTGCATTAGTCCAATGAAACAAAACATCTTCAGTTCACCTGCTAATGGATCCCCTGTAAGACCCAACTTGGAAATGATGTACTGAGGAATGTCTTGTTTGATGACCTGCCGGGCATGACCTTCAGCCACTTCTAGTAGCATATAGAACTCTTCAGGGTCAAATTCCTGGTTTGAATAAAAAAACAACAGAATATTTAACACAAAACACCAAATACATTTTACGTAATAGGAGAATTATGTTTTATATATTCCTGATTCTCAAAATGAGACTTAGAAATTTTTCATTGCGGTTTAAGGATTTTGTTATAAACTTTTCAGTGTCTTATTATGTACATTGTGACCCAAGAAACGCTCATTTAGAGTAATACAAAATGCTGAAACTTACCAAACATTCCAGTAATCGGAGCGGCCGTGATATAATCAATAACAATTGTTTGACCAATGGATAGAGATTCTTGTAAGCTTCCAGTGAGCGTTCCCTTGCCTGGGGTAAGTAAAAATATGTGCCAATAAACTACAAAATTTAAAGTACATTGGATGAATCTAATTAAACCCTAACTACGTCTCTACAGTGTGAGCTAAACAAATGAGGGTAAATATGCAGTTGGGGTTGTGGCCTCACATCTTGGACCAGCCTCTCTAAGTTGTCTTGGAGCTCGTAGAAGTAAGCCTTGGTGATCATCTTCTCGTTAGACTTGTTCAAACAGTCTCTGGCCAACTCCAGAACCTGCAAGAACAACAACAACACTTATTCACAGGTCATGATTTTTATTGTTAAATATAATGAGCCAGTGGATTGTGAGAAGTGAAGTTCAACTAAGCATGTCATGTTTTTACACACTACACACACACAAGCATGAAGGTGATTGATGGCGACATCGGCAGACTGACCTGATAATGGAGGAAACACAAAACTGCATCGGATTCCTGAGCTAGGTCTAAGGTGGCGTTATTATCGATGAAGGTCCTTAGCTTGTCTTCCATTTCAATAGTTGCCTGCAGAATGAGAGAGTCACATCACAGATTTAATGACACTTCCAATGTCATAGGTGTGTTCATACATAGGTGTACACAGGTGGTGAATTATGGAATCATTAGAAAGCAGACAACTTCAAAAATCAAAGATGCTACACAGAATGCGTATAAAAAACTAAGGATGGTCTTATAAAAGCTAAATTTAATACTGTTTGGTGGCTAGAATGTCTGCCAATGAAATAATCAGGTGCCATAAGGGCTAAATAAATACTGTTTAGCTCTAGAATGACTGCCGATGAAAAAGTCTGATGCTATAGAAGACTTCTGATGCTAAGTCTTGTTCTACTATGACAACAACTACACCCAGTTGTTCTGTCCCAAGCCTCACCTTTGGGAAACGTTCCTTGTAGACACTGTTCATCATGATGATCTCAGACTCAACACCCGGAGATCGCGCTGGACTACTGTTTAAATAGAAAGAAAACACACACAGTGGGTATGAGACCCAACATAGCAGCAAATGAAAAAACACAAACTCACACAACAATATGACAAATCAAACAATGTATGAGAAATGTGAACTTCTTATAGTTAGAGGAAGAAATCCTTTCTCCCACCTGATGAAATAATAGAACAACATTATACAAGCAATGTTGTTCCACAGTTACAGATTAAAATATATTTAAACTAAGTAGTGTAAGCTTTAATATATCCGTCACCGTGGAGTTAAAACTAAAGACATAAACTTAAATAACGGAACATACACCATGCAATAACAACGTAATAAGAGTTGACAAAAAGTAATATTTTAAAAGTAATTAAATATTTCTACACAATGAAAAATACATTATATCATTCTGTTATAAATTCATTACAGGAGTCAATGAACCTTGTCTCTATGTTTATTGTATTTGTAACTCTGTTTTTTTTTTTAATTTAACTGTTGTGTTTATTAATACATTTTCTACCAATTTTTTTGTTTTTCTCATATTTTTTTTGTAACATTTTATTTTTAGACTATTTTGTGTCTGCAAGACCCATGGATTTCTTAAGGTCTCAGATTTGGTGCAATAAAAAGAAATGAGCCAAAAAGTGTGGGGAAAAGAAAAAAAGATTTCACAGTAATTTTAATTTTGAAAATTAAAGAAAAGAAAATTCTGAATATTGCAAACAGCGAAGAAGCTGAAATAATATTTTAAATAAAAATTCACTTTGTCTTGTTGATTATTCAGCAGTTAATGACTTGCAGTTAGTTACTTCAGAAGAAAATTTATTAAAGCTATTGAATTTATGAAGGTGAATACATAACTCGAGGCTTCAGGGATGAACAAAATATTTATATTCAGAGTTTCAAAAATTGTGTGCAGGTGAGGATGTTCAGGGATAGATACTTAGAAATATTTTCTGGGACATTGGGAGGAGGAGGTGTGATAACTGGAACAGCACATACTTTGTACTTTTCCATCAGAAATCAAGACAAAAAGGTGGGTAGGCCTAAGAGTCATTTTTGCCAAAAAAATAAAACACATTTTGCAATGTGCATGAAATAAAAGTGACAACCCCCCTCCCACCCAGGAACACACTTTAAGAATGTCAAGTATTAAATACACTGCTACTCTAACAACAGAGTCAACTGACAGACTGGAAGCCTGCTGTTAGGCAGAGCAGAAGCAGTAAAATAGGTCGAGAAAATTCCTGATTACATAGCAAAGATCATTCAAGAAAAAAAAATTTATTATGAAAAAAAGCTGATTTATAAAATTACAACAATATACCCTAACATAATATAATTGTTAAGATTCATTAAGCTTATCAATTAAGATTATAAGATCATTTAGACATAGAATACCAAAATTCAACATCATTTGAAACTTTAAAAAAAAAAGTTCTAATTTTTGCAACAAAGTTTATTACCGATAAATTAATTTTTGAAAATAATAATATACTTTAATTTCAAGTCTTAAAAAAAAAATATGTTTAAAGCCTCTCAATATGAAACTATAAAACAATATTTAAAAAAAAAAAAAAGAAATTAACTAGAAAAGAAAATTAACCAAAAGAAATATTAAGTATGAATATAAAGCTATCATTTTACAAAACAATAACAAATACAAAATCTAAGAAACAAAATTGCACATACAACAATTTGACTTAAAACAAAACAACAAAACAACAACATAAAGACAACAGCAACAAAAAGAACAACAAAAAGAACAACAGATATTTCTTACTCTAAAGCAAGCCACGAAAGGCTGTAACAAAAAAGTACAAAGAAAACACAATGAAATAATGTCTTTAAAAGAAATAAATCAGCATCATGCAAAAAAATAAATTAACCAAAGTACATCTAAGTATAATTATCAGCTGATAGAGTCCCATTGGTGTATGTAAAAAGATGGGGTGTGGTTAGAGAATTTGATTGTAAAACTTAAATATCTCTATAAAAAACAACTCATATTTAAAAAAAACAACAGAGGGGGGGGGGGGGGGGGGGCTTCTTCTGTAATTAAAACAAATCCAGATGTCGATCAATTAAAAATAAATATGATGGAGTTGCCCTATATTTTGGTATTTAAACATCCTTTACCTTGATGACAATTCCCACTACCATTTCTTGGTTAACTTTGTACATTTAGATTTCATTCAGATGTTTATAAACCAAAACCCTACACTCACTCATTCATTCATTCATTGGTTACTAAGGGCATCATGGCTTAACACCTTAAGTAAACTATAGTGAACACTTTACAACTTTATATATATATATATTATTTGGGGAGAAGACAGGTGTTATTCTAAACTTAGCGGCTTAACAAACAAATAAAACCAGAATGAAAAAGAAAAGAGACTAAACTTGACTAAAGGTAACTTGAAATTAAACAAATAACTTAATCTTCTAGCTCTTTGTAAACTGGAAAATAAGTCAACAGATTTTGTAAGTACTTTTAAAACATTTTGCATATTCAAACTGTCAGTCCTATTTCAAAGAGCCCAAATGTTATACTAACATATTCTCAATTTAAATGACGATTTGTGTATTAAAAACTCCCAGAGGAAGAAACCACTTCTCATGGCTCTAGCATGCTGCGGTGTACTAAGAAAATAAGTGAACAAGCTAGTCCAAAACAAACACTCAGACAAATGTGCTGACTTGTGGGGCATCAACTCTTCTTGAACTGGCCCTGAGACTCAAAAATGAATGTCTCTAGTGAAAGCCTGAACTAATCACTGATGCAAAACTTAATTCTTTAGTCAACTTCTGGCTGTTCTTATATTTTTAGTCTAGCTCTATGCAAGATGCTGGCTAACTAAATATTCTCTATTTCATAAAAACAAACTAAATCAACATAAAGTAACTATGAAAAAAAGCAAAATGTGGATAACTGTTTGAAATTTATCTGGTGTTCACATAAAAAAACTAAAAAACATCAAGCTACTATTAATTTTATAGCATGAAATCAATGTCTGTTCTCTCTATATTTGTTCAAACATTTTCAGAAAAATAAGTAAATCAATTACACAAAATATACACAATTCAAAATTTCATAGTCTTTTCTTTTGTAATTAATTACAAGTTTGCAATTACAAGTTTTTAGTTTATTTTCTTTTATCTAAACAAGAATAGACATCTTATTTCTATAGAGCTTCAATAGATGAATTATAATTCTGTCTATGCTAAATCTGTTTATGCTGCGATTGAGAAATACCTTCCCAGAGTACACCAGAGAAAATATTTACCTGAGGCTCCTGGACCTCGGCCTCATGTTCGTATGAGGGTGAAGGTCCTGGTCATCATGGGACATGTTCTCCGAACTGCCGAAATGACTGGACAGGAAGTGCAGCTCCTCAGCGGTGGGCTGGGAGGGGAACTGATGCAGACGCTCCTGGGAGGAGTAGCGTGACTGTGGGTGAGATTGGGGGTACAGCTGAATGAATAATGGTGGTATAAAGACTCCGTTAGCATTGGTCAAACAATAATACTGCTGACACAGGGGCTTTCAGACACGGCTGGTGGGACACACAGAACAGTACACTTGGTGGGACAAACAGAACAGTAGAGAACAGTACATTTAGTGAGACACAGAGAACAGTACATTTGGTAAGACACAGAGAACAACATTTGGTAAGACACAGAGAACAGTACATTTGGTAAGACACAGAGAACGGTACATTTGGTAAGACACAGAGAACGGTACATTTGGTAAGACACAGAGAACAGTACATTTGGTAAGACACAGAGAACAGTACATTTGGTAAGACACAGAGAACAGTACATTTGGTAAGACACAGAGAACAGTACATTTGGTAAGACACAGAAAACAGTACATTTGGTAAGACACAGAGAACAGTACATTTGGTAAGACACAGAGAACAGTACATTTGGTAAGACACAGAGAACAGTACATTTGGTAAGAGACAGAGAACAGTACATTTGGTAAGACACAGAGAACAGTACATTTGGTAAGACACAGAGAACAGTACATTTGGTAAGACACAGAGAACAGTACATTTGGTAAGACACAGAGAACAGTACATTTGGTAAGACACACAGAACAGTACATTTGCCAGGTAATTGTTTAGCAGCTTTCAAAGCCAATATACAAACAAGTGTCGAATATTTTTCTAAAATTAGATTTTTTTTGCCGCATGACTGCACAAGTTGTTTGTTTTACTGGTCAATCTGAGTGACCACCAGACAATTACCTGGACTAGTACTTAAGCTGGTTGAATGGTTACTGAAGACAACCCCTGGTTCAGACAGTGTATTCATATGAAACAAAACTGCATCAATAAGTGTGGGCAGCATTCAATGAGAGAAATCATGGGGAGGTACAGTCACAACAAAAGTTGTAATACAAAGTAATTGTTCAAATAGTCAAATAAAAACACAAGAAAACTGATTATTCAAAGTGTTTGTTTAAATAGTCAACAACACAAGAAAACTGATTCTTCAAAGTGTTTGCTACAGTAGTGTTATCAGTTAGAGGAGGGTTCGATAAAAAAAAATCTTCCATTTTGTGTATACAATATTTTAATATTAAAATATTCACAACCAGCATTCTTAACATCTAATAGTCCTATTTAACTCTTAGTCACTGGCAATAATATAATATTATACCATTACAAACGAAACAACATATGAGAATGTTACCAAAAGTATAGAGAGTATGTGTAGTATTCAGTTTGTTCATTGGACGTAAAGAAGAGTCAAAGGTCAAGCTGCATTCATTACTGTTGTTACCAAACAGCAACAGTAAAGAGGTCAACAAATTGAGAAGATTTTCAAGTACTATATTATCATTATAAATATTTGCAGTGTATTTGCAGTATTTATTTATAGAAATATTTTGTCAGTCACCTAACCTGTTTAGTTAGTAGCCTACTTGCTTTTTGATGTTTGTCAGTCGCCTGTTTTATTGTTCAGTTGTATAGATTTCCTTTTTTACTTTCTGGTGTATTTTTTTACTTGGCTAAAACCAATCTCATTCTTTTCATCTTATTTCTATCTTTGCTTTCTTGTCATGTATTTTATCAGTTTTCTCGTCATGTATTTCCGTTTTCCCCTACTTCTCTTTATCTCTGTGTTTCCTTCTAGACAGCTTGCCCCCCTCCCCAGTCCTCCAAACCCCCTCCCCAGTCCTCCAACCCCACCCCTGCCTCCCCAGTCCTCCAAACCCCCTCCCCAGTCCTCCAAACCCCCCTCCCCAGTCCTCCAACCCCACCCCTGCCTCCACAGTTCTCCCCTAATCCCCTCCTAAAACCCCTCCATTGAAGACTCCAGGAAGTAACCCAAGCATCAATCAAGACAAGTGATCTATTTATATCCATCTACTCACTTCAAACCACAAGACATAAACACAAATCTCAACTCATTGATTTTAGTTCTTTTTTTATTTTCTTTTTTTAACTTTCCCGTAGTAAAGGAATGTTTTTCTTCTCTATGTTTGACTCATTTCAAACATTTTTCCAAGAAGAGAGATAAAAACAAATGTATATTATATACTTTGTTTTGTACAAAGAGCTTAACTACAATATTGGTTGATTGTTGTCTTTCATTCTATCAATGACTGTGACAAATGTCAAGAAAAACGACAAATTACCCAATAAAAACAGTGGCTGCAAAATGTGACAGTAATGAAAATAGATATATTTCTTGTTTTATAATTTGTCTCAATGTCTTTTGGTTTTTGAATATAAAAATACAGTCCTTATAAAGTTATGTTATGGTATGTCTTGTGCAGCTGAAAAGTGAAAGGTCAAAACAATCCTTAAAGGTAATAAAGTCAAAGTAATCCCATAAGACTAAATTGATTGATAGGGCCCGGGGGGAGGGGCAGCGTTCACCTGTTTCCGTGGCCGTGGAATACTAGGGGATTGTGTGACCAGCACAGGTCCAGCTGCCTTTACTTATTTCCTCAACTAAGGCCAGGTAGCCATCAGACTTAGGGACATCCTCCGAATCCGAGAAAAAAACAACTGTAGCCTTTACCAGGCTTAGAGCCCACTCGGCCAGCGAGGCCTCAAACACACAACTCCTTTCAACTTTGATTTATTAGGCATGGTATTAGGCATGTAACTCGGCAACTTGTGTTCATAACCGAAGTAAAGGAATTTGGTGACTACCATGAGTAGTGGTGGCATCATAACTAAACAACTAATGAACACAAGTTGATAAATGTGAAATTATACAAATGATAATTTTTTTAAAGACAAAAAACAAAAGTAGTTGGCAATTCAGCTTAGAAATAGACCTTTAAAATGTACAAAGGCAAAATGAGAAAAATGAAGAGAGAAACAATACCTTGACAACACAGGTGAAGACAGGTCGTATTATATTCCTCTGAAGAATCCAATCAACGGGTATAAGATGTAACAATGCTACAAAGTTCTAATGATTCACACTTTGTGTTCAAAGAAACCATAAAAAAGAACAGCAAGGTTAAACAACCACTGAGATGAGCACATCTTCACAATACATAACAATCTTACGTTAGGCAAACCTTTGCTTAGAATGAAAGATTCCAATAAAACCACACAACACAGCTCAACAGAGACGTAAAAAAACAACAAGGTCTGGTGAGATTAAATGATCAAATTAATGTAGTGTTCAGTTTTCACAAAAAGCAACTAACACTGCTTAGGGAGTACAACTCTTGATAGACTAAAGAGTGACCAGCCCTTTGTTGGCTATACTGTTACTTGTAGTCTATATATATTTTATAATCTCCTGGAAGCTGGATTAATCTTGTCAGACTTCGTCCATTTATACCATTTCAACAAAAGATATCGCATTACAGATATACAGCATACACATAGAATGGACGCTTGGAACATTTAGATATATTATAATTCTAAATTATAGAGGAGCAAAGTTACGCCTTTAGATGAAATATACAGGAATGGAAGCAGATAATATTTATTGAATAGAACATCTCCTTGCTGAGATTCTAATACGTGATTACAATGACATTTGGAAGACTGACAACAAGGTGTTAATTGTATGAAAGCGTCTGTCAATTTGAATATGTTGTTGATGTAAGACAAAGGACTCCTGTCTACTTTGAACCCTTGTGAGGAGGAGAGGTGTACAGCCCCCCCCCCCCCCCCCCCACACACACACCGTCATCATTATATCATCCTTTCTTCACTTTTTAAATCGATGGATGAAATGTCATTTGGCATCAATGTCACATTACCGCCTCTAACGTTTTTCCTGTTCATCTACGAAACAAGCATCCTTATAACCTGGGCCGAAAAGTGTACGTACGTACGGTGGCCGAGCGGCAGCGCGTTAGGTCCAGGGTTCGAATCCTGGTGAAGGCCACTATTAGTTCCCGGGTCTGGAGAGTGTGTCCCTGACATTAGTTGGGGGTAAAGTAAAGGCGGCTGGGCATTGAGTTGGCCACACTATCTCCTAGTATGCCGTGGCCACAGAAACTGGGTGAACGCTGCTTCACCGGCCCCATGGATCAATTTGGTCCAACGGGATCACTTTAATAACTTTACTTTTAAACAAACAAAATCATATAAACTTAATAGTGAAAGGCACAAACAGAGTTAAGGACGTTGAGTTATAGTGAAAGGCACAAGCGGACACACACATTCAAGTACATATTGTCGAAATAAATAGTGAAGACACTACTTAGACTGACAATGATGTATAGTGTCAAAGACAGATAGTGAAAGTAGGGATACATTTAAAGACACAAAATCAAAGACACGTGAAGACAAAGAGACATAGAGTCACAGATATATGGGCGGATAGACTCGATGACACAACGGTATTTTGGTGAGAGACAGAGTTAAAGACACATATTCAACGACATTCACAGCTAAAGACGCCTGCATTAAAGACACATATTCAAAGACATATACAGCTAAAGACGCCTGGAGTCAAAGACACATATTCAACGACATTCACAGCTGAAGACGCCTGCAGTTAAAGACACATATTCAAAGACATATACAGCTAAAGACGCCTGCAGTTAAAGACACATATTCAACGACATTCACAGCTAAAGACGCCTGCATTAAAGACACATATTCAAAGACATATACAGCTAAAGACGCCTGCAGTTAAAGACACATATTCAATGACATTCACAGCTAAAGACGCCTGCAGTTAAAGACACATATTCAACGACATTCACAGCTAAAGACGCCTGCATTAAAGACACATATTCAAAGACATTCACAGCTAAAGACGCCTGCATTAAAGACACATATTCAAAGACATTCACAGCTAAAGACGCCTGCAGTTAAAGACACATATTCAAAGACCTATACAGCTAAAGACGCCTGCAGTTAAAGACACATATTCAAAGACATATACAGCTAAAGACGCCTGCAGTTAAAGACACATATTCAACGACATTCACAGCTAAAGACGCCTGCAGTTAAAGACACATATTCAAAGACATATACAGCTAAAGACGCCTGCAGTTAAAGACACATATTCAATGACATTCACAGCTAAAGACGCCTGCAGTTAAAGACACATATTCAACGACATTCACAGCTAAAGACGCCTGCATTAAAGACACATATTCAAAGACATTCACAGCTAAAGACGCCTGCATTAAAGACACATATTCAAAGACATTCACAGCTAAAGACGCCTGCAGTTAAAGACACATATTCAAAGACATATACAGCTAAAGACGCCTGCAGTTAAAGACACATATTCAAAGACATTCACAGCTGAAGACGCCTGCAGTTAAAGACACATATTCAAAGACATATACAGCTAAAGACGCCTGCAGTTAAAGACACATATTCAACGACATTCACAGCTAAAGACGCCTGCATTAAAGACACATATTCAAAGACATATACAGCTAAAGACGCCTGGAGTCAAAGACACATATTCAACGACATTCACAGCTGAAGACGCCTGCAGTTAAAGACACATATTCAAAGACATATACAGCTAAAGACGCCTGCAGTTAAAGACACATATTCAACGACATTCACAGCTAAAGACGCCTGCATTAAAGACACATATTCAAAGACATATACAGCTAAAGACGCCTGCAGTTAAAGACACATATTCAATGACATTCACAGCTAAAGACGCCTGCAGTTAAAGACACATATTCAACGACATTCACAGCTAAAGACGCCTGCATTAAAGACACATATTCAACGACATTCACAGCTAAAGACGCCTGCATTAAAGACACATATTCAAAGACATTCACAGCTAAAGACGCCTGCAGTTAAAGACACATATTCAAAGACCTATACAGCTAAAGACGCCTGCAGTTAAAGACACATATTCAAAGACATATACAGCTAAAGACGCCTGCAGTTAAAGACACATATTCAACGACATTCACAGCTAAAGACGCCTGCAGTTAAAGACACATATTCAAAGACATATACAGCTAAAGACGCCTGCAGTTAAAGACACATATTCAATGACATTCACAGCTAAAGACGCCTGCAGTTAAAGACACATATTCAACGACATTCACAGCTAAAGACGCCTGCATTAAAGACACATATTCAAAGACATTCACAGCTAAAGACGCCTGCATTAAAGACACATATTCAAAGACATTCACAGCTAAAGACGCCTGCAGTTAAAGACACATATTCAAAGACATATACAGCTAAAGACGCCTGCAGTTAAAGACACATATTCAAAGACATTCACAGCTGAAGACGCCTGCAGTTAAAGACACATATTCAAAGACATATACAGCTAAAGACGCCTGCAGTTAAAGACACATATTCAAAGACATATACAGCTAAAGACGCCTGCAGTTAAAGACACATATTCAACGACATTCACAGCTAAAGACGCCTGCAGTTAAAGACACATATTCAAAGACATATACAGCTAAAGACGCCTGCAGTTAAAGACACATATTCAATGACATTCACAGCTAAAGACGCCTGCAGTTAAAGACACATATTCAACGACATTCACAGCTAAAGACGCCTGCATTAAAGACACATATTCAAAGACATTCACAGCTAAAGACGCCTGCATTAAAGACACATATTCAAAGACATTCACAGCTAAAGACGCCTGCAGTTAAAGACACATATTCAAAGACATATACAGCTAAAGACGCCTGCAGTTAAAGACACATATTCAAAGACATTCACAGCTGAAGACGCCTGCAGTTAAAGACACATATTCAAAGACATATACAGCTAAAGACGCCTGCAGTTAAAGACACATATTCAACGACATTCACAGCTAAAGACGCCTGCATTAAAGACACATATTCAAAGACATATACAGCTAAAGACGCCTGGAGTCAAAGACACATATTCAACGACATTCACAGCTGAAGACGCCTGCAGTTAAAGACACATATTCAAAGACATATACAGCTAAAGACGCCTGCAGTTAAAGACACATATTCAACGACATTCACAGCTAAAGACGCCTGCATTAAAGACACATATTCAAAGACATATACAGCTAAAGACGCCTGCAGTTAAAGACACATATTCAATGACATTCACAGCTAAAGACGCCTGCAGTTAAAGACACATATTCAACGACATTCACAGCTAAAGACGCCTGCATTAAAGACACATATTCAACGACATTCACAGCTAAAGACGCCTGCATTAAAGACACATATTCAAAGACATTCACAGCTAAAGACGCCTGCATTAAAGACACATATTCAAAGACATTCACAGCTAAAGACGCCTGCAGTTAAAGACACATATTCAAAGACATATACAGCTAAAGACGCCTGCAGTTAAAGACACATATTCAAAGACATATACAGCTAAAGACGCCTGCAGTTAAAGACACATATTCAACGACATTCACAGCTAAAGACGCCTGCATTAAAGACACATATTCAAAGACATATACAGCTAAAGACGCCTGCAGTTAAAGACACATATTCAATGACATTCACAGCTAAAGACGCCTGCAGTTAAAGACACATATTCAACGACATTCACAGCTAAAGACGCCTGCATTAAAGACACATATTCAAAGACATTCACAGCTAAAGACGCCTGCATTAAAGACACATATTCAAAGACATTCACAGCTAAAGACGCCTGCAGTTAAAGACACATATTCAAAGACATATACAGCTAAAGACGCCTGCAGTTAAAGACACATATTCAAAGACATTCACAGCTGAAGACGCCTGCAGTTAAAGACACATATTCAAAGACATATACAGCTAAAGACGCCTGCAGTTAAAGACACATATTCAACGACATTCACAGCTAAAGACGCCTGCATTAAAGACACATATTCAAAGACATTTACAGCTAAAGACGCCTGCATTAAAGACACATATTCAAAGACATTCACAGCTAAAGACGCCTGCAGTTAAAGACACATATTCAAAGACATATACAGCTAAAGACGCCTGCAGTTAAAGACACATATTCAACGACATTCACAGCTAAAGACGCCTGCATTAAAGACACATATTCAAAGACATTCACAGCTAAAGACGCCTGCATTAAAGACACATATTCAACGACATTCACAGCTAAAGACGCCTGCATTAAAGACACATATTCAAAGACATTCACAGCTAAAGACGCCTGCATTAAAGACACATATTCAAAGACATTCACAGCTAAAGACGCCTGCAGTTAAAGACACATATTCAAAGACATATACAGCTAAAGACGCCTGCAGTTAAAGACACATATTCAAAGACATTCACAGCTAAAGACGCCTGCAGTTAAAGACACATATTCAAAGACATATACAGCTAAAGACGCCTGCATTAAAGACACATATTCAAAGACATTCACAGCTAAAGACGCCTGCAGTTAAAGACACATATTCAAAGACATATACAGCTAAAGACGCCTGCAGTTAAAGACACACATTCAAAGACATATACAGCTAAAGACGCCTGCAGTTAAAGACACACATTCAAAGACATTTACAGCTAAAGACGCCTGCAGTTAAAGACACATATTCAAAGACATATACAGCTAAAGACGCCTGGAGTCAAAGACATTATCGTCTGTGTTCGCTCTTGTTATTTTATGTCACGTAAGAAATGTTCAAAGTTTAAGTTGGAGATTATGTTTTCATAATAACCTGACTTGTTTTTCTCTACCTGGTGATTGCCAGATTCTCTATATACAGGACGTCATCAGGAATGCCATTTCAGGCATTTAGCTGTCTATTTGTCCGTGTGTGAAACCCATCTGCTGTTTCACATGACCGTTGATATTTTATGATGCGAGCGTCACGTCAACGATGGCCATTGACGTAATGACACATTCACACACTGACCATTGCTGTCCGCGAATTAGCCGTAAATATTCAACTCTGTCAAGTAATTAAAATATTAAACATTACAACTGCCCCCTACAGAGGGTGTCCTTTCGACTTTCCAAGTCCGCCAGTTATTCAACTTTGTCAAGCTACATACCATTGGCCTCTAAGTACAGCGGGTACAATTTCGACTTTTCAAGTCCGCCAGCTTTCCAACAATGTTCGCCTACCAACATACCCTCATATTTCTAACCCATTTCTCATCCCCGTGGGGGGTCAGTCGTCAGCTGATCTAGAGTAGCCAATTATTCTCGTTAGACCATCGATCTCCTTTCCATACTGTAAGATATACACAAACATACACAGGGGGATATAAAAACAAACAAACTGGAGGACAAATGTATTGATCTGTCTTCCGATGGCCGCAGATCAGGGGTCGTGCCCGTGAATCGTGTTGACTAACAAAACATTGACGGACAAATAGCTAAGATAATAAGATAAGTGTAAAATAGATTACACATCGTCATGATACCAACGATTAACATGACCTTTCAACATAATATACTATGGCTAAAGATTGAGTTGTCCCGCTTGTTGCCACGCAATGCAAGTTTAAATGGACTGCGCAAGAAAGGGGGTGTGGTGGGTCGCGATGACAGAGCCATAAACTTCAGGCTTGGCCACCAAAGCCTCTGAATATAGATTCGCTCAGCGCGGACAAAAATCTTCGGGACGAGAGTATAAACCACACAGTAAACAAAGTGTTTCCCCAAACTTTCTATTTTCTAGCCAAAGGTATTTTTAAAGACTTCTTTTTTCCCGAGACATCAAATTTTTTTAATTTTGTTTTGGTTTAGCTTTCACCGGCTATATAGTCGTCGTCGGCATCCGTCCGTCTCCAGGAGACGATGGTGTTGCTTCACGGCAAAGGTGACCAGCTGCACCACCGAGAATATTTGTTGCACCGGCTATTTAGTAACATATAACAAATACACAAATAACAGATACACAAATAACAGATACACAGACAACAGTCCACTTGCAAAATATGCTAATTCACTTTCTTGAAGACAAAAAAAGAGTAAGATCTATCCCCAATGTCTTGGAAAAGGTTGTTTTTTTTTTGTTTTTTTTATCTCTATGCTGATATTTAGTTCAACCTTCAAAAGGTAAGAAGTACTCAACAGTATTTGCTACAAAATATGACGCACCTATGAAAAGATGCTAAATTGTAGCGAAAACATGTCGGTTTCTGTCGAAATCAGCTTTCGTTGACCTGTCACCTTTTGTTATTCCACAACTCAAACGTTCACACAAATTTTTGTTGACCTGTCACCTTTTGTTATTTGACAACTCAAACGTTCACACAAACTTTCGTTGACCTGTCACCTTTTGTTATTCCACAACTCAAACGTTCACACAAATTTTTGTTGACCTGTCACCTTTTGTTATTTGACAACTCAAACGTTCACACAAACTTTCGTTGACCTGTCACCTTTTGTTATTTGACAACTCAAACGTTCACACAAACTTTCGTTGACCTGTCACCTTTTGTTATTCGACAACTCAAACGTTCACACAAACTTTCGTTGACCTGTCACCTTTTGTTATTCGACAACTCAAACGTTCACACAAACTTTTGTTGACCTGTCACCTTTTGTTATTCGACAACTCAAACGTTCACACAAACTTTTGTTGACCTGTCATCTTTTGTTATTCGACAACTCAAACGTTCACACAAACTTTCGTTGACCTGTCATCTTTTGTTATTCGACAACTCAAACGTTCACACAAACTTTTGTTCACCTGTCACCTTTTGTTATTCGACAACTCAAACGTTCACACAAACTTTTGTTGACCTGTCATCTTTTGTTATTCGACAACTCAAACGTTCACACAAACTTTTGTTGACCTGTCATCTTTTGTTATTCGACAACTCAAACGTTCACACAAACTTTCGTTGACCTGTCATCTTTTGTTATTCGACAACTCAAACGTTCACACAAACTTTCGTTGACCTGTCATCTTTTGTTATTCGACAACTCAAACGTTCACACAAACTTTCGTTGACCTGTCATCTTTTGTTATTCGACAACTCAAACGTTCACACAAACTTTCGTTGACCTGTCATCTTTTGTTATTCGACAACTCAAACGTTCACACAAACTTTCGTTGACCTGTCATCTTTTGTTATTCGACAACTCAAACGTTCACACAAACTTTCGTTGACCTGTCATCTTTTGTTATTCGACAACTCAAACGTTCACACAAACTTTTGTTCACCTGTCACCTTTTGTTATTCGACAACTCAAACGTTCACACAAACTTTTGTTGACCTGTCACCTTTTGCTATTCGACAACTCAAACGTTCACACAAACTTTCGTTGACCTGTCACCTTTTGTTATTCGACAACTCAAACGTTCACACAAACTTTTGTTGACCTGTCACCTTTTGTTATGCGACGACTCAAACGTTCACACAAACTTTTGTTGACCTGTCACCATTTGTTATTCGACAACTCAAACGTTCACACAAATTTTTGTTGACCTGTCACCTTTTGTTATGCGACAACTCAAACGTTCACACAAACTTTTGTTGACCTGTCACCTTTTGTTATTCGACAACTCAAACGTTCACACAAACTTTTGTTGACCTGTCACCTTTTGCTATTCGACAACTCAAACGTTCACACAAACTTTCGTTGACCTGTCACCTTTTGTTATTCGACAACTCAAACGTTCACACAAACTTTTGTTGACCTGTCATCTTTTGTTATTCGACAACTCAAACGTTCACACAAACTTTTGTTGACCTGTCATCTTTTGTTATTCGACAACTCAAACGTTCACACAAACTTTCGTTGACCTGTCATCTTTTGTTATTCGACAACTCAAACGTTCACACAAACTTTCGTTGACCTGTCATCTTTTGTTATTCGACAACTCAAACGTTCACACAAACTTTCGTTGACCTGTCATCTTTTGTTATTCGACAACTCAAACGTTCACACAAACTTTCGTTGACCTGTCATCTTTTGTTATTCGACAACTCAAACGTTCACACAAACTTTCGTTGACCTGTCATCTTTTGTTATTCGACAACTCAAACGTTCACACAAACTTTCGTTGACCTGTCATCTTTTGTTATTCGACAACTCAAACGTTCACACAAACTTTTGTTCACCTGTCACCTTTTGTTATTCGACAACTCAAACGTTCACACAAACTTTTGTTGACCTGTCACCTTTTGCTATTCGACAACTCAAACGTTCACACAAACTTTCGTTGACCTGTCACCTTTTGTTATTCGACAACTCAAACGTTCACACAAACTTTTGTTGACCTGTCACCTTTTGTTATGCGACGACTCAAACGTTCACACAAACTTTTGTTGACCTGTCACCATTTGTTATTCGACAACTCAAACGTTCACACAAATTTTTGTTGACCTGTCACCTTTTGTTATGCGACAACTCAAACGTTCACACAAACTTTTGTTGACCTGTCACCTTTTGTTATTCGACAACTCAAACGTTCACACAAACTTTTGTTGACCTGTCACCTTTTGCTATTCGACAACTCAAACGTTCACACAAACTTTCGTTGACCTGTCACCTTTTGTTATTCGACAACTCAAACGTTCACACAAACTTTTCTTGACCTGTCACCTTTTGTTATGCGACAACTCAAACGTTCACACAAACTTTTGTTGACCTGTCACCTTTTGTTATTCGACAACTCAAACGTTCACACAAATTTTTGTTGACCTGTCACCTTTTGTTATGCGACAACTCAAACGTTCACACAAACTTCTGTTGACCTGTCACCTTTTGTTATTCGACAACTCAAACGTTCACACAAACTTTCGTTGACCTGTCATCTTTTGTTATTCGACAACTCAAACGTTCACACAAACTTTTGTTGACCTGTCACCTTTTGTTATTCGACAACTCAAACGTTCACACAAACTTTTGTTGACCTGTCACCTTTTGTTATTCGACAACTCAAACGTTCACACAATCTTTCATGTAACACTGTAAATTGTATAATTGGTTGGAGGTGAAAAATCGGGTTCAGATTTCACAAAAGTTCGGCTTCTGACGTAATATACTGTTTTTGGTGTATCGCCACAATTTGACTTACAACTCCCCCCCCCCCCCCCCAACCATCAATTCGCCACCCGGCCATTTTGCTTTTCGGGGCCCCGGAAAACGCCGGCCTATAACACTTTCTTGGTCAGCCATTACTAAAAAAGGAAGAGTGAACTGAGTTGAGGCGGTTAGGAGTGGAGTTGTGGTCGACTTCCTCCAACATCACGAGACGCAAGCATAAACAGCTACACAACATTTTAAAATAATAATAAAAGAAATAATGAGCAGACAATGTCCGGAAGGAATATCATCTTCATCAAACAACAAAGTCTGAAACAAAAGACGTCTGTAGAAGGTAACTACTAGTACTAGTACTTTTTAAAGAAACGAACGTTCAAAGTTCATTGAACGCCAAGAACTGTCCAAAAAAAAAAAAAAAAGAAGAAATCTTAGATATTATCTCTGCCATGCCTTCCAGCAACATTCCCATGTATATGAGCAAGAAGTGTTTCCATCATGACAAGTATCCGCTACAAAAGTGTATTTTTTTTTTCGTCAGACTTTTACTGTTTCCACATTTGTTATGGTTCTTATTAAAGTTCTATTTTTACTTTGTCATTCCCCCGGGAGACGATATTCTCCAGTATTGTCCCCCCCTTCCTCATTAGCTCTGTTTGGAAGACTTTCATTGGATTCACATTTGTATTACAATTTCTTTAGGCCGTGCAGGACTATTCTTGACTGTCAAATCGCTTATTCCCTTTTAGTTCTAAAAACTTGTATTCAGTACAACTGTATTCTTCATCATTCTTTTCTTTGTAAAAGTGTCTTTTTCTCAATACACATATAATTATAATATATAATCTATATATTATATGTATATGTATTCGGTGCACTAATAATTTTCAATAGCACTTTTTGGTGACATTTTTTCTATCCATTCTATTGGAGATGGTGGAAAATGCTCCTTTGTAATTATTTCACTCACAGATGTCCCCCCCCCCCCCATGCAAATAGTGTATCAACACAATGTCATATTTACTGTGACTTTGAAACTCCTGGGATCTACCAATTATAACAACAGAAATTGTCAGAAATAATAAAACGTATGCAGTTTAAGTATCACTATTGTGTCCCTCGCCAACGACCTTTATTTTAGAACCGCTGTATTGGCCTGTCAACAAGGTAAGTGCCCGCTGGTGGAATGCCACTAATAAACACACGGTCCCAGACCAAAAAGGACCTAAGAGATGGTATACTCTCCCGTAATGACCGCTGTCCGTGTGGCTGACCCTGGGAGTGGAAAATGACAATCTTTACCCGTAGGGCCCTTCTTGGCCCCCCCCCCCTATATTTTAACGTTAGTACTGTCTAGCCTTTAGACGTCAGACGAAATTTCTGGACACCAAAAGGGGAGACAACCCAGCGTGAAAGTCTGGGTTCAAGTGAGACAGGGCGGGGTTGGGGGGACAGAAATACTCTGGCGTAATCAACGAGAGGGCGGGAGGCACGAGACACTACTGGCACCTAATGGTTACACGGAGAAACACTATATTTAGTGATGACCCTAATGCTATTGCTAAAGTTCAAATTCAATGTTAGAAAAAAAAAATACGATGTGTAAAACAATAACTGTTAAAAAAATTCTTATAGAGTAAAATAGTGTCATTTTTGAACCGCAATTGTACGTGTAATGAATTAATGATAACAGACATCTTGTATTGAGAATGAGATGCAGATAACAGACATGTAGTATTAAGATGCAGATAACAGACATCTTGTATTGAGATGCAGATAACAGACATCTTGTATTAAGATGCAGATAACAGACAGCTTGTATTGAGATGCAGATAACAGACATCTTGTATTGAGATGCAGATAACAGACAGCTTGTATTGAGATGCAGATAACAGACATCTTGTATTGAGGGTGCTCGGTAAATTTGGCAATGGTAAATTCGGAACCGGTATTTAAGGCAAGGTGATTTTGGCAAAGGTAATTTTGGAATAGGTAAATTCGGCAAAACACGCAAAGCGGTAAAATTGGCAACGGTAAAATTGGCAATCATATAATATCCACTGTTTTTATTAAAAGTATTGGTTAAACTACACTCTAGTCCATGGATAGGCAACCTATGCAATGCGTGCTATACTTGACACACAAGAGTGTTTTTAAATGGCACATGAAAGACCACCAAAATGGTGAAAAGAGCATGATAACATTAAGGAGCAATTTGGCACGTTATTTAATTGAACGTCATCTAATGATCAAAGACAAACATTTTAAATAGGCGCCAAATGTACCCCTTCCCAAGCCCTGGCGTTTCCCCCCCCCCCCCTCAAGTTACGCCTCGGCAAATGTAAAGGTACGCCTATGTGTGTAGGTAACCAAATTGACTTTAGGCATCAAAGCATACGTTTGTCTCCCCCCACGATATTACGTAACTCTGACTACCTGACCGCCACCACTTCATAGTATGATACTGGTTGTGTAAACAAGAGCAAACGTAGAGTGCCCCCTCCCCTCCCGCCACCGACCAGATTTCCTTTCAGGCACGACCATACTAAGTTCTTTACGAACGAGCCCAGGTTTGTTTAGATCGTACGGGAAACATTGCAAACACATAACAACCCTCCTACTTTATATATCTATCAAAAACGAACACAGTCCTTATTCCCCTCTCCCGAGATACACGAATTTTCTTGACCGGTTACGTCAGGGAGAGTTAAGGAATTACTTTGCTGACCTATAGGCCTATTCTCTCAGCACGGGTTGTTGAGTGTGTGTGTGTGGGGGGGGGGAACACATGGCCACCATAAAACATTTTATCACATTCCATTGCAGTGGGCTATTTGCCGTCAATCAGTAGGCTAACTTTTGTCTTTGTAGTTTTAAACCTTGTACCTTCTATGTTATAACGATACAAGTATACATTACTTAGACATATAGGCCTACAACAATACATAATAGTTGGCTATATTTGACATAGAAACCTCGATAACTTACAAGATATCTGTAGCTAAATGTGCCTTATAGCCTAAGTAAATTGGTTTAAACATTGAAAGTACTTTTATACAATTTGAATGTTTTATTTACAACTCTCGTTTGTAATATAATTTAAATATATAAGAAAAGTAAATAATTTTTTTTTCTTCAAAATTGTAATAATAAAATGAAATCCAATATCGATGTTTTGATAGAAATACTGATTTGTTTTACAATGTTCTGGGATTAAAAAGGAATTTAAACGAATACCCCCCCCCCCCCCCAACCTCTTTTAGTTTTCACTGCTTAGCCGGGTGCTACCAAGCTGGTCACTAACACTTTAATCTGTGGAGAGACGGGGTTGGGGAGACGAGGGTGGGGAGACGGGGTGGTGAGACAGGGGAGTAAGGGGCTAGAGTTTGCTTTTGTTAACACGGCTTGTCTCATTCTGGTGTTTAAAAAAGAAGAGGGAGATGGCAACTAATCTACATTATGTAACATTGCTTTGCCTTGTTTCCTTGTGCTATAGACAAGGGGGGGGGGGAGGGGTTACATTTGGCGTCTATTTAAGTGTTCCTTTTTATGCATTAGTTAAATAACGTAGATGGTTAAAAAAAATTACGGTGTATTTATTCAATGTTTTTCTTAAATTTAATTTTTAGTCAAACGAACTAATTAACTATTTTTTGTTACCTAATTTGTATGCTTTATATATCGGGGGCGGGAGGGAAGGGGGGCATTCTACGTCTGCTCTTGCAAACAGTACCAGTATCACGGTGTAGGTCAAGTAGTCAGAGTTACGTAATCTCGCCAATGTGCTATAAACGGAGGAAGTTTATAGGGACGTATTGGAGATAAGGGTATGCATTGATGTGTAAAGATCTAAACAGAACTCCAAGTGATCGTCAGTTGGGCTACCTTACACACATACCGCCTTTGGTCACCTTTGGGGGTGGGGTGCGGTGGGCTGGGGGGGGGGGGGGAGAAACGCCTGGGGCGGGGGAGGGGGTACATTTGGTTCCTATTTAAAATGTTCGTTTTTGATCATTAGAGGACGTTAAATTAAATTACGTGCCAAAGTGTGCCTTAATGTTTCCCTGCTCTTTTCACCATTATGGTGGTCTTTCATGTGCCATTTAAAACCGTTTTGCGTGCCAAGGATGGCACGCATTCCATAGGTTGCCGATACATGGAATAGATTGTAGTCCTACCAATACTTTTAATAAAAACAGTGGATATTATATGATTGCCAATTTTACCGTTGCCAATTTTACCGCTTTGCTAGTTTTGCCGAATTTACCTATTCCAAATTTACCTTTGCCAAAAATACCTTGCCGAAAATACCGTTGACGAAAATACCGTTGCCAAATTTACAGTGATTCGTATTGAGATGCAGATAACAGACTTATTGTATTGAGAGGCAGATAACAGACATATTGTATTGGGATGCAGATAACAGACAGCTTGTATTAAAGATGCAGATAACAGACAGCTTGTACATTGATAAGAGACCGCATGTATTGAGTTAAAGATAGCAGACAGCTTGTATACAAATAGCAGACGGCGTGTATATTGAGGTACAGATAACAAACGACAGCACACAATTGTAGAAGACATATATATGAGAATGAATCAATACTGACCGAAACATTGGAACTGCCTGGTGTGTTAGTTCCGTAGCCAGAAGATGGAATAGAAGCACACGACCAACGCCTGCCATCACATCTAATACAGGAAAGATAAAAAAAACAACAACACATTATACAACTAAAAAAACTAACTGTCATACATTACAACGGAAATAAAAAATACGTAATTAATATCATTCATGTCTAAGTATCCCGTCAGACCAAGTTGATCCATGGGGTCAGTGAAGCACAGGTCACCAGTTTCTGTGTCCACGGCATACTAGGAGATTCTGTGTCCACGGCATACTTATTACTAGTGGATTGTGTGGCCACGCATACTAGGGGATTGTGTGGCCAGCACAAAGCCCAGCTGCCTTTACTTGACCCCAACTAAAGTCAGGGTAGACTCAAATACACCCTCCAGACCGGGAAACAATCATAGCCTTTACTAGGATTCGAACCCAGAACGTTCAGCACGCTAGCCGAAATCGCTGCCGCTCGACCAGCGTGCCCCTAGGTCTAATTACTTATGTAAAATAGTCAACAGTAGTAGTTCAGTAGTTCCACGTCGTGAACACACAAGTGGATCAATGTAATTGCTACAAGAACGAAAGACTTACTTTCTGATTGCTTGGAAAGCAAAATGTCCATGTTGATTGGGCGACAAATTTCTTGGACTTTCGTGGGGAGAACCTGAAGATGAAAGAAAATAATGTCACGTTTAGTTGGAAGTTGGGAGGGAATGTCTCCTTCAATAAGTCATTATGTTTCACAAGTAGCCAAAAAAAAAAAAAATTTCAATACAGGCATTTCAGGAGTAGTCAGACAAGGGGATATTAAGGTCATGACTGGGGTTTATAAAAGATCATTCATATAATATATTATCAATTTCATAGCTGATCAAAGGTAGAAGTTGAACTACTAGACTTAACTAGACCAACAATAACTACAAATATCAAGTGATTCACGGAAAGATAGAATGCATTTTGTATAAAAAGGTTGGTGAAGCATTAGATTCACCAGTTCCAGGAATTCAGCCCCGGGACCTACCGATTAATAAACCATCACCCCGCCGCTAGTTAGACGTTTGCATTAAACAACAATAAATAGTATAGTCATTTATTTATAGCTACAAAATGCAATTGCATTGACCCTCGTCTCTGTTTTTTTTTAAATATTAATTAACACATGTCCTACAACATTTAATATAGAACAGAAAAAAACAACAACAACATAACAACCACATGAAAGAATTCTCAGCTATGGAATGCATATCATTAACGGACTGGTTTTAGAACGGTGACTGTCAATACAAGAGTAACATAAACACCACGTTACGCAGTGTGTTGGCTTGTCAGTCACAAAAAACAACTATAACCTATCACATCCCAGGTGACATTTCAAAGTATCAACACCGCTAGCAGTAATTAGAACCTTGTTTGTTCTTTTTTTATCTATCTTTCAACTAAGTCAGAGTAAACATCGGGGTCATCGGAATAACCTTTCGGCTAATTACAAGCTAGGAGAGATGACACACACACAAATATATTTTTCCCCGTATGTTTCTAATGGAGGGGAGACATGAAAAGGAAAATAGTTCAATCAAAGGTGAACCGTGGGGGGAGGGGGGGGGAGGAGACAATTATTCTATTGATTTTTTATTTTAATGCTGGGGGAGAGTCGGGAATTCAAAAGTGGGAGGGGTAAAAGGGGTTTAGAATAAAATTGGCTGTCTCCAAGGACTGCCACGCGTTGCCAAGGCAACTCGCCGGAGAGATTTACGGAGCTTATGTAGGCTAGTGATCTAAACCTGCTGACCTCAGATGCAAACACTCACGCGGTAAACAAGTTTTTTTTCTTTCTTTCTTTTAAAATGTGACAAGATTCGAAGTTTGAGCAGAATTAACACAAAGCATACAAGCAGTATCAACACAGTGGGGCACACCATGTCGAATCGACGGGGAAAAACGTGGTTTCCACGTGTTTTCGTGATTACCCCGTCTTTTCCCCATCGATACGACGTGGTGTGCCCCACTGGGTTAAGTCTATTAAACTCATTTTTAAAAATCTGAAATAATGTGTTGATGAAGCGAAACGCACACACACACACACACACACATACGGGTGATGTGCCAAAGATTAAAATGGATAATAAGATAAGCGGCGTTAATATTTTGACGACAAAGTCTGCCAATAATTAAATTATTCATGAATTTCATGTACATGGACCAACTCCCTTCTTCAATTTCTCTGTACGAAGACGTCTGTGCTTTAGTCGAGAATGCACAACATAAAGAAAAACTATACTTCGTTCTCATAGCAACGAAGACGTTTAAAGCAGTCGGGATTAAACCTTTAAGAATGCCCCAAGCCACAAATTGACACAACGCGTTCTGCATGATATAATTAGTTATCAGGTTGTTGTTGTTGTTTTTTTACTCCTTATTTGACTGAATGAAAGGAAGAATGTCTCTATATGTATTAGAATAGGCTACATTTTGTATTTCGAGTCACAGCATCAGAATTGTAAGATTCCAGAGTATACATGATGTTATGTGTATCCCATCGGATCTAATGGATCCATAGGGCCCACGAAGCAGTGTTTACTAGTTTCTGTGGCCACGGCATACTGGGTGATTGTGTGGCCAGAACTATGCACAGCCGCCTTTACTTTACCCCAAACTAAGGCCAGGTACCCATCCGAGCTGGGTAGACTCAGGGGGACCCCCCCCCCCCCCAGAACCGGAAAAAAATCCTAGCCTTCACCAGGATTCGAACCTAGGACCTTCGGTTAACTGTGTGTGTGTGTGTGTGTGAAAGAAGGGGATGAGGGAAAGAGATAGTGGGGGTTAGGGTGAGACAGAAGGAAAGTGAAGGAATGAGACAAGAGATCAGAACGCTAAAACATCCAGTACACACTGATAACACCCTATTACCCTGGTGTATTTAAACTGCCAAAGCGATAATCTAAAACAGTCAACAGAGAATACACAGTGAGTACAGCGATAATCTAAAACAGTCAACAGAGAATACACAGTGAGTACAGCGATAATCTAAGGAAACCAATACGATTGACGAACTTTGAATCGAGGGGCGATATGACCCAGACTTGAAAGTATTTATTATTGATCCGAACCCTCCCCGGCTTACAAAACTCACACATTAGACAGAGAAAAATGACCGATAATAAAACAAGTTATTGCAGTCAAGTACCAGGCGTTACAGACCCCCCCCCCCCCCCATCACCACAAAAAAAACAACAACAACAACAACAAACAACAACGCGAAAAACAAGACATTGCAGACGGACAGACCGGCAGGGTGTAAAAGCTAAAGCACTAAAAGTCATTCTGATGGTTTTTAACCGGTTCATACCGGGAGTTGTTAATTGGATTTGTTGACATCATTAATTGTTTGTGTCAATGATAGGTGATGTTCACATTAACACAATGGATGTAATAAGGTTTGAGTAGAGAAGTGAATGTTTTTTGAAGTAGGGAAGTGAATGTTTGTTGAAGTAGAGAAGTGAATGTTTGTTGAAGTAGAGAAGTGAATGTTTGTTGAAGTAGAGAAGTGAATGTTTGTTAAAGTACAGCAGTGAATGTTTGTTGAAGTAGAGAAGTGAATGTTTGTTAAAGTACAGCAGTGAATGTTTGTTGAAGTAGAGAGGTGAATGTTTGTTGAAGCATAGAAGTGAATGTTTGTTGAAGTAGAGAAGTGAATGTTTGTTGAAGTAGAGAAGTGAATGTTTGTTGAATTTAAGAAGTGATTGTTTGTTGAAGTAGAGAAGTGAATGTTTGTTGAATTTAAGAAGTGATTGTTTGTTGAAGTAGAGAAGTGATTGTTTGTTGAAGTAGAGAAGTGAATGTTTGTTGAAGTAGAGAAGTGAATGTTTGTTGAAGTAGAGAAGTGAATGTTTGTTGAAGTAGAGAAATGAATGTTTGTTGAAGTAGAGAAGTGAATGTTTGTTGAAGTAGAGAAGTGAATGTTTGTTGAAGTAGAGAAGTGAATGTTTGTTGAAGTAGAGAAGTGAATGTTTGTTGAAGTAGAGAAGTGAATGTTTGTTGAAGTAGAGAAGTGAATGTTTGTTGAAGTAGAGAAGTGAATGTTTGTTGAAGTAAAATGGCGCAATAGTTTCTAAAATAGGACATATAGGGCAAAAAGTCAGAATAGGTAATACGACAAAGAAAACGGTTATTGGAATATTCTTGTAACAAAGAAAATGTTATAGAAACATGCCATATTACATAATAAAATGTTGTAAGAATAAATAATGCAACTATGAGTAAACTAAACGTAATAGCCCAAAGATTCAATACACATAAGAGCAGTGCCAGACATAACTCCTAGACCAATAAATTCAACATCTATCTAATCTATTGTACAAAAATGCCACGGCCGGACAACCAATAATAAACAATCCGTAGAAGAAGCAAAACGTTAAACCAATGCCATGAGTAGGACTTACCGTGGTATTCCGAGATGGTAAAAACCGGTATCTCCCCTGAACTAGGACTACTTATATCCTCATCCATGGTGCAAATAAGCGCACTGAACAAATCGCCGATATCCACGGTGTAAAACAACAAGAACAACAACAATAACACGTATTGAAACAGAAAGGCACAGTCTTCAATCCATCGTTGTCTTCGAATGGAGCAAAGTTATAACTCTGCAAGTACCAGAGACTGTCTACTCTATCCGGTCCACACTCCCACCGAGGCACGATTCGGTTTCCTGAGGGAGGAGGAGGTGTGTGGAGGGATGGGGTGAAAGAGGGGGGGGGCACGCACATATCTTCTCGATATAGAACAAGATTGAATCGTGGCCTAACACGTTCACTCCACCACACCATCCCCTTTCCAATCAGACAAAATGTAGAAGCCCGGATGATTGGATTAAGACCCCCCCCCCACACACACACACTTTGACCACCATAGACTTTGACCCAGCACTGAAGGGCTATTTTACGCAGTTATCATTGCCCGTACAAATAATAATAATAATAATAATCGGGTTGACGGAATTATTGTTTTATTAGGAACCGCGCTCCTGCATCACCAAGTTTTTTTTTTTTTCGTAAACAATAAAGCGCCAATCAATATCTCAATATAATTCCATGTATCAAATGTGCACATATCGAACTTTTCGCCTGTCCGTCTTTCCAGCGACCTATCTACATCTACTGTTTATGTATGTAACTAGCCACAAGTCTGCGTGCCACAGGGAATATACCTTAACTGTCTGCCTGTATATCTCCAGGCGCTCAATAATCTCTATCTAGGATTCGGAATCTATTTCTTTTGCCATGAATACCCGTATCGTGCCTAACCAAATTGATTTTTTCCGTTTTTCTACTTCCTATCGACGACACGGTCAATTCACGCGATCATAGCGATGTGTCTCCGCGCCCAACAACACACACGCTGACACACAATAACCTATAAAAAAAAAGACGTTTTAAAACAAAGAGAATGAAGAAAAATTGTATGAATCTTCATTCCTCTTCACAGTGCCAGCAGTCCACATTTAAAACACAGTCTAAACTACTCTACACATGAGCCCTCGATCAAACCTCAAGGAAGATGCACACCAGATACCGTATACCACTAGGGGTCGGCAACCTATGGAACGCGTGCTAGTCTTGGCACGCGGAGCAATTTTCAATGGCACGCTGACGACTCCCACCAAAAAAAAAACAATTCAAGTCTCTTCTACAAGAAAAGAGCAGGGTGATATTTAAGCTGTTGGCACGCTGAAAGGATTAGAAATCCTACTTTGGCAGACTTTTATCAAAAGGTAGCAAACCCCTGCCGTAGATTGATATAAGCCTTTGAAAGGATTGATAGCACATAGGTGGATCTCTCTCTCTCCTATGGGCACAACGCGGGGGGACACCAATGGATGATTTCTACGAGTAAATTACGGATCCTGCTTAGAATTCAGGAAATGCTTTATTTACCGTTTTCTTTTTGAAACTGTGGTGATTAGATCTATATATTTCTTAATGATTACATTCAGCTAATGGTGATCTACATACAGCATGTTTTGATGTAACAGTTCTTTGTAAACCAACGGTTGTTCTTTCTCACTTCTTTTTTTATACTCCGTACTTATTAAATACACACTAGCCACAAATGAGCATTTCAACTGTTATATAATGGGTTGAAATTGGAAGTAAGTATTTATTTCATACTAGTGGTTATGCCCGTCAAAATGACGGAGAAACGAACGACTACAATATTACAATATTAGTTAAGTTAAGTTAATATTAATGTTAAGAGAGAAAGAAAAGAGACTATTAAAATGAACGTTTCTTTTCGGCATTTAGTTTTTGTTCTTTTTAATTGTTTCTGACCCTGGCATATGCATAATAATTGTTACTGTCAAGCGTCTGATATTATAACGTAGCAAACAGTTGTGTTGACTTGACTTGTTATTAAAAATAGCATATTAAATTAACAATAATATACTATCTAAAAGAAAAAAAAAACACAATACCAAACAATAAAAGGTAAATAATAAAAAAAGCGTAGAAAATAATATTTCAATACAATACAAACTAAAGTGATAACGATTTTTTCGGTATTTAATTTTTGTTCTTGCTTATTGTATTAATAAAACAGTGTTGAGAATGTTTCTTTCGGCATTTAGTTTTTGTTATTTTTTTTTTTGTTTCTGGTCGACCTGAACCTGACATATGCATAAGAATTGTGGCCTCAAGGACTGGCGTAGTGTGTAAACCGCCGATACATTCCCATTAAGAATACACTGGCGGGCGAACGCATGGGGCACAGGGGGAGGAAGCAATGGACGCTGCAATCCCGTCTCGAGAACCACCCGGTGCCTGGATGCATGTACCTATAGTATAGGATTTGTGCTACCGGGTGACAGTGCAGGTATACGGGCGAGCCACTACGATAATGATCCTTAGGGGAACCGCAGTGAACGATCGCTGGGCTGCGGAAACCTTCCCCGTTACACGGCACGCCACGCCTTGGGCGTGTCGTTGGGTGGCTGGGGCCTGGACAGAGATTGCTCAATCCTAAGCGTTACGCCCTTGACACAAGAGCCGAAAGGCTAGTCCGGGTTTTTTAAAGAGACTTTTAAATTCGATATTAAAATGTAGCGAACAGTTGTGTTGACTTGACTTGTTATTAATTATATTAAATTAAAAATAATATACAATCTGAAAGAAAAAAAACATAAATACAAAACAATAAAAAAGGTAAAAAATATTTTAAAAAAATAGAAAATAATATTTCAATGAAATAAAAACTAAAGTGAGAAAGATTTTTTCGGTATTTAATTTTTGTTCTTGCTTATTGTATCAATAAAACAGTATTGATAATGTTTCTTTCGGTATTTAGTTTTTATTTTATATTGTTGCTGTCAATCTTATGGTACCCGGTATTTGAAAGTAATCATTTATAAGCCTAACTTGTTTTTTTATAATTCGTATCATTTAATTTATAGGGTGTATAAAGTCGCCTTTTAAAGGATATTCTCCAATAACAACGTAAATCCATTAAATAATTAAAACATTTGGTTACTTTTACTTAAAAGGATAATGCAAACATCAATAATGAAAAAATAATTTCATAGACATTACGTCATACGCTAGTATTTTGTTTAAAGTAAACCATTGAAACTCTCTAAGCCAAATTGCAGTGCGTAGCTTTTAAAAAAGGTCTCGCCACATTAAAAAAACAACAGTAGAATTGGGAAAACCCGGAAAGACCCTCGCGTTCAACATAGTGAATGTCGCGTTCAATATAGTAAATGAACGGAAATGGCCATTTGCTATGTACCGTTATATTTATTTGCATAGATGGATATGACATTTTGGATTTTTTAAATCAACACATTTATGATTATAAGTGATAAAATAAAATTATCTTTTGGAGGACGTTTCCAATTTATACATTTAATTTTTGGCCCGAATAGTCAAACGGCTTAGGAGCCTATAGCGAACAAACATATATATAAATATATATATATATATAAACAAACATATAAACAAACTCACGGTAATTATATATGTTGATGATGATAGGTCTATATAGGACAAGTCAAGAATCGTTTTATAGGTTTCCATGTTGTAGCATACTAATGGGTTGTGTAGCCAGCACCATGCCCAGCCGCATTTAATTAGCTAGACTCAAGGGCACCCTCCAGATACCTAAGCCTTCACCAGGTTTAGAACCCGGGCGATACACTAGTCACTAGCCGACACATCAGACGTAAATTTGATGCCCAGAAATTGTACATTAACTTAATGAGCTAATTCATGACAACTAATTGTAATTTTACTATATGGTGGATTATATATACATATATATAAAACACAGTCTTTACACAGTATACACACAACCACATTGAGGAGTGCAGCTAACACGTAAATGGTCTCTTGACGTCACAAGGAAATATAGAAAATAAAGTGGAGGGCGGGATGGGGGGAGGGGGGATAATAAATCTCTGTGCGCGCACGTGTTTGTGTGAGGGTGTGTTTTGGCTATTTGGGGGATGACATCAAATCAATGGAGTGAGTACTCAGGAAACGTCTGAGTCAATAGCGATGGGGAGGGCGGGGGGAGGGGTCCGTGTGTGAAGACCATGAGCAGGAAATTAAGAGGTCAATTAACCCGGGGGGCGGTCGAGGGATCAAAGTATTCCTGGGAGATTTCCAGTAGAAAACTGTGTAATCAAGCAGCATCATCAAACATCATGCAAGGGCTTCAATGAACAGCATTAGAATCATCACGTCACCAGACATCAACGATCTCCATCAGAGAACATCATCTTCCATAGGATATCATCATAATGGCAGCTTCATCGTAACACATTAACATCATACGGCAGCATCGTTATTCAATATCCTCGAATACAACTTCAACATACATCAGCATACAACATTATAAAAAAAAAATTACTCAATTCATTACTGACAAGTATTCGAAAAACAACAACAACACAACAACAGCTATTTCAACAGAATTACATTTTGAACTGAATCATTGAAAAAGATGATACTGTCCGCCATTATTGCGAAAAGTGTCGAATGAACAGTTGCCAAATTGTAAGACAATATTAGCATTTTAAAATATAGGATCTACTGTTATGACTACACCCCTTATGATCCTTAGCCTTTCTTTTCTAAAAAGAACATCCCGCCGGCTTCTGCCCATGCCTACACCAGTGGAGGAAAATACAATTAGTCGGATGCTAGAACGTTAGCCAATAGGCTTTGAATACCATGGCGCGTTTTCATCTCCGTCAATTAATTCTGACAAACATTATTGAAAAAACCAACAGGGCTTCTTCCGTTTCTGGTAAAAACACAACAACCCAAACAAAAAAAAAAGAAGAAACAAAAAAACACTTGTTTTCGTCGCTCAGCGGAAGGGAGGGAGAAGCTGGAACTTATACTGTCTCTATAGTCCAGTGATAACCAACAAATGTGCCAGAATATACCAAAAAAATAAATATATATATATATATAGTCCAGTGTCGCAGAGTGGCAGACATATTGGATCTACTGGTTGAGCTACAGGAGGGAAAAGGAAGGGGAGATAATTCCTCCACTATAAATAATTCCCCTTGTCAACAAGAGCTGAAGGAAAGACGTCAAACAGATAATTGGGCGGAGCTCTCATTCCGTGATCTAGATTTTTTTTTTTTTTAGATTCTAAAATCTAAAATGGAGGAAAGAAGTAATTGAATAAATTGCAGGTTGTTATGATTGTTTCAAGGTTGTTATGATTGATTCAAGAGTTCATGATGGTGGCTACGTAGCTGAAACCAAATATGAACCGCGGATGAGCGTAGGACGCAATAATCTTCTTTATAGAAAGGGCGTCTGTAATATGTATAAGATAAGATAAACTCAAATTACTTTGTTCTCTACACTAGATTAGAAATACAAGTGTATATAAGTAGAGAGACATATGAACAAAGACACAAACAGAGAGACAGAAGTAGAGAACTACAAGTAGAGAAGAACAAAGTTCATTACTAGCGAATATTCAAATCTGACAAGAGTAACACCAATAGTCCAATCACTAAACATAGAAACACGGGAGGTAAGAAGGGCAAAGAGTAAAGTAGTAACAATACAAAAGGCATTAAATTGTAACTTAGAAATACAACCCAATAACAACATGTTGCAATGCTCAGATAAACATAAAAGACAAAAACACTTTCCTTGTCCCTTATGCTAGAACAAATGTATGCGAATACTCTTTCTTTCCGAGTGGCATTGAATGGCGAAGCCACAGACACACTTCTAAGCAATTAGGTCGAGCTTTAAAATACGTATGCATACATTATATACACAGAAGAAAGTCTAAACCTGTTCACGGTTCTGGAATAGGGCTTTTGCATACGACTGACCAAAATCTCGTAATTTTCATTTACCCCACAGTTACTTGCCTATTTTCGCGGTACAATATCATCCATTGTCCTGTTGGTTTACTCTGATTATTTGTTGTTGTAAAGTGATATTCTGTATTTATGAACCGTGAAATCAATATTTTTAAATATATTAAGACAATAACATAATTCTAGGAGTAGTACTTTCTAAGCTCACAACTTGGGGCTTAGCTGACTATGTCCTCTAGGCTAGACAAACACTTGAATTAATTATCCCATTTATTTGCAACATCACAGGTCTGACATTTAAAACACATTGAGCATTCAATCGTACAACAACAAAAATAATACCGTCTCAGCTTTTGTGGGCTACTTATAGTTATTTTCATTTTAAGTTCAGCAACATGTTGGGAGTTTACAAAGGTCACGTGATGTGGAGACCAGGTGACGTCAATGGCAAAGTCACACTACATTTAAAACGTATAACCCTTTCTTCAGACAATAGACAAAACAAAAAGAATTACATTTATTTCTGCCTTCAATTATGCGCAATATAAAAAAAACAAAACATTACGAGCTGTTATATATGGAATCTTGCATCACTAGATCTAAATGTTTGACGTCACTTGTGTTTTAAAAAAGGTGCTTATATAACGTATTGAATATGACGTATTGTATGTATCATTATGACTGAGCGTCGACATCGAACCACGTGACCCAGTGCCCTGGTCTCTCCTGCCTCATCCAATAATTTCTGTTTCCACATGCCACATGTCTGTCTCAAACGAATACCTGGCTAAACAGGAGTAGACGGGGGGGGGGGAGGGTGGGCTCAATAAAACTGTAATCTAATCGACGGGCGACAGTTTGTTTTTACTCTTTCATTTGATCAGATAATCTAAAAAGGAAACGGTCGCCTATTAGATTCTCTCGATTGTCAAGGAAGTCGTCTGCAAGTAAAACAAATTGTCAGGCCGCTCACAAACACACACATGTGCACGTAACAGGAATGGGGCTGGCTGGCATCGATTCCCGGAATGGCTGGTCTCGATTCCCTCCGCAGAATCCGCCTGGCTATGGCAGAGATATTCCCAGTCAAGTCTAACGAGAGGTTAACCTCACGCCCCCCCCCCCCTCCCTTCCAATCCCCACATGACAATGACGCGTTCTCTGGAATAATCGATATTCTCATGAGACCATGTTGTGGTATCGCAAGAACCTGAATGCGGCATGACGTTTTTCCCCGCAACAGCTCGATGGCGCGCAAAATATACGCCATCTATCTCTCCTAGATTTCAAACAATTCCAGATTACGCCAAGAAAAAACGTTTTAAAAAATAAAATCAATACGCTCACAAGAAGAATAAAAAAGAAACAAAAGGGAAAAAAGATGTCTGTGTAGAGAGGATTAAATAAAACTTCTGAGTTTGATGAAATATTCACAGATGAAAATATACTCTGAAATTTCGATGACAGAAAATGCAACAGCTCAAATTTCTCTGAAAATGGTCGAGACAATTGCAATAGCCATATATCATCGTTATCAGTTTGTTTGGCTCTAAAGCCATGAATAATTAATAACATATCCATTAGCCTATGTATTAAATATGTTTGGAAAAAAAAATCGTATCCTTTATATATAATCAATCATACATAATTAGATTGCAAACTATAACGACGTTTAACAGCGTTTCGATCTTTTTTTTTCTATCACTAAACTAAAACTGTAGAAATTTCGGGTAAGTTATTGTCACAACTATAGGGCATAGGGCTTTTACAAGCACGAGACCAAAATCACTTGGCCTTACGATTAGACACAGTTAATAGGCCCCTCTTGGAACACAATATATGCCATTTTCCTGTCAGCTCAAGAAGTCTATTGTAAAAAAAAACAAAAAAACCTATTTACTAGTTGAACAAAAATTCTGCAAACAGTCAAGTGTAATGGGATTTCTTTTCTTGTTAATGGCACTACATAACTGTGCCCTGATAACAATGACCCTATTTCCAATTTATTATAGTTTTTTTTTTACTACCCAGAGACAATAACAAGATGATGTTTGGGAGACCTCTGATGTATGTGGGAGAGCTCAAGTTCAATTTGATCATTGTACACAAGGGAGGAATAAACTCATTATAAAATAATGCTTGTGGAGAGAAACACACTAACATCCATACAATGAACTTTCTGATAATTACACAATTTCAACCTACAGGGTTTTGTAGTGAAGTTTGATGTTTCAATGTGTGTGTTTAGGCTGTTGTGTGTATTTGTGTGCACCTTTACGAGTGTGTCTACGTATGGGTATGTCTGTTTACGAGTGTGTCTACGTAAGAGTATGTCTGTTTACGAGTGTGTCTACGTACGAGTATGTCTGTTAACGAGTGTGTCTGTATACGAGTGTGTCTACGTACGGGTATGTCTGTTTACGATTGTGTCTACGTACTAGTATGTCTGTTTACGAGTGTCTACGCACGATTATGTATGTTTACGAGTGTGTCTACGTACGGGTATGTCTGTTTACGAGTGTGTCTACGTACGAGTATGTTTGTTTATGAGTGTGTCTACGTACGGGTATGTCTGTTTACGAGTATGTCTGTTAACTAGTGTGTCTGTGTACGATTGTGTCTACGTACGAGTATGTCTGTTTACGAGTGTGTCTACGTACGGGTATGTTTGTTTACGAGTGTGTCTACGTACGGGTATGTCTGTTTACGATTGTGTTTACGCACGGGTATGTCTGTTTACGAGTGTGTCAACGTACGGGTATGTCTGTTTACGAGTTTGTCTACGTACGGGTATGTCTGTTTACGAGTGTGACTACGTAGGAGTGTGTCTGTGTACGAGTGTGTCTACGTACGAGAGTGTCTATGTACATGTGTGTCTGTGCGTGTGTACGTCCAGGCCAGAGCCTCTAATGAGCGAGGGCTAAGACTCACGCAGATGCTGATACTAATGTTATCTCTACGGTGCGTACCGTATTTCACAAACCGAAAGACAGCCATGATGTAAGACGATGCAAACATGCAGCACAGATTGACTAGTCTATATAGTTTTTCACTGCACACCAAATATTTTAAATCGAATCACCACCACATAGCCGCAGGCAGTCACGACTTAGTCCATATTCTAGATTGTTCAAATGATACAGTTTGTGCATTATTAAAACTCATTTAGAATTCAATCTATAATTCAAGATGAATTAGCGGAAATCAATTCTAAAAGCTTAGAAACTGGCAGTGATAATTTTAGTTAAAATGCTAAAATAATTTGTACAGGCCTAAAAACTATGTATAAATATAATAACCATAGCAAAATAACTTAAATTAGACACAGACCAAAAATAAAAAATAAGAACAATACATAGGAGTCGGCAACCCATGGCACGCAGACAGACTTGGCACGCAGAACGTTTTTCAATGGCACGCGGATGGACTACGAAAACAATTCTAATCATTTCAACAAGAAAATTGATTGCTCGAGCAGACTGACTTTAAGGCTATTGGCACGCTGAAGGAATTAGAAATCCTACACCGGCACACTAATATCAAAAGGTTGCCAACCTCTGCGTCACCAGTCGATCAGAGAGGGCTGCTTATATACTATGCCAGGTTTCGATAAGAAAAAAGTAGATTCAATAAAACAACAGGGGAGACGATTGGCCATAGGCAATAAATGGCTGAGGATAATGAAAGCCTGAACTCGTTGGTTCATTCATAGAGCTGGTATTGCCTGGTACGCCCGTCTTTTTTTTTATACACTTGAATGTATAAGTTGTGAAATGTGAGGTATAAGTATAAGACAGATAAGTAAAGGAAAACGCGTTATGGTATGTGAAGAATTACTGACCAGCTTAATTAAGTTGAACATTCCATACAGGGAGAAGTAAGGTGGCGGAAGTCTGTGAATGTTTATTAGACTGTGGAAAACTGTGTATAAACAATTGTTCCCCTAACAGACTTAGAAACGGTAAAACTATCACATTGAATTCTTACTAGCATAGGAAATAATACTATCTTCTCACTCTCACTCTCTTTCAGTCTCTCTCTCTTTCATTCTCTCTCTCTCCCAATTACGCTTTCATGAATTAGGCAAAGGCCTATGCATTGAAATGAAATACCAGGTCTAACGTACCCGTTATTATGGTATTTTGGTCATACTCTTAAGAAAGAGGCGATTCACGTGTGATCAAATGAATTATTCAGTCGACAGTGGCAGCAGTAATGTATTCTTTAGACACGTAAAGTGGCAGAGAGAGACCAACAAATATACCTAGAATATAATGGAGTTCTACTTACGCAGTGTTAAATTATGTAGGGAGTTGCATTAGTCAAATAAAATATAATAGGTGTAGAAACTATATTAGTCACATATTATATGTACTATGTATAAATATATACACACGCACACACAAACAACACAAATATACGTTATGGTCCGTATTTCCTGTTTTCGTATTAGCTTTCACAAATCCACGGAGCGTTAAGCTGTAAATATGACCTATGACCTATTTACAAACATCCCAAATGTTTTTCTGTAAGGCTATAACATTCCTCCTTTTATAACCCTCCCCTTAACACCCCCCCCTCTCTCTCTCTTTACCCAACCACCCTAAAAAGCATAATATACCATTGCATCCCAGCTCTGCAAGTCATTTTTCTAATAATATCCCTCTTTACATCATTTTAGGTGATCTTAACAAAACTTACATATACAAGTAAAACTGGTTATATATATATATATATGAATTATGGTATTCATAGTGACTCCCGTGTAAATAGGGATTCCAACGTCCAATGCATACAGATGTTTAAACATAATATTTGTATGCTGTATAACTTAGAAAGTATTGACTTAAATATATCTTAACACATTTAGATTAGTAAACGTAAACATAAAGCTCCCAATTGGCGTGTGTGTGTAAGTGTGTGTATGTGTACGTGTGTGTCAAAGCGTGTGTTTTATATGTGTGCGTGTGCGCGCGTGCTTACCGTAGATATCCGGAAGTAGCAGTGACCTGTTGTAGCAGCGTGAGCGGCTGCGGCTGCGCTGCTTCTGGATGAGCTCCTCCCAGCCGTGGAAGTGGAGGTTGTCCTCGGAGTTGGACCCCCACAGGGTGTGGTGCGACGCCCTCCTGACCGTGGACATGAGGATCATGTTGTCGTCCATCCCCGGACCCCGAACATTGACACCTCGCCCTCCTACAGTCCAGACACAGGTGTCAGAGTCTCACTCACTGTCTAGACACAGGTGTCAGAGTCTCGCTCACTGTCTAGACACAGGTGTCAGAGTCTCGCTCACTGTCTAGACACAGGTGTCAGAAATCTCTTGAAACAAAAATCCAGGACCGCGAACGTTACAGTGAACCAGTTATATCAAACAACTTTCCATCCACGGAAAACTTAACAATGTTTTTATTTTTTTTCTGTTTATCACAAGCATTCACTGAAAACACCAAGAAGCGCATTCAATAATAAACCCAACCAGAATGATTCCTTGATTCACAGAAACAATCAACAGTGTCACGCGAATAGAATTGAGACGTATGACTGCGTTGTCGGCACCTGGGTTTTTTTTTTACGCACTGGAATTTTCCACTCTTAGAAAACCCAAGAGCAGAAACAGAAGGAGAAGAACAAAAAACATTGCAGAAGGAAATCTATGACTAACGTATGCGGGGGAAACAGTGCATAGACAAGGGGCCTAACTTATCAATGGGGGTCTGTGTGTGTGTACTATAAGATGCAATGTCGGTCACACGGCACGCACTAATTCCCTCAGGTAGATGGCTTTGGGGGAGATTACCTGTATACTTTTTACAAATATTATATTTTCCGTGTTTGCCAAGCGTTAGTGCTTTCTTAATCCACTTTCTATAACATCACACATTGCTGTCTACATAACACAATACTCTACTTTCTATAACATCACACAGTGTTGTCTATATAAAACATTACTCTACTTTCTATAACATCACACAGTGTTGTCTATATAAAACATTACTCTACTTTCTATAACATCACACAGTGTTGTCTATATAAAACATTACTCTACTTTCTATAACATCACACAGTGTTGTCTATATAAAACATTACTCTACTTTCTATAACATCACACAGTGTTGTCTATATAAAACATTACTCTACTTTCTATAACATCACACAGTGTTGTCTATATAAAACATTACTCTACTTTCTATAACATCACACAGTGTTGTCTATATAAAACATTACTCTACTTTCTATAACATCACACAGTGTTGTCTATATAAAACATTACTCTACTTTCTATAACATCACACAGTGTTGTCTATATAAAACATTACTCCACTTCCTATAACATCACACAGTGTTGTCTATATAAAACATTACTCTACTTTCTATAACATCACACAGTGTTGTCTATATAAAACATTACTCCACTTCCTATAACATCACACAGTGTTGTCTATATAAAACATTACTCTACTTTCTATAACATCACACGTATATTTACTTGGAGTCATATTATTGAACATAAATTCTGTAATGATCTACAGTTATCTCGAACATATTCTTACTTGGAGTCATATTATTGAATATAAAATAGCATTTTTGGTAAAGGTATCTCCATTTTTTTCTATTGGATTGGGGGGGGGGGGGGGGGGGGGCATTTACAAACAGCTGTGAAACACGAACAAACCTGGCAATGGACGAAGAATTCAAATGTAATTACTTCAACAACTATGTTAGAAAAATGACATTTTTAAAAACAAACAAGAATGTCTACAGCTGCCAGTTGGGTGTCAGCATCAGTGGACTCTACGGCTTTTATAGTGGTCAGGGACTTGGTGAGATTGGGAAATGAAACTAATGCAACGACCCAAACAACAACATAATCAATATTAGAGACTCAAACCACATCACACACACACACAAGAAATCCAATGACGTTTTTTCACTACTAAATCCGATCATTACAAACTGACGCATTCGGTCATTCCAACCATCTCCCATCAACTTTTAAACTTTCGGTCTTTGACTTTGAAAAGAAAAAGAAATGGAGCAAAACCTAACCCTGAACTATCCAGTATGATAAACAAAAAAGTCAAAGGTACCATAGCGATATCAGACTCTATTATCATAGAAACTACAGCCAGATAGAAGCAATGAAGATGAAATTACGACAATACCTAAAACAAACACAGCTCAGCGCTACTCACAGTAATTTAAGTAATTCAGAAAAGAGTGCAAGTTTGCTAAAACAAAAACAACCCGTCACATTTCGCTTCACAAGGATACAGAGATATGAACAAGTACGGTCCCCTCATTGCGACCATCCTCTTCAAAAGCCCCCCCCCCCCCCCACCCATCTCCCCAACTTGCCTTATGACGTCATGACAATGACATGAAAGGAGAAAATTGTTTTGTCGCAAAGAACAGGTTGACTTCACCGATTTTAACATTTGAGAGTGGTTTAAACTTATATCCACTCCTGTATTTCTATATTTACTGTATTTGTTGTTTGTAGTTTCTCTTTGATATAAACTTTCATCTAGTAGATCAATTTACCGAAGTGGAATTTAGTGCATAACAACATAAACAGGTTGGTGGATCAAAGTAAAATCCTATCATTAACCAAACCAGTGTTATCACATCTCTCTCTCTCTCCTCGCCTAGCGGAGTGAGTCAGTGTGTATGTGTCAGTGTGTGTGTCAGTGTATGTGTTAGTGTGTATGTGTCAGTGTGTATGTGTCAGTGTGTGTGTCAGTGTGTATGTGTCAGTATGTATGTGTCAGTGTGTGTGTCATTGTATGTGTTAGTGCGGGTGTGGATGTGTATGTGTGTGTCAGTGTGTATGCGTCTATGTGAGTCAGTGTGTATGTGTCAGTGAGAATGTGTCAGTGTATATGCGTCAGTGTATGTGTCAGTGTATAGGCTATGTGTCAGTGAGTATGTGTCAGTGAGTATGTGTCAGTGTGTATGTGTCAGTGTGTATGTGTCAGTGTATGTGTCAGTGTGTAGGCTATGTGTCACTGTATGAGTGTGTCAATGTGTATGTGTCAGTGTGTATGTGTCAGTGAATATGTGTCAGTGTGTATGTGTCAGTGATGTGTGTATGTAATGTATCAGTGTCTATTTTTTATTTCTCTCTCTCTCTCACACACACACAAACATGTACACGGTCTGTCTTTTAACTAATTTTCTACTGCACTTAGCCAGGAGTGCACGGTAGGGGTGAGTACAACGTTGGGTTGAGGTAGGGTTGGGGGGAGGGCACAAATAGTGAAAGGTGGGGGAGGAAATTAGAGCACGGCAAGGGACAAAATCAGGCTAATTCTAAATTGCGCGCGATTTCAGCCCAAACTTCTGCAAAAAAAAAACAACAAACAAACTACTATTATATCTCATTATCTAAATGTGAATGGCTGAAACGTAAAAATGAGACATTTCCAAAGTTTTGTATTAGGGGAAAAAAATGTATAAGTATTCTTAAGAGTAGGAGTCAAGTATTAACAAATAACACTGCACTAACCCCACAGATAGCTATTGAAAACTAAAAACACTG
Organism: Anisus vortex; assembly: GCA_949126835.1. Taxonomy (NCBI): domain Eukaryota; kingdom Metazoa; phylum Mollusca; class Gastropoda; family Planorbidae; genus Anisus; species Anisus vortex. Next base: position 10,368,648 of record OX421493.1, read on the forward strand.
TCTGGTGTTTTTTTTTTTTAAAGTATGTATAATAATGTGAATGTTAACACAAAATTACAAATATTTAAACTCTATACAACTGTCTTTAACAAATTTAGCCTAATTCTTCCAATAAAAAAAGGAGAGAAAATATTTTAACAAATCAGCGGGTTAGAAAGGGAGTGTGTAGGGCGCTCACGCCATCGGACCTAGCGCTCACGCCATCGGACCTAGGGCGCTCACGCCATCGGACCTAGGGCGCTCACGCCATCGGACCTAGGGCGCTCACGCCATCGGACCTAGGGCGCTCACGCCATCGGACCTAGGGCGCTCACGCCATCGGACCTAGGGCGCTCACGCCATCGGACCTAGGGCGCTCACGCCATCGGACCTAGGGCGCTCACGCCATCGGACCTAGGGCGCTCACACCATCGGACCTAGGGCGCTCACGCCATCGGACCTAGGGCGCTCACGCCATCGGACCTAGGGCGCTCACGCCATCGGACCTAGGGCGCTCACGCCATCGGACCTAGGGCGCTCACGCCATCGGACCTAGGGCGCTCACGCCATCGGACCTAGGGCGCTCACGCCATCGGACCTAGGGCGCTCACGCCATCGGACCTAGGGCGCTCACGCCATCGGACCTAGGGCGCTCACGCCATCGGACCTAGGGCGCTCACACCATCGGACCTAGGGCGCTCACGCCATCGGACCTAGGGCGCTCACGCCATCGGACCTAGGGCGCTCACGCCATCGGACCTAGGGCGCTCACACCATCGGACCTAGGGCGCTCACGACATCGGACCTAATAATGCTTTCAAAATTTTGATTTCTGAAAGCTTGTTCCTAACATTTAGAGCTAAACTGTTTACGAACAATCATCCACAATCGCCGTGTGAGTTTTAGTGCCAGACAAACGATTATGTACAACATTAACGATAATGGAACGAACCAATTTGGCAGCAGGATATAAATCACCCTGTTATTTAAAAAACATCGATTCTGGTATTAGCTAATGGGGAACTGTTTTTTTTTTAAAGGGCCGCCCCACAATCTCGAACCGCTGATTACAATACCATGACAGCTTGGGATTCAGTTACAAGTTTGAATCAAAGAAGGAAACGCAGCTTATAATATATAGAGTCTACACATTCGCAAACTAAAATACAAAGGTATTTGAGATAGTTCGATGAGAAGGAAACTCGCCAGAAAACCACCACAGCATGCGGACCACGTTTATATCACACAAAAATGAAGAAGAGAATATATTCTAGATCTAAACATCTCTAATCAAGCTTAATGTTACAGGAAAAAACCCTGGCCAACGGGAGATTGAGGAATGGCATGCAAGGCGAAATTTAACGTTTTGAAAAAAAGTGCAGAGCAAGAAAGATGTGTCAAAGTTACGTCCGCCCACCCCCTCCCCCATCCCTATAGAATATAGAATGAGCTGACTGTTCGATACCAAGACAAATGGGCAACTGAGAAGAGAATGGATTTGGTTCTATTTTAAAGTCATCGTATATAGTCATCATGGAGATAATAAAGTCCAGTGGGCGCTCAACTCATTTATTGCCATTCTTCGACACACACACACCCACCCACAAGAAGCCAACGGAACCGGAAACACGTAATTCCGGTTTTCATAAAACCATTCGCCGGAAATGGGCGGAACTAATTGAAAGACGTTTTGGGAAATGGTCGTCTAATGGAGATTAATGAATGGAATTAAACAATAAAAACTCTTACGTCATGAAGAGACTATTAATTAAATAGAACACATTCATGCCAATGTCCACATAGCCAACACAAGTGAATCCGAAATAGTGTTTTGATAATATAAAAATGAATGAGATTAACAATTTTGAAAAATAAAAAAGTTCCTGGAAACTAACCATACATTAGTGCAAGGAATTCATACTAATTTGTTGACAACATTCACACATTTATGTCAATGCCACAGTATTAGGCGGAAGGGGGGGGGGGGCATCTAGACTTTGTAAACACCGATCATTGATGGAAAACAAGAGAGCATTGCAATTATGTACCCGGGTCGAAGGTCAACACAAAAAAATACAGAGGTTAATGGTGTGTTATGAGCCTACCTGTCAACAAGTCGGTTAGTAGTGTGTGTGTGTGTGAGTGTGTGTGGATGTGCCACATGAATAATGTAGCATGGGAACAAAGTGTCGCGACGTCACTTCTCGTGTCACTAATGTCACTCTGGCAATTTAACAGGACTGTTGACCGTTTCAACAAAAAATATATATCCAAAGACACAACAACACGGACAGGACAGCATAAGAAATAACACAGCCAACAGCAATCATGGAAAGTTATCTTAATGGCGCGATATTATGTTCCCAGAAAAGAACAAACGGCCAAAAAACTATTTGGGTTAAAAGGTTAATGCATAAGTCATACTAAGCACTTTTCGGTGAAGAAAATACTAAATAGTTTTTAACAAAGATTACGTCAACGAAGTACTAATGACTTTAAAAAAAAACTAGTTTCATCTATTACCCAGAACATACCAGCGGCGGCACTGGTATAACTTCTGTCCAGAAGATGAAATGAAAACAAAAACCACCCGTTACGATGATCCAAAGCAGAAACATGTACCCACCACGTCGAGCAAGCATAGAGCAAGAAACAGCGGCAAATCATCATCAGGCGACAGGGGGACGCGGGTGCCAGTGTTTTCAACACAATGGTTGCCAAGGAAACACGATGACTGCCAGCGTCGTGTGAGGAGAGAGGGTGATGAGGGGAGTCCAGTAGAACGCACGTTTGTGACAAAACCACTTGTTGGACTGTGGCCCCCGGTGGAGTCGTGGGAGCCATTAGGGAGGGAGCGGGGTAAGGGAGGGGGGCCGGGGTGGGGGGGGGGGGGCGCGAGCGAGCTGTTCTGTCAGGAAAGAATTATTGTAGCAGGCAAAAAATTTAACACCAAGTCAAAGCTAATGACGTGTGGAGGTGACTGACAGACCACAACTGTTAGTGCCATTGGATAAATGATTTGTATTGACCCAATAGTGTGGAATTATGGGATTAGGCATTCATGTTTGTCTCTCTCTCTATTTGACTTACTGCTACTCGCCCCTTCCGTCTCTCTCTCTCTCTGTGTCTCACTGTTTTTATCTTCTTTTCTCTCTCTTTGTCTCTCCCTCTATGCCTCCTTCCATCCTCTCTTTCTCTCTCTCGCTCCCTCTGACTCTCTCTCTCATTATGTTCGTGAACTCATGTTTTCAACGTGACCATTTATCCGCACCTCAAGATAAGCCATTAACCCTATGCAATAATTACGATCCATGCTGTACATCAAATCATCACAACGATATCACATGTTTTCACCTATAAATCCATACCCATACATTAGTTCATCTCCCTTTAAATAGTTCCTATATCCATGACATCCTTTTATAAAATATGAAGACATGATCACATAAAAAAAAAGCTAATTTCCAAGTTTCCAAGTTATCGTTGAAAGCTTATGAAGGTAATCGATTACATTTCCAGATTCTCTAGGAACGAGACAAATCTACAGTAGGCTACATCTTTACAAGTGTCTCATTGACAATACTGCCGCCGGCGATATATTTCCGCCCTTTGCAAATAAATTAACTCTCCGACTTTCAAATGATAGACCCAAGCTGGGCAATTACACGATGAAAATACGTTCTGGAAAGAAAAACCAACAACACAAGAGCCTGAGATAGTTAATATAACTTATGGACATATTTGAACAAAGTCTACTTCAAAATGTTCATAAGTTGAACATCGAAAATCGTTAACTGTACTTTTAGAACGGGAGTCTAAGCCCCAAAATCTTTACACACAAGCATAGCATTATCAACAAAAACATATCCCTACAATGTTTCTTCAGACTGACCATGATATTAACTTTAATATAAAGCGTATAACATGTATGGGCAGGGAAGGTAAATGTGGATAAATACATATTTTAAATAAAAGTTATATTCTGCAATATATGAAAAAAAACAAAAACAGATGAGGTGAAAAACTTTGCTTGTTTTTTTTTTTAAACTCATTTCGCTGACGTCGCTATTTCGAACAAGAACATAAAACGTCTTTGCATAGGTCATCAAGGGACATAAGCAAACATTTCATGACGTCACGGTATCTCGTCAAAACTAACACACGTGATACCCTCCCCCTAGACTCCCTCCTTGATTCATGCACCACCAAGTATACGGTAGATAGCTTTACACACACCAATGCAGCGGGCGGAAGATTGGTTATCCATTAAGATTTCACAGATATAACGTCCGAATCGCTATCCAGTGCACAGAGCTCGTCCTTACAGTGCACAACATACAAACGACTTTGTGCACTGAGCTCGTCCTTACAGTGCACATTGACTTTATGCACTGTACTCCTTTCGGTGCACATATAACTGATTTTCATGCATTTAACTCATCTTATAGTCAACATACGATTGACTATATTTACTGTGCTCGCCATGGCAGTGGGCATAAATTGATTCAATGCATTTAGATCGCAATTAAAGTGCACTAGAATTGATTTGCTGCATTTAATTCGCCATTACAGAGCACATATAATTGATTTAATGCATTAAACTAGCCATTTCACAAATGCACATGGATTTGACTCAATGCACTAAGCTGGCCATAAAAAGTGCACATAGACTTACTGACTTAACTGAAACTGAATTCACACCACTTGAATGTGACATCCGACCCGAATACTAACACACAAGGTCACAGATTGAAAAAAAACAATTCGTCCGCCATCTTACTTGCCACCATTTTTAAACAGGGATTCACAATAACCTATATATATATTATAATATTATATATAAATAAATACACTTAAAGACTTCATAAAACTGACTTGCAGAACTTAAAAAAAAAAATTCTTTGCTGCTGCCTCTTGAAAACCTAGGACCCTGTAAAACTACCATCAGAAACACTACGCATCCACAATCCAACTAGACACGTACGCACTTGCAACTGGCGAAACTTTTTCCATCATTATATTACGTTTTCTTGCCGACTAAAATAACTGTAAAACACTACAAATAATCCCAAAAAAAAAAAAAAAAAAAAAAAAAAAAAATCACCATTATTATAAGCAAAAAAAAAAAGAAATTTTATTGAGCTCGAGGTAACAAGAGTTTCTGTGTTTTTATGGAACATAATTGCTGTCATTTTTTTTTCTTTGATATAAGTATAATACGTCATTGTTTTCCACTGTATAAACATATAATAAAAACAAAACAACTACACAAAAAGTTATACGCTGCAGCAGTTAATAACGATACGGCAAACCAAACTTTAAAAAAAGCCGTTTTACGTCATCATTTTCGTTGTACTACGCATTACACAAACAAATGAAACGCCAAAGAGATGATCAGTGCGATGCGCTATTTATACAAATAAAAAACAAATGTTTAAAAAATATTGAAATTTGCTTGTTGTTTTTTTTAAGAATGCAAATTAATGTTTCGCTTTTATAATTTCCAATACAATAGAATAAGCCGAACTGCAATCAGCTAAAAAGCCTTATAAAATATTTCCATTAACACCTTTTAAAGAAAAAAAAATTTGACATCATACACGGTCTAAAAATAATCTAACTATTTAAACAAAAAAAAAGTCAAATAAGCAAAGACACGAAAAAGCATTGGAATTTAATTTATGTTGAAGAGATTTCTTGCCATGCGAACATGTTACCAGAGAAAAAGTTTCCATCTTATATGGTCCGAAAGGTCGAGGCGGTCTGCGCCCCTTTCTTGTGTTGGGCGAATCTTAATACATGCCAATACACCAGAACAGGAAGGATTCTCCAGGAAGGAAGCTTGATAACCCGACCACGCGAACTAAATGCTCTACCACGTGCTCAACATCATCCACCACCTGAGCTAGATGCCCCACCAGTCCCCCCCACTTCTAGAAGATGAACCCCGAGCAAAATGTTTCCATCAAACTTGAAGCTATGAGCAACAAAAACATAATTGTATTAATAACGTCAATTGTTCTCTTAGGATATGACGCACACTGTCGCAGAGAGAGAGAGAGAGAGAGAGAGAGCGAGAGAGAGAGAGAGAGAGAGAGAGAGAGAGAGAGAGAGAGAGTAATCGAGAGAAAGATAGAAAGAAAAAGAAAAAGAGAGAAGGAGAGTGAGAGAGAGAGAAAGAGAGAGAGTAAGAGAGAGAGAAACATCCGTCCCACGCAGTTTGTATTGATCCAGGTTGTTAAAAGAGCAGTGAATCTCAATCTGTCATCTGTGACATGACAAGATGCAGACGCGTCTATTTCTGCGTGGCCCCCAGTGGTTACATACGTGCAACAATGTCCAGGATGCCCAGATGGAGGCGCCACAAAGCAGCGTTCCAAATGATTTAGAATAACGGATCCCTTTTGAAACGAAACTGGCGTCACTATGGTAACCGTTGTAAAACTTTTTGCCTGCAGATCTTTGGGGGGTAAACGATCCTCGGATCACTGACAAAAGCTGAATGTCATTAGTCATGTCAGTTGACATTTCAGAACTTTGAGGCCAATGATTTAAGCGATGAAACGTACGTCACGACTGTTATATTGTGGAAACAATCTGGAAAATAAATTCTTTCTGAGCGCATGTAGATTCGAGCATCACCTCTGCATTTCCATGTTTGTTAAAAAACTGGGAATGTACTTAACGTAGATCAGACTTGCATTCTTGGATCCCAAACCCCACCACAACCAAGGCGCCGTACAATAACACAGGACAAGCTAAAAAGACGCCATTGGCTGCAAGGGTATGACAGAATGACTTTTCGAAATGTACTTCTACTACGCACAGTAGGGCATGGAATGGGATGCCCGAACAAACCAGAAAAACCAATAACTTAACATCATTTAAAACACTAATCAAAATGCAAGACTAGACTCGGACCACGGATGGGCGTAGGACGCAATAAACTGCTTTATAGAAAGAGCGTGTGTAATATATAAGATAAGACGAATTGTCTGATAAAAGAATCGTCTCGGCAAGCGTCATTGTCTGCAGAAGAAAATTATGTTAGACAAAAAAAGTCACTAGACCAACCGTCCGTAGAGGAAATGTCGTAGACATTAAGGTGATGATGGTTATTTGTATGGCACACCTCGCCATGCTATTACATTTAGAGACATAAAGCATGTAGCAGATTCATGCTGGAACCGACTGAAAGACAGCAAACAGCCCGGCAGTCTAACCGACCGAAGAAGAAAAAGAAGTGCAATGAAATGCTTCAGGAGTATAAGATTCGATTATTGGGCGTTACCTAGACAGCCGTGTATAGTAGGCCCCTATTATCTTATACTAACACTCGTGTATTCTATTTACGTGTTCATTACTCGGTTTAATTGACTCACAGGAACATTCAACTTTCTAGTTTCTTACTGATTTATGCTTTAGTTATGTATCTCCCCTCCACCCCCCCCCCCCCCAAATCAAGCCCTAGACAACAGTTTTGAAACATGTTTTGGGGAGAAAGAAAGGTGGGTATCAATATAATTGAACAGGTACAGCAGAAACACTAGGTAGGATGGCATTACAACATCGTGAATCTGAGTTTACGGTACCCCTGCCGAGCAATAACATTAATAACAAATACAACGCAGTGGGTGGGGGGGGGGGGGGGGGGGCGGTTGGTGGCCCCATACTTTGACCTGTGCTGGACGCGCCTGATCACATTAATAAGCGTACATCTAATGGAGCGCTAAAACACACCTTAGACGACTTAGAACTAACAATGTGTGTAGAATGTGTACACATAATACATGTGTTAAACTCGTACACAGTTAGTAGGCCTACACACCATGTATATATTGACCGCTGACACAACTGGCACTAGTTTCTGCTATCTTACGAATGTATTCAATTTAACGTTTGCGCTATTACAGAAGTCGCTATTTCTTTTTTGTTTTTAGTTTCAAGTTTCAACATTGTTTAGTCGCATTCAAAAGAAAACAAAACGTTTAAAAACAAACAAAACAATTCCACAGACTCGGTGCCATCGGGTAATTAGAATGCACTTCTCCGGTATCCATAAATCTGAACAAAACATATGAACACCACACCTGAACATGAACACAACGCTTGAACCAAGGAACTGGGTTGTGATGGTGGTCGTCAGTTCTGACGTGGCAGTCCGGTCGTACTTGGGCTCTCTCTCTGTGTGTGCATGTGGGGGAAGGGCGGGGGGACCGGCGGAAGGCTTTCAACAAACAGCCAGAAGGACATTTGACCAAACAGAGAACAGGTGAAAACATAGCGACGAGGAAAGGTGGTGGCCCGGAGGGGTGAATTGGCTCAAACCCACACACCAGTGAGCCAGACAAGTGAGCACAAGAAAACAGATTACTTCCCAGTTTTCATTTAAACACACAAGCACGCACAAACGCGCACACATGCACAAGAAGAGCTAACTTTGTCAGATATTATTCGAATCGGGACTAGAACCGAAGCTTCAATAACGTTTAGATTTTGCCGTTGATTTTGGGTTTTAAGGGGCCATTGGATTAATGCCGTAAGCTTTCAATTTTTTATTCTACTGTACACACTAAAACTGGTGTTGGCACATTATGTCACAGTGTTATTATGCCACATGTGTATCACACATGTCAAAAATGTGTATGCCACACCACACCGGAACACCGCCGACACGCCTAAATGTTAATACCACAACAAAAATGCCCACGCACAGTATCTCCAAAATGCAGTATCCCCCTCCCACTACCGTCACGCAACACGCCCCTCCCCACTGCCACTGTCGCACTGTCAGACACTTATCAGCCTACAGATGCGCAAGTGACAATAAAAAATAAATAAAACAACAAGCCATAAGCCACTGTATTTATACACAAGTACTTTGTGAAGTAGGCCCTACCCAAACAGCCATTTAACCCAAAAAAAAGTTCAAAGCTATTATACCCACTTGAGAAGCAGACGTAGTACATGAGCGCGTGCCGCAGAGGTCTTTCTGCCTCTTGACTCCTTAGCCACAAGTGACCATAACAAGTTTATTATATATATAGATAGCCACGTGGGCCAACGTCTATAAATATTGTATAGAAAATGTTTGCTATATACGGAATACGTTCGGCTATTACAAGAGACTGGTTTTACTTTGACAACCATACACCATATTTATTCACGCTGACAACCATCCACCGTATTTATTCACGCTGACAACCATCTACCATATTTATTCACGCTGACAACCATCCACCATATTTATTTACCCTGACAACCATCCACCATATTTATTCACGCTGACAACCATACACCATATTAATTCACGCTGACAACCATACACCATATTAATTCACGCTGACAACCATCCATTATATTTATTTACCCTGACAACCATCCACCATATTTATTCACGCTGACAACCATCCACCATATTTATTTACATATTTCAAATTGCAACATGGGCTTTTAAACTCATACTTTACATATCGAAAAACATTGCAAGAAAACAGAAAAACTTTGCAAGAAAACAGAAAAATATTGCAAGAAAACAGAAATTTTTTGCAAGAAAACAGAAAAACATAGCAAGAAAACAGAAAAACATTGCAAGAAAACAGAAAAACATTGCAAGAAAACAGAAAAACATTGCAAGAAAACAGAAAAACATTGCAAAAAAACAGAAAAACATTGAAGAAAACAGAAAAACATTGCAAGAAAACAGAAAAACATTGCAAGAAAACAGAAAAACATTGCAAGAAAACAGAACTTCTCACGGCCAATAAAAAATAATTTTTTTTAATGATGTTAAGTTCTTGGTTTTTCTAATTATTATTATTATTATTATAATATTAATCATTTTAATCACTTGAATCATTTTAGAAAAGAACGGTAGAACGCATTACAAGTGAATATGCACGCTTAGAAAATTCAACACTTATAATAAAATACCTGGATTTAGAAATACTTTTGGAAAAAACAAAACAGGATAAATCTTCTGTATAGGAAAAGTGCCTGTAACATAAAAAAGGATCTTAAAATCCACACGGTAATTATACATTTTTTAACGTCACTAAATTAAATTTTCTAACACGTTGCCAGTGACATTAAATAAGTCTGGGCTGCTAACTCTGCGTATGCAATGCTACAGCCGTAATACTTGTCCGATAACTTCACAGGGCTATCACAAAATCTAATGCACATGTGAAATTACATTTTCTGCCGTTAACGTCACGTTTTGACCATTAGAACCTGTTCCGTTAATTGCACACATATGGGGAGGGAAATTAGGCTGGGATTGGCATTATAGTGACCCAGGCATTCTTTTGTAACGCGATAGCTTTCCACCGGCACATTAAATCCAAGTCCAATGAATGTTCGCTAAGTCAACCAGTTCTAACGGCTAACGGCTCTATCCCGAACGAAACACACACGTGCGCACTCGTGAACCAAACTAGCCCACTAATGGTAAGGTTATAGGTCAGATTAGCCAGACATTAGGCTACAACTCAGAAAATACAACCAATCGATGAAAAAAAAACACGCAAATAAAACAAAATACAATCCACCCCAATCCCATCTACACCCCCCCCCCCCCCACTTCCTTCCTCCTCAAAACCTATCAAGGAAAGAACTAATCAGACTCAGATGGACAAATAATTTGGTTCAAATCAATAACACGCTCCAGAATAGTTTAGACTGGAAATCGAGACCAAAAAAATAAAAAAAAATAAAAAGAAGATGGAAGAGTAAGACTAGCTATAAGAATCACATAAACCTAATAGCTCTCTGACCGGATGGACTAATCCAGTAAGACTAGCTATAAGAATCACATAAACCTAATAGCTCTCTGACCGGATGGACTAATCCAGTAAGACTAGCTATAAGAATCACATAAACCTAATAGCTCTCTGACCGGATGGACTAATCCAATTTGTGGTCCTAATGGGAGTCCCTCCTTGTGGCCAGCTCTGCCTGCCTCATCACAAGAAGCAACAAGTCCAAACAGAATTATTCCTAACAGACAAAAAAAACAACAACAACAAAAGCTGCAAAGTGTCCGTCAGCTGTGCCATCACCGGATAGCCATGTTTTGGTCAGCATCGGGTGAACGGACTTATACAAGGATGGCCCCACCATCCCTCCACTATAATTCGCAAAACGTCATCACCTTCCCCATAATATAAAAAACAACAACACGGCTCGTGTTCACCCCGAACTGGACTGCCGAATTAAAGGGACAGAACCGCTTTGAGAATCTTCGAGTTAAAGGGAGACAATTAGATCAAGTGCCATAAGGAGGAAGAAGAAAAAAAAAAGTGTGACGAGCGTCCACATCAGAGTCCATTTACTTAAATCAAGTCTTCACGTCATTTCTCAAGCTCGGACATTTGCTGGTCGGTGGACAACGGGGGGTAAGGCTGGTGCAATGACCCGGAATGTCAGGTCTGCAATGAAAATGACCTGACACACGTTTTTTTCTTCTCTATTCCTGTCGGCTCTGCTAATATTTGGCCAAAGATGGCGTTGCACGCCTCCTGCTGACGTCATCCCCAAACGACAAGAATGCGACGCTTTTTTTGTTCGTGAAGGCTAACATCAAGGAAACCCTTAATCTCTCAATAATCCTAATAGTAAGGAAACATTTTCAAAGAGAGATGGTCAGACAGACAGAAAACGACTTTCCTGAGACAGGATTAGTCAACCCTGTGATAAGATCAGACATCCAGCCATCCATCTAACAACACTATCAAATCTCCGAATGAACAAAACGTTAGCTGTGTGAGGATTAGTGGACAGAAGGCCGGGATATAGATCTACTTTTCATTACCTTTTTCCTACTCATCTATTCATATTACTTTTAAATAAGCTGACTCTTTAGGTGTGTAGATTACAGGGGCCGGCAAACATTGATAAGTGTGTGCCAAAAAATGATTTCTAACTTAATAAGCGCGCCAACAGCTAAAAGTCAGTCTGCGCCACCAATCAATTGTCTTGTAGAACAGGGGTCGGCAACTTTGTGACAATAGTGTGCCAAAGTGGGATTTATAATTCATTCAGCGTGCCAACAGCCTAGAAGTCATCCTGCTACAGCGCCTAATTTCTTGTAGCAGAGAGTTGAATTGCCCTTTTGTGTGACTTCACTGTGCCATTGAAAATCGCTCGGCGTGCCAAGTCTGGCACGCATGCCTTAGGTTGCCGATGATTGACAGTATATGTTCGCTATACAAACACAATAAAGAAACACAAATGACACTCTATCTGAAATCGACGTAAGCAAAACAAAATGTTTAATTGTAAATCTATGGGGCAGGCAGTTATTCGGACACTAGAGGGAGGAGGGAGGGAGGGGTGTGTAGGACTATACATTCATGAATGAGTATTGATATGAGCATTGATATACCCCCCTCTCCCCTTTCTTTCTATATCCCATAATTACAACCAACAAAATAATTCCATCTTGTAAACCTTTTCTTATTCATGCAGTAAAAAATGCAAAAACAGTGACATAACAACAACAACACAGAGTGAGAGAACCACGAGAGAAAGAGGTAGGAACAAAATCTACAACAACTACCGCCATGGGATGCCGTGGCCAGTACGTGGCACACATGGTTGCGTCATATACATTTTCGCGTCATTGTGGTGGCCTTTGACGTTCGAGTAAAGAGATGGTGCGTGCGTGTGTGTGTGTTGCATGATGGTTGTCACACTTTCTGTCATTCACGAGGACACAAAAAATAATTCTTTCAACGGATAAAATTCACAGAATCTGCCATTTTCTATGCAGAACGAAATTATTTCAACATTTTTTGGGTTGTGTTTTTTTAAAGATGAGATAAAAAAAAAGAATAAATTGAAGATAACATTGATCAAACAAGACACGAGACAGTGAGCGAGAGAGAGAGAGAGAGAGAGAAAAGAGATGGATGGATAGAATAGAGAGAGAGGGGAGAAGAGAGACGGTGGTGGAAGGAGAAAAGGGGAGGGGGGTCAGAGAGGAGAGCCTAGCCGCGTTGAGTTTCGATCGATGCTGTTAGTTGCTTGAGAAAAAGCCTGTTATATAAGAGTAAAGAGAGAGAGAGAGAGAGAGAGGGAGAGAGAGGCAGAGGGAAGGGTTGGGGGCAGAAAACAAAACAAGAGAAGAAAGAGATAACAGACAAAAACATTTTAGACCTAAGAAATGAAGAATGGACATGGAAAGAGAGATAAAACATTTGAAAGCACTAGAAATGTCAATGGCCTGAAAATTCCAATGTGGGTATTGGAACTTGGAACTTGGAACGGCACATTTTGAAGACCACGAATTGAGACAAGAAAAAAAATTTAACGTCAATTTGTTAGACTAAATGTGGAGGATCAAACCATGGCCCTCGTTCTGGGAATACTGTATGGATCCATGGATGCCAGAAGCATTAGTTCGAATCTCTCTGTCCATGGAAAAAACAACTTAATCCTCATATTTCTTGTGTCCGTCCCGCATTTGCAGCTAATACCTGCAAGAGCCGCATCGTCTCCACACACGAAATATCCACATCATGGGGTGGGGTGTGTGTGTGCGGGGGAGGGGGCGCAGGCATCAATAAGTCAAGGCGGTCAGTTGAAATTTACCCCCCCCCCCCTCCCAACAATCATGTCGTGATAAGAGAGGACACAATGTCTAACGAGTATTAAGTAAGTAGAACACTACTACACGGTCAGTACAACTAGCAGTGAGCTGTTATTTTTATCATTGCGACTGCTGAAGTAACAAGTGTATTGCAGACGGTATAAGCAAATATATATGACATATTAGTATTGTAACACTAATGCCATTACTTAAGTAATGATGACATTACATAAAAGCCACACACCCACTAAATTTTAATAATAAAATATATCACTCGATAAGCAAATAGCATTGAAACTCAAGGGAGGCGATTCCAAATAATAATACAACAAAAAGATTCAGATGGAGAGAAAAAAAAGCGAAGGGAGGTGACCGTGTAAATTATACAATGATTATTGCCTTGAAGAGTTGTTATTCACTTCACCCTTTTAAGAAACAGTAATAGTAAATAAACTAGCAAAAAGAAAGGTAATGTGAAGAAAGCTTTGCGGATAATTTGTTGCCTTTAAAAAACAAAAAATTAAGTATCACTTGTATCAACTAAACAACAAAAAAAATTAAAAAACTATGAAGGGATTATATTACTGTCAGTCTGGTTACAGCAAACATTGCATGCTACTAGCTATATCAGGTGGAGATTATTGGCGACCTGAGAAGGAGTAGGGCGAATGGGGGAACAACCCCGGCCGAAGGCGGTCGGAGCTGTGTGGTCAAGCTGGCAATGTAGCTCACTCGAGATTTGGAGGGGGGGGGCGGAGGGTATCCTTGCTACTGCCTAGGTCACAGTGGTACTTTGGTCTGTCCACCTGGGTTTACATCTGTTGACAGTTCTGGGTTTACATCTGTTGACAGTTCTGGGTTTACATCTGTTGACAGTTCTGGGTTTACATCTGTTGACAGTTCTGGGTTTACATCTGTTGACAGTTCTGGGTTTACATCTGTTGACAGTTCTGGGTTTACATCTGTTGACAGTTCTGGGTTTACATCTGTTGACAGTTCTGGGTTTACTTCTGTTGACAGTTCTGGGTTTACATCTGTTGACAGTTCTGGGTTTACATCTGTTGACAGTTCTGGGTTTACTTCTGTTGACAGTTCTGGGTTTACATATGTTGACAGTTCTGGGTTTACATATGTTGACAGTTCTGGGTTTACATCTGTTGACAGTTCTGGGTTTACATCTGTTGACAGTCTGGGGCAACCGTTATTCGGGGGGGGGGGGCAGTAGTCAGTATGGGCAATAGTGATGCAGGGCAATAAAAGTCATGTGCTATTAAGTTCTCTTTTATCAATGATTCCTACTTTGAGCATCCATTCTCCATGGAGACGAGATTTGGTAAAGTTCTTACTCTAAAATCATTTTTCAAATGCCCCAAATTTGAAAAAAATAATACTTCGCAATATTAATATTCACAAACCAATTTATACCGGCATGTGTTAAATGTCTTAATGTATGTGTGTGTATAAAGCTAAAGAAAATACATTCAAACAGTTTGTGTACTTTAAAATTGTATATTCATTATAGAAAAGATGATGGGACATTAGTTCCGATTAACTTAACTACAGAGGTATTTTTTTGTTCAATTAAAATTGTTCTTTTGATGATATTTTTTTTCCATTTCAGCAAAATTCACAAACCTTCAACATTTTTTCTAGACTTTCCCAACCCATATAAACACTGTTTGAATCTACAGAAAGTGTCATATAAATGTGCCTGCCAAACAGTTGAAACATGATTATGCCTCAGGCAGGGAGTTTGTCGACACCACTGAGTCAGGGAGCTGAATCCCTAGCTATGGCAATGATTGGGATTATATGTGCCATCCGCTCGATTCAAATCAGGATTTTTAATTTAAACACACACACAATGGATGTAAGGGGCCTACCTGGATTAATCTGTGGTGACGGGCACCTGGGGGGCAGTGTAGGAGACGTGGAGGTCATGGCAACCACAGACTTGCGTCCGCTGTAATTTCTACTGTTTCTTCTTGTCACTGTCATGTCCTTCTGGGGAAAACAAATAGAAAGAAAACAAAATCAAATATTACTTACAATAAATACTAATCATACATACACATCATATAGATTCAAAAAACTAGATCTATAGCATAAACAAATCAGCGTAAGAAAGCAACTTTTTGTTTTATTAAACTTTTCAGGGGATACAACACTAGAGAACTTAATAGGAGAGAACAAATTCTTGATTATTTCCCCTGATTTAACTAACCCGATATGAAAATGGACTACTGGCTGGAGCAAATTACACCTTATCAAGTTTCTATTTTTTTTTAAAAGGACTAAAAATCAGTATTTTTTTTTTAAAAACGATTTTTGGCACTTGGGTTTAATATGTTAATGTAAATGTAATCACACACACACCTACATACACGGACAATCAACTTAGCGACAACCAATCTCGGTTAACGTCATCAACCCTGGTTACCCTTCTGAGCGAGAGTCAGGAATGGAGATTGTCAATGGACTAATGATTGAGTAGGAATTGGCTTCTTTGGTGGACAAATATTGGTCAGTAGGTCCGACCACCTACCCACCTCCACCACCCCTCTCCCACCCGTGACTTGAATCCGGGTCACCTTATTTACCATCTAGCGCCGGGGACAGAATCCCCCCCCCCCCCTCTTAAAGTCGTGACTTAATATGGCAGTAAAGCACGGCCATTTCCTATATGGATGTTGGCCAGACGACAAAACAAGGAAAAAGAAGACAAATAATATCCAGGAAAAAGGCTGGTGGTAGTGGGGAGGGGGGGGGGGCACAAAAAGGAAGTAAAGGGGGTGGGGCGTTAATAAACTATCAGCTGAATTATGCAAACCCATTGACGTCACAGAAATAAGATGTCCAGCGCAGACATGTCTAACTCTCTCTCTCTCCTCTCTCACTCCCTCGCCCGACTCCGCTTCCAGATGAAGTGGCGTGACTGGGCTAAGGCCGACCTTGACCCCGGCGGCCCTCTAAAGCCTCAATGAACACCCTCCCAAACCACCCCCGCCCCCCACCTTCTCCTCTTCCCACGAATTGATTAGGGAGGCGGATTCCAGACTGTTTAAATATCTGATAGGGGCTAAAGTGATTGTTAGTTTATTAAAAGCCTTTTTTATGAGTCTTTTGTGTGTGTGTGCGCGTGGTTGTAATGTAATTGAAAGTCTGCAGACGACATGGTGAACGCAAGAGCTATGAACATAAGGGGCCATAACATACAAGAGGAGAATACACAGCAGGGCACAAAACCAATAGTATAATGTCCTTCAATTTATTACATGCAATAAAAATACAAATGACTGAACAGACGATATTCCTCCTTTTAAAAAAAAAATGCATCCATAAACCCATCCACTCAAACACTTCCTATCATTTTCTTTCTTTACTTCCGCTTCAAGATCCACGTCTGCTAATAATGATATAGTGTTGTTGTTTTTTTTAAATATAAAATCCACAGCGAATCAGCGCAAACAGTAATGCATCGACGTTTTGGATTGGATGCTTTCATTTATCTATAGAAAGGGCTTTAATATAAAAAAAAAAAAAAAAAATACACATTCTCAAAAAAAGTTTCAGTTTATAAAAAAAAAAAAAGTAAAAAAAAAAAGTTTCATGTTTATTGAGAATTTGTCAACAGAGACGGCAAGCTAGTTGTTTAACAATATTTTCAATTTGTTTCTCAAATTTTTTTTTTTTTTTAATTTCTGTGTGTGGCGATGTTGCTGCTTTCCCTGGGGAAATTTTGCTGGCCAAAGTGTTTGTTTACGTCATATTGAAAAAAACTAAATGACGCAAATGCCGCGTAGACGAATAGAAAATGAATGCAAACGTAACTAGGCCTACTCATAATGATTTAAAAAATCAATTTGCCATAGGTCTAGTATTACATTTTTATTGGCAATACGTTTCCTGAGTATTAAGTGATTTGCCAATTTAATATTGAAAAAAAAACAACAATCAAACAAATAACACGATTGAGCATTTTGTTTGTTGTTGTGGAATTGTAAAATACTTGCGAATGTAAGCAAACCAATGTAATGTTGTTCGAAATTCTATTGGGACTATATTAAAATATTGTCTTTTTACCTCATGTGCTAAATATATAATACGGGTATTCATCTCAGTTCTACATCTCAAGAGTATCTACAATTTTACACCTCACGACAATTAATCTCAATGCTACATCTCTGGAGCATTAATCTCAATTCTACTAGCATTAATCTTAATTCTACATTTCAGGAGCATTAATCTCAATTCTACATTTCAGGAGCATTAAAGTCAATTCTACATTTCAGGAGCATTAATCTCAATTCTACTAGCAATAATCTCAAATGTAGGATGCTATTTTTATACATTAAACTTTCAAAGGTGCAAATTTCATCCAATCGCTGCCGAACCATAACATGAAGTATTCATGTATAGATATGCGAATAATTTAAGCGTGATGTCACTCTATCACTTTTTAATTGAAACTACGGCCAGTAAAACCAGTCCGGAGATCAGACAGAGTTGGCAATGAACCAGGAGGAATAACTCGTGGGCGTAACAGAGAACTACATAATCAATTTGGGCTTTTCACAATTACGTTATGTCACTAATTTACCGTTTTACTTAAGTGCACAGGTGTAAAGGGCTTTCTTTCAAAAACAAACACCTGTAGATCTACAATCAACAAACAACAATTTAAACGGAATATTTGATGAAAACTATCTCTGTAGCTCATCTCTCTCTCTCTCTCTGTATATATATATATATATATATATATTTAGTACTCCGTGTGTGTGTTATCCGACTCCCATTGGTTAATTTAAAGACACGTGACCTTGTCTCATATTTTACTTTGCGATCTCTTGCTTCTGACATGTGACTTCTCTGGCGGAGTGGTTAGCGTATCCGATTGCCATGCGGACGACCTTGGGTTCGATTCCCCACCGATAGCATTCATTAAAAAAAAATGTCCATTAATATTTCAATATTTTAAAGATTACAAAGAGTTTTAGGACTTAAAGCTTTCAGAAAATATTTTCAGCAAGTTAAATCTAACAATTATATTTCAGACGCATGCAGGAGACGGGTGTTCGATTCTCATAAAAAAATCAGGGATAGATAGTCCTAACTTTTTGTTAAACAAAAATACACGTTTTTTTCCGTGCGCATCCAATAACGCTGTCCTTAAATGACTTCTACGCTCCTACGTTTGCCTAAATGTTTCCGCTGTATACAACTTTCGATTTTAATTTTTCATTGAGAAAATCATAGAGATTAGATCAAACAGAAGTGCACGGTTCAAAAGGGAATCGGGAATTCCGAAAAGAAGTCATTCGCGTCATCAAATAGAAATATTAATGCAAGCGGTCCATCTTATTATAGTCTTTGATTCTTTGTCTTCAAGCAGAAATTGAAAGCTCTAAGGCGGCTGTTTTGCTAAAGAACAACCAGTAACTTAACATCATTTAAAACATTCATAAAAATGCAAGACTAGACTCGGACCACGGATGAGCGTAGGACGCAATAATCTTCTTTATAGAAGGAGCGTCTATAATGTATAAGATAAGTTATATAAAGTGTCTGTGTTAAGTTTTTAGCTTCTATTTCTTTGATACAAAGAGTTGTATCTGTGTATTGGCTATAGCTGTAGGCGCGCGCGTGTGTGTGTGTATGTGTGTGTGTGTGTATGTGTTACATGTAGTTAAAACTGTGTGTTGGCAAATATCTGAATGTTTGCGTATGTGTGTGTGTGTTTTGACATTTCATTAGAAACGCGTCTCAACGATTAATTCAATTTGTTGCTTGTTTTGTTTTTTCAAATGAAACCTTAAACAAAAATAAATTGCAATAATTGAAAAACTAACTGTATTTTTAAAAAGGTTATTCGTGCTTGCTTCTACAATGGCCCCTTCTCTTGTTAAGGTTGAAATCGTAACCCCAGAATTTTCTCTCTCTCTTTTTTTTTTTTTTAAATCTGATGATGCCACGGTTCTTTTTTTTTTTTCAAATGAAATGTTAATCCAACACGTGACAGAGGAATTGCAGAGGAACACAGATAGTGTACAATTTATTATTTCAAAATTACAGACCTCAATTTAAATGTAGGTCAGCGTTTCCCATTTATATTTATAACAGGGCTCTTACTCTCAAATCATTTTCAAACATTTCCCAAACTTAACAACAATTCACAAATCTATTTTCACCAATTTTTAATTTTAACTAGTAAATAATGTATATAGGAAGTAAAAAGAAATTGAGGATGTTTTTTTAAAGTAATTATTAAAAAAAAGACAGTCTTGGAATGTTATTAACTACATTGTTATTCACTTTTAATAAAAGTATATTCCACGCTTTTATAGTGAAATTCACAAAATTTCCAAAATGTTGATGTTTTTCCCAAACTTTCCCTAACAGCAAGAACTTGCTAAAACTAGAATATAAGTAACATGTATCAGCTGTGAATTTCTAACGGCAACATTTGATAATAATTTGCTCAGGTATGTAATCTAATTCATTCGCCTAAAATGTTTCATGTTAAAGCAATTTCTTGTAGAAAAGACTCCAATTGCCGTTTTGGAGGTCTTCTGCGCGCCATTGAAAAAAAAATCGCTCTGCGTGCCACGTCTGAAACGCTTGTCTTAGGTTGCCGACCCCTATTCTAACGTATTTTCGAGACAAGTGACATCTATACTTGGTAGAGAGGAAGGTGGCGGGGATCTGTAGCTACACTAAGGTTCAAATATTACAGGAATTTTCCCATTGGGTGAATTATAACTAAGAACAGTAGTCCCTACAAGACTATAATCCAAGGTAGAATTTGAAATTTTCAGCTTTCTTTCTTTTTTTGACAGCCAGTAATTTAGATTTCATTGCCCGGTAACGGGTCGTGGCCCGGAATTATTGGGGATCTAGATCTTTTTTTCTTTTTAATGAAAACTCCTGAAGTGTGGATAACATTTTTTTGTGTAACATGAAATTGTGGGTTTTGTTGCGTGGATGAAACTTTTGCATCCATAATCCATACCAAAAAAAATGTGTTCTTTAAAAGTAAAATAAAACAATACAAAAAAAAAACGTTGGCATAAATTTGAAGATAAAAAGCAAAATAATAAAAAAAAAAGTTTCTTTTTCTCTAAGCGAAAAGTAGAAAAATAAAATTTTGCACGAGTTGATGTTACTTGTTCTGGACGTGAGAAAAAAAAGAAGAAAGAAAAAAATGGATTTACGTCATAACGGATGACGGCCGTGAATGTCAAGGGAATGGAAAATCCCACACCCAAAAGAAGACTGCTAATGATTGCTTACCAAACTGTTAATGAGTGACGGCGCTGACTGGCCGAGGGCCGTGTTCTTCATGCGGAGAAGGTTGCTGGGCTCAACATCTGAAACAAAGAGAAAACAACGGATTTCAAAAAAGGGTTGACTAGTAATGAGACCGGATTTATATATACTTAGGTATATCGCTTCAAGTGCTGCCAATACTTTGTTCTCTATTTTCAAAATGCACGCTTCGGTTGGCTGTCTGGATTTACAATAACAAAAATTATCCTGTAACAAACCATTTGGCGTAGTGTAAAAAAAATAATGAACTATACCAAAATGTAGGAGGTATTGAGAACCACATGCAGACAGGAACGAAGACTGACATTCTTTTCAAAGTGAGCAGAACTTTCGCGTAACAGACACTGATAATTTTTTTTGCAAATTCAGTATGTATTTAAAAACAAACAACTGTTGAAATTTTAAATAGAACAATTTAAAAAAAAATTAAGGGTAGTGAGGGGCTAGCCTCCCTCGTGGCTTCGCACTTGCATGCAGATTATCTACACGTGCAAGTACTGCACTCAATAGATACATGGGTTTTACTGCATTACTCAGAATTACTCCATTTGCATATATGTGATTGAAATGTATTCTTATACATCTGTTATTATCCAATAGATGTTTCTATTCATTACATTCAAAACTATTCGTTGAGTCTATTGATTTCAATCGTGCAAACTAAAAGCTTTTTTAAAAATAGTATTAAAAAAAAGGTTGAAACTTTATTTCAAATTACAATTTCTATGGTACATTCAATTTGTATTAAACAGCTCAAGTACTTCCGTAAACCTAGATTCTGGATCATGTAGAAAAGAAACATTTCGCATTGAATGCTGGATACCTTATATTATATTATATTGATATATATATATATTTTAAACCAGGTCTGCTGTGAATTCAAACTGCATTAGCTCTACATACAAATGTCTTTACTTCTGTAATCATAACGTTTAAAAAAAAACACTTCATGTACTGAACAAAATGTATTCATAACATACGGGTTACTAAGCCTTGAATTTTCAAGACCATTTGACTACAAAAAAATGTATGCAAGCTGCGTGGTCGTATATGCTGCACAGTATGTGATATTCTGTGGACTGGCATAGCTAAGTGCTGCCACTTTGTACGATTTTCTGAGTGAATCACTCAAGATACTACAAAAAAACTTTATCTTTACAATGAAAAAAAAAATATTTTTTTAAATATTAGGGAAACTTTATTAGATTTCATTAGTAGACCATGTACAAGATACAGTTTTTAAAGTCCATCAAAAGACTTTTATTCAATGTTTCTATTTCTAACAATATATTATATTTTAATTCAGTATACGCAACACTCGCATCCCAAGCCAACACATGACAAGTAAATAACACTACTCACGGTGTATCAGGGTGGGTGGAGGGTGTGGTGCTGTCGGGGTGGACGGCATGCTCTCGCGACGCCTCTGCTTCGTATCCTCGGAGAGCGTCCTCTGCAGGCGCCTGAGGCCGCCTGGCGACCCACCGAAGGGCAGCTCATCCCGGCACTTTCGCAGGAGGGGAGACGGCAGAGGGGAGCTTGGCCCGGCGATGTGGAACTCTGACTGTGGAGAATACAAAAAAACACCAATGACCAATGATGACTCACACCAATGCAGGACACACACACACACTACTGGACCGACAGAAAAAAACGTGTCACTGTTGTGCATCTACAGTCTAGACCATAGGTTCTCAACCTTTTTCGGCTCACCGCCCCCTTTTACAATTTTTTTCCGCACACCGCCGCCCCCCAAATTTCTTTTAGCGCCCACTCCCCCACCTTTCCGCCCATCTGGACTATAGTTTCCGCAATTTTTTTAGGGGAACTAGACTTTTTGTGTGATTAATTATCTTTAAAAAAACTGAAAAGGAAACATATTGTAAGAATTAATAGATAAAAAAATTGCCTTAACAAAAGGTTTAAATAAATCAATATTAATGTGAATCGTTTGCCTGGTGTGTTGCTAGCAATTTGTCTATTTTTGTTTCAATTTTGGTTGCAAAAGCCTTAGGTCTCATAATCAGTAATATTTGTTATATTTCAAAACAGAACTTGTTTTGGCATCACTATTGAATTAAATGTGGAAATTTTTTTTAGTTAAAGGGAGATAATTAGCCCGTTTTATTTGAGCTAATATTTCTGTTTTTTTTTCTGTTATAATTAATGGCTTACACTTTATAATCTTGAAATGATCAAACTGTAAAAAGTATTTGAAAAATATATAAATATTATATGACTAAAGAATGTATATGTATATTTTCAAGTCCTACAATAACTACCCAGTTAGTATGATTACTGCTTATCTATACCGCTTAACAATAGTTCAATTAGGGTCCTTATAATTTAAAACACATTAAGGACATCTCAGTTAAACTGAGATCAAACTATCATTAATATTAGCAGATGTTAGGGCGACAGTGATCGGTCAACAGGGTTGACAGTCCGGTGAACCAACCAGAGGACCAGCCGGCCGCACACCATACTTGCCAAATACTATCCCTTACTTCATCGAAAAGTCATTGCGATTCCTCTTTCTTATTAATATAATAATATGTAGGCATACTGTTGGGGAATATCAGATATTTAGCAGCACTTTCGTTTACATCACATTTCATCCAAAAACTAATAGATTCATATAGCTGAGGTGTTAAAATATATCAGGTATCGCCCACTTGCCCTTCACCGCCCCCCAATCGCCCCCGGGAATGTCATAGCCCCCCTAAAGCTTCTCACCGCCCCCGGGTGGGCGATATCGCCCACGTTGAGAACCTATGCTCTAGACTATGTCAAGGAGGGAGGAAGGAGGAGAGAATGGCTAAACAGGACTTAGTGTTTTTACAACACAGTTTTGGATAAAATTATCATAACAATAATAGTTCTCTTCATTAAAAAAACATTTTACCATATTTACCTATATAGGCGATTCAGTGCCATACAAAACAGACAGGTACAAGGTACAAAGAACAATTGTCTACAGCTAAATAAATAAATAAAACGAACTATTTCACATTATTATATATTTATAAAACAAAACATAGTGCAATCAAAACATGTAAATTTAAATTGTTGCCTGACCTGGGCACAACTATTGTGGGAATAAACCAAGTAACTGAATGAAGGGTTATTCATTGTAGCCTGACCTGGTCACAACTATTGTGGGAATAAACTAAGTAACTGAATGATGGGTTATTCATTGTTGCCTGACCTGGGCACAACTATTGTGGGAATAAACTAAGTAACTGAATGATGGGTTATTCATTGTTGCCTGACCTGGGCACAACTATTGTGGGAATAAACTAAGTAACTGAATGAAGGGTTATTTATTGTAGCCTGACCTGGGCACAACTATTGTGGGAATAAACTAAGTAACTGAATGAAGGGTTATTCATTGTAGCCTGACCTGGGCACAACTATTGTGGGAATAAACTAAGTAACTGAATGATGGGTTATTCATTGTTGCCTGACCTGGGTACAACTATTGTGGGAATAAATTAAGTAACTGAATGATGGGTTCTTTAGTGTTGCCTGACCTGGGCACAACTATTGTGGGAATAAACTATTGTGGGAATAAACTAAGTAACTGAATGAAGGGTTATTCATTGTAGCCTGACCTGGTCACAACTATTGTGGGAATAAACTAAGTAACTAAATGATGGGTTATTCATTGTTGCCTGACCTGGGCACAACTATTGTGGGAATAAACTAAGTAACTGAATGAAGGGTTATTCATTGTAGCCTGACCTGGTCACAACTATTGTGGGAATAAACTAAGTAACTGAATGATGGGTTATTCATTGTTGCCTGACCTGGGCACAACTATTGTGGGAATAAACTAAGTAACTGAATGATGGGTTATTCATTGTTGCCTGACCTGGGCACAACTATTGTGGGAATAAACTAAGTAACTGAATGAAGGGTTATTTATTGTAGCCTGACCTGGGCACAACTATTGTGGGAATAAACTAAGTAACTGAATGATGGGTTATTCATTGTTGCCTGACCTGGGCACAACTATTGTGGGAATAAACTAAGTAACTGAATGATGGGTTATTCATTGTTGCCTGACCT
Organism: Anisus vortex; assembly: GCA_949126835.1. Taxonomy (NCBI): domain Eukaryota; kingdom Metazoa; phylum Mollusca; class Gastropoda; family Planorbidae; genus Anisus; species Anisus vortex. Next base: position 10,393,615 of record OX421493.1, read on the forward strand.
GGGCACAACTATTGTGGGAATAAACTAAGTAACTGAATGAAGGGTTATTTATTGTAGCCTGACCTGGGCACAACTATTGTGGGAATAAACTAAGTAACTGAATGAAGGGTTATTCATTGTAGCCTGACCTGGGCACAACTATTGTGGGAATAAACTAAGTAACTGAATGATGGGTTATTCATTGTTGCCTGACCTGGGTACAACTATTGTGGGAATAAATTAAGTAACTGAATGATGGGTTCTTTAGTGTTGCCTGACCTGGGCACAACTATTGTGGGAATAAACTATTGTGGGAATAAACTAAGTAACTGAATGAAGGGTTATTCATTGTAGCCTGACCTGGTCACAACTATTGTGGGAATAAACTAAGTAACTAAATGATGGGTTATTCATTGTTGCCTGACCTGGGCACAACTATTGTGGGAATAAACTAAGTAACTGAATGAAGGGTTATTCATTGTAGCCTGACCTGGTCACAACTATTGTGGGAATAAACTAAGTAACTGAATGATGGGTTATTCATTGTTGCCTGACCTGGGCACAACTATTGTGGGAATAAACTAAGTAACTGAATGATGGGTTATTCATTGTTGCCTGACCTGGGCACAACTATTGTGGGAATAAACTAAGTAACTGAATGAAGGGTTATTCATTGTAGCCTGACTTGGTCAAAACTATTGTGGGAATAAACTAAGTAACTGAATGATGGGTTATTCATTGTTGCCTGACCTGGGCACAACTATTGTGAGAATAAACTAAGTAACTGAATGATGGGTTATTCATTGTTGCCTGACCTGGGTACAACTATTGTGGGAATAAATTAAGTAACTGAATGATGGGTTATTTAGTGTTGTGGAAATAAACTATTGTGGGAATAAACTATTGTGGGAATAAACTATTGTGGGAATAAACTATTGTGGGAATAAACTATTGTGGGAATAAAATATTGTGGGATTAAACTATTGTGGGAATAAACTATTGTGGGAATAAATTAAGTAACTGAATGATGGGTTATTTAGTGTTGCCTGACCTGGGCACAACTATTGTGGGAATAAACTATTGTGGGAATATACTATTGTGGGAATAAAATATTGTGGGATTAAACTATTGTGGGAATAAACTATTGTGGGAATAAATTTAGTAACTGAATGATGGGTTATTTAGTGTTGCCTGACCTGGGCACAACTATTGTGGGAATAAACTATTGTGGGAATAAACTATTGTGGGAATAAACTATTGTGGGAATAAACTATTGTGGGAATAAACTATTGTGGGAATAAACTATTGTGGGAATAAACTATTGTGGGAATAAACTATTGTGGGAATAAACTAAGTAACTGAATGATGGAATATTCATTCATTCATTCATTAAGGGGAAGAGGGAAAAGTAATGGGGTGGGGAAGGGGATGATCAGTATGTGATTTTCATGTCCAGTTGTTGATTAAAATCGTTTTATTTTTCAGATTATGTATGAAATTATGTATGAAGTTATGTATGAAATTATGTATGAAGTTATGTATGAAATTATGTATGAAATTATGTATGAAATTATGTATGAAATTATGTATGAAGTTATGTATGAAGTTATGTATGAAGTTATGTATGAAGTTATGTATGAAGTTATGTATGAAGTTATGTATGAAGTTATGTATGAAATTATGTATGAAGTTATGTATGAAATTATGTATGAAATTATGTATGAAATTATGTATGAAATTATGTATGAAATTTTGTATGAAATTATGTATGAAGTTATGTATGAAATTATGTATGAAGTTGTGTATGAAAGTATGTATGAAGTTATGTATGAAATTATGTATGACATTATGTATGAAGTTAGGTATGAAATTAGGTATGAAATTATATATGAAGTTATGTATGACATTATATATGAAGTTATGTATGAAGTTATGTATGAAGTTATGTATGAAGTTTTGTATGAAATTATGTATGAAATAATGTATGAGGTTATGTATACTTTATACTGGATTTTAAGAAACAGTTTTTACGAGGGGAGGGGCAGTGAAAGCAACGTCAAATTTGGAAGAATCGCCGAGGGATGACCGTTGTGGAGGGGGGGTGGGGGTAGGTATGAAGGTATAGCTAAACTTGCGTATTCTTTCGAAATGTTAGTAACAAGACTAAGACGTTAGCGTAAATAAAAAAAAAACAAAAAAAAAATCCACATTAGAATTTCAAAAAAATTTATATTCTTCTGTTTGTTTTCCTTGGGACTAGTTGGATAGAAGTGGTTAAATAAAACAGCAATGATTCATAAATAGGGTTAGGGGGGAGGGAGGAGGAGGGAGCTATGTGTTGTTTTCAAAATGTCAATGACATGATCATTCGTGCCATAAGACGAAATATAGAAAATCTCTATCGTTTTGTCTTGTTCACTTCTTTGCCAAGTTCAAGGTCGACAAAATATCAATAGACCAGCTTTAAAACTTTGCCCAACCAAACAGAGCCAATTAAGTATTTCATTAGATTTACTGTATGGAAAAATCGAACTGAAAAACAAAAACAACATCAAGTCGACGTTTTTTTTTATTTATTGGTTTTAACGTGGGCAGAATGGATTTAATATCCTGCCTTGGGATAATCGATAATCCTGTCATTTTGGGTTCCTGCAAGTTTAATAAAACATTTAAAACCCCGGAGCAATGAACACAAACAACGAAAGGCTCAGTCGCAATGGGCAAGGTTGAGGGCGGGTTGGGGGGTGGGGGTTTGGTTTGATTCATATGCAAATTGACGATAACATTTACATTTCATTGTCATATTACAGTAGTCGAAGTTGTTTGTCTAACACAAAACTATATGCAGTGCACACGAAAATCTAGAAAAAAAAATATACAGTGCACATGATTATCTACACAAATATTTATAGTGCACATGACAATATACACAAATATATACAGTGCACAGGACAATCTAGACAAATATACACATTGCACAGGACAATATACACAAACATAATTAGTGCAGAGGACAATCTAGACAAATATATACAGTGCACAGGACAATATACATATACATAATTAGTGCAAAGGACAACATACATATACATAATTAGTGCAGAGGACAACATACATATACATAATTAGTGCAGAGGACAACATAGACAAATATATACAGTGCACACGACGTTCTACACAAATATATACAGTGCACACGACGTTCTGCACAAATATATACAGTGCACACGACGTTCTACACAAATATATACAGTGCACACGACGTTCTACACATTTATATACAGTGCACACGACGTTCTACACAAATATATACAGTGCACACGACGTTCTACACAAATATATACAGTGCACACGACGTTCTACACAAATATATACAGTGCACACGACTTTCTACACAAATATATACAGTGCACACGACGTTCTACACAAATATATACAGTGCACACGACGTTCTACACAAATATATACAGTGCACACGACGTTCTACACATTTATATACAGTGCACACGACGTTCTACACAAATATATACAGTGCACACGACGTTCTACACAAATATATACAGTGCACACGACGTTCTACACAAATGTATACAGTGCACACGACGTTCTACACAAATGTATACAGTGCACACGACGTTCTACACAAATATATACAGTGCACACGACGTTCTACACAAATATATACAGTGCACACGACGTTCTACACAAATATATACAGTGCACACGACGTTCTACACAAATATATACAGTGCACACGACGTTCTACACAAATATATACAGTGCACACGACGTTCTACACAAATATATACAGTGCACACGACGTTCTACACAAATATATACAGTGCACACGACGTTCTACACAAATATATACAGTGCACACGACGTTCTACACAAATATATACAGTGCACACGACGTTCTACACAAATGTATACAGTGCACACGACGTTCTACACAAATATATACAGTGCACACGACGTTCTACACAAATGTATACAGTGCACACGACGTTCTACACAAATATATACAGTGCACACGACGTTCTACACAAATAGCATCAATCGAAAAGGAACTGTCAACCACAAAGACAATGATAGAAAGATTTCAGAACGCCCCGGTCTGAAAGTGTGAGCCGTGACCCTATCTATCAACACGTCATTTCAAAAGCCTTCTACCACAAACACATTTCCTCGTCAAATCTATAATTTCTATTAGATTCCGCTGAGGTGTGTGGTGACATCATTCGGTGCAGCTGGAAGTTGGAAGACATGGCATTCGAGTTGGGACAAACCTGCAGGGGCAGTTAACTCATGCCTACAGCGGAGTTGACGGGAGCTATGCACTATGCACCTTTCACGCAGTGTTATCTATAGGCAAGTCTAAGGTGGAGTCATGCAATAAGTGGTTTTTCTATTGCCAATCCACAGCGGCGAAGTCAATACAAAAGAAATGGCTTTTGTCTTTCAAATCTACCTTAAAGTTAATACAAATTCGTTCAATTTTTCACAAGGCAATCCTAAATCTCCATGCATAAAACAAACAAAAAATAAGAGGATGCATTTTTACTATTATATACCGCTTAGTGCATAAGAAATATTGAATCACGAATGCTGAATGGGTTATCTGCGTAGGGAATAAGGATTCACAGGGCTGTAAAATGGGACGCCTTTGGCAAAGTGGACGTTGTTTCCATTTTTTTTTTTTTGTAACCGATATAAAGAAACTGTCCCTCCTTCCCTCCCCTATCTGTCCATCTCTCACACACACTCTCTCTCTCTCTCTAAGTCTCCTGTTCCTTTTAAGATATGGAGATGCTTGTTGGATCATCGCGCTTGGGGTCGAAGCTCAAGTCCTTCCGGTCGGGCAGGTTTACTCCACTCCAAGCAAGACATTACACAAGTACATGTGCGGGGCGGTGCGGAAATGTCAGACCTGGTGTACAGAGAGAGAGAGAGAGAAAAGAGAGAGCGAGAAAGAGAGAAGAAAGAAAGAGAGAGAGAGACCACCCTAGCATCTATACAAAATTCTCTACTAAAGGTTCTTTTTACCAGATCGATCTGTTCTAAATGAAAATCCATAAAGCAATCTGCTACTGCAAACACTGATACTATTTACTTCACAAAATATGAGATTTAAGAAAAAAATACACAGTGAGTGATGTGAAATGTCATAAACACCGGAACGCATATAAATTTATAGTCAGTTTAACTCCTGGGAACTGAACTGTTGGAAAAAAAAATCTACTGGAAAAAGGAAAACGAAAATCCACTTATAGAAATCAGAGGAAGACGCTGTCCCGGAGAAGAGTAAAAACAAAAATCGAAGCCGCACGGTGTGAAAGGTCAAGCCATCCAAACAACACGACCGATTACCAGATCAATTCAAACACTCTCCCCACGAGTCCGTCCCGAGTCAATGAGGTGTTCAATAGGGAGAGATGCTCGAGTGTTTCAGATGGAGCCTTTACACCAAGACTTAGCCTGGGAATGAAGCTTCTTCGTGTCCGATTGGTCCAACCACTTTCATGTTGTTTTTCTATTTGACTTGTACAACGTCATGTGGGTAACTCAGAGATCTTACTGCTCCATGAGGCCATGTTATTAGGTGTCGGGAAAAGGGGATTGTGTTGCCAGTACAATGCTCAGCCGTCTAAACCTTCCCAAACTAGATTTGGTTTCAACTTCAGAGCTAGATTAAATAATATCGACCTTTCAAAGACGGGACGGACTGTTGTTAAATTGTGTATCAAGTACGGATGTTACAATTGACGGTAAGTGTGTCTCAAGTACGGGTGTCACAACTGAACGGTGAAGTGTGTCTCAAGTACGGGTGTCACAACTGACGGTGAAGTGTGTCTCAAGTACGGGTGTTACAATTGACGGTAAGTGTGTCTCAAGTACGGATGTTACAATTGACGGTAAGTGTGTCTCAAGTACGGGTGTCACAACTGACGGTGAAGTGTGTCTCAAGTACGGGTGTCACAACTGACGGTGAAGTGTGTCTCAAGTACGGGTGTCACAACTGAACGGTGAAGTGTGTCTCAAGTACGGATGTTACAATTGACGGTAAGTGTGTCTCAAGTACGGGTGTCACAACTGAACGGTGAAGTGTGTCTCAAGTACGGGTGTCACAACTGACGGTGAAGTGTGTCTCAAGTACGGGTGTCACAACTGACGGTGAAGTGTGTCTCAAGTACGGGTGTCACAACTGAACGGTGAAGTGTGTCTCAAGTACGGATGTCACAACTGACGGTGAAGTGTGTCTCAAGTACGGGTGTCACAACTGACGGTGAAGTGTGTCTCAAGTACGGATGTCACAACTGACGGTGAAGTGTGTCTCAAGTACGGGTGTCACAACTGAACGGTGAAGTGTGTCTCAAGTACGGATGTCACAACTGACGGTGAAGTGTGTCTCAAGTACGGGTGTCACAACTGAACGGTGAAGTGTGTCTCAAGTACGGGTGTCACAACTGAACGGTGAAGTGTGTCTCAAGTACGGGTGTCACAACTGACGGTGAAGTGTGTCTCAAGTACGGATGTCACAACTGACGGTGAAGTGTGTCTCAAGTACGGGTGTCACAACTGAACGGTGAAGTGTGTCTCAAGTACGGATGTCACAACTGACGGTGAAGTGTGTCTCAAGTACGGGTGTCACAACTGAAGAGGCACCACTATGTGTTTAAAGTGCAAAGGTCTGAATTTTCATTGGGCAACGTCCGAGTGCCCAGTTTGACAGGGGAGAAATAGAGTGCCCCAAACTACTGGCTCGTTCTCTATTTAACGGCACGCAGGGATGAAAGCAAATACAATACTCTTCGAGTAAATGTATTCATGTTAATTCTCCCTTAAATATTTCCCTTCACACACACACACAGCTGTCACCTATATAAAAAAATAACTTGTTATTAATAACCGATGACTACGTTTCAAGAGATGAACGCCCCTTTTTTTATGTAAACAGGTTATAAAACTGTAGCTTAGGATATTTACAACATCGTATATCTGTTTTAATAGTGATAGAGAAAATGTTATATATAAATAGCCTTTTAGGAGTACATTCTATGTAAATGACGCAGATTATTAAACAATCCCGCTAGAGTGTAAGTTGAAGAGAAGGGTTGGGTAGCATTATTGATTTGGCAGCATTCTCTTTTTGTTTTGTAGGAACGCCACTTCCGATTCGTGGCTTAGACTTGAGACTATCTCTTTTGTCAACTGAGCTGGGCTTTAAAGTGGGATAAGGCTGCCAATTAGTCCGCGGTGTAAGACTAAAGTGAAACATAAGACAGGACTGGGGGATCTAACAGACTTTTTTTAAACGACCGCATGTATTAACGCACACTGGAATCGAACACCAGGGTATGTAGTATATACACCATATGTGTCAAACCCAAGGCCCGACTGGGCCACATCCGGCTCGGTCTTCTATTATATACTGCTCACGCCAAAATTATAGACAATATATATATATTTTTTAAACACCCGGTGATACCAAGTAAGTGCTAATGTAAGTCTTTCATGGGTCCCACGAGAGGCTGACTGAGATGAGCTCCGCGTCGAAGGGTAAATTGTGTAGTGCTTAGAAATTCACCGTTACTGTAAGCAAGCTGTTTTCGGATTAGCGAATAACAAAAAAAAATGAAATTAGTGCAGTGCCCGGATATTGCTTTAACTTCTTCCAAGTTACGTAGGCATAATTAATTAATATGTTGTTATATGCGCGAGCATAACCGTTTTTAAATCAAAGTTTAGTTTTTCCACTGCCCAATAAACTTTCAATTAAATCAATCCACAGCCTTCAATGAGATATGTGTTGTGATCCCCCTCTAAACATTAATACTATCTTTGATCTAACAGACTTTCATGGACACATTTTTTTTATACTAATAAATACTGTGAACGTCCCGGATTCGAATCCTGGTGCAGGCTAGGATATTTTCCCGGGTCTGGAGGGTGTCCCTGAGTCTACCCAGCTCTGATGGGTACCTGATATTAGTTGGGGTAAAGTAAAGGCGGCTGTGCATAGTGATGGCCACACAATCACCTAGTATGCCGTGGCCACAGAAACTGGTGAACGCTGCTTCACGCTGACCTATGGATCAACCTACGGGTACTTTTACTGAGATCTAAGTGACTTTCAAAGATGTGCACGGACACACTAAACAAAGTGTGTTACAGAAAGAAAAAGGACCCAGAGTTACAAATAAAGTCACCAATGACTTTTTAAATTTCAATTGAACTTATTCAATTAAAGTGCTGTATAAGCCATCTTCTTTCTAACTTATTCAATTAAAGAGATTTATAACCAATCTTCTGTTTTAACCCTTCCAGTACCGACCTACTTCTATCTATGCTGCCTTCAGTTCCGCTATATACGCGCCCGGGACTGTAAGGGTTAACTTATTCAATTAAAATGATATATATAAGTCATCTTCTTTCTAACCTATTCAATTAAAGAGATGCATAAGTCTTCTTCGTGTCACGGTTACAGTTGTCCTCTTGTCCAGAAACCAGTGATAATTTATTCCTCGTTCTAAAACCGAGCATCCAATACTTGAATCAAAAACATGACTGCAAATAAGACACTTTATACTCTGGAGGTTACATAGGCATCATGAATTATTCATTACATTTTCTTTGAGTTCGTGGTGGAAAGAAAACAATATAATATATATATACATAAGCAAGACCAGCAAGCAGAAAAAAAATCAAATTGAAACGTATTTTAGCATTATAAGATGTGTCAGGGCGTCTACTGTGAGATTCAACGATACTGGCTTTTTTAAAGCCCGGCAGAAATATGCGATTTTATGATAACATCAGCTTGTTTTGTTTTTTTTGTTTTGGGGGGGGGGGGGGGGAATATCATGTTCATTTCCATTGTTTTCTCATCGCACGATAAGCACAAAAAAAAGTATACATATTATTTATACTCGTTTAAAATCACAGCTGTAGTGTGAGAGAGGTTTTAAGTGGAATGGTGTTAGGTCAAGGGTGTGCAACAGGCGGTCCGCGGGCCACAAAACGGCCCGACAAGCCATTTAGTGTGGCCCCCAAAGTGCTTCTAACGGCATTTTTTAAAATTGCATTGATAATGCTAATAAATGTTCAGACTGTGTGGCCCATCAAGTTGAATAAAATTTCATATGCGGCCCAAAGCAGAAAAATGTTGCACACTCCTGGTGTAGGTCGTTGGTAGAGTTTGTGTCAGGATTTGGAAAGATCTCTCAATACTAGTAGAACTGTTGATATTAGAACTATAGAGATGAGATATTTCTCTATTTCCTGCTTCTCTTCTTCTTCTACTACTACAAGGTCCGTTTCTCACTTCTCCTCGACATTTTTCTTCTTTCTCCCTTTCATATCGCTTTTTTCTTTTCGCTCTAATTCTCTGGCTCTTGTTCTATAACACTTCCAATCTATTTTTATCTTTATCTCAGTTCATATCTGCTCTTTTATCTATCCATCTCTCTCTCTCTCTTAATAGACTTCTTTCTTTATATCTCTCTTCTCATCCAACTCTACTCTTCTTATGTCTCCCCCTCCCTCCCTCTCTCACTCTCTCTCACCCTCTCTTATTTCTCTGTCAATCTCGAAATCAAAATATACTCATTAAAAACAATCCCCCAACTCCAAGTGTGTGTCCCAGAAATCCTGCCCCCGCCCCCCTTTAATAGAGCCTGGATTATGGGGAAAATCCCTTTTTTTCCTGGAGGACATTCAATCTAAGAGAAGTATGACGAGATTAGGACAATAACAAGGAAAACTAATACATCGATAAATGTCCCAGACTAGACACACTTGATGACACAGTGTGAATAGACTCCGAGGTAACTTTCATTACATACACTTGATGACACAGTGTGAATAGTGGACGAAGTGACCATTTACACACAATCGATGCGCAGTGATTTTTTTAAACAGCCGCTGGAGAAGGAAATGAAAAGCTGGTGAGGTGAGGGGGAAACACTTACAAATAGAGACTAGTAGAACTTTACTGTACCATTAAACTATAAAAGTAATGTTGTACAGGGCAGGTTTCGACAACCTTTTGATAATAGTGTGCAGAAGTGGGATTTCTTAATCTTTCAGCGTGCCAACAGCCTAAAAGTCTTCCTTTTCTAGCGCTCACTTTCTTGTAGAATTTAAGATACTTTGAATTGCTTTTTAGGGTGTCTTCCGCGTGCCACTGGAAATAGCTTTGTGTGCCATGTCTGGCACGCGTGCCATAGGTTGCCGACCCTGGTATAGTAGTGAGTATAGGAGTGAAGACATCTTTTTGTGGATTAAGCTTTCATTTGAAAATGTGTTTGAAATGGGCAATATAAGAAAGGAATATGTGTCGAGGACTTCACATTTTTATCGCTAAGGCAATTTTAAATCTTTAGACTTATGAATAATTTGTGTTGAACTTTTCTAACCACCATAAATCTTTGTATGGAATACGAGATGGAGCTTGAAATAGTATATCTCTACTGGATCAATAAAGGAGGGTGTACTTTGTGTTACTTTGGACTTGACAAGCTTTGTACTGGGCTTTGACTTTGTGGAAACTTGAAAATCATATGATTATGATATTTTAAAAAAAAAGGCTAAAGTATAAGAATTTAACCGAATCTTCTGTAACAAACAAACAAATATACAAGTTGCCAGCATAGTAGAACACGGACATGAACTTGTGTAGTCTACGAACCAACTGTGCAACAATTTCCACATACTGGTAGTATATTTCTAACTGCAGCTTCTTATCTTATTTATTACAGACGCTCCTTCTATAAAGAAGATTATTGTGTCCTACGCTCATCCGTGGTCAGAGTCTAGTCTGGCATCTTTATTAACGTTTTAAATGATGTTAAGTTACTGGTTTTCCTGGTTTGTTCAGGCAACCCATTCCATGCCCGAATGCTTCTCACTGGCCACAGGGTCATTAAATGAAGTCATTCAATGTGGAGGGCCGAGGAAAGAGGAAGATACATTTGAGCGAAATTTCAATTCAGCGGATAGGCCTTTGGCTCCATTTAATAATCAGTTAAATTGATGTATTGCAGTAGTGACAACAACAACAACATTTCTGCACTCGTGATGTCGTGTATATTTATTTGTGGATAGATGCGTCCACACGCGTACACAGTCATGTGTTTGGCACAAGTCCCATATATCAAAGCCCCCTTGTGACGATGTCTGAGACCCCGGGGTGTTAAGAGAAGTCTCTACACGTCCCTGTGATTGGCACTTGCCTGGCGTGTTGACGTGTGAACACACAAAATCAATCACCTTACACGCCCCACCACCACCACCACCAGCACACACTACACTCTCGGTGGTGCAAACAGCGAGACCGTTACACGCCAGACAGTGCACACCAGATTGTGCACTCACGATTGTGCAGGCATGCGAGAAATCAGTTGATAGACGAACGGTGCAACTCACGTAGCACAGTCAAAGCCAACACATTTAGTCTCATGTAATAACCAAACTAAAGTGACAAGACTAAAATGTCTAATTAATTGCGATCGAGTCTATATCTAATGAACAATTTCATCAGGCTGTAGTCAATATTGAGCATAGAATAATATAATTTCAACAAGCTGTGTACAGTAATTTGAACATGCTGTAGTCATTATATATGTATATTAATTTTACCGGTGTTGTGTGAGTTGATAAGGAAATTTGAACTAATAGACAAAGATATAAATCTTAGAAAAAGTATACATTTTTGGACAACATAAAATTTTTCAGCATATAAACATACAAGAACTTACAGGGCCAAACTGTTTATATTACCGTAATACACAAATGTATTTCCACCTCGGTAGGTACAATATATAATATATATATAAAATTATATTATAACTAACCTAATTAGCATCGCCGACAAGGACACAATACATCTATTTTGTTTGTGTGCTTAATCATCATAAAATTATTCCACTGTCTGGACCATTTAGCTAATATAAATATTTTGCTCGGCTTCTTGCCAACTGTTAAGTTAGAAAAAATGTTCATCTTACTACACTTGATTATTGGCGTACATTTTTATACATAACATACTATTGAGGTCGACCGAAATTCGGTTTCGGCGCCGAACGTAGGCAAATTGCCTCCTTTCGGCGTAGTTTCGGAAGAAGTCAAATGGTTAGCTTTCGGTTTCGGCTAAAAGGGGATACTGACTTTTGGTCATCAGCCGAATATCTTTTAATTTTCAAAAATTCAGACTGCAGCGCTAGTGATGCATCAATTACTCTGCTTAATGATAATTTCATTTAGTTTGCCAATTAATCTGTGTGAAGTAGACAATTGAAGTTAATAATAAAGGGATTATTTGATCACCCCAAAAAAAATGTTGAACAATGGAGTGTGGCTTAATAAAATGGTTTTTGCACCTTAATGCACCACACCTTGTTTCTTTTATTGCATTTGTCTTTTTTTTTTTGTCTAATTTTATTTAAAAAAAACGTTTCTGTCAAAATAGTTAGATATAAACAATCTTAATTAAAGTTTATGTAGAATTTAAGGTTATTAAATCTTAAAGAGTATTCAATTCCGAATAAAAATGATGTATAATACATGTATATTATACAACTGTATATTACATGTTATATGGTTTACTTAAATAGAGTACCCATAAATAGTTAATATTACACAAAAATATGCAGTCTTTTAAAAATGTTTTGGCAATTTTAGATTATCTTTCGGTCTCGGTCGAATATGTTGTGAAACTATCGGTTTCGGCTGAAATTCAATGTATGACTTTCGGCCGAAACAAAAACATATTTAAACTAAAAGACATAACTAGCTACTTAACATCACATATCTAACTAGAAGACTTTATAACTCCACCCAGTAGTGTTGTAGCTGTAGTGTATGTGTAAACTGTACAAGTGTCATATACTTACTGGAATGGCTGGCACAGTGTCCCCTGCAGTATCCCCATCAGGATTATCGGCATCCACAAATGATGTTATCCTGACTCTCAGCATACAGCCTCTCCGCCTAACGATGACGGGGACATCCTCCTCGTAGATCATCGATTCGTTCCTCTGGAGTGGAGGGTGCGGGCTTTTGTTGGGGCTCAAACTGGAACCCCCCAGGCTCCCGAGAGGCGACGGAATGGAATCAAACGATCTGAAGGACGTCGGCGAAGGCGTCTCCACGCGCAGGCTTCCCTGGGGCGAGGACGGGCTCAGCTGGTTGGGGCTGCAGCTGCCGGGCGGCAGACTGACCTGTCGGACCAGTTTGCACTTCGCCCTGCACGGACTAGCTGGCGGGTCGCTGGAATGGGGAGAGGGTTCCTGGGGCTCAGTGTGGCTACATTTACTGGAATGGCAGCACGGGATACTTCCCTGGTGCACGAGGCCAGCGCCGCGGGAGTAGATCTTAGACCGGCCGGAGCAATCCGAGTTGACCTCGGTGTCTGTATCATCCGTGTCCATGGAATGTTGTGCACTGCCGCTGGAGGACTGGGCGCTCCCACTGCCACTGGAGAACCGTGCCCGCCAGTGCTTCTTACTGTCCAGGTGATCGCACCCGGTGGCATGCACCTGGCACCGCTGGGTGGCCTGCAGCTGTTGGGGTCGTTCCAGCTGGGCCAGATTGCTGGGGCAGCTGTTCTGGTGTTTGATTCCGCTCTCGCTGTTTATCAGGGCGTTCAGGCTACTGGAGGAAGCTGAAGGGGTGTACGCACATCCGGAAGAATGGTGCCGGGTCAGCTGCTGGTGCTGCGACAGAGCGCTCCCTAGACTACTCGACGCTGAGCTCGGGATGCGACAGAGCTTCGTCCTGCCCCCTATTCCACCCAGCGCTGATGGCTGGTGTTTGAGGGACTGTGCCATTCGACCTTGAACCGAAACCGGCGAGCATTGCCGAGGACTTCTAACCGGAGACGTCGAACGCCGTCCGGACCCCGGGGATATGGGTGACGCTGACCTCCGGCCGGACCCAGGAGATATACGGCCCTGGTCTGAGAAAAAAACGCCGGAAGGTACTGGCGATATCCTGTCCCGATCGTCGAGTTTGAACTCCGCCGGGACACTGGAAGGGTTCGTCAAAGTCGTCGGGAGGCACGGCAAGCTTCGGCGTGTACGCTTGAAAGACATGGCCGCCAGATAGTTCAGTCCTCATGTCACCACAAAGGAGAGAGTGCTAGAGACGGCACGGCTGCGTACATTGCACCAACGTGAGCAGTCAACAGGCTGTAACGACTGGATGCAGTCGCTGCTCGCACCGAAATGTTGGGTCGGGCTTCATCCATTTATTAACATGCCAAGTCAACATCAAAACACTGTAAGGTTTTCAATATTTGTGTAATCTGAATAACTCAAGTGTGAAAACAGTTTTAACTAGTTTGTTCACAATGCTACCTGGCAACAAACTGTCAATCACTTCCTGGATTGTTGAAAACATTGGAAAGCTTTAGTAAAAGACTATTTCTGATTAGGTATGTGCGGCTTATCGAGATTAACGGATACAAGAATCAAAACATAAAAGGACCGTTTACTTATATATGAGGATTGTGTTTAAAAAAAAGAATCGCCGATCATTAGGGCCGATATTAAACTAGATAATTATGATAACAGAAACTTACATATAAACTGACTAATGGCATTTATCCACTTCGCTATTACAACGTAAAAAAAAAACAAAAAAAACACTGTATCATATTATTCAAGTTAATACATTGAATTTACAGTGTACTTTACCCAGACTATATAGCGATAATATTGACTTTGCTTTTATTCCAAAGACTAAAAAAGGATAATAATGAATGACTGAATGCTCCAGTCGTTATGCCTGTAAAGACACCAATGTTCTTGGCACTAAGTAAAATTCCTTCACTGCTTATCGAGTTCTAGATTCAACCGTGAGTAGTCTTTTAGAGACAGCGCCGCAATCAACGAGCTTTCACGAGAAGCACATCAATACATTAATGAAACGAGAAATTTCATCCAGCTAATATGATATTTACATTAAATAAATGAGCATGAAATAGTCAACTTGGTATATAAAACGTCTACTGGTCGCTGTACAGCAATGCAGTCATTACGTATATATTATATAACAGACGCTATTCGCATCGCCCAATGTACAGCCTCGACGTTTAGAAAACAAATTGTACGATCGTCTGGTGAAACAAGCCAACAGAAACGTGTGAATTATTTCCCTTAATGTGCTCCAATTATCGCCACATGTCCCGATACGTCTTCGAAATAGACACACAAATAATGGGATAGAATCAAGTCTCTAAATTGATTTTTCCGTATCGATTGACAAAACTTTTCTTTTTTCCCCCTCTATTTCAACTTTTTCCCTTATCCCTTCACCACAGCATATTATAGTGTTGTTTTTTTTTATTCTCCAAAGATACGTCGCTTAGGGGGGAGAGGAGGGGAAGGAAGCATAGCTAAGCTCTAACCAATCAGGAAGAAGAAAACAATGACGTCACGGAACCTTCATTCAGCAGCTGCCATCCATTCAGCGGATGGAAAGAGGCGGTCATAGACAACAAAACTACACACACACACACAATATTATCTTACAAACAGTTGGTCATCAAATTGACAAAACACAGAAAATGGATTTAAGGTCTGAGCGGATATCGTGACCAGGGCAACTCACGCATAGGACTTTATTTTCTCCTTGTCACACTGGGTCCGGGACACCAGCGTCACATTTCTAGCCCCAGTGTCACGCAGGCAAATCACAAAAAGGGTCAAACAACTGGGCCAGTAAGTAACTGTGCCCTCCCTCTCCCCACTCACACATCCTGAATGTGACATGACGTGTATGTTCACGTATCTCGGGGACGGGCGCCGCCCCGTGGCTCTGACGTTCATCTCCGCCACAGTCGGGACCTCCACCACCACGCTCTACGGCTGCAATAGGAGGGGGGAATTAATTATACATCCACGGGATGGCTGAAGTAGGAGTGGGAGGGAGTGGGGGGGGGGGGTTAGCCAGCAACGGGGTGACCTACAGAAACATACGCGGCCCCTCTGCTAGTCAATATTATAAGGAGTTTTAAAACACCTACACAAGAGAAGAAAAAAAACAGGGAGAATCTATTTGAGAATATATCTCAAGGTCGAGAGTACAATTAATGCACAAGTATAATCGAATACGTCGTGAAGAACAACTACTGTAATACTTTTGAAATACGACACTCTTCGACGCACTACTATAGTCGCGTAGTGAAGGGATCGGCAACCTTCTGATACTAATGTGCCAAAGTAGGATTTCTAATTCGTTCAACGTGCCAACACCCTAAAATTCATCCTACTCTTGCACTCAATTTCTTGTAGTAGAGACTTGAATTGCATTTTGTGCGATCTTCTGCGTGCATTTGAAAATCGATCTGTGTGCCCTAGGCTGCTGACCCCTGCGCAGTGAATGAAACGATCACGCTTCAAAGTGATACACATTGAGCTCGAAAACAAAATGTCAGAAAGTGCAGAAAGTAGATTCAAAGTCATTCATGACACACACATAACGTAGAGTAGCCATACTTAAAGCTAGAGATAATAGATGGATGGATAGATGGGAGGATGGTAAGAAAGATAGATACATAAAAGATAGATAAATAAATTGATAGATAGATAGATATATAGACAGAGAGACAGATAGATAGACAGACAGACAGATAGATAGATAGACAGGTAGATAGACAGACAGATAGATAGATAGATAGATAGATAGATAGATAGATAGATAGATAGATAGATAGATAGATAGATAGAATAATTGCAAACATTAGAAGTATATCACTTTTAAAAACCAACAACTGAAAGCATGGATGCTGTCGACAAAGTAGACACATACAACCAAAAAGCACAGTTACAGTTAATCCAGAAAGAGGTTTCCTGTATGAATTCATAGCTAAAAATAGTTCACACATCACACATAGACACATGACAAATTTGTCTTGAATTAATCTACCTTTGTTAATTTTTTTTTTCAAAGATTAAACGTTATTCTACAAGAAATTTAAAACAAAACCCACGTTTGTTTAGATTTTTTTTTTCTTATAAAGCCACACGGATAAGGTTTCGTATTCTGTTACTAGCGCTGATGCTCTTATAGTTGGTTTAATAGAACACAAACACAAAAAAAAAGATATTGGAGTCTTCAAGTGCATGGAATTATAACAAAAGTCTAGAACTAACATGACTGTACAAAATGTTTTGAATTATTTGCCGATTAGATAGCAGCTAAAGTAAAGAAGTTTTTAACAATCACCATATAGTTTTAGATAGATAGAAAGATAAAAAAAAGATATATATTTATATGGAAAGATATATATATATATATATAGTTAGATAGATGGATGAGTAGATAATTAGATTGATTGATGGGTTGATGGATAGATAAATAAATAAATTGACAGATAAAAAGTTGGATGGTTGGATAGGTGGATGGATATTGGATATATAAATATATATATATATAATATATATATATGAAATAGATACAGACATAGGTAGATTGGTCGACTGGAGTTAACAGCTGTTTTTTCAATTGAAAACAGTAAAAAGATGTTTTTAAAATGAATTTTTTTTTTTCATAAACCCTAGAAAAGATCTATCTATAAACTTTTATTTAACTATTTACGCCTTCTGGCCCAACCACTCGCTGTGTAGACATATATTTCTGAAACTTTAAGACTTCCTTTTCAACAACAATAACACAACGATATTGCCTCCGGTAAAAACCACCGTAAACATGTCAAAGTGACATTTTATCAAGTATTTATTCTAATTCCTTTATTGAATTTTTTTTTTTTTTATCTTCCTAATTTTGAATTTTAACGGGGACATGTTATTCACAATTTATCATAAGACGATGGCAGGCAAGTTGCACTCACAATTTTAACCGTAATTTCTATAAACGATGTGTACAAACAAAAAAACGCTCACGTCGACGTGACTAAGGTAATTATTGCTGTGTTATCAGAAACTGGGCGTTCTTAACCAAAGGAAACATTTCATCATTTGTAGTAGCCTAATCAGTAAAGTAGTAATAATACATAAAGGCTTTAAACACTCATTTAGAAATACAACCTAATAACAACCTGTTGCAATGCTCAGATAAACCTAAAGACAAAAACACTTTCCTTGTCCCGCTATGCGAGATCAAGAGCATAATAAATTAAAAGTAGGCCTACTCTTTCTTCCCGAGTGGCATTCGGGCATGGAATGGGTTGCCCGAACAAACCAGGAAAACCAGTAACTTAACATCAATTAAAACATTAATGAAGAGGCAACACTAGACTCGGACCACGGATGAGCGAAGGACGCAATAATCATCTTTATAGAAGGAGCGTCTGTCATATATCAGATAATATAAAAAACATTCGGAAAAAAGCTGAGTGAGCGTTTCTAAACAAGAAATTGAACAAGATACCAATAAACAGCTTTAAGAATTGTACTTTCTCCACACAGACAAACAGCATTAAGAATTGTACTTTCTCCACACAAAAAAAAAGCTCATGTAAGAAATCCAACTAATTTTGTACAGACTATTAAACCACAGAAAGCGAGCAAATAATAAAATAATAAAGAAACGCTAAAAATATTTATAATATCCATGAATGTGTGTATTGGGAATCTATAGGCCTACAATAATATTCAAAGTTTTAACCATTTCATTTTATTTTATTTTTTTTTATAGTTAACTTCAATTCTCAAATACACAATGCCCCCCCACACACACACACACTCCACATTCCCATAAACTCGGGTTTGAATTTCCGGGAATAAAAGAGATTTAACTGTACAGCAAACGCTATAACTTTTTGTTATATTGTTTCTCGTGAGTTTCCGTTCAACGTTCGGAGACGAGACTTTTTTTGCAATTTACTTTCCCAACACGCGCGCATGATCGAAATGGAAATAAAATGTTTAGGGCCAACGTCTGTGTTTTGGTTTTAGAGCTAACATCTGTTGCAGACTTTGATGGATGGTTGGGGTATAATATGTAAGCTACGTAGAGGAAGTAGAAGACATCTTCAATGTTCGATACATACAAGTAGGTGGGGATGGAAGATAATGGCGGAGATTGGGGGAAGTAAACTAGAGTTTGGTGTTGGGGGAGATAGTCAGATAGCCAGACAGATAGAAAGACAGACACAGGCAGACAGATCGATAGACAGATAGATAGAAAGTCAGACATATATAAAGACAGATAGGCCTACATATTAAGACAAACAGACAGACGTACAGATAGACAGACAAACAGATCGATAGGTAGACAGATAGGAAGATAGACATATATAAAGACAGACAGACATACAGATAGACAGAGAAATAGATAAATAGATAGATAATTATAAGATAGATAAATAGATGGACAGGCAGTGAGACACAAGTTGATAACCAGATAAAAGAGTCACAGGGTAGGATAGGATAGGGGAGGTAGTAAGACGACAAACATTCACAAACACATACATATGTATAGATAGATAGATTGATAGATATATATAGAGAGAGATAGATAGATAGATAGATAGATAGATAGATAGAAATAGATAGTGAAATGGCGTGACAGAGAGATAGAGAGATAAGACAGGGAGAGGGATGAAGAGAGAAATATTTGTTAAACTTTTATTAGCAGCCTTTAACGTAAATTCCAGATACCTATGATAACCTAATGTATAGTACACCTGACCAAAATGGATATAATAGGCCAGCACGGATTTTGACTCTCCGATGACGCAAATGTTGAAGGCTACACTTCAAGGTGTAAAACAAACAACGTTGCAACCAAACATAACTATACGTACAATCTTCAAACAAAAACAGCAGATAACGTTGAGAACCCGTCTAACAGAATGACATCATTACGTCTAGTGTATCCTGCCAATCACAACATCAACAAACGAGTTGACCCCCCACACCCCCTACGGCCTCTCCCCACCAGGATCAGATAACCCAGTATTTACCCACGTTGGTGTAGTTTATCACATTAAAACAACAACAACCACAACACCATCTACCTGCAGACAGAGACTTAAGACCCAAAACACCCGGTGTGTGAAATCTTTATCTACCGGCTCCTCCCGCAGTATCCACGTCACGAAATTCAGCCCCCTTCCTTCCCCACCAACACCATTTAACCTAGGTGTGTGCAACAGGCGGCCCGCGGTTCACAAAACGGCCCGACAAGCCTTTTATTTTTGCCCCACACAAGATCTTCTAACGGCACTATTTCTTTTATCCGCTTGTATAAAAAAAAAAATTCAGATTGTGTGGCCCACAGCTAAGTCTCGAATTCATTATACGGCCCAATGAAAAAAAACTGTAGCACGCCCCTGATCAAATCGTAGGTTGGGGAGGGTGGGGGAGGGCTTAATTGATTCGCAGACAAGATTTGCGTCATTCGTCATTCCTAGGGCCAAGGTAACACCAACAAAATAACACTGCGGGGCAAATAAATGAAGCAATAAAACAGTAAACAAGCCAAACAAAATGGAGTTCTTTACCCCCTCCCGCCAATCTCCACCCTCTTGCTTTATTCACCTGAATGATCTAAGACGTTTGGGGAAAGGGAGGGGGGGGAGAGCGATAAGGTGTCGGGAGGACGGAGCCTGAAATTGCCACCTAGCCCTGCCAGACAGAATGCCAGAGGTGCCGGTACCCGGCAGCCCATAAACCAGCGCGCTTGTCTGGCCAACAAACCGGTAAAAATGTTGAGACAATCTTTGGGTTCAAGAGTGAGTAGTAACCCACGCAGAGCTCACGGGCCGTAAGGACAATAACAACTGGAGATGATAACCCGGGGCACTGTTCAGCCACCCCACCCTGTGGATCTTATGGAGATCCCAGGGCATTACCCCCTTTCCCACTCGGCCCACAATTCCCTGTTGTACTGATAGGGCGGAAGTGGTTTGTTCCATTTGTACACACGCAAATGCTCTATGTATCTTGTACTCAAAGTATAAATCTATAGCCTACAGTACACAAACTAGACAAAAAATAAAGTTACAAATAAAGAAATCAGAACTAGAATGTAGATCGGCTTAAACAACAACAACAAAAGACAAAAACATAGAAAACACACAGAAATAAGTTCAACTTAAAAACTAATTATTATGTACCTAACAGCGTCTAGTCCCCCCTCCCCCTCCCAAAAAGAAAAAAATAGTAAAGAAATTTGCTCACAAAAATACAAGAGTGAAGAGGATTATCAACTCTAAAGACAGCGAAAATAAAAAGCAAGAAAGAAATGAAAGATAACTTGAAAAACAAAAAAACACTAAACAGAGTTACATACTCATCCCTTTATAATGAAATTTCCCACGAACTTCTCTTTCTCACCTCGTCTTCGCACACACTGACAACACACGCGCACACTCATCACGTGATCAAATATCACACACACACATTCCCACACACACATTCCCACACACACTCACTCACACAGACCCTGAAACACATCAGAATCGCGCACAACGAACTGGCAGCGATAATGAAAGAACACAATTTCCACGGTTGCAACTCTCGTCAGTGGTCCCCCTAAATTTTATATCTTGATATGGACACCTTTGATGGGACACGGTGGCCTGGTGCAGGCTAGGGATTTTTTCCCCGGGACTTAAGGGTGCCACTTGAGTCTACCCAGCTCTGATGGGTACATGTTTTAGGACCCCGTTGATTGAAACCTTTTGTCTGCGATCATTTCATTTCAACCAATACACAAACAGTTGGTAGATAAAACAACGCCTTGTTTCATTCTAAAAACGCAAAGACTCAGTCAAATCTTGTATAAATCTTGCATGTATTGTGTCTTTTATTAACAGGTAAACAAAATGGCAGAAACCTTTGTTACCGGAACCCTCTGCTGAAGTGTTTGCGCTCATGCAAAGAGTGGCGAGGGACACGGGTTGAGAACCCCCCGGCTATAGGTTGCCAAAACGCAATGAAGGTTGTAACTAACTCTCTCTAGACGCGCAATGTCAAGGTTATGTTTAAGTGCAGCAGCAAGCTTCCCTACCAAAACGACTTCTCCAGATCTCGGCCGAGACTTGGCGCATGCCGCAAAAGTAGATTTCAATACTTTAAAAAATCAATAATAATAAATAAATCATGTTTTTCTTCTCAACTTGGAGTAATTTTCTACACAAGTCCAACCTGTCAGACTTTACCTTATATTTAATGCAAAAAAATATGTCCAAGTCTGTCTACATTCATTAGCGATGACATGAAGATTATTTTTCTCTAAAAACTGTCACAAGCCTTTGACAATGTAGACGTCAACTTAATAATGAAGTCTGCTTATGAAATGTTTATGACATGATATAGACTAAAATACATCCTGCGTCGGCAACCTACGGCACGCGTGCCAAGTTCACGCGTGCCAAGCTTGGCACGCTGTTCGATTTTCAATGGCACGCAAAAGACAACCTAAAAGACAATTCAGGGATCTAATTCAATAAATTGAGTGCTGTAAAATGATAACCTTTTTCAAGCTGTTGGCACGCTGAATATATTTGAAATCCTTCTTTGGTACCTCATTATCAAAAGGGGTTGCCGTCCCTCTGATATAGAGATCTAAAGAAATACAACAATACTTTCTTATTCCAATTCAAAACAACAGAATCATTTTCTCGTGGCTCAAAAAATATTTAAAAAAAAAATAAACCATAATACAAACAAACAAAAAAACGTGCTGAAATGTGGATGTAAGGAAACAACAATAATAATTTTCCAACACTGTATTGTACATGCTTGACTACCACTGCAGAACGTTGCAGTTATCGAAAGCTCCTGATTAATTTCTTTAAAACGCCTTCTGGGCCAACAACTCACGCTACTGAACTAACAACTACAGCAGCAGTAATACAAGAAAAAAAGACAAATCCAATTTGTTCAGTGAAAAAAATAATAGAAAACTGCTAAAGGGTTAACGCCATTTTTGTTTATATTTTAGATGAAATTATAAAAATAGCTAGACGGGCGAAATGGGAACAGAGGACATAATTGTTTACGGTTAAACTAGCACAAGGAATCCTGTTAACGGCATTATATCTGGAAAGGTTTGGGGAGGGAGGGGGGGGCGACATCTTGCTCATTCACTGGACGATACACACCAGAGCTTTATAATAACAAGACAGTTTGGAAAAATAACACACTCGCAATAATTGAAAAGGGAAAGATAAAACAGAACATTCCCAGACAGAAATTCCGTGACTCCTGTCCATCAAGTGTCAGTAAACTTTGGATTTGACAAAAAAAACAAATGTCTCTATGGTAGCCTGTAGTATTGCAGCATTGATTTTTAATTTAAAGACATACACACACTAACGAATTCACTAGATGAAATACTTTTTGTACAAACGTTCGTGAAACAAAACTAGTCAGAAAGATTACGGTAGCAACCATTGATAATTGAAAACATAAATGAAGTGTATTAGAGCACACACAGGATTTTAACGGCTTTGGCGACACGGTCAAGTGTATTGCATCTGGCTTTATGAAACTAATCCATCCATGGACAAAACTTCCAAACTTAGTTGGGAGCATTCATTTTATTTGTCTTGTAGTTTGAATAAAAATTGACATCTGTTCGTTACGTTTTTTTAGACTTTAATATAGCCACGTGCCTTTCTTTTCTTTTTCTAAGAAAATATAATTGGGCCCTAACGTTGTATAACGTAATATTTAAAAAAAAACAGCAACTGTCAAGACAATTCGGCATTTAAGAATACGTAGTTGTTGTTTTTGTTTTTATTATTGCTTATTTGTAGTGGCATAGAACAACTTCCTTTTATTTTAAAAATCATTAAAATGACAATAATTCTTCAGAGCACAATCAGACACGTAAGACCGACTTACATAATTACATGATTCTCAGTGTGTATTGAAATTAACTTGAAATTGAAATTTTTTTTTTTTTTTTTTTTTTTTTTTTTTGCAGTGAAGTAACTTTTTTTTAGTTTTCTGTGAATTTGATGCAACTGTAGCGAGGCACACAAAAAAAAAAAATCAGTTTCATCACAACCAAAAATCTTATTATAAATAACAAATACTTAGTGAATGCAGACACAGAACAATATTCTTTGGTTTATGCAAGATCTTTTCTAATACGGAAAAAAAATCCAATCAAAACACTTTTGCTTACATATTATCTACTAAAAGAAATAAATATAAAACAAGGCACTTTAATGAGAATCTATTATCTAAATAGTTGAGTCCAAATTACATTACAAATACCCCGACTAAGTTGTGCTCCTACCAGACGACTTAATATATTAAATTTTTTTATCTTCGGGGAATATTAACAGCAGTAAGAAGTAGATACCAGTATCACTTACCCACTATTAGATTACAGGGGTCACGTATAGGACAACTGGTAACGAGGGAATTGAAAAACACAATCAATCACACAATCAATCACACAATCAATCACATTATTCGTTCTATATTTTGTTTTATCTCACACACACACACACACACACACACAAACATGTTTCAAACTCACTCAATGAGAGTCAATTTGATTTTGCTGCTCCCTTTGTTCATTTCGATATCTCAGTATTCGATTATTTTTTTAGTGGCATCGAACACCGTGACATACCTTGCTCGCGTCCAAGTGGATTCCGATTTTAATCTGGTTTTCACTACACTCGGCCTTTATCTTATCTCAAAGTTGAATGAAACGTAACAATAAATATGCTTGGGAAGAATAAATCCATCAAAAATAGAAATAAATATTTGGCTGCATAATTATCTAGTCAGAAATGTGAGAACCGTTGGTCATGATTTGGTTTAAACTGCACAATTCAATGCTACTGATGTACTAGCAATACTGGAGAGTTGAGATTTCAACCAGCTGTCCATCAAGGTTAATTGCGTGCCCCGAGCCAAAGAAGGCCCGAGTGGCGAATATCGCATACTTTTACCTACTTAACCTTGTCAGAGGCAAAACGACATGCCCCGATGACATTGACTAAATGGATAGACTACTTTATAAGACTACTTGTCATGTAATAATGCTCGAATTTAAAAACGAGACACCTTTAAATTATGTGTATTGGTACCGTATGTTCGTGTGTTTATATCATGTGTTGAGAAAAAAGACTAGTGGGAGAAAGGTTCAGAAGCGTAACAATTGAATAGAACCTCAAACTTTGTTTTACAAGTATACATGTAAGCATTAATGACAATCTACTCCAGGGTTCTGCTCATACGGAACGCGTGCCACAAATGGCACGCAGAGCGATTTAGTATAGCACGCAGATAACCCCTCCAAAGACAGGTCAATACAAGCCCTTCTATATGAAAAGAACAGGATGACCTTTATGCTGCTGGTACGCTACATGATTTAGTAACCCTACTTTGGCACACTATTATCAGAAGGTTGCCGACCCCTGGTCTAGTCTAGTAGTGATAGATCTACTGGTAGTTCAAAGTCAAAGCAGTCTGAAGCAGCCTGTTTGTCTTGTAAAAAAAAATAGGATTAGATATTACAACATCTCCTGGAAATATTAAAAAACAATAACAACAACACACTGAAACGTATTCAACAAACAGTTTTAAAGTTACAAAAGTAACAATCAATAGTTTCATTATTACAGGAAATCGCATTTTAAAATGTCACAATGCTACGGAGTTATTTTTGTAGGCCAAACAAAAGCCGTACGTTAATTATCAATCCCCGTAACCTTATCATCGATAGCTTGATATCTTTATACGATTGTTATCACCGTCATCTCAGTCATTTTTACACCAACAAGGTCATTTTGATAGTGTTTATATTTTTATTATCAAGTTTTTTTTTTTTGGCTGTAGTGTTTTCGAAACTAATATTCATAAAAGGATTTAAAGTCTTCAGTATACATATTAAATAGTTTTCAAGCAATGAATTTATTTTTCTGTCTAAGACAAACTACATACACGAGAAATATCAACATTAGGCCTAACTAAATACCAAATCTATTTCTGGATATTTTTTTAAAGTTTGTAATCTGTTGTATTTTTTGTAATTGATTTGACTCATACATTATAAATACAACTTATATTATATTTTCTATTTCAATTATCAGAACGATTAGTTTGTTTACATTAAATTCCTTTTCTGCTGACCTATTTTTATAAAGGAATTTAATTTTCACAGACGCTAGGCGGGTAACCTATTTTAACACCTGTTTCCCGAACAAAATGTATAAACACTTTTCAAACATGTTTCCGTTGTTTGTTGTTTCTTTCCAAACAAATTTCTTATTACCGTTTACTACAAATAAATATTCTATTGCCTTTAAATTATACCTGTATAAAGCTTTTAAAGAGTAGCCCTTTGTCTACATGTATTGATGTTGTTGATGTGTTGTTGATGTTGTTGTTTTAATAAAAAGAACTGAATCATCCTTCAACTGTTGTCTGCCTTGCAGCAGATATTTCAAGCAGACAAAAAGCTACGACATTTAAAAAACAAAAGTCTTCTCCGTAGATTGGTGAGTTAGATAACTACCGAATGCATATCTCAATCCATAAATGTACTGCAATTATCAGCTTCCATCAACTATTAACCCTCAAAGTGCTCAGCAAAAAAACCCAGGTTGCATTAAAAAGTGTGCTTAAAATTGAAAGTAAACAGAACTGACACACCCACTTTAAACGATCGAAACGAGGGCGAAAAAGGAAAGGCCAGGGTCAAAGTTGTTCAATCGTTACCTTAGAATTTATTATCATACTGAAGGTAAGTAACGAGTGAGCGATGTCCCTGTGGACTAGCCCAGCCTCGACTAACCATTCTAATCATCCCAAAAAATCTTGGTGCGCACCTGGCGTGTTGTGGTAAACTATAGGCTGGCGAGCATTTCGGTGTCTCTGACTAACCCAGCTTCAACTCAAGGAACCGCCCCAAAAAAATCTTGGTCAGCACCTCTCCGTTTTGGAGGAAAACTAGAGGCGGGCGGGCATTGTGGTGGCCACACGATACCCATTGCAGGCATTGGTCAAAGAGAGCGGTGAACGCCGCATCTACTGGCTCCACGGAAAAACACGGTCTGGACACATTAGAGAAAGTGGAGACACGACAAAGTGGAGAAACGACCAAGTGGAGAAACGACCAAGTGGAGAAACGACCAAGTGGAGAAACGACAAAGTGGAGAAATGACCAAGTGGAGAAATGACCAAGTGGAGACACGAGAAAGTGGAGAAACGACAAAGTGGAGAAATGACCAAGTGGAGACACGAGAAAGTGGAGAAACGACAAAGTGGAGAAATGACCAAGTGGAGACACGACAAAGTGGAGAAATGACCAAGTGGAGACACGAGAAAGTGGAGAAACGACAAAGTGGAGAAATGACCAAGTGGAGACACGAGAAAGTGGAGAAACGACAAAGTGGAGACACGAGAAAGTGGAGAAACGACAAAGTGGAGAAATGACCAAGTGGAGACACGAGAAAGTGGAGAAACGACAAAGTGGAGAAATGACCAAGTGGAGACACGAGAAAGTGGAGAAACGACAAAGTGGAGAAATGACCAAGTGGAGACACGAGAAAGTGGAGAAACGACAAAGTGGAGAAATGACCAAGTGGAGACACGACAAAGTGGAGAAATGACCAAGTGGAGACACGAGAAAGTGGAGAAACGACAAAGTGGAGAAATGACCAAGTGGAGACACGAGAAAGTGGAGAAACGACAAAGTGGAGAAATGACCAAGTGGAGACACGAGAAAGTGGAGAAACGACAAAGTGGAGAAATGACCAAGTGGAGACACGACAAAGTGAAGAAATGACCAAGTGGAGACACGAGAAAGTGGAGAAACGACAAAGTGGAGAAATGACCAAGTGGAGACACGAGAAAGTGGAGAAACGACAAAGTGGAGAAATGACCAAGTGGAGACACGACAAAGTGGAGACACGACAAAGTGGAGACACGAGAAAGTGGAGAAACGACAAAGTGGAGAAATGACAAAGTGGAGACACGACAAAGTAAAGACACGACAAAGTGGAGACACGACAAAGTGGAGACACGACAAAGTGGAGACACGAACAAGTGGAAGAACAACCAAGGTTTCAAACAATGCCAATGAAACATACCGTAGTGTTGTTTTCTTTTAGAGAAATGCCAGAAATATTAGACACAATAAGAAAAACCAGTATAAACTCTAAGCTATAAACCTCGCTGCTACTCCACAAAATAGTGACAGCAACTGGAGGTCAATGTAAAAAAAAAAAAATGGACAAAATAGAAAAGGGAATTGAGGTGGGGAAAAATGGGGGGGGGGGGCTACAAAAAGTATTTCAGAAATAAATGGCGGATGGTAAAACAACAAGACATCAAGAAATATAAAACTTTGTCCAATTATGATCGTAATAGATTTCCTTTCTCCATTAGGTTCCCTTCGTTGAGAACAATTCTGACATTCTTTTGCTTTTAACTTAACAACGCTATAACCTAATAACGGAACATTGTGATAACGCAAGCGGAAACTAATAACTGAACATTGTGACAACGCAAAGCGAAAACTGGATCTCTCAAGATCGGTGATGATTCATTCCTTCCTAACTAGCTGCAGGTGTCCAGCAATAATGGCTGATGTAGTGTTTTTGTTTTTTCCGTTTCCCAGTCAATATAATAGATTATTCCTATTGCGTGATGCACATGTGGATATGCGTGTTCATTAATAGCATTCAATGGGCCGTATTGCTGCTGAGAGTTTACACCCTTGCCCCTTTTACAAGTCAATCTTTTATGACTGACTTGTAATTTACAAGCCAGGATTCGAACCCGGGACCTTCGGTACGCCAGACGAAAGCGCTGCAGCACGGCCACGGTATTACTGTAACTATTACTTCCATTATTACCTTAGCTATAACTTTAACAATTACTTGAATGTAACTCGTACTGTTGCGCAATTCCAGGTTTGGAGACAGAAATCAAGCCAGACCTGACCCAATCAATCTGTGTTAGTCTACAAGACTTACAGAATCTCTCAAGTAAGACTTCAGACTCAGACCAAACGATGGTCATCTTTCAGCTACTCAATCAAAGTCCCCCCCCCCCCCCCCCGACTAAAAACAACCACCACCACCACCAACAGAATCCAGCAGACACACTCTACGTGGAGAGGGAGGGGGTCGGAGGAGTTAGGCCAAAAAAAGACATAGCTAATGAGGCATAGGAATGAAGCCCCACAGGCAAGTGGAGAGAAATATTAGAATAAAAAAGAATCCATCTACACCAGTTTTACTCAAACACTCACTTAGGTTCTAGTTTTAGTTGTCATGCGATATATAATTAGCATGATAGATGGAAGAATAATAGCCCATACGCTAGTTCTAATTAAATCGTTATAAAGAACACCAATGAGATCTCACAGGTCTCCCCGATATAGAATTTGACACATGTCACACGACGCGTGTGTATGTTTTGTATTCGTTGAAATTTCTAATCATCCATGGTAACTAAAACTGTCAGAAATTAAGCATGATCACGTCACAGTGGGCAAGTCTAATGTATTGAAGCAATTAGAACATTTTTCTTTTCTAAATATAAAAACATCCGTCAATTAGAATTATTTAATGTAGCGCAATTCGAATCTTAGCCAAAAAAAAACAACATTAGCTAACATACGAGCAACATCTTGAAACTGTCATTAGAAATATGTTACGAATTGATAACTTGAAATAAAACTTGAAGTAACATGAAATTTATGAACAAACATAGACTTGTTCACGTTTCAAACACAGTTTACACAAAAAATTGTTTCAAAAATTGTACCGAATGCTCCTGTGTGTGTGAGAGAGAGAGAAAAAAAAATCCACAGCCCAAATACACTGGCGGGTGTCCAGGCGTGAAACGGACACCTCACATTGTGTCATGTCCCAGACACAACACCGAAATGAGCCATACAATGAACGGGGCGGACACACACAAAGGTGAGACAAGGTGAAGATGTTTCCACTCAGCAGCCGGCCGGCCACCGCCTCCATCCAGTCCCCCTTGCGCGCTTGTGTGACAGACAGCGCTAAAAGATGACGTTTTGAAACAAACAAAATAAAGGAGAAGAGGGGGGGGGGGGGGGAACAATAGGGAGAGAACCTCGAGAAATCAATGGAAGCTAGACAGCTAGGGGAAGAATGTCAGGAAGAAAATGGCTCTATAAAAAAAGAAATGAAGGGCATGGTGAGGATGGGAGGGGGGGGGGGGGAGGAGTGGAGTATATGGACGTTGGGTATTAGGTTTAAGAAATCAGCGAACTTATCGAGAGGGGCCAAAGCGTGGACTGGATGAACGGCTGAGACTTTTCTCAGAGTGTGAGTGACGGGAACAGTATGTTTGATTCTCCACATCGACCACCCAACGACCAAGTCCACTGAACGAGAACTGAAGACCAAAGAATAGAAGGCGAATGTAGAAGTTTGGAGTATGTACAGCAAGCCATGATTAAAGTGATACTCAACATAAATGTGTAGAACTAGAGTCTATAATATGGCACGGCACAAAACGTTGAAAGTATATTATAGAACAAAGGAAGAGGTGTGTAATATTGATGGTGAATGAAATTGTAAAGTACGTCTTCCATCTTTAAAAAATGTCCACACAGTGTCAATGGCCAAGGTTACATTTCTACCTTTTTTTTTACGTTTCCTTTTCTAATTTCTTGAAATGAAACTATGGAGATTTGAGACCGCACTAACGTCTTCCAACAATAATTGTACGTATTCAATTTATAACTCTAAAACGATGAAGAAACTATAAAAAAAACTGCACAATTCAAAGCCATTAACTAACTAAAAAAAACTGCACAATTCAAAGCCATTAACTAACTAAAAAAAAACTGCACAATTCAAAGCCATTGATTAACTAACTAAAAAAACTGCACAATTCAAAGCCATTGATTAACTAACTTAAAAAAACTGCACAATTCAAAGCCATTCACTAATTGAAAAAAACTGCACAATTCAAAGCCATTGATTAACTAACTTAAAAAAACTGCACAATTCAAAGCCATTCACTAACTGAAAAAAACTGCACAATTCAAAGCCATTGATTAACTAACTAAAAAAACTGCACTATTCAAAGCCATTGATTAACTAATTTAAAAAAAAACGACACTATTCGAAGTCATTGATTAACTAACTAAAAAATACTACACTATTCCAAGTCATTGACAGACCTGCCTACCCCCCACTGGACCCATGAGGAAGACAGAGGCTAGTTATGTGGGAGATTTTCCAACGGATGAGGGAGATTTAGAGCAACATAACAAAAATTCATAATAATATAATTATACACAAACTATTTTATCATAGTTATAAAGAAACACAGGTTTGCAGCATAATATATGATAATATTTAATCTACATGAAATAACATCATTCCAAATGCAATGGTCAGTGCAGTGGTCTTCCTGACCATTGAAAAAATACGCTCACAAGGCGCGCTAGAGTGGGGAATTGTGAGTATCCCCTTCATGACTAGAGAGTTGGGGATACTCGAAGGACAACTTTGTCCAGCTGTGATCAACCCTTTCATTTACTGGCAGATCCAAGTCAGTACTCTGCAGCTTGGCGAATTGCTCAAGGATAACATCCCTGTCAGCATCCCCCATCAGCATTGGAAACCTATCTAAGAAGTAATTTAGATGGGAAGACGTTATGTTCTTTCTTTCATGAAGGTTGACTACAACTGAATTGACAAGGACTTGGTCATCCAAGGGCAGGTTTTGCACCAAGTATTCACAGACTTTACAAAAATAAAGTCTTACAGACTTGTAAAACTCAGAAATTGTCTCCTCTCTAAGTTTATAGAAGGAGGGGCACATGACAGAAAAAGTCGTTTTAATTTTTTATTAGGCCCTAACCCCAAACTCCACTTTTCAAAGGCACATATTAATTTTCATAAAAAAAAAAAATAAAAGGGAATTTAATAATAGCCATTTTATTTATCTTATAGAAAACTTACTATTTTTATTATATTTACATAGATGTTTCAGTTATTTAGGGCTTTTGAAAAAAATATTTCTCCCGATATAGCCTAACTTAATGGCAAAATAACAGTGTTTGATGTTTGAGTATGACGTAGTCAATGGCTGAAGCTTCGGATCAGCTTTCCGACTCAAAATCTAAACATTAAACCAACAGTCTTTCATATGTAGATGCAAAATTATATTCTGAGTCACATAGCATTAGCATGCTTTAAAAAGGTTCCTAACTGATTTATAACGTAAGTCAGGGGTGCCACTCACTTGAAGCAGTGAACCCTGAAATCCTTTTCTTAAAATTTCTTGAACCCTGAAACCTACTTTTCAAAATTTTACAAACCCTGAAATTTATCGCAACTCCTAAAATTTATAGGGCCTATTATTTTTACCCGATTTTATATACCGGTATATATATATAATTTAATATAATATAGGCTACACCAATAATCATTGTTTTTTTACAATATGTTTTCTGCATATTATGATAGGAAAATTATGTCTTTAAAATTATTTATATGTGATTGTGTTATTGTTAGGCCTAAGCTTACTTTGGTTATTGATAAATGTCTTGAAAAATCTTTAAAAAAACTGGACAAATCTAAAATCATAGTTAAACATACAAAGATGTGTTATTTGAACTATTTAATAACATCATTCCTATTGATCTTATCATAACCCTTTTGTTTTTTTCAAGTTAGGCTAGCCTACTTTAAAAATATAATTATGTGTTTCTTTATTCCCCATTTACTTTGTTCTGTATTTTCTAGGTCAGTTACCAATAAATGTAATTAAAATATTGTATCCTAATCCTAGTGACTTTAACTCTAAGGCATATGAAACTTTAGTTTATTTAGGACTTTAGGATAACATCTTAACTAGTAAACTATTGAATCTAGTCTGTAACTTCAAATACCTAATACTAATAACTGAAAAGAGGGAAACAAATAAAAACTTAAGGCTTAATACAATTTTTTTTACGCGACACTAACAATTTAAAACTTTTGAAATTAATTTAAAACAACATTTTTTTATGATTTTCTTGTTATGTCCGATATTGTTAGAAAAAAATATGCAACAGCATATGTGACTGCTAGGACTAGGCCTAGTTCTAAACACTACACCGACTGTTTTACTCCATTCATTAGGCCTAATAAATATGACTGCAACGTATTTAAACAGTAGGCCTAACTGTGACATTGCTCCAATAGATTAATTTCGTCGCCTTCATTTTAGCGGGCTGATAAAAAGCGCATTTTTAATGGAGGAAAAAAAATCTTTCCATTGAAATGACAATAACCTTTCATATTACAAGCTTATAGTTAGGCCTAGCCTAATATACTAATAGTATAGCCTACACGGAGGTGTGAAACAGTCGCCGAGTCGGGAATTACCAATATGTTAGTGAATTTTAAAAAAATCCAACCACATAGCGTGACATTTCACTAAATTAATCTTATAGGTTATAGGCTAATACTGTAGGCATATCTAGGTATGGTTTACCGTACGCCTACCAGGTCTATTAAGTATATTTAGCCTATACTATGGCGGATCCGATTCTCACCAAACCGGGTTTCGTACCGCGATTTCGGACCCGTAGATTTTGTATTTATTGGTTGACCTACTAATTCGGAACCAAAGTAAATTGAATCTCGCGAATCCGGAGCCGAAAAATATTTAGCCTCGCGCATCCGGATTTCCGGGATAATCCGGAAAAGTGGCACCCCTGAACGTAAGCCAGATGACCTAGCTTATTCCATTTCAATACAATAGTAATAGCATTAGCCTAGGCCTAGGCATTGCATTGCTAGCAACAAGTTCGACAACCATCGTTGTACAAATAAATTTTAAAAAAAAGAACAGAAGAGCGAAAAACGGAAGATTATTTATTAGTAAAAGGTAGTAACTATATTTATTATAAGACATTGGATTGGAAATCGCTATTTTATCGTAGTTTTTATCTGCCGATTTTTTTGGCCGGCACAGACCAGAAAGTGAAAGTGCCGCCATTTTTTGGCCGATTCGTTAGTAAAATAAAGGGAAGTGTGTATACTGCGCATGTCCATGCAAATAAATTTTAGTTCCGACTTCCGATTTTCGACAGAAAAAGATTCGCATTTTTCGCAAATGTCGGAAAAATATCGATCGGAAAAAAAAAATTAACAATTTTCAGAAAAAAAAATCCATAGGCGGGGAACAAAAAAGCGGAAGAATTTTAAAGGCGTGCGTAAAAGCGGAAAACAGGGTTCAAATGCGTAGAACTCCCGCACAATGCGGGAGAGTAGGCAGGTCTGCATTGATTAACTATCTTTAAAAAAAACTAAACTATTCGAAGTCATTGATTAACTAACTAAACAAAACATCACTATTCGAGGTCATTGATTAACTAACTAAAAAAAATGAACTATTCGAAGTCATTGATTAACTAACTAAAAAAAAATACACTATTCGAAGTCATTGATTAACTAACTAAAAAAAAATAACTATTCGAAGCCATTGATTAACTAAATAAAAAAAACTACACTATTCGAAGTCATTGATTAACTAAAATTCGTGACGCGACTACATTAATTACGCAAGTTTCTTTAGTATCATATAGCCCAGGGAATGCTATGAACTTCTAACAAACAGAAACCATGAAATTAATCAGACTTAGCCACTAGCGTTTCTCTACTCATGACCTAACTTTCAACCGGAGAATGTCAGCTTTCTAAAAATATATATATTTCCTTCTTGTGTGAGAATGAGCAGCATTGTTTGTTTGTTTATGTGTGAGTTTTGTTTTGTTTTTTATGGTTTCAGTGATCTTTGTTTCAACTAATTCTCCTTTTTCTCTTCCTATATTGGTTTTCTACCCTTGCCTGCAACTAATTCTTCAGTATTTCTTCCTATATTGGTTTTCTACCCTTGCCTGCAACTAATTCTCCAGTATTTCTTCCTATATTGGTTTTCTACCCTTTGTTTTTACTGTACATTACTTAATGATTATTTAGAGTTTTTGAGTATAAGAGTTCATTGTGTAAACTCATTTCCATGAATGGTCGATGAGAACTAAACAAGCATGCAATAAACTCGTTCGACCAAATCACTCATTTGAATAGACAAGAACGCGATGTTGCAATCGAATCCTAGTCGTTTAAAAAACACTCTTTTTACTAACTCACGCAAACAAGAGATAATTAAGCAGACTTTTCCATCTCACACACTAACACCTGCAACTGCTATACCACTCTTGACAGACTCTGAGAAGTGTTGTTGTTTTTTTTTTGGACAGATATCTCTATCAGACCCACCAAAACATTCACAAGGAATCACCTACGAGCTTCAACAGTAACATCCTGCAGTATAACTCTACATCTCATTGATAATACAATTATATGAAAGTCTGCCTACTACAGACCATTGACAATAAAACACTGGAGTATATCTACTACAGACCATTGACAATAAAACACTGGGAGTATATCTACTACAGACCATTGACAATAAAACACTGGGAGTATATCTACTACAGACCATTGACAATAAAACACTGGGAGTATATCTACTACAGACCATTGACAATAAAACACTGGGAGTATATCTACTACAGACCATTGACAATAAAACACTGGGAGTATATCTACTACAGACCATTGACAATAAAACACTGGGAGTATATCTACTACAGACCATTGACAATAAAACACTGGGAGTATATCTACTACAGACCATTGACAATAAAACACTGGGAGTATATCTACTACAGACCATTGACAATAAAACACTGGAGTCTGTCTACTACAGACCATTGACAATAAAACACTGGAGTCTGTCTACTACAGACCATTGACAATAAAACACTGGGAGTATATCTACTACAGACCATTGACAATAAAACACTGGGAGTATATCTACTACAGACCATTGACAATAAAACACTGGAGTCTGTCTACTACAGACCATTGACAATAAAACACTGGAGTCTGTCTACTACAGACCATTGACAATAAAACACTGGGAGTATATCTACTACAGACCATTGACAATAAAACACTGGGAGTATATCTACTACAGACCATTGACAATAAAACACTGGAGTCTGTCTACTACAGACCATTGACAATAAAACACTGGAGTCTGTCTACTACAGACCATTGACAATAAAACACTGGGAGTATATCTACTACAGACCATTGACAATAAAACACTGGAGTCTGTCTACTACAGACCATTGACAATAAAACACTGGAGTCTGTCTACTACAGACCATTGACAATAAAACACTGGGAGTATATCTACTACAGACCATTGACAATAAAACACTGGGAGTATATCTACTACAGACCATTGACAATAAAACACTGGGAGTATATCTACTACAGACCATTGACAATAAAACACTGGAGTCTGTCTACTTTAACCTAATGTCACTAGAACATAATCGCACAAAGCTGTGTTGCTAGAAGACGTTACCCTAGTGAAGAGACGAAACACAGTCGGTAGTGATTTATAGCAAATCGTTATTGCCGACAGCATTAGAGTTAATGGCATCATCCGAACAGACCTTCGAACTGACTGACTTCCCGCACTAATGGATTAGTAGGTCACGCACAAATGGCAACAGGGGCATGGGCTACAACAACAATGGAACTGCATCGGTGCCAACAGGCTCTTTAAACACTTCTGACATTCACGGCGCTGACAGGGAATCGTTACAATGACCAATGTGTTATAAGATCATGACATTTGTACCTGTAACAAAAACCATTAACCAATATCGGACTATTTTATTAGTATCACTATACCAGGCTTGAACCGCCACTTCCCTTTTATTGTGAGAACGCGAACCGAGATTTCTCTCTTAGGGCTCGGAGAACGAACTCTTCTGTATCTCGCAGTGTAGACTTCACCAAATATACATCGAATTGTTCAATATCAGATTGTTCCCAATGGTAAAAAACTAAACCTAACATATAATCAATACACTCTTGTCACAATTAAATTACTGGCGTTACCATGTCATAAAAATATGGAAATGAATTACTCTACGAGTAATTCAATCTGCTTTTAACAGTTCAATATCAGAGGCTTCTAAATGGTTCAACTAAACCACATTTTGTAATCAATACACTACTGTCACAATTTTAATAAACTGGCTGTTACTACACCGTATGAATATGTAATCGATAAAACCAATATTACAATATTGAACTAGTCTCCGCGTACACCTTTTCAACGAAACCATAACGTGGCTGAATCTAAAACTAGCCACCCGATAAAAAACCCTCATTTTGCTTGCGACTTTGTCCACATAACCGGTACAGATCCACGGAGGCTATGAGGGTTTACGAAATGGTTTTCATCAGGAGCGGCGAAGGCGCTCGGATACACGAGATTCCGGTGAACTAAAGGGCACACAAACTCTACATCGCATTGTGTGGGTTTCAATGATCTTCTCTGACAGTATACCGCATGGGTCAGTAAACAAATGAACCCAGTGAGAACGAATAGATGAGCTAGAAAAAAAGAACAACAACTCACACATTAAGTCAAGTCCGTTGTTTGTAGACTGAAAAAATGAGCCAGTGATGCATTATAAAAACAACAACAACAAAAAAATAATAGACAAACGTCAATATAAGTTGGTGATGTTGTCCCAAGTTATTTGAGTATGTCATCTAACAGGATATGACATTTCTTCACTTAAAATAACACTCGTGATAATTGTGTTTGTTTATGTGGTTTTTTTTTTTTTTAAAGAGATACTGTAAAACCCCTATGTTTGGGATTCTTGCTTTATAATTTTAAACCTTAGGTTTTTATGTATTTTTTTTTAACTCAATTGTAAAAAAATTCAATGACTCACAATCAGGCTGTATACAAAATTAAACGTTGTTTTTTTTATAATCCCATAATTCCTTGTGTTATGTTGTTTTTTTTTTATAAGAGTTGTAACCCTTTGTTTGTGAAGATGTTTGTTCTAGTTAAACGAATGTTTCAATGACGCATTCATTCCGATGTCAGGCCTAAACAAATATTTAACAAGAAGACTAATGGATGTTTTTTGGCGGGACACAAAAGGACAATGACATGTGAGGGGGTGGGGTGGGGGGGGTATAAGATAACTGAATAAAATGAATCAAATCTAACAAGCAGAAACGGATCTGAAAATGCAAAAGACAAAATAGTTGGGTGGACATTTTTAGTCCACAAAGTTGCACAAAACCTTATAAGACAGTGTTATAAAGTATTTATTTTTTCAAAGACTAAAATAAGATTTCACCGCTAGCTTCATTTTTAGAGCTTATAATTATGTTCTTTTTTCCGTGCGCATCCAATAACGATGTCTTAAATTACTTTTACGCTCTTACTTTTGCCTAAATGTTTCCGCTGTATACAACTTTCGATTTTAATTTTTTTTTATTGAGAAAATTATAGCGATTAAATAAAACGGAAGTGTACAGTGCAAAAGGGAATCGGGAATTCCGAAAAGAAGTCATTCGACACATCAAATAGATGAAATATTATAATAGTCTTTGAGTTATTCACTCTAAGCTCTAAGCTATTCGCCCCTTTCTCTACGCTTTGTTCGTGACGTTGCAGACAGGATGACGTCATATATGACATTACTCAAACATGCGCTCATTAGCCACAGAAAGACGCGCCAATCAGAACATTGCTTCGAGGCCGAAAACTGGTTTTAAAATCAGCACTACAACCATTCCCCCCCCCCTTCCCCAACCGCCCAGCCCACTCCCACGCGCAACCCCATACGCCTCCACACACCCACACAACCCAACACAGTCCGCTAAATACTTAATGAGTGAATTTTTCAAGTAGTCTAAAGGAACCGAACACTAGACTGGCATTTAAACACTAGACTGGCATTTAACTAGTTGGTCTTTAGGGACACCTTTAGCAGGGCAGCAGACTTAGACTTAGCAACCACATTGTTTCATTTATGTCGCTTGAATTGAAAACTCAAACATATCTTCACAACGAAAATAAAACAAAAAAAAACAGGTTGAAAGCATTGTGAAATACGATCAATATATCGTTGTTGTTTTTTGTTTTAGAATATTCAAAACTTTGGAAGAAAACAAAATAATTCAACTAAACAAGAAAATTCGATTTCAAAATTTAATTACAAACACTTCCTAAACTTAAACAAATTATTATATTTTTGTTTCTAAAGTTTAATTAATAACGGCTGAAGAAAAAAAAACAACAGCATCAAGAAATGTATTTCAACAAGGAATGTAGCGAGAAATATTTTGGCTTAGTTTATTCTCTCTATATATATTGAGTTAAAATGTTGGTTTCCTTCACTTACAAAGATGAAACAGAACGGAATGGAATAATGAAACCGTTAACTAATAACTGTTGTTTTTGCCGTTTGTAAGTCTCTATAACGAGCTTGCAACATCTTTTACCATTAGGCCGTAGAATCATTAGGTTACAACTAGACGGGCCAAACATTCTCACAAATTATTTACTTTATTAATATAATGAGTTTAAAAAAATAAATAAATAAACATGCCACTAGAAGCTCTATGTAATAAGCAGTAATAAGGCTTAACCGGTTGTGGCCCGAGGGCCGCCTCTATAACATTGCACTCACCCACCCGTTAGTTCCCCTCTAGGTTTCACATTTCTAAGCAGAAATAAAACAAAAAGTATTAAGTTCTAATCTCAAGTTGTAGTTGTTTTTTTAACTCACGGAAGTAAAAAAAAAAAGAAAAAGCTGTCTAGAATTCCTGGAAGTGGAAACGACTCTGTTAGTGAGCGCTGGGATGCATTCAATAGAGACCTATTAAGCCCTCGACACGCCACACACAATCGTCAGCTAATTAGTAGCTGGGGAAATCAATTCTCTTTCACCCCGTGTATCGACGGTCTGGGGCCGACCGTCTACATTAGGTCAGTGACTGTCTCGATAAGAGACCAGAGATAAGTGCCCCTATTAAAATGACTATAATTTTAACGACCGCGGGAAAGACATTAAAAAAAAGTTTATCTCTTGCTTCAGTGAACAACTTTACAGGCTTAAAGACGTTAGCGGTTCATTTATTGGTCAGCTCTTATGCCAATCTGGAACCCCCGGCAAAAACCTCAGAAAATGTCGCTCATTTGGTTAAAAAGAAGGGCTGTGGATATCTTTAGAATTATCCATTTGCGCAAGTGGTGCGTTAGATTAATACAATTTTGGAAAACTTTGAATTGAAGGTGTTAGAAAAGTTAGAAACGTTGTGATGTCGAAAATAAAACGACTACAGTAAAACATTCACTATAACATGGGATGGAGGACAGAAGTTTCATGATCTATTTCTGAAAACATAGAGATGAAGCCTTGCTTTAGACACAGGCAAGTCTACCCTTTAGTAACCTAAGGCACGCGTTGCCAGACCTGGCACGCGGAGAGATTTTTGAAGGCACGCAGATGTCCTCTCGAAAGAGGCAATGCAAGCCTCTTCTACAATAAATAGAGTAGTAGAACAGGACGACTACTAAGCTGATGGCACGCAAGATGTGTTTGATATCCTACACTGGCACACTATTATCAAAAGGTTGTCTATCTCTGTACTAGACTATATTATACCAAACAAACTACAACAGCTCAAATGAGAGATAGGAGTAGAACTAGTTTATTTAGACCTGTAAACAAAATTAATTTTAGTTTATACAAGAACATAAACATGAACTTCACCACTACAAGCACTTACGCCCAACTTAGAAAACGAAATGAAATGAACACATCAATTGACTAGTTAAGTAGTTGTATTGTTTCAATGAACCATGTCCCACATTTAAGGTATTAAGCACTCAGAAACTATCAAACCCGTGATAACGCTAATATTGCTTGTAGAGTTAAATGTATGAGTGGCCCACAACCGGTGATGCATCCATTAAACTAGTACTTCGGCCTACCAATTATCGTTCACTATGTATGTGTATGTGTTCAAGTCAAATGTAAGAGAGGCCCATAACCGGTGATGCATCCATTAAACTAGTACCTCGGTCCACCAATCATCGTCACTATGTATGTGTGGGTGTGTGGGGGGAAGGGGGGGGCGGCTATATGAGAACCCCGGAAACGCTAGAAAGATTACTCGGGCACGCATGTTCGTTAATTCTTAAACGTCACGTTCCCTGGCTTATTCGGCTACCGGGCCATTGAGATTTCTAGACATCGGACAATGCAAGGAGGAGGAGGAGGAGGCATTACAGATAAACTTCCAGGGGCAAGCTCAAAACTGTATACAAAAATAGGGATCCGGCACGTAACAGTTCACTTTCAATTTCAACCCTCTCAAGTACGCTGCGTGATTGTAACCTTTCTTCACCTCCATAATTCTAGGGACAATCTTATAAAGAAAAAAAAAAAAATAATAAAAACAAAACAAAATAAATAAATAAAAAAAAAAAAAAAAAAAAAATTTATTAAATAAAGCTGATAACGAAACTCCTCGAGTCCAATAGGTTGTTAAGACTTATCAAGTACTTCCCTCGGTGCGCGGTTATCACACCGCTACCTGTCCGTGATAAACGCTAAGTGTATAACTTTTTTTTCTCTCCTTGACATCAATTGCCGACTGCGGTCATTAGTGAAGAAAAAAAACAACATAGTTATTATCCGGGCTTCGTTATGATATCTACTGCTCTGGATAACAGAAGATGATAGATTTTTATTCTTACGTGTTCGGAGGTGGATAGTTTACATATGAGGGAGATAACTGTGGCCAAAGCACTGTGCTTAATCGTCTTGCATTTAATCAAACTGGTTTCGAAGTTTAGTTCAATGAATCCAAGGGACTTTCTTCAGATCTAAGTAGGCTCAATATATAGGGATGATTGACTTGTACTTGCGGATTCACAAACCAGCCAATAGGCTTATAAATTACCTTCAACAAGTATAAGAATGTTGTGTTGGAGCAAATAGTTTTTAAGTGTAAACTGGTCTTGGTGTCAAAAGGCCTTGTACTTCCGGATTCACAAGCTAGTCTATATGCTTATACATTACCTTCACCAAGTATAGATCTATTAATGTTGTGTTCGAACAAATATTTTCTATGTGTAAACTGGTCGGGGTGTCAAAGGGCCTTTCTGGCGTAAAGATGTTTGCACAAATTCCGGTATTTAACACACACACACACAAATAAAGGTCTGAGATCATCTGTATTCGGTGATGACGTCCCATTGACGCAATCGTGTATTGACAATGACATCACTGGCAATGGCAGCCAATGACGTCCGCGGCTGAGTCCCCACCATTGAGCATGTTGAGTTGTGCGGAGTCTGCCCCACGTCCCAGGCTCTAGTACTCAGGTTCTCGCTGATGGGGAAACGGTTCACCGCAACCACCCTTGTTACCCATTGAAATGTACGCATTACAGCTCGTCTCACAGACAGGTGGACAAGAGTAAAAAATACAGTTTCAAGCTTAAGCAATCAACAGAGAGAGAGAGAGAGAGAGAGAGAAATAGTGGGAGGGAGGGAGAGTGGAAGAGAGAGGGAGAGAGCAAAGATAAGTTTAGGGTGAGCAAGGAGAAAAGAACTCTCTGTTTACAGTGATTCATAACCCTTATAGTTCACCACTTTAAAGAAATCAAGAAGTGCCTTTGAAGAAGTTTCATTGATCTAACAGCGTCTGAGAGAAACGGGCAATAGTGAACGTGAACTTTCATGCTAATGTGAACACAATCAATGGCAAAGCGTACAAACGCCATATGTATGTATTGAAAATGCGTATGTGTATATACGCTATTTATAGGCCTATATAATGGGGAGAGAGACTATATACATAATATATATTGTAATATATAAATTGACAGTACACGTGTAAATATGTCTATATTTAGTTAGAGGGTGTGTAGAATATGACGTACATGTCTTAAGTACACACAAGTCTTCATTCATCATACTGAGTTATGTAAAGATTTCTTACTTTACATTTTTTTCTTATTCAAAATTGTTGAAAATTTGTTTCCTGAAAACTTTACACAAAATTAACAAATCAATTTTTCACCGGTGTATCCGAAATACTTTACTACTATCTATATACTAATTTGGGCCTCTGAGGGTTAATGTCCGTTCAAATAGGCAGTACAAACTTTGTTTTGAATGAATGTTTGTGTGTGTTTTTTTAAAGTATCCATTGAATGATTTTTTAATTTAAAAAAAATATTATGTGACTAAAGAACTTCTTGACTTTGCTATAGTTGTGTGTTTTTTTTTAACATTTAAAATCATTATTTTTCTAGCTACTTTGTCCAGTTTAGAGAAAGTCAGACATTTTTCCTAACCTTTGTCAGTTATCTCAAACCCGTAAGAACCTTGTAATAGCAAAGTGAATCACTATATTGCCCCAGTCTAAACAATACAACCACATATCATGTAAGCAGAATGAAGAACAAAGTAAATGCAAAAAGTCATCCAGTGTAAGAGAACTTCAGAGAAAACCCGGTAATCATGTTTTATTTGTTGTTTTTTTTGCAAGAGAAAGAGCGATCTCTAAAACAATCGTCCATATTTTCAACCAGTGGCTGGCCTGGTCTACAGGTCAAAGAAAATGTTCGAAACACTATACAGAACGAAGTTGTTTTTTTTGGGGGATGGGGCTTTTATGGACAGTCTTAGGAAAAAAAATTCTGCCATTAATTTGCTTTTTCCAGAATTCCCTTGCACTTAGTTCGTAACACTTTGTTTTGCCAAAGTGTCTTTGAGAGATATCTGACATAGACACACATCCACATATACAAATAGACACACATCCACATATACAAATAGACACACATCCACATATACAAATAGACACACATCCACAAATACAAATAGACACACATCCACATATACAAATAGACACACATTCACATATACAAATAGACACACATCCACATATACAAATAGACACACATCCACATATACAAATAGATACACATCCACATATACAAATAGACACACATCCACATATACAAATAGACACACATCCACATATACAAATAGACACACATCCACATATACAAATAGACACACATCCACATATACAAATAGACACACATCCACATATACAAATAGACACACATCCACATATACAAATAGACACACATCCATATATACAATATTCAAGAAACATCGTGTGAACTTTAAACTCTCTTACTACATTATATTAATTTGAACTTGCCTCCATTTTTTTCTCCATCTCTACAGAATCTATATTTCTCAATAAGGTATTTAAACTCTGATATTCTCTACAGAATCTATATTTCTCAATAAGGTATTTAAACTCTGATATTCTCTACAGAATCTATATTTCTCAATAAGGTATTTAAACTCTGATATTCTCTACAGAATCTATATTTCTCAATAAGGTATTTAAACTCTGATATTCTCCGCACAAACCCGTTTGTACAACTTGGAATATTTATTGTGAGTCAACTTTGAAATTGAATTTTTGTTTTTGCCTTTACATGAGATAAAATCCTTTATTTATTTACATTTCAATGGCATATACTAGTGCTAGCAACTTAGAAATACAATACAATATATAAAATTGCATTATATATGATATAATATAATATACGATTGTATTGTGTCACAGTAAACAATTTTAGGAATCAATTTTC
This sequence comes from Anisus vortex, assembly GCA_949126835.1. Lineage (NCBI taxonomy): Eukaryota > Metazoa > Mollusca > Gastropoda > Planorbidae > Anisus > Anisus vortex. Next base: position 10,438,118 of record OX421493.1, read on the forward strand.
TTTTTCAGTATGCAAGAACGAATAGATAAAATGTACCTTTCTACGTGAGTGGCATTCTCACTTGAAAGGGGCTATCTGAACTAGCGAACTAAACCAACATTTAAAAACATTTATTTTAATACAAGGCTATAGACTCAACCCCTGGATTAGAGTATTAGCGTAAAGCAAAATAAATGTTTAAATTTAGGAGCTACTATAAATAATTTGTAGGATAAGAAGATAAGGTTATATTTTCTAAATATAATTGACCATGGACCATAACTCTAGACACCAGTGAAGATAACTCTACGACAACAACTAACGTGCTTCGATCGGTCTGAGTAAAATCGTTTAAACTTATTGAACACATAAGACAAACTGCTCGGCGCTGCGTGGCTTAGCGATAAAGTCATAGATGACATGGAGAGAGCGAGGGAGAGAAAAAAAAAGGTGAGACGCTCGTTACATGTACAGTTCATTCTAATGCAACATAAACACATCATGAAATCATCTACCTGTTATATACACATCACATAACGGCGGTTATAACCACACAGTAACACAGTACAGCAAAGAAACGTTTTGTTATTCCGAGAAAACTGGCTCACTATGACGGGTAGGAAGCATTTATCCATGTACCGCTTCTACATGTACTTTGGTCCAGATACACCAAGCACATCACATAGCATGCCAAGCTAGCGCAGCAACGAGCTGACGATAGGGCAACGCTTTTATCTGCATTTTTTTATGTTTATCGCAATCTACGTCTTACGTTCAAACACTATATAGTAAAGCTTTACATACACTATACAGTACTGCTATACACACACTATACAGTAGGCCCCTACTGCTCTACAAACATTATACAGTACTGGACTACAAACATTATACAGTATTGCATACAACACCTACAGCACTAGGTTTTTCCTTATAATCAACATAATTAGTTTTAATATATATATATATATATATATATATATAGGCCTATATATATATATGTATTAGTTTGTGCTCTATAGGCTCCTATGCCTTTTGACTAATCGGGCCTAAAGTTAATTGTATAAATTGGAAACGTTCTCCAAAAGAAATTTGTATTTTATAAACAATAATGCTTAATTCGTTAATTAAAAAAAAAAAAAAAATTAAACCTATTGTACCCGTATGTTAAAGTTCTAAACTGAGAGCCATTGAATTACTTTTTTCAATGAAAAAAAAGAACAAAAACTAAATACCGAAAGATACCTTCTCACTACAGTTTTTATTGTAATGGTGTTATTTATTTATTTCGCTTTTAACAAAACACATTGTAATCATTCGTTTCTCCGTCATTTTGACGGGCACAACCACTAGTTAGATCTAGTCAAAAACTTCCCTAAAAGTCAGTGTCAGAGTAACTTGACTCCTGATCAACCCAGTGTCATCTATTTTTAAAAGCATGCTATTCTCATGTGAAGTACAGACAAACAATGACTTCGTGTACCGACCTAAGACATATACGCCATACAGTCATAGACTATGGCTCTAATACTCTTATTGTGCACACTGACAAAGACCACCGGGAATATCATTTATTTGAGCACAAGCTCAGGAATAAGAAATTATTGAAGCTTTTTAACTCTGTATTACTGTAAAGATGCATTTCTTTTTGCTTCCAAATACTCAAACAAAACGAATTCCTTTTTAAAGTAACAAATCCGTACATGGGGATTGTTGGATTCGGAGCTCATTCATATTTTGAATGAAACATGTTTTTCTAATTTATGTCTTCACTTGAGTAGTCAACTTTTAATACTGCAATTTATATTATAGCAAACAGGAAGCGCCTATCAATAGATGCTTGATTTAGACTTTAGACCTTAAAAATCAATTTCTGTAAATAAATGTAAAAAAAAAAAAAAAGTTTTTGCTGACTTGGCACTTTTTGCAAGTGGACTACGGAACTCATTTATTTGCTAACATGTTAACACTAATTGTAGGTGGGTCGGTTGGTGGGTGTGTCAACTAGAAACCATCTTGAACTTTCTTAAGGCAGAACCAAATTCAATTCTAACCAAAATATCAACCCAACTTTTTTTTTTTTTTTTTTTTTTTTTTTGGCTCATTTTCTTTTCACCGGATATTATAAACTTTGTTCTTCATAATAAATAGTAATTTATCCATCAAAGACAATAACGATAACTCGTGAATGTTTTAAAGTAGCCAAAAGCCCAAACTTATTCGCTTAAAATGACAATATTTCTAGTTGTTTTAAGAATTGGATAAATTCGAAGAAAGCATACGGATTTTGAATTAAAACTAATTCACTCTATATTTGTAAGTGACTTATGGCTTATTACTTTTGCACTCTGTGTAAGTGACTTATGGTTTATTACTTCTTCACTCTGTGTAAGTGACTTATGGCTTATTACTTCTTCACTCTGTCTGTGTAAGTGACTTATGGCTTATTACTTTTGCACTCTGTGTAAGTGACTTATGGCTTATTACTTTTGCACTCTGTGTAAGTGACTTATGGCTTATTACTTTTGCACTCTGTGTAAGTGACTTATGGCTTATTACTTCTTCACTCTGTCTGTGTAAGTGACTTATGGCTTATTACTTTTGCACTCTGTGTAAGTGACTTATGGCTTATTACTTCTTCACTCTGTCTGTGTAAGTGACTTATGGCTTATTACTTCTTCACTCTGTCTGTGTAAGTGACTTATGGCTTATTACTTTTGCACTCTGTCTGTGTAAGTGACTTATGGTTTATTACTTCTTCACTCTGTCTGTGTAAGTGACTTATGGTTTATTACTTCTTCACTCTGTCTGTGTAAGTGACTTATGGTTTATTACTTCTTCACTCTGTCTGTGTAAGTGACTTATGGCTTATTACTTCTTCACTCTGTCTGTGTAAGTGACTTATGGCTTATTACTTCTTCACTCTGTCTGTGTAAGTGACTTATGGCTTATTACTTCTTCACTCTGTCTGTGTAAGTGACTTATGGCTTATTACTTCTTCACTCTGTCTGTGTAAGTGACTTATGGTTTATTACTTCTTCACTCTGTCTGTGTAAGTGACTTATGGCTTATTACTTCTTCACTCTGTCTGTGTAAGTGACTTATGGCTTATTACTTTTGCACTCTGTGTAAGTGACTTATGGTTTATTACTTCTTCACTCTGTCTGTGTAGGTGACTTATGGTTTATTACTTCTCTGTTCGTGCTACATCAGCACTGCTTGCGTCACCACGTAATCCTAACTCCCAATCGATGAGAACGGATTGACTGAGCTCTTATCAAGATGACCCGGATGGCGAGGGCTGAAATGGCCCCATGAATTGATTCTTTTTAAATCCTCACGCACCCCTTCCCGTATTTTCACACACGTTTGTGTTTTTTTATATCTTATACCAAAGAATCATTGGGAGGGGATGGGGAGGGTTTGGGAGTGGGGGCTGGAGAAAGATGAGGAAGGAAACAATTTTACTCTTCCATTCTGCACACATCCGCAACCAGACTTCATTGATCCACCACACTGCTATCATGGGACAACACGGCCAACACACTTCCTTTTTGCATAAGCTTTTCTTTCTTTTTCTCTTCTTCTACCTTCAGACTTCAGACACTTAAACATAATATATGGGCAAATTGTGTCCGGGCCCTAATTTAATCACTTTTGTATTTACATATAGGGAGTCTCACAGTCTCACACGTTTAAGTCTGTGTGTGTGTCTATGTAAACTGTGAAACATATCACAGTCGTATGTTCAACCTCTTAGAGTTATTTGGGCACTTGGGAAATGTGCTGATTCTATTTAATAAACATTGTAATGTACAATTTACTTCATTTATTTTTGTTTAGTGCACTTAAAGGGGTGCAAGGGGACGTATAGCCTCACAAAAACAATCTTTGGGAAAATGTCGGAAGAATATAAAAAAAATAGGTTAAGAACATTTACAATTGTATAATGATTTAAAAAAAAAAAGACACGATGTAGGCTTAGACATTTACGTCCAGACTTAACATTTAGACACATTAGCTCTGGGGCCCAAATCCAATTCTTACAAACAACACCCCGGTACATCAGAGAAACAATGACTGCCAGTCTGAAACAGGAAAAGAAAGCAAAATGGAACACTAAAGAAGAAGAAGAAGAAGACACTTTAGTTTAGGTCCGGTCAGACACGTAGACACCTCAGTCTAGGCATATAATATAGTCAAGACTCCTGAAACGTTTCCTTGTAAGTCAGTGCACCGATTAAGTGCAATCCCCGGCAGTGTTGAAGTGCAAATATTAGGAACAACGCCCATACATATCTGAACGCTGTTATGCAATAATAAGCATACAGTCAACTATTTTATACAGAATAGACAAACTTCCAATGCTGATGAACTTCATATGCTGATGATTTGGCTGTAATCCAAATGAATACAAAAATAATTGGCTGCCAAGACAAACAAACAAACAAAGAAACGTACATACATAAGAGACTAGAAGACAGCAACAACATCCACCAAGAATTCTTAGCGAGCAAAAGATGGACCACGCCAACAACCTAAATGTCAAAATGCATTAGAGAGATGACCAGTGAGACCATTGATCCGTTCGCTCCATTGCTCGAGGTGACAGCCACCCCTTTGGTTGGTTCAGTCGTTACAGCACACAAAAATGGAAGAAGAAGAGAGAAGGGAAATAAAAAACAGCCGAAACAGCATTTATGTTGGTAGTCAAACATCACTAACTTTGCCGCGGGTACAAGGCCAAAAAAAATAATAAGGTTAGTTCGGATGTTTATTATGTGTCAGAAATAGAGAAAGAAAGAGAGACAATAGAGAGAGGCCAGTGAGAGAAACACGCGACAAAAAGATGGACAAGAGAGGGAGAAGAGAGATATAAGAGAGAGAGAGAGACAAGAGAACAAGAGAGGCAAGAATGATATACAAGAGAAAGAGAGAGACAAGAAAGAGCGACAAAAGTGAGATACAAGAGAGAGAGAGAGAGAGAGACAAGAGAGAGAGAGAGGGGGAAGAGAGACAGAGACAAGTGAGAGATATGAAAGAAAAACAAGAGAGACCGACTGATGTGAAAAGAGAGAGATGGGGAAAGCGGTGAAAGACAGAAATGAGCAAAGGGAGAGAATTGGAGAATAAGATATATGTGAGAAAAAAAGAAAGAAAATGGAAATAAATTTATAAGGAAAAGAAAAAAGAGAGTGAAGCGAAGAAGTAATAAAAGATGAGGAGATAGAGGAGGAAGAACACAGAAAGATTCAAACAACAGCATTCAAATGAATATTAAAAGGCTTGTGTTGAATTGTGGTCTAGCGGCAGCGCGCTCAACCTGCCCCCACCGAAAGTACCGAGTTCGAGTTTCCTGGTTAACGACGGGGGTTTAATTTTTTTTTTCCACACACTCGTCTGGAAGGTATCTACGAGTCTAACAAGTTATGATGTTAGCGTCTGACATAAATTTTAGTGGAAAAGAAATGGCGGCCGGCATTGTGCTTGCTGGCCACACAATCCCCCGCGAATGTCATCGACATGGTCCCCAATGGAATAATTTGCTTCCTCTTTTATATTTCAATTTTAATAACATTGTCTTCAATTTCTTTTCTGATTTTCACTATCACCATAACATAAAGTAATGACAAAAATAAAATAAATAAAAAATTTACAGCTGAGCTATCCCCCACACAAAGATCTGAGAATACACAAACTTCAGTAGACGGCGTTTTTAATTATGCATTAGAAGCAATGAAGTTGAACAGATTTATAGCTTTAAGATAAATGATATCCTGTGTCATAACAAATGAGACGATCAAAGGAACCCACTTTATACATTACAAAGTTATCTCGAGAGGGGAAAAGTGGGAAGGGAAGTAATCCAGGAAAAGCCTGACTTGCCATTAGAATTGTACGAATTACTTCCCTTGGACTGTGCCTAAACTAAACAACCCCGCGTCCTAAGGCTATGTAATAAGCAGCTGTTTTTTGTACAGTGTCCATGATTGTCCAAAGGGTTTAGGGATGTGGCCCTTACCCCAATCATTTTAGTTGGTATTTTTTTTTTAAGAAATTAATGTTTCTATTTAAAGTAGGACCATAATTAAGACTTTAGAATATTTGAGCAATTAATTTTGCTTTTGTTTTTTTAATTGTTGAGTTATCTCCCTTGCGTGTGTCCTTTTCAATTTCAGTCCCCAGCTGCTACTGTATTATTTATAAAATGCATACAAGCTAAATTACATGCGCCTATAGCTACAAATTAAATATATATATAAATTACAATGAACAGAATGCTATAATTTTTAAATATATAATGATTAATTAGTTACCGGTACTGAAAACATTTAAGAAAGTAATTTAAAATAAATATTGTAATCGTGATAAAATTTAACAAAAAAGTTTTCAAGGGGGATAAAGAACCCAGGTCACCCGGCACTGCAGTCCGGTACACTAACCACTCAGCTAGGGAGGACACATGCAGAAAGTGAGATCGCAAAAAAAATATTACTTAATGAATCAATAAGGTGCCTTTAAATTAACCAATGGGAATCGGACTTGACACAAACATTCAACTTTGTATACGGTACGTATATATATATATATATATATAGAGAGAGAGAGAGAGAGGGCAAAATCATGTAGAGCAACATTTGCAATGTGGGTTACTGTTTGTTTGTATGTTTGTTTTTAAACAGGTTGCCGAATCTCGGAAAAGGGTTCTTAAGATAAATCCCTGGCTTACAAAATGTCGTAAAAGTGGTCGCTTGACAGAGAGAGTGCATTTTAAAGTTGTTACAGATTGAAAGAAAAACAACAAACACACACACACACAAACACTTGACCAGAGATGGACTTAGAGGTTTAGTTGAAGATGGGAGCTTTACGCCTCGTTCAGGGGGGGGGGGGGGGGAGGCCGAAGAGGGGTGGACTGTGGAGAGAGAGAGCGAGAGAGATGTTGAGGGAAAGAGGATGGTGAGAGAGTATGTAAAAAGAATGGGTCGGGCGTAAGGATATGTAGTGAGGATAAGGAAGAAAGAACTGTGAGTGCACGAGATGATGTGGGGGAGAGAAGGGGGAGATGGAGGAATAAAGAGACAGAGTAGATCAGAAGATAGCGAGGACATGGATGAAAGGATGGGGAGAGAGCCATTGCCAAGATACAAATATCAACATTTATTTCTTGATTATTTTTTTTCATGTACACGTACCGGTAAACACAAAAGTATCAAAGTGTTGCTACAATGCACCAGTTGCGTTGACATGCCAACCACAAGTTTATTAAAATTTCAGACATTGGTTTTGAGATTCTGTAGTCAATAATACCTTGTCTTGTGTCTCTTTAAGATAATTAGTGCACTTGGGTAGAAGTGGACGAGGTGATGAAACCGGAGCTTTCCCCATTAACTTAAAGCTCAAGACAATCTTTACATTAAACATTGATGTATCATTGTTGGGAGGTACGTTGGCCTAGTGGCAGCGCCCTCCTTGGCTGAAGAACCGATGGTGGTGGGTTCGATGGCTAAAAATATTTGTTTTTCCTTATCTGGAGAGTGTGCACTGACTCTATCCCAGGTCTGAAGAGTACCTGACAGTAGTGTGGGGGGTGGGGGGATAAGTAAGGCGTCTGGGCAATGTGTTGGCCACACAATCTACTTGTATGCCGTGGACCACAGAATCTCGTGGTCTCAAATGAATACTTGATATTATTGGCCTTGATATAATTCCAGTAAAGCCTGCATACATTGAGGCAAGAGTAAACACAAATGGAGCCAAACTTAAGACATGTGATAGTTCCTATGTCATTGACCCCCCAATCCCCGCCCCCCCCCCCCACCTAATCCGTCCAAGAACATTACATTAAAATGGCTCAGGGATCAATTGTTTAATTTTTCTCTTCCACTCTCTTGGAGCGCTGCCAGATACAATGAGGGAGGTGGTGGTGGTGGGGGGGGGGAGGCCTGGAATCCAGCAGGATTTTTTTTAGAAATGTTTACATGCGCCCCCTTACACCCCTCCTACACCAACACCGCCAGTGGTGGGTATTTATTTGTACGTTGCACTTTCTAATCGAGCACGAGTCGGTTTCATTTTTTTTTTTTATGTTTTCTGCTTCTTCTTCACAACACAAACAGACAAACATGCCAAATCCACGTTCACCTTCAAGCAAATTTCATATTATTATTATTGGAAACATACTTTTCCCGAAAAGCCACCTCCACCACAACCCTATCTGTGCCGACTTTCTTCAAGTCATCTCTGAAGAGTTGGACTAGTAGCAACTGAAACTTCGTCGTCGGCTAAACTTAAATCTCTTTTTGTATGTTATAAATATTATAAGTAGTAATGCACATTTATCCCAGAGCATTCACAATCAACATATCCTTACATTGTGGACTTTTTCCTCGGGCATATGAAGAATAAAGAATAAGATTAATTAATTATATGTTATATGTGAGTCAAAATAAATTAGTTATAAAATCTATTTTCTAACATTACATCAAAATAGATGTGTATACTTTCACAGTAGGCTGTAAGCACTTATCTTGGAGTATATATAATTTCAACGTGTTTGTTTATGCCACTGTAAAAGCAAATGATAAAGAGAAAAAAAAAACTTTACAAAGAATGCGTTTCATTGCTCAGGTAATAATCCACTCATAATATATTGATATATTATAGATAGATTAGATAGGTCAGATAGATCAGATAGATGAAATAAATCAGATTAGATAGATTAGATAGTTAAAGTTTAGATGATAGATAAATATAAATATATATATATATATATATATATATATATATATATATATATATATATATATATATATATAGATAGATAGATAGATAGATAGATAGATAGATAGATAGATAGATAGATAGATAGATAGATAGATAGTGCTCTAATGTTGTTGTTTTTTTCTTATTAAGTAAAAGACTTCCTGCAATTTAAATGCGCAACAAACAAAGATAACTTTTGCACATTCCTTTATACCAATATTTATTTTCAGACTTATATCTTCATTATTGCGATGCTGGGATTCGTTTCCTATCTGAATAATCTTCAGGCAGTTGATGATGGAGGCTAGACATTTACAGTGACATCTCACAATTTGTCAGGCAACATCACGACCCTTCTCCCTCTGACCCAACAAAAAATAAATAAAAGCAGCTCTTTTTTTTCAGTAATGTACCGTCTGCTGTTTGTGACCTTCGTGTCAATACTGTACTTTAAGGTTGTGGATTATTATGACCTTCTGTGACAACAATGGCCTTCGATGGTGTTCTGTGACATTGGGGTCAACGGTCAAAAATAGGGACAAGTAAACAACAACATCCATTGTAAATCTATTTGTGTACAATTGAAAACTCAATGAGCAGGAGGTAGGCAGAATTTATTAACTTTGCTCAATATAGACAGAGCTCGATCAGTTTGCTAAGCTGATAATAGGCAAGTCATAAGGTTTACTGAGCAGACGATAGAAAGAATTTATAAATTTCGCTATGCAGACGACAGACAGAATTCATACATTTTGCGGTCCTGATGATAGACAGAATTCATAAAGTTTAGTGAGCAGACGATAGAAAGAATTCATTATTTTTCGCTGGGCAGACGTTATACAGAAATCATATGGTTTACTGAGTAGACGATACATAGAATTCATAAAGTTTAGTGAGCAGACGATAGACAGAATGTATAAATTTCGCTGGGCAGACGATAGATAGAACTCATAAAGTTTACTGAGCAGAAGACATGAGGAATTTGTAAACTTTGTCCGACAGGTGATAGACGAGAGCTCATTATTTTAATTATGGATGGGCAGTGACTCGTGACGATCATTCCAAATGAAGATGTAAATATGACGAGCATAAGTGATTATCCTATAATTCACAAACGTGTTGTCCTTTCAAATGCACAATATTTTTTAAGCAATCCAAACAAACAAACAACAACAAACACACAGTAAATCAATCCTTATATTTTAAAAAATCGTGTCTAACAGCTAAAATCTTTTTAGCTGTTGTTTGCACTTTTGCTTCCGGGGGGAAATTGATGAAATCACAAGAGCGACAAAGATGTTCCATAGTCAGACGTCTGCAATAATTACTTCCAATAAATATTAACAAGTCCAGGGATATGAACATGCTCAACTCAATGGAGAAAAAAAAAAGGTATGGCCACTTATTGTTCCCGCTCTTTGTATGTCAATGAAAAAAAACAACTTACCATGGAGTCTGTATCACTCTCGTCCTCGTCTCGGGCTGACTGGATGGCCCTCAGCAGACTTCTTCGCCCTTCCGCGTCATGCACTGCGTACACCTCGACCAGCTCCTGTTCCGATGTTTCTCTGAGGAACACAAAAGAACATTTTAATTAACTCGTTTCTAACTTCAAGGAAGATTACAGAATGCTTGTATTGAGGGAGCTCATTTAGCCCAAAGAACAATACGTTGATTCTGATTTAATTCTGGGGGGACGCAAAGATCATTCGATAAATATTGTCTTTAGCTCCGCGGAACATAAACGAGCAAAGAATCAAATTCTGAAGTAGATCAACGGAACAAGAACAGTTGAATGAATTATGATTTACTTTCGTGGAAGTTTTAGAATAAAGAATGAATTATGACTTTGTTATGAGGAACGAAGAAAAATTCATTTCTTTCTGATGTCACGCTGTACAATACAAAAACAACGAATTAGTACTCTAATTAAACATATAAGTTTATATATATATATTTTTACTAGCAATGATTCGCAATATAAAATTTTAAAAAAGTATTATATTGAAATGTACTGAAAGGACCCATTACACTTATGGAATATTTACTTGTTTGTTAATTATTTATTTGTTAATCAATTTAAACAACTTGACTCAATACTCAATACCCATCAACAATTACCAACAGTGTTTATCTTAGAAATTCTATTAGTATTGAATGAATTCGTGTGTATCTCTAAGGATGGCAATAAAACTATATGAGTTCCAGAGTTATGCGTGCTCTTTTTTGGCCATCAGTATATATAGAGAGGAACAGTGTAGTCCAATATTTTTTTATTTCCCTCCCCAGTTGTGTACCCGCAGATCCCAAGTCCGACACGACGTTTTAGTCTTCCGTAGTATCCCGTCGGACCAAATTGATCCACAGGGCCGGTGAAGCAGCGTTCGCCAGTTTCTGTGGCCACGGGCATACTCGGGGATTGTGTGGCCAGCACAATTCACAGACGCCTTTACTTTACCCCAACAAAAATCAAGTTGGTAGACTCGGGGCACACCCTCCAGACTTGAGAACCATTCTTAGCCTTCCCCGGGATTAGAACCCGGGACCTTTGGTACGCCAGCGGAACGCGCTGCTAAAACTCGTCCACCGTGCCCCATTTTAATCTTCCATAGAGTCATTAGCTACACGTTGACATTGTGTGTATGTGTGTGTTAAACTATTATAACTAAGGATTCAATGACATCGTTGACATTGTGTGTATGTGTGTGTTAGACTATTATAACTAAGGATTCAATGACAACGTTGACATTGTGTGTATGTGTGTGTTAAACTATTATAACTAAGGATTCAATGACAACGTTGACATTGTGTGTATGTGTGTGTTAAACTATTATAACTAAGGATTCAATGACAACGTTGACATTGTGTGTATGTGTGTGTTAAACTATTATAACTAAGGATTCAATGACAACGTTGACATTGTGTGTATGTGTGTGTTAAACTATTATAACTAAGGATTCAATGACAACGTTGACATTGTGTGTATGTGTGTGTTAAACTATTATAACTAAGGATTCAATGACAACGTTGACATTGTGTGTATGTGTGTGTTACACTATTATAACTAAGGATTCAATGACAACGTTGACATTGTGTGTATGTGTGTGTTAAACTATTATAACTAAGGATTCAATGACAACGTTGACATTGTGTGTATGTGTGTGTTACACTATTATAACTAAGGATTCAATGACAACGTTGACATTGTGTGTATGTGTGTGTTAAACTATTATAACTAAGGATTCAATGACAATGTTGACATTGTGTGTATGTGTGTGTTAAACTATTATAACTAAGGATTCAATGACAACGTTGACATTGTGTGTATGTGTGTGTTAAACTATTATAACTAAGGATTCAATGACAATGTTGACATTGTGTGTATGTGTGTGTTACACTATTATAACTAAGGATTCAATGACAACGTTGACATTGTGTGTATGTGTGTGTTAAACTATTATAACTAAGGATTCAATGACAATGTTGACATTGTGTGTATGTGTGTGTTAAACTATTATAACTAAGGATTCAATGACAACGTTGACATTGTGTGTATGTGTGTGTTAAACTATTATAACTAAGGATTCAATGACAACGTTGACATTGTGTGTATGTGTGTGTTACACTATTATAACTAAGGATTCAATGACAACGTTGACATTGTGTGTATGTGTGTGTTACACTATTATAACTAAGGATTCAATGACAACGTTGACATTGTGTGTATGTGTGTGTTAAACTATTATAACTAAGGATTCAATGACAACGTTGACATTGTGTGTATGTGTGTGTTAAACTATTATAACTAAGGATTCAATGACAACGTTGACATTGTGTGTATGTGTGTGTTACACTATTATAACTAAGGATTCAATGACAACGTTGACATTGTGTGTATGTGTGTGTTACACTATTATAAATAAGGATTCAATGACAACGTTGACATTGTGTGTATGTGTGTGTTACACTATTATAACTAAGGATTCAATGACAACGTTGACATTGTGTGTATGTGTGTGTTACACTATTATAACTAAGGATTCAATGACAACGTTGACATTGTGTGTATGTGTGTGTTAAACTATTATAACTAAGGATTCAATGACAACGTTGACATTGTGTGTATGTGTGTGTTACACTATTATAACTAAGGATTCAATGACAACGTTGACATTGTGTGTATGTGTGTGTTACACTATTATAACTAAGGATTCAATGACAACGTTGACATTGTGTGTATGTGTGTGTTAAACTATTATAACTAAGGATTCAATGACAATGTAATGAATGATATATACATTTTATTAAACGCAACCGATGGTAAATATGTAGAGCATGGTATACTTTCTCTTTCCCTATTCAGAGGAACTCTGCAGTCGCACAGACTTGTGGCGAATGATGAATGGGGCGTGGGAAATTAAAAAAACAACAATCAAAACACTTCCGTGTTCCCAGTTTCAACGACAATTCAGTAAACCCCCCCCCCCCCCTCCTCCCCACTATCCCACCTTCCTTTGAATTTATCACTTGCAATGGGAAACAAAAAAAAAATCAACTCCGGGCGGGATCAGTACATTTAACTCCAGAATTTGATGCGGTGCAGACATGACTGTCTCCCTGTGACCCCTTGAGCTTCAAGTCAACCTCACCTCATTGGTATCCCAAATGTCAACCTACTTACTATTCAGCATAATTAATTCGTCGTGTACAGCTCTGAAAGACGTAGCCCTTAAACCACTGGCTTACAGTAACGAACCAAAGAGATACGGGAGGGAAAAGGAGGGCGGGGAGAGAACAGGATCATGTTGTTCTCTTCTGCAATCCTTTAACTTAACCGACGGCTTACGCGGGATAAAGAATCCTACTGACCAGTCCACGTGGCTCGACCAGACACACGATCCAGAGCTTCCGGAGGCATAAATATTTGAAGTGAAAAAAGTACCGCCACCCCCACCCCGCCCCACATCAACCCCCCCCCCCCCCCGCAAGTGCATCTGTTTATATAGCTGAGCGCCTTGAGGGTAATTACCGAGACGCCATTAGCTGTACACAGAAATGTAGGTACTACAGTACAGTACTGACTATCACCATTCCTCTTTCCCCCTCATCCAACTTCCAACCTTAACGGGTCCTCTATGTAGTCTGTGTATAATGTTTATAAAAGAACTACAACACAAAAAGTAGCTGACACGGAGATAAATGAACAGATACAGTGATTGGATAAAGAATTCTGTTAGAACATCGGCACATTGAGGATCAAACACAGTGATCTTTGTAAACATACACACACACACATGTACGTACGTACTTGACATACACACACATATAACCACATACAAAGGTACATAGTACATACACACATATGACCACATACATACACAGGTAGGTCACTTAACACACACATATAACCACATACACAGATAGGCCTACATACACACTACCATATACACATAACTACACACATTATAATCATGGACATATAACCACACACACACACATTACCATACACAATAACCACAAACACGCACATGACTTCTACACGCACATGACTTCTACACGCACATGACCATACACACACATAGCCACACAAACATAACACACACATACGTACAAAACACAGACACATACGCATAAAGCACGTGTTTACAAGCACCAATATTACTACGTAAATCGGCATTCATCTCGCGCTAACATATTCAATGTGTCCAAAATAATAATTTAAACACGAACAATAACAAACAAAAAAAAAAAAACACGTAAGAAAATGATGTATGATAATGTGAAGATGGGGTGAAAGTGAACTACTGTACTTCACCCGCTGTGGGGAGAGAAAGAGAGATATATTTGGGCGTGCATCGTAAGCAGGCGTGCACCGCCAATGTGTTGTTTTAAACTGATCAGTTCGATCTAGATAATTCCAGATCTAGATCTACATCTCTAGGTTTGAGGATTTGTTCTTCTCGGTTGCTTTTCTTTTTAAATTAATATTTTTCAAAATTCATTTAGAATTTCTTTCTTTTATTCGATCCTATTTTTTTACAAACCTGCCGGAGACAATAACAATTTTTTTTTTAAACTACGTATCTAGCCATCGAGGATTGTTATGACCTTATGGGTGGCCTTGAACTGTGACTTTCATGGGACGAATCGTTCACATTCATAATCAACTATCAACAGTCTGGTATGAGAATGTTACTTTTAGTGTTAAATTAAATTTCCCATTTAAACCAAACCGATTGTCCCACAATTTGTCTAGATGTTAAGGGCAGCAAAGCAATAGTAAAAAGAAGAAAAAAAAACAATTAGCGTTAGAACTTTCTGTTTCAATATAGCTCTAATGTCCAGAGATCGGCAACCTACGACACGCGTGCCAAACTTGGCACGCAGAGCGATTTGCAGTGGCACGTGGAAGACACCCGAAAAGGGAATTCAAGTTACTTTTTACAAGAAACTTAGTGCCAGAGCAGGTTTACTTTTAGACCGTTGGCACGCCGAGTGATTTAAAAATCCTACTTTGGCACACTATTATCAAAAAGGTTGCCGACCTCTGGTCTAGTATACTCGTGCTATTAAATTGAGACCCCACTACGATGCCAGAACACCAGACTATATAGTGGGCGAGTAGTGGTACGCACAAGGGATACCCCTATTTTCTAGTATTCATTCTGCGGCGCTAAAACTAATAAAGAGAAAGTGGGGAAAAGAGGAAGAGAGAGAGGAAGAGAGAGAGAGAAACGAAGAGAGAGAGAATTGCCTGATGGGAAAGAAAATGCTGACGGTATGAACGGACGTCATGTCCCAGGGCTCCCCTCTGCTACCCCCCCCCCTCTCTACCACATACACACACCCAGACAGACACTCCGTCAGACAAGACAATAAATATATTTCTCTGACGTAGTCTGGGGGCCAACCGACGTCTGTATGAATGGCTCGTCTGCTCAACTCAGAAGTACTTTCATTTGACAGCGCGGTAAAACGTTCGCAATTTTCTCTCCCAGTAGCCTTCACACACCCAGACACCTGACACATGCCTCGAGCTCTCACAATACAGACTGTATAGTAGAATATAGGCTCTCACAATACAGACTGTATAGTAGAAAATAGGCTCTCACAATACAGACTGTATAGTAGAATATAGGCTCTCACAATACATACTATGTAGTAGAATATAGGCTCTCACAATACAGACTGTATAGTAGAATATAGGCACTCACAATACAGACTGTATAGTAGAATATAATATATAGCTCTCACAATACAGACTGTATAGTAGAATATAGGCTCTCACAATACAGACTGCATAGTAGAATATAGGCTCTCACAATACAGACTGTATAGTAGAATATAGGCACTCACAATACAGACTGTATAGTAGAATATAATATATAGCTCTCACAATACAGACTGTATAGTAGAATATAGGCTCTCACAATACAGACTGCATAGTAGAATATAGGCTCTCACAATACAGACTGTATAGTAGAATATAGTATATAGCTCTCACAATACAAACTGTATAATAGAATAGAGCTTTCACAATACAAACTGTATAATAGAATATAGCTCTCATAATACAAACTGTATAATACAATATAGCTCTCACAATACAGACTGTATTATAGAATATAGCTCTTACAATACTAACTGACCAAATTGATCCATGGGGTCGGTAAAGCAGCGTCCACAAGGTTCTGTGGCCACGGGCATACAAGGTGATTGTGTGGCCAGCACAACGCCTTTACTAGCCTTCATAGTATCTATGAACTATGTCAGAAAGCAAATCTTTCACTGCCGGAGATTAAAAAATCTTATTTCAACTCGTTTAATTATTTTAATATGAGACTGGTTTCAATATGTTTTGTTGTTGATTTTATTGGAGGTGAGAAGGGGGGAGAGGGGGGAAGCTTTATTGTAAATTGATATATAGATTATATGAGAGAGAAAGAAAAGGGGATTCAGGGGGGGGGGGGAGACAAGTTCTAGTTTCAGTCTATAAAATTTAATCTGCAGACATAAAGTCTGTATAAGCAGGGTTTTTTTTTTTTTTAAGTAGGATCTATTTAAATCTATTTTATGAAGACTTCTTTAAAGTTGTGAGAATTTACATTTAGCGCGAGTTTTCGGCGCGATCTTCTAAAGTCGCCATTTATCATGCGTATTTTCATTACATTGTGCTTTATATCGCCCTTGACTGAACACGCGTACGTAGGTCAATACATGAAGAAAAAAACAACAACTTCTAGATGAAAGTTTAGAGAACATGTACGGGAACATTCGTCCCGCTCGGCCAAACGGCCTAGAAGTCTATGGAGAATTAACAAATAAAATCAATGAAAATGTTATTACACAGGTTATGGTTCGTTCTTTACCCCTCGGCAACTCGAAAATTCCGAATAGGAATAATTGAAAATATAATTCCGTTTTCTGAAAATGTGCATTTTAAAACTGGTTGTTTTATTGATGCATCATTAGCAACCTTGCAATTTATTTATTTTTTTTAATGAAGATTTGTTAGAATTATAAATATAGTAAATATGTACAGTGGTTTTTTTCAATTACAGAAAAGACAATTTTAAATATAATTATATTTCAAGATAGCGTAAAAAATATTTTTGCAGTTTAAGCACTGATCTATATATGATTTGAAATGTAAGCTCTTCAGCTTATAATGGTTAAGATTAACCAAGTGGGAAATATCCGAGTTGACGATTTGTAAACTTTTTTTTTTTCATTGTAGCGTCATTAGTAACATGGTTTTTAAATTATATTTTTTCGTCAATTCTTCAATTTGATCATCTACAGTAACCATTTATAGTATGATTATCTAAAATTACTTTCAGTGAAAATAACATTTTTCGATATGCCCCCCCCCCTCCCCCAAATGTAAAATTGGTCCCATTCGTAAATAGGAAAACTTCCTTCTCCGAATTTCAGAGTTGGCCAGGGGACGCCCAGGGGTACATAGTATTAATTAGTTGATATAGTTGTCTGCGCATGAAACATGTGTTAATTTAATTTATTTTTTTTAATTTATTTTTCTTCGACTTCTGTTTTTACTCCATTCAAAAGGTTTCAAGTAAGATTGCCTGCAAAATTTTCAAAATCTGTTTCATGACTAAGTACCGGCATCCGGTCATGGAATGGGTTGCCTGAACAAATCAGGAAAACGAATACTTTCATATTTAAAACGCGATTCAAAATTGCAGGACTAGACGTAAGGATAAAGCGTAGGACGCAAAAATCTTCCGCAAAGACGGTGGTTCGTGTGCAACGCATAAGATAAGAAAGATACCCATTTTTTATGAGATTGAGAACTCCTGCGCTAGAAAACTCAATCAAGACCAGACATTTTCATTTGGGGTCAGGTCGAGTGTGAATAGCCAGATGAGATTGGGACGTACATGAACAGACTTAGGGGGGAGAAAAGAACGAACAAAAAAAATAATCGAATTGACTCCCGTGTTACGTCTAAACAGATCAGCCCAGGCAGTAGCTGTTATCTCCTACAGACTTAAATAGACTCGGTGGTTTCTTGTCAAGGCTAGCATTCAATATTTCCTCCCCAACAATGGAAGCCATTGTTGTCTGTCCATCAACAGAAGCTAAACGTCCGAGATATATAAATGCAATGGCTTGCCTAAATGCCTAAAGAATCACATTATAAATCACACAACCAGAACAACAAACATAAGTTATACGCCAATACAAGTACAATCTATGCATATATGCAAGTACAAAATTATTTCATAGAAACACGTTGGTATACATCAATGGTTCTCAAACTGGAAAGCGCTTTACAGTAACGGATATTGGCATGCCTTAAATTTAATGGTGGAAACTATTCCTCATGAGTTGTTATGTAGGTTTTTTTTTACATTTTCTCGGTGGAGTGGTTTCAGCGGTGAACATCACTGAATCTAATCAGCTCAAGTTATTGTTTTCTGAGTTCTGCAAAGAAACTGATACCAAATTTGAAACTATTGCCTCACTCGAACGTGGAGTGGCTTTCCGGTTGAACATTTTGGAGAAAGTTTTCAAACCATGAGACGAAATTCAGCATTTAGTCATTTATTGCAAGACGCCGAATCAGACATGCAGGTACAATTCTCTGATGTCCGTTTTCTTATAGTTATAGTCCTTTCATATTATTTTTTTTTTTTTTGGGGGGGGGGGGGGGGGATCCACATATTTAAATCCATGAATTCTATCAACCCTGACGTTGCAAAGATAAGAGATCGCAGAGTTCCATTGTCATTAAAAATAGTGATCGCTTTCAAAAACATAAGTTCCAACTATGGCATGTGAAGATGAAGAGCTCTTGAAAATTTTACAATTGAACACAAACGTGATGAACATTTAGGCTATGTCATAAAATTCTCGCATGTCCGTTTTTTTTTATTGAAGGGGTTTCAATTTTTTGGTCGACATATGTAAATCCGTGAATTCTATCAACATTGTTACATTTATGAATATATGAATAATGTGATAAAACAGCATGTTGTTTTTTTCCCGATCTACAAGAATTTGAGAAAAAAAATAATAATAATTGAGTCATCAATAATCCGTTTAAACTCCTCATAAGTGATCTGCCTTCAAAGGGCAATGCAATTCAAGAACAATTTATAGATTTGATAAATGATGCGAATGCGCAAAATTGCGCAACATATTTTCCGGTAAATGTGATTTTTTTTTAGGGGGGGGGGGGGTTGGGGGATTGAAACTCTGATGTTGCAAATAAAGGCTCTAAGAGTGTCTGGCTCCATTTACTACAACTTAGATCAGTGGTTCTTAACCTTTTGAAGTCGGGGAGCACTTTTGATCATGACAAAAATTTGGGGAGCACCAAAATCAAGGAGTAAAAAAAACAAACAAATACACATACGTACGACTTTTATTGAAAATAAAAGATTATAACATAAGAGTTTATAAAATTATAACATGACAAACAAATTTTTAATAAACATAAATTTAATAAGTAAAAAAATAACATTGAGCAAAATTTAATTCACAAAAATAAAAAGATTTAATGTGAAACCTGAGCTTCACGGTTTTTACAAATGTCAGTGATATTAGGCCTAATTTTAGAAATAGCTACCCTCAATTCTTCATCCAAATTAGTAAGTGTTGCTCGTTTTTTAGTTTTTATGTTGGTGACTATCGAGAAACCGAGTTCACACAAATATGATGTTGAAAATTGCAACAAGATTTTAAGTGCCTTTATGGAGAGAGCTGAGTATTCTTCTTGCACAAAGATCCAAAATTCCTCCAGAACCATTTCGGAAAATTTTATTTTAAGTGTACGATCCGATGATAGGTTGATTAATTCTTCTTCTTCTTGGTATGACAACTTACTATTTGATGTATCAACCGTGGCAAAGGGATTACGTATCCAGTCATATGTTTCTACGTTTATTGATGGAAAATAAAATTCAATCTTTTCTTCTAACAAAGTTAAATGCTCTGTTACTGCTGAAATAATTTCGTCGGTAGTGTTATCATTAAGAGAAGGAAAGATATCTACTTTCGTTTTCTCCAACAAACGATTTTTCCAAAAAAATAACTTTTTTCCGAAAGGCTGTCAATTTGTCGGTCGATGTTAAAAAGTTTTCTTTTATTCCTTGAAGGCTGGTATTAACACAATTTAAATAATAAAAAATATCAGCTAAATATGCCAATTTAGCTCACCAAATGTCATTTTGAAGATATTCCACAAAATCATCCATATTTTCATTTTGGAAAAAGGTCATCAATTCATCCTTCAGTTGTAACACTTTTCCTCTGGATAACCATCTCACTTCAGAAATTAGGTTAAAAGACAAGCTTTCAATTGATATAAAAAAAACTACATTTTAAATATTTTCTTTTTTTTTCTTTGACTAAAGTTTTCAATCAATCATTTAAAAATGTTCAACATAAGATATATAAAAGCGCTATATATCAAATGAAAGCCCAGGATCCCTACTTTAAAATGGTGGTTAAATCATGCTTCTGAGTTGATTACCGATCGAGCGGCGAACGATCGCGTAACACGAGGGAGAACGGAAATTTACTGACCCGTTTTGAAAGCCGGTGCCAAAACGACCCAACCCCCCACTATTCAAACACACAAAACACTTTTTTAAATACAATTAATGAGTTTAAAAGTTAAATATTTTGTTAGATAAAGGCTTCAACTTTAATCACATATAAATTTTATTTATGTAGCATTAGTACAAGTGAGTCAAAACTTCGTTACAAAAACAGTAAAAATAGGCAAAAAGGCCGATTTTTCCCCGTTTGGACTACCTATTATAAGTATTTGTAAGTGAGTGAACATTAAATTTTGAGATTCATAATTTCGCGGAGCACTTGCAACTACCTCGCGGAGCACCAGTGCTCCGCGGAGCACCGGTTAAGAACCACTGACTTAGATTCACATAACTACGCTGCCTGCCATCAAAACAAAACACAGAAACAGGTTAGACGCCACATATGGCACGAGAACTACCGGTACCAATGCAAATCGAAACATAGAAGAACACTGGTTACTGACACAGCAGATGCATTAACCCACCCAATGAAATTTGACAACTAAAATGTTTTAACTTTTCTGAACAAATAAATGTTAGCTACTCAATTGTAGTCAATTCACATTTTATCATATCTTATATTTTAAAACTGCGCGCGAGCCATAAAAAAAAAAAAAAATTCGAAGATACTGCGGGCAAGAAATATTATTTTAACAAATTGAGAACCACTGTTATAGAAGATCATAAGGAACCTGTAAACAATATCAAGAAGTGGTTTGTATTCTTTAGGCATAAAACTTTTTGTAAAGGCTAGTCTAGCTTAATTTTAACGTTACACTGACTTTCAATGTGTTCTATTTTATGGAATTTTTTTTTCATCGATTTTTTAAGAATTTATGTATGGTAAAGATCAGGGGTCGGCAACGTTTTTAGTAACAGTATGCCAAAGTAGGATTTCTAATTCATTCGCGTGCCAACAGCCTAGACGTCTTCCTTCAATAAATTAATTGCCTTTTTTTTTGGAGCCTTTCGCGTGTACCCAAAAAAGGCTCTATGTGCCAAGTCTGGCACGCGTGCCGTAGGTTGAAGGTTGGCGACCCATGGTAAAGAACTTTTGATTTTTTTTACCGTATAATCTTCTGCACAGAAGGCAGTACCAAAAGTCTCCCTATCCCGGGCAAAGACAAATTCATTTCATGCCTGGTTCCGTTCATACTAAAACTCGATTTAAACCGCACAAAAAAAAAACAACACCCGCCAGAACGGAATGGCATTGAAAAATTCCACAATTAATTCGAACGCATCGAAAGCGATGCACACTCACACAGACACGCACCTACAAAAGACACGTGGTATTCCACCGATCATCAACGTGTTTTTTTCTGATATGTTGTCGCAGTCTTTTCTGCTATAAAACGATGACGTCACCGCCTGCCATCGCTAGGACGAATCACATTAATGGAAGTGATGTTGAGCTTTTCGAGAGGGTTTCAATGGGAAATCGATAAATTGATGTCCAGATGAAGTCACTCGGAAGAGTGGACTGAAATATTGATGGATTCATTACAGGCCACTTTAGTTCATCCCTACGTGACCTTATCACTTGGGCGTGGACATGGAATTACCACTTGATGACTCATGACTGTATATACTATAGATATATTGATTAATGGATGGATGGGTTGACTGACCAACCGACCGACAATCGGACGGACAAACAGGTAGGCTAGATGGATAGATAGACAGACAGACAGACGCATAGACCGACAGAAAGAGAGAGAGACAGAGAGATGGTGAGAGAGAGATAGATATATAGACAGACAGACAGATAGATAGATACATAGACAGGTAGACAAATAGGCAGATAGATAGATAGATAGATAGATAGATAGATAGATAGATAGTCGGATAGATACGATAATATCCCCAGAACATAAAATAACTGTGTGGCATCACTCTACATCCGCCATTATAAACGCACGATAGTTAGTAGCCAGCCAACGGATTCAAGGGAGCAGAGAACCCGAGAGAAAAACAATTAATAAAAGAGAAAAGATCTTCTGTCGCTTGCATGCACCATCTTTCTTTGCTATAAAAACAACAAGACAGTTTGTCAATGTCAAAAAGGCCTAGGCTTGCTGCATTGATTCTCACTTTGTCCAACCACAGGAACCACGCACATTTAGACAGCGTTGCGCAATACGCACTAATTTATTCACGCGCCGCGGAGCTAGCGATATATATATATATAAAAATTGTCTATTTATCTTATAGGCTTTCGTTTTGTTTCTCAAGCTTTTGCCACAAAGAAATATTCGAAAAGTAAGATCGTCTTATATAAGACGAAGAGCTTATAAAAGGGGAGGGGGGTGGGGATTATGTCAGCGAATGACGTAATAAGGTATTAGCCACGTAATAAAAAGATATATACACACACACAACCGCCTTTAAATCATGTTTCATGTTGCACGTCACAGGTCTCACCCCCCTCGAGGCCCATAAACTACAACTTCCTGTCAGAAAGGGAGATAAGAAAGCGACAATAGACATTATGAAAGTGGTCTTCTGGTTATATAATTTTATGCAGCACATTGACCGATTCCAATAAACAACGATTTGTTTGTTCTAGGGGTTGTGTGAATGAATGTGGGGCTTCCTTTAATCGCTAGAATTAGGGCCTTTTGGCGGGATAGGAATGTTTACAATACATGATAATTGACATGACAATAAAATGTTACTCTTTGATAATTAAAGTTTGGTGCACCTTCTCACGTCTGTACCCATGGGCCTCATCGTCGGCGAAAAGTGTGGAAACCACCGACACGCTTGCGTCACGAGCGCACCGGTGGGCATGGGGGGGGGGGGGGGGGACAGACTTCACTGCGCGTCCAAGTGCTCATTGCAACCGCCGAAAAAGCTCCGAGCCTCGGAGGGGGGGGGGGAAGCAATGTGCGCAGAGGTCCGGATTAACCCCGCCCCGGTGCCCGGATGTCCAGACCTGTTTATGCTACAGGGCGACAGTGCAGGTAGACGAGCGATCCGCCACGATAATGATCCGAGGAGAATTCCGCAGGTGGGGGGGGGGGGTGAAGTAGAGTAGTGCGTGTGACTGCGGAGACCTTACCCTATGTTATGCTCGGACAGGATCTTGGTGGGCCCTTCCCGCCCCCCTCTCGGTCCACCCATGGACATCGTTACGTCCTGGAAGTAAGAACCGGGAAGGCTGGTCCGTGAGTTTTAAAAATGCACTCATCGTCTGCAGTTCTGGAGTTGGTGCTCACCACTGCTGTATCATTTTATTTCTATCCCCGATAACACGTGCGCTTCAATCTTATAGCACGCTTTTCCTTGATCTAAGTCTCATCTTGCATTCTGAATTCTGAGAGAGCCGTTGGTTTTCTTGACTAGATCAGGTAACCCATCCCAGAATGCCACTGGAAGACAAAGAAATTCATAAGAAACTAGACCAGTGTTTCTATGTTTTCGCCCAAGTAGTCTAGATTTGAGTACCGTGTTGCACTTTTATGTTACAATGTAAAGCTCTGCTTCTTTACTTTATAATTATAAACCGCAAGCTACCATCTGTTACCGTAGCAACACGCATTGCCTTAATAAGAATAGAGACAAACAACAAAAAGATCTAATTTAGATACACATAAAGGCACTCAAGCGAGGTCAAGTTCAAGGGCACATCGGCACGTGTTTTACGCTATTATTAAAAGTGTACACACATTACCAACTCGTTTGGGTTCTTGGCATAATATAACAACCACCGCACTCTTCCCCTTTTTCTTTGTGTTTTAAGGGTGCACTGTGATCATCGCACGAGCCGAAGGGTGAGGTCTAAAAGAGTCTACGTCAACACGAGAGACGTGTAGGCCTACATATTGAGATCTTAGTACCAATAGCCTTCTTATTTCTGTATTCCTTTTTAAACAGAAAACTATATCGCTATTCCCAGCGCCCCGCCCCGCCCCCCTTTTCCTGATTAGCAAAACAGATATTATTGATTCGATTGCGCTCCGTCGCAACAATCTAACCGTTCGTCAATCTGCTCCACAAGCCGAAAAGAGCTACAAGTGGGCCCTGAAAAAATAACGGTCACAGTACAGTATCCGAACCAATAGACACCAAGGCTATACGTAATACGTAGCTATTGCCTAACAGAATGTAGGCAGCGTTCAATAGACACGCATGACCTCGAGCGGAACCCTCTGTTAATGTATGCCGTACCCGTCAGAACATTATTTTTATTTTTTTTTCTCCACGGGGCCATTCTATTGTATTCGCTGGCCTTGTGCGAAGGGAAGCGCAACACTCCATACAAATATCTGCATTAAGCGGAAAGATTGCGTCTTCAATAGATCGATACAGAATGTAATATAAAGCTATTGTGGTTTCAATCGTACA
This sequence comes from Anisus vortex, assembly GCA_949126835.1. Taxonomy (NCBI): domain Eukaryota; kingdom Metazoa; phylum Mollusca; class Gastropoda; family Planorbidae; genus Anisus; species Anisus vortex. Next base: position 10,463,278 of record OX421493.1, read on the forward strand.
GTCTGCTGACACTGACAGGTGTTTCGCTTTCACAGATAAATTATGTTTTTTTTAAAGTCTGCAATAATATATAAAGTCTATATCTATACATATCTATAGATATTACCGGCTATATAAATAACCGCAGAAAATTAGTAGGCGCATTTACCGGTAATGACGTCACTAACGTCGGAATAACATGTTACTGTGGTATTTCGACAAAATATGTGGTTATTATTATTTGGATGGTATTACTATTTTTACTATTTGTAACGTGTGTAGATCTACATAAAATACGCAGAACATGCTGATGGGCATAAAGTTACCAAAACAGCTAGAATGCTGAATATGAAAGGATGTGGAAGGGAGAAGTTAAGGAACGTAGAAGGGGAGGGATAAACTCACAGAGAGGGAGACACATATTGTATTGTTTCGCGTACTTCAGACAAGTGTCGCGGAGGCATGGAGGGGGATCTATTGCCAATGTGAAGGTCGTTGCACAGTAAGTCGTGAGCAGTGTTACGTTGCCCCCCCCCCACCCGGGTCACTTGACACATTTTGGGTATGGGGGGGGGCAGAAGTGGTGGGTGTTTGCGGCTGAGCTGAAGGGGTGGGAGGAAGGGGGTAATGGGCGCCGTGTTTGGAAACTCGCGTCTAAAACCCTGGCACCGTCCCAAGATCAATGATTGATTCATCATCTGTTGCAAGTCAGGCAGAAGGGGAGAGAGAAAGGGAAGAACGAAAGAGAAATAAGAGAGAACGAGAGATAGCGATAGATTGGAAGGGAGAAAAGGATGGGGGGAGATAAGAAAACGAATATGAGTAAAGAAAGAGACAGGGAGAGAGAGAAAGAGAGAGAGAGACAGAGAGAGAGAGAGAGAGAGAGAGAGAGGGAGAGAGAGACAGATGAATGGTGTGTGGTAATAGATCATTGTTACGAAAAACAAATTCGGCCAGATAGTCCCTTGGCGATCGCTTGATGTGCGGGGCTAATTCCCTCATAATAGTATGCTTCCTCCCCTGAGACCAACGCATCACCCCCCCCCCCCCTTACAATGTTCTACAACCTAACCTTCTGGTCTTACGGCATTGTGCCCCGTGTTAGCAGCAACCACTTTATTCACCCTCACAACCACACACCATTGACTTTTAACCCACATGGTGATTGCGTGGTCTGTTTTGTTTTCGTTGTTGTTTGGCATCACTTTGTCAATAAACTCATATTTAGCGAAATCGAAAACCACCAGGTCGACCCGTAGCCTAATAATGCCAACGGATAGTCATAGCGCGATTCAAACTTTTTTTTAATCGTATATATATACCACTACACTAGTACAGGTAATATTGATAATAGTAGCCCAAATTAAGATTTCTAATTCATTCAACGCGCCAGAATCCTAAAAAGTCACCCTGCTTTGGCACTCAATTTGTTTGTGTAGAAGAGACTTGAATTGCCTTTTGTTTTTGGAGGTCTTCCGCGCGCCATTGAAAATTGCTCTGCGTGTCAGGTCTGGCACGCGTACCGTAAGTTGCCGACTCCCAGGAGTCTAGTTATTGTGGAAAAACTAACAACTTTACTCCATGAGTTTTTGTTCATAATCTTCATGTTTTGAAACACACCAAACGTTTAGTGTAGACTATAATGATTTAATCTCTTACTATGGGGCGGGGACCCTACGACTATAACCGGCCCCCCGCAGGCTATCACATTTAAATTACGTGACCACGGCATTAAAGATGGATTGTGTGGCCAGGCCAATCCCGCCCCACCCCCTCACACTTCAAGCAGCATTTACATTCCCCCAATATGACCACCGTGTCCCCCCCCCCCAACACACCCTATATAAAAGTGCCTGTATGCTAATAACATTATCAGGTTCAAAGGTCATTTGTTTATACTTGTCACTAACCATACAGAGTAAACTGTCAATGTGTTTATATACCGGTAAATAACGGTAAAATATATAAATGAGAGGCTAATATTATTCATTCCGGACAAAAGTAGACTAGTCAATGTTTTTTTTCAATTGCTCTAAATTATACGTGAAAATATATTTCTGCGTAGACTAATATAATTCCTTGGTTGTAAGGATTATATTTAGATTATATTGCGTGAATATGGGAATGAGCTTGCCTACGTTATATCAAAACTTAAAACAGCGTTCCTTTTGTAAAACAACAACAGCACAATACCTTGATTTCATTTTTGTATTGAATGTGAATCAAATGATTCGGAACATAGCTTGGTTATAGAATATATAATTTATGCTACAAAAAGACAATAATTGATGTACGTTTTGTAAGTAGATTCGCTATGTGATCAGCAATGATTTCTTCTTTCCTTAAAACAAAAGACATCTCTGGCTAGTTCATGATTGGTGAATAATATTCTAAAGCGTGAATATGGGGCATGGACTATGGACAAACGGTAGGCCTACATTGCATACATGCGAACGTCAGCTAAGGGGACGCCCATTAATTACGTCAACAAAATAGGGGGGAGGGGGGTCTGAAAAAGTTTGACAATTGTTGACATGGAGGAGGGGGGGGTCAAAAAAAGTTGACGTCAACAATGTGCCTTTTTATGAAGTAAATAATGAAACAAATTTAGTACTAAATTCTACATTAATTTGTCCTTTTCAACTTACATAGATAACATTAACAACATAGTTTTAAGTTAATACAAATTTAACATTTATGGAAACTACATTTGATATGTCCTTTTTGTGTCCATCCTGCTAGTTTGTAGATCTATATATGGGTGGAAACTAATGCAGTTGTTAACAAGGCAAAGTGACCGACCAATTATAGAAAACCTCACCTTCGCTGTCTAGCGTAGGGTTGCCAGACACATGGGTGTCAAAAGGAGGACACCGAGAGACAAAAAGGAGGACATTGTGTTTCAATTGCACAGTTTCGCATTTAGCCCGCAATCAGTATAATTTTATTACAAGAGCTGCCACTAAGTTTAAATGTGTATTGGTAAACTGAGCAAGAAACAGTTTTGTTAAAAATAACATATAAATTCAATGTAGGCTAAAAGGCAGCTTGCATTTGGTTTGGCTATTTTAAAGCTCATGCACGAGTCTTCTAAAAAAAACGGATAATTCTTTTCTTGTACAAATGATCACCAGTTTATTAATTATATTCTTAACATGTTAATACTAATTTTAAAATGTATTTGTCCTTATGCCTACAAAACATAAAATATTACAAAAGCTTGGAACTTTAAAGGTGCTTTGCCTGCCGGACGGATGACAAGAGTCTAAATAGGAGGACATGACCTGGAATAACAAAAGGAACACAAACACACCAACAAACTGTCTGCAGAGAACGTTCAGAAAACCAGTTTTTTGCCTCTCAGTTCATCTAATTTAGGCTAGGCTCCAGAGTCTGGCAATCGGTATATTTTAAAAGCCATATAAGTGATGGCTGGGATTGACAATAGAATTAAAAACAATAATAGGCCCTCGCCGAGACTATAACTAATGTTTGCAAAGCATTGAATGAAGTGAATTTTGTGAATCCAACATGGTTATTTAAAAAAATATTTCCTTCAGAAAAATAATTCTTGGCCCACCCCATGAAGTACGAAATACTTAGCCTACCTTATTTCCTTTTAACAGCCCTAATTCTGATATATTAATATATTTTTGCTCACTACGTTATAATAGGTGAAACATTAAAATTAGGTCGATTAGGCTATATAATTAGTAATTTTTACGTTTTCATCTCTAATTTTCTGGAATAATTTTATAATATAAAAATGTATTAGTATCAGTGGCGTCGCCATTATTGCAAGGAGTGGGTGGCAAATAGTGCAAGGTAGGGGGACAGGGAAGGCAACTACCGTGTGTATATATCGTGTGTGTCTGGACAATAATGTAAGAAGGAATAGTGAATATATGGTTGAAATTAGGTATTTTAAAACCGGTTTTTCTTCAAAACCTGTTTTCGGTTCTATAAAACCGGTTTAAAACTGGATTTTGGTTTCTCTCCCCCTCTTCCCCCCCCCCCTCCTTCCAGCGCAATGTCACAAGTCCAAGGCTGGAAAAGCCAAATGTGCGAAGATTTGTAGATATATTTGAAAAATAGTTCAAATTTAATTAGTGTTAGCAGGGCATTCAAGAGGTTGATTTCCTTGAATACAATATGGTACACTTTACCATAAAATTCTTTAGAACTAAAAAAAAATCTGGGCTAATTGATTAAAACCGATAATAGCTTTCTTCTCTTATCTTATATATTACAGACGTTCCTTCTATAAAGAAGATTATTGCGTCCTACGCTCATCCGTGGTCCGAGTCTACTCTTGCATTTTTATTAATGTTTTAAATGATGTTAATTTATTAGTTTTCCTGGTTTGTTCAGGCAACCCATTTCATGCCCGAATGCCACTCGGGAAGAAAGAGTACTTATATGCATTTGTTCTCACATAAGGGACAAGGAAGGTGTTTGTGTCTTTATGTTTATCTGAGCTTTGCAACAGGTTGTTATTGTGTTGTATGTCTAAATTAAAGTTTAATGCCTCTTGTATTATTGCTACTTTACTCTTTGCCCTTCTGTCCTCTAGTGTTTCTAGGTTTAGTAATTTGACTAATGGCGTTACTCTTTAGTTGGGAATATTCACTAGTAATGAACCTTGCAGCTCTTTTTAGAATTTGTTTTAATTTTTTAATGTTATCCTTAGTTGATGGGTCCCATACAGGTGCTGCATATTCTAGTATAGATATAGGTCTAACTAATGTGAGATAGCATTTTAGTTTTATATTCTTATTATTCTTTTCTTTCAATATTGATAATCAAATTTGCGATTATCGTTGACCATGATATTAAAAAGCATATGAAGAGGATGACGATCTTAATCCAGTACGTAGATGCGTACGCAATCCAGTGGTACTGCCACCGCTCTTGCTTTGGGAACATAGTTTACACCGAGCCATCGTCAAACACGTTTTTTCAAAATTTTCTGACTCAAAGGATTGTAACTTAACATTTGGTTTGATGTTGTTTTTATCGCAAGCCATAGTTGGTATTTGGAAAATAAGAAACACAATATCTAAGACTAAATAGTGTTAGTAAGGCATTTCAATAATTGTTTTGTGTGAATCCAACATTAGGCCTATTTATTTAAAATATTTCCATCAAAACCAAAAGAAAAAAGGCTGTTCTACTTGAAATAATGATTAGGCCTACCTCCCTACCAAGAAACCGAAATCCGGTTTTGAAAATCAAAACCGGTGTTTTTGAAAATCAAAACCGGTGTTCGGTTTCAAAAATCGCCTAAAAATTGTTGACGTAATTAATGGATGAACGTCCCCTAACGAGGATGGTGCGGGGGGGGGGGGGGGGCAGTCAGTGACGTATAGAATGCTTAGAAGAAAAATGTACTTTTTCAGGGGTCCAGATCCACGACAGACTACACTACACGTTAAGTTAGACTACAACCCTGTTGGAGTTATGAGGTAGATTGGTTTAGTCAGACTACAACCCTGTTGGAGTTATGAGGTAGATTGGTTTAGTCAGACTCCCATAAAAACGCATTTTACTGAGATGGGTGAAGTAGGTGGAAGTTCTCCAGATGTACCGGAAATGACATCATTACACCTACTATGCTGTTGGAAAAATCAACATTACCTATATACTTAGACACCCAAACAAGCCGAGCAGCTGTGGGAATAAATATTGTAATTAGCTACTCCAGCATATATATGAGATTCTGGCCTAGCCATCGATTAGCTTAGTCAGTCTGTAATAACACACCTGCAGACACGGTACTGTGCAGTCTTCTGACTTTTGTCTTGGGCTTCCGTGTAAGCCAGTCATTTATAAACGTGTGAGACTGAAAACAAAGGGCAGTGGTTCCCAAACGTTTTATATGTGCAAGCCTCACCTAAGCGTCTCAGTGATACAGTGATCCGTTTTATTCATATGAATATAACATTCTCTAAGTGGCCACTTACAAATATCTTTGCCCACACTCATGGTGAAAACTTTATATTCATGAACATTAAAATAGAATTGGATCAACTTTAAAAATTGCAATTGTTTAATGTACTAAACTAGAATATGAGCCATACTTCTTAGTCCTTAAGTCCAGGGTTGTGTAAAGAACAAGACTGCAGAAAAAAAGTTTTTTTAATATATGATTATTGTCAAAAAAAAAGGCTCAAAGCTACAGTGCTAAAGAAATTTCTGTGAAAAGTTCTACTTAATAGATGAAAGTCTGTCAAAAATATAGTGAAAGTCCTAATTATTTCATAAAATAATGTCAAGATAATTATTAGATGAGATAAAATCGTGTCAAGATGAGAGAAAATCCTAATTATTAGATGAAACTGTGTCCGAAAATTGATGAACTTAGGAATTAACACTTTTTCCTTTGTTTACTCTTTTTATACAGAAGGTTGGTGAAGCAGCGTTCACCGGATTTCCATACCCTTGGCATACTGGGGGAACATTTGGCCAGCACAAAGTGTAATGCCCAGCTGTTTATACTTTTCCCCAACTTAAGTCAGGTACCTATCTGAGCTGGGTAGACCCGTGTACCCCCCTCCGGACCAAGGAAAACGTCATAGTCTTCAACAGGATTTGAACCCTGGCCCGTTAGTATGCCAGCCCAGCTAAATCATCCTTAGTTACAGTGACAGGCTGTAAAGTATTGTCTATAATTGGTAGTAGCATCTGAATAAACTGGTATTTATGCAGTACATAATGAAGTTAACCCAAAAGCCATAAAGTGGATAGATTACAGCAATGTTTAGTGCCATAACAAAAACAGCTTGCTATGGTATAACTGATGTAACTGAGTCAAAGAAGGAGTTTTAACAGACACATTTTGCTGCTTCAGGTTCAATGCATAAAGAGCTTTGTGAAAAATTATAGGAATATTATAATAGCAAAATGGAATAGATAACAGTCATTTTACATTGATGTAAAATCTACACAAAAGTTTTATAAGATTTGGTTAATGATAATTGAATGAATGCTTTAAAAATAAAATGCCCAAATTAGTATAGTGTTGTTGTTGTTTTTATGCTTGTGGGAAGAATACAGTAGAACCTCATCTGCTATGTAGAAACAGACAATATGAAAACTTGTTTTAATGATAAGAGGGAAAAAAAAAATTTTACACTTCAATGAAACACAAGGTGCTGCAGATTCAGGCATGATGGGAAGGGAAGAATCTAAATAACTTCAACAAAGAGAGACCTATGTATAGTCTAGCCCTAAAAAATACTGAACAACCGTTGTATGCAGAAAAAGAACAATTACAAAAAGTATGTAGATACTTTCCTAAAGCCTAAAAGACTGCTGGATCAGAAAGAAAATGATGTTGATGAGATACATGAACTTACAAAAAGAAAAAAATAATAATAATCAAATACCTATGTATCCCATACTATTGAAAATTTCTTATTAATTACATGACTTATTAAAACTACAAAACCAGCTTCCAGGATCACCATTCAGTTCCTATCGTGGAACCCCCAAGGAAAGAGGAAGAGGGGCCGACCCCGAAAAAACAGCTTCCCGACGTCTAGAGAACAGGTCACTCTTGGGGACAGTTGGAAAGACTCACTCAGGACCGGGATGGCTGGAGAGCCCTTGTTGGTGGCCTATGCCCCGAGTGGGGTAGTGGTGGTAGTGGTAGGCATAAGTAAGTAAGTAAACCATGAATAGAAAGTTAAAAAAAATATGTGTACTTACTTAAAGTCAAACATTGACATGTTGGATGGAAAGTTCTTCAGGTACTGTCCAAGTTTGTTGCGTTTCAAATAGTCAATGAATGTTATGTGCTCCAAATTTTCAACAGACGAACGACCAAAGCTGGGTGCCCTATCAAACTTCGGGGAAGACAATGAGCCACGCCGGTGTGGATAGAGTGCGCGGTCCACAGACGTTACTATGCGCAGCTGCTTGTTGACAGGTGTGAGATGAGTGTGCTCCCCTGAAATGCGCATCTCAGATGCACTTGGTGCCTCCTCGCTCATTTCACTTAGATCCTTCATTTTGCCATCACTAGAAGCATCATCACTGAACTCCTCATTCCCATGGAATCTATCACTTGACAACGTGCTGCTGGGGGAAAAATCTGACGAGGACACGGACAAGCCATCTTCAGAGTCTTCGAACGCATTCTCCCGAGAAAGATTTTTCCTGGATAGATAAGGGGTGCTGTAAACATTCGGCCGCCTGGGGCCCCGTGATGTGGGCGTGGAGGTCAGTGAACTTTCTCCAGAATGTAAGCGAATTCTACCATGAGAGAAACGAACTTCTGGAGAATTGCCGCTTTCTGGGGAGGATACAGACTCTGTACATGACAGATTCAATTTGAGGCATGGCAGGGTTTCTTTAGGGGTCTCTGAAAGAAGTTTTCTAAGACTTTCACTTTCCTGTGGAGGTGGTGTCACTAGAACATCAACATCTGGACTCTCTTCCTCCGGGTTAGACTCTAATGAAATAGTAAACTTTACTGTGCACTTTCTCACTTCTTTTAAATCTCCTCCTTCTCCTGTGATATCTTCTTGAGCTTTTTGCTTAGCGTCAACTGCTTCTTGTCCTGTCTTTGTTTCCCGTGTTCCTGTCTCAGATAGCGTAACATTCTCATACTTTAACCCTGTTACTAGTACATCTTCTGTCACTACTGTCTCTTTGTTATGATCACTGCTGATGACAGGCAAAACTGTTGTTTCTGTCTTTACCGAATCCCCTTTTAAATCTTTTGCCATAATCTGGCTGTCCTGTTTTGTCAATTCTGCAGGCATTGTGGCGACAGCTAGCGCAAGAGTCTGGCAGCCCCCTTTCTCATATATCTGGACACCTCCAGCGATCTCATCATCCTGCTCAGCCTCTGTTTCTTCCTTCACTTTGTCTTCTTGCTTGCCCAGGAAGTGACTTTTTTTGGAATTCCTGCGGCCCGTCAACTGTAAGCGCGAACAAAAAGATTTCTTGGAGCTGGCCATGGTAGCCCTTAACTGAATCAGCCATAAAGAGAAAACATCAGCACCACGACAGACAGAAATATTTTCTTATTGCAAAACTAAACATTCCTTAGTAAGACACTATGGTCCACTCCAACAGTTTTTTACTTGCACCCATTCTTCTTAACATATATTAGCTGATGTATTTAACACAACTGTTTATATATCACTAGTTTAAAATCACACTATTGTTCACCAGAATAAACATGGTCTTCAGTTGTCATTGTCGACACTGCAACATTAATATATCTGTTGATTAAAAAATATATATATATATTATAATAAATATATGAGCTTTATATTATTCTAAATTAAATTTGCTGTTCTAATTTATCATTTATGGAACACAAAAAATTATTTTTATTATAATTTTATTGAATCATAGTAACAGCTAAATTATAAAACTTAAATAAGCCCCTTTTCTTCTCCTAAAAAAATGTATTAGATGTAAAATTTAGACGTTTTGGCCTAAATGTTATTTTATAAAAATTCAATGTCAACTACCATATAGAGTAGATAAATATGATCTCATATTCTGAAGCCGGCTGGCCTAGCGGTTAGCTCACCAGACTGTCAACCAAAAAACCACTTGACACGTCGCGGGTTCGAGCCCCGCCACCGCCAGATCCCTGTCGCCCTACAGGAGTTTTGGGACTAGATGAGGTTAATATTGAGTTGTTATCACATGCGCTTAACCGGCAGCAGTGAAACCTCACACAGATTAATAGTCTTCTAGAGCGCACTGAGCATGCTAAAATAGCATGGATAGAAGCGCTATATAAATTACCATTACCAATTACCAATATATTATAAATTATAATTATATTATAATATATAACTTGTAATTTTATCATATAAGCCTCTATTAATAGGAATATTTAATAAGCTATCTATATAATATACAGTTAAGTATAAGTATATTTAAAAGCACTAATTAGAAAGCACTGGTTTAGGTATTTAACAGTAATAGTAAGCTTACTTCACACTGGCATCTAATAGATTAATCACATTTGACACATTGACCAGTATTTGGACAAAATGAAATGCTATTAAAATATGAACATTATATTAAAAAGTAAACTAAAAGCTAATAATTTTATTTATATGTAAATAAAAATTTATGATGAAAATTGTTATTAACTGAAATTCCCCTTGCCTTATCTATGACTATGACTATGAGCTATGAGCTCTATAAAATTAGTACATAGTATAGTATAGGCTATAGGACAGCGAATTATTTATTACAATTATAATAAATAGGTATCCTAGCCTAAAAGCTAATAGTAGGCTAATAGTAATAGTAATAGTTAATAGAGTAATAGGTTAATACTAATGAATGAATAGGTTTCCACAATAAGACTCGAAACCATGTTGACACAGAAATGCGGGTAGGCCTATCCCTACTTCTAAACTACACTAACTGCATCGAATAGTCAAATAGTAGTAAGTCTAAATAAGGAATGACAAATCCAAGTCTTCCCTATGTTTACGGAATTACGGTTACCTCTAATAGTAACAGGGCTAACTCCGCGCGGAAATATTACAAGTAATACAAGCTATCTCAGACTGTCCGCATCGAAAGTTAAACAAGTTTTATAAAGAAAATGGCCATATTAGATGAAATGAATAGATTTATCAATTATAAGTATGAATATTGAGACACAATTTGTTCGTATTGCTGCACAATAAAATAAGTCACACTTGTATTGTAGGCATACAATAATTTTCAATAAATAAAATGATCTCCGTATTAAATATGTAGCCAATATTCTTAATATTATTATTAGTCAGCTGTTACGAATCGGCATGGATATTTCTAGAAAATTTATAAATTATATAATAAAGTATTATGTTCCTTTCATATATTAAAATTACGAATTCTTGCTTTTACATTTTATGTGAAAGATGTGAGCTTTTCCACAGAAACCGTTTCTAACTCTAATTGTGTACGTTGATCTGCCGCCATGTCCATGTTGGTGAAACAACACTGACTTCTGAAACTTCAGAAACTACCTCACTTCCTTCCTAAATATCAACAAACACATTCGTTGCTTGATTTTTTAAAAATATGCGGAGAGGTATGGAAGTAAAATTAAAAGTGCAACCAGATTTATATTTTGATAGGCCTATATTCTAACAGTGACATCATAAAAGAATTTCACGACATTTATATATCCTTAGAAATAAATTTTCTCTCTTTTTTTTTAATGATTTTCTTTGTTTTGCGAATGCTGTGTAAAGTGTAAAAGCTTAAAAAGTGTGGAGTAGCCTACTGAGTGTGATGAGTGTGCAACACATTCGCGTAGTTTACTCACTACCTACTGCTAGCGCTAAAAGCCTAAAACGAACATCCTTTTCTACTCATTCTATATAGTCTATGACTATAAGTATGTCGTACTATAAGTAGGGACCAACTAGGCATATAGCAGAAAGCAACTATTTCGATTTCTTAAAACATTTATCAATTAGAATTACCTTGATTGCTTTAATTGGCTTTGATTTAAAAAATATATCAAATATTCAATATATTTCCAATATAATTTAATAAATAGGCCTATTTAAATAATATATAGCATTATAGCCTATACCTATAGATAGTGAAGCCGAAAGCACCCAAACTCAATAGTCAATATAGAGCCTCGCAGTAGGGCCTTACTTATATAGTTAGGGCAGTTAGGGGCTACTCAACGCAAGCGAAAATTTCTAGCCTAATTTTAATTATCATAGATCTATAGGGTAGGCTCATTCTAATTTACAAATTAATTGTACTTTTTCAGTTTTGCTATTATTAATATTGATAGATTTGAATTTGGTAATCGCCTAATTAAGTTTATGTAACATACTTAATTTTATTGAAAATGATTACTATAATCATACTATAACTATAATGAAATCTTAATGATAATGTAGCATTTATATTTGCAGCATAAATATACTAATATACTCAAGGTCAAAGCAATTATTAATAACTAAGCTTAAGTTGCTTTATTAAATTCAAATAGGCCTAATGGTTTGTGTAGGCCCTAATTTGGTTGATAGTAGTTGGAAGATAGATAAAAAATAAGTAATCCCTGTCATCGTCATACCAAATCGATCCATAGGTATAAGGTATAAGTTAGGTGAAGCGGTGCTTTCCAGTTTCAATGGCCACAGCATACTATGGGATTGTGTGGCCAGCACAATGCTCAGTGGCCTTTACTTTGCCTCAACTAATCACAAGTAGGCTGGCTGGTCCAGCAGTTAGTTCACTGGACTGTCAACCAAAAACCAACTGACATGCGGCGGGTTCTATCCCTGCCACCAACCGATCCCTGTCGCCCTGCAGGAGTTTTGGGCCTAGTGGACGTAATAATCTTCTATCTAGAAGGAACGTCTGTAAACTTATAGGATAGGCCTAGCCTACTTATCGAAGCTTAGACACCTTCCATACCGGGGAACAAATCCTTATGCCTTCACCAGGACCTTCGGCTGAACAGGCTGCAGCTTTGCCACCATGTCCCTTAGATGGTAATAGATAATGTTGATTATATTGATGAAATTCCCTTTCATACATTAATTACATTTCTCAACATTTAAAGAATGAGATTTTCATTATTTGGTTTAGTGTTACCTTAACATGCACTAAAATATTTAACACAATTAACTCATTGTAAATTATAATTATGATTTTTTAAGACTCACTTTACCTGTGTCAGTTATCATTTACATTTTCACTGACCATGAAATGTTTTTGCTTTTATTTATAGGATGTTCAGCACAAAAGAATATCTTGAAAAGAAAACGGGCCCCTATGGTGTTGGACGTTTAAGTTACCTCCAGTCTCTTGTTACAGAGTTTCAAGATACAACAAGTGATGGTTTGTGAATTCTCCACAATATGCTGTCATTTGCAGCACACTTAGCAAACACTTAAGTGTTTTAATAATAGATTGTATCGTGAAGACACTGTGGCAAGGGATCATGCAGTAAAGTGATTACGGTAGATTGTAAGTCAGATAAAATGATAGAGGGGGTTGTTCGTAATCCTATTTTTTAAAAATTGATAGCCAAGTCCGTTGAATTATTATGATCAAAGATTTTTCTGACCCCAAACAGGGTTGACAATTTGGCTTTCCATCCACATCAGTTGTGGTTCATCCAATCCATTATTTTATAACCCTTTTATCTTGTTAGCCTAGTTACTAGACTAGTAGTAATGCTTTTGACTTGCCATGCTAAGGAATGGAGGGCAACCTCCAGTTTGAGTTGGCAATCCCAATGTTATGTTAAGACACCTTCTGCGGAATATGTGTTGTGCCTGGATCATTAACAAAAGCCCATGCCTCATATAGGGCACTTTCACTAACACTGTAATGTCTAAGACATAGTAAATGCACCCTGTCTAGAGCAGGAACAGTAACCTGCTTGTCGCTGTTTGAACCATACTGTTTAATCAGAGTGTACTTCCATGCATGAAGCACATCAATAGATTCTCAATTGTCTACACTCACCACCAGATAGAATATCCATTAGCTTGGAGTGTCCACATTGCTTTACTAAAAAAATTTTCTAGTGAACAACTTTTCTTTATAAACTGTTGGCTCAGCAGGTTTACTCCTGGCCTGCCAGTCTTAGGTCACTTAGATGAGACCCATTAAAGAACCCATTTTCCATTTATCTTTTCAGTGACTTAGTTGCACTATGTTCAGTCGACAGAGTTAATATTTAGGGATGAGTAATGCCAAGCCCCTAATACAATAGTAGCTCTACTCTGGTGGGTCAGCAGGCTAGTGTTAGAGCATTGAATTGTGCTGTTTCCAAGCTTTCAACCCTAGTTAACGGAATAATTGTTTCCTTTGGTCTGAAAAGTTGCACTAGGGTCTACCTACGTCTGGAGCATATAAAAACATCATATAGAGGAAAATAAAGGCTACCAGGCACTGAGCTGGTCACACATCTCTCTGACCACTGAATCATACAACAAATAAGAAACGGTGTTGCCCATGATAAGGAACAGCATTTCAAGTGCAAACTTTTGTGCAAATGTAAAATTAAGAAATAAGACCAATAGTAGTTTTATTAGGCTGGGTGGTCATGCAGCCGTGGACATGACTACCTCTGTTCTAGCCCTGCAGCTGTCAAATCCCTGCCACCCTGCAGGTGTTTTGGGCCAAGGATGTAATAATCTTCTTTCTGGAAGGAAATCTTACCAGAAAAATAATAATATTATTATAGGACTACTATAATTTTTTAAGAATTATAAACCCTCAGAAAAATGGATTAAAAATGCAGCAAAATTTTGTTTATTATAAACCATTGAGCATTTGCTTATACTTATAAGAGACCCATGTTATTTATTTGCAAATTTTTTTGATTATAAGCTTTATTTTTGTTTCCAGATGCAAAAGAACAAGTGCTTGCAAATTTGTCCAACTTTGCTTATGATCCTATAAATTATGAATTCTTCAAAAAATTGAATGTTGTTGACTTGTTTTTAGGTGAGATCATTCTAATTGTAAACAATCGAAACTATTATTATCAAATTTCGTTTACTTTAGGAACATTTAAAACATGTATATGATAGAACATAGTAGGATATAATGTCTTCTATCAGTGAGCTCGCTTTGCGTACTAAAGTTCCAAGGTTCAAATATAGGTTAGATTCATTTTTTTTTTCCATGTCTGGAGAAAATATAACCAGTTCTTATGTAAAAAATTTTAAAAAATGTCTACGTTTGGTGGATGCCGTTAAAGGTGGCTTTATTTGCCCCATGACCAACATGATCTGAAAAAGATACTAACAGGAGTAACTTTACTTACTTTAAAGTTTTTATGTATAAATATATTTACTTATTGGCAGGTTTTTATAATCTCTAATTTATCCAGTTTATTCTTGTCTTTTTTTGAAGATTGTTTTTTTTTAGAATCATTTATATGTGATGCAACCCCACGAACTGGTACGGAAGTAGGTAAAACTGATTTTTAAATAAATGCAAAATAATATGAAAAGAGGTTTTAGATTTTTACTGATTTATTTATAACAGTGAAATTTTCAAACTAAAATTGTTTTGTTATGCAGCTTTTGTATAAAATCAAGCAAAATGTCCACTAAAGGTAAAATATCACATGTCCCTTACATACGGCCGTATAAATGACGCTGCTCCTTCCTACGTTCAAGAACTGATATCAAGGGAACTGCACTCCTCATCACAGTCACTCCTTAACTCCTGGACACAAAAAGAAGTACCTTGGAATGCACTCATTTGAATCTGTGGCGCCCCTCTATATGGAACAGCTTGCCTCAGACACTGCGAGGTTTTCTTTTCTATTTTTCTCCAAAATGACTTCCCTTACCTTTACTTGTGTAATTTTGAATAACTTTTGAGCTAGGTACTTAATCAATTTTACAGATTTTTTCGTAAATGAATTAGCTTCCATTAAACACCTAAAACTTAAATATCTTTATTTGCCTACTTCGGTACCATTCTGATGGGTTGCATCTTATATACTCTCAAATAATTGATGCTAATATTGGAAAAGAACTTTATGAAAATTGTATTCAAATTTATTGCTTTTAGACTGCCTTGAAGAAAACAATGAAAAACTTATTGAATTCAGCATAGCAGGAATATGTAACTGCTGTTTAGGTAAGTTTGACTAACTGTAAGGTTCGACTGATAGTTTTAGAGGATGCAGAGTTATGTACACCCTCATAGGGTTTTAATATGAACAAGTCATATGCAGGTAACATATAGAAATCTCAATCTTCTGTTTCTTCAATTGAGGCTTGTGCATTAAAATAAATTATGTAAAGTACAACAGCTAATATAACAACATTTGTGAAGTCACAGTCAGTCTACTGGCTAATGTTTATGATAACAAGCAATTAGTTATACTTTTTATTTAAACATTTAACTGAACAGTACTTATTGCAGAAAACTAGTAGGTTTTAGAATTACAACTGATTAATTGCATATCTTGAAAAACAAAATTGTTTGGTTCAAAAGTTTCAAATCCTCATGAAGATTACTGAGAATTTCCAAGTGGTTTTTTTGTTTTTGTTTCATTCTGTTTTTTTGTGTATTGCAGTTGAATACTGTAGTTGAATTAAACACTTGAATAGTTCACTATACTATTCTTTTTAAATAATTTATATAAACTATAAACAGCCAGTGTACTGAATTTGTCTTTATCAAAGGTTTTCTGTTTTCAGACAAAGAACTAAAGGAACATATCCTAAATTCAAATGGAGTCAGTTTAGTCATAAAATGCTTATCAAGGTAAGTGACTCAGTGATTAAAATAGTCAATAATCCGTCTGAAAAGAATTAATAAAATCCAAAACCAACAAAAACCAAAGCAATTATTGTCATATTAATCAGTGTAAATGCTATTAATTGGTTTGAAACACCAAACTGCATACCAAATACACATTTTATCATATTAATTACTAGAAACCATAAGAAATTACTATTAAATGAATATAAAGAATGATGTAAAAATATTAATGCATATTTAACATGGTATGTACTGTTCTAAATATTCTTCTTCTTAATGTTCGGAAGACTGCAAGAGAGAGAGAATAATTCCTCATAAGGACCCTATTTTACAATAGTTATATCATTCATGTATTGGTCTATTAACACTGGTACCAGCTTCAGAATTGGCGAAAACCGAGACAATATAGTTGTCATAAATTTTGAAAAAAGCCAAAGTCAACAAAAAATTAGGTTTAATTGTAATTGTTTTGCAGTTCATGAAATTTGCATTTAAAACAACTAAAGGTATTTGTTGCAGTGGAAACTTTATTATTCATTTTCAAAGGTTCTTAACTCACACAATTTCAATAACTAATTACTTTACCACAAGCTTCATTTAGCAGCTCATGCATATCTATATCTTTTGAATAGGGATGTAAAAACAAAAAACGGAATTCCAATTTTCGGTTTTAAAAGTGCTTTATCTTATCTTATAAGTTTACAGACGTTCCTTATAGAAAGAAGATTATCACGTCCACTAGGCCCAAAACTCCTGCAGGGCAACAGGGATCCGTTGGTGGCAGGGATAGATATTAGAACCCGCAACGTGTCAGTTGGTTTTTGGTTGACAGTCCGGTGAACTAACCGCTCGACCAGCCGTCTTCACCTATACATACATACATATATCAAAAGAAACACAAAAACGACATTGGGGGAGGTGGAGGCAAACCGAAAATAGGTTTAAAATTGTATTCTAGAACTGAAAAAAGTTGTTTTTTTTAAAATGATATTAACATCCCTACTTTTAAACTTTGAACTGTACTTTGAACCCGGCCACAATAACCTGAGGTGACTCTACTAATACTAATGCAACAAAAAATTATTTTGACCTACAATGTCAATTAATCACACCATTGTTAACTACTAAAACAGGGGTCGGCAACCTAAAGCACGCATACCAGGCTTGACACGCAGAACGATTTTCAGTGGCATGCTAGAGATCTCCAGAAGATTTTTGTATGCAAGTCAAAAAAACATACGTCAGCATAATTAATTGGTGCTGTGTGACAAATTATATGGGAATCACTCTGGACATCGACTGTTTTAGTTCAGGAATGTTAGTGTGCAACAATGTCATCATTGGACTTGCGATTTGTGATTGAATCTATTGTTAAGATAGTCAATTTTATAGTTTCTTAAGTCTCTTCTAGAAGAAAGTGATACAGAGTATAAGTAAAGTTTTGGATAGATTCATTTCTGGTCTGGAAGCTATTAAGGTGTATCTTGATAAAAAAAAATCAGTATTAATGAGGAGGACTGACTGTTGAAGGTCATGTTTCTTAATGACGCGGCAACAGATTTCAGTGAGTTGAACTTGCTTTCACAAGGCTGGGGTCAAGCAGTACTTGAAGTGTTGGACCACTTGAATGGATTTTCATTGAAACTGGACATATCTTGCCGTGAAATTAATTTCAAAACATTTATCTCTTTCCCTAATTTAAGGCAAATTAAGATAGATGAGCTTTTCAGAAGTACAAAGAAGCAGTCAATGTGGAGTTTTCATACAAAGGCAAGACTTTCAAATTCATTGACTCATGTTTCCATACCACATTAAGCCTTACTGGCTTGATCTTACTAAAAACTACTTTAACTTAGATCTCAATCTTTTCATAGAGGAGGGAAATTGGCATTTGTTTCATTTTAAACATCCTAATAATGGGCATTGAAATGTGACGATTTGCGGAAACTCTGAAAAGAATAGCTACTTAGGAAAGTCATCTGTTGTCAACTGCAAGGTGTTAGTTCTACTTTCCGCTTTTGGTTTAATATACACTAGTGAACATATTTTATCGCACATGAAAGCTGTTTTAAGCATACCAAGAGGTCACTTAAACTTGACCACAAAGAAGTGACTAAATATGTACCTGTCATTGAACAATTAGCAAAGAGCATTCAAGGAAAAGGCGCTCAATAATTGATATATGCTAATTACATTCAAAGGAGTTTTTACGCTCATCTATCTTAATTAGGCATAAATATAATTGTTTCTAAAACAAATTTGTTTGTTTTTTTATTGTAATTAATATCACAGGCTTATAATTATATAATATAATAATTGTAATTAATAATGTTTAAAAAAAATAAACTCCTAAAATTGACTTTGATAATGCAGAAAATGTTTATTTACAATGTAAATTAATTATATACATCACCGTTTGGCATCACATTTGGAGAATTCAATTAAAGGGAGATAATTAACCGGTTTTCTTCGCGTTAATATTTCTAAGGTTTCTTTTTTGCTTCGTTTTACACAAAATAAATGGCTTACTATTTATAACTTTCAAAGTATCAAACTATAAAAGATAGTTGAAAATGATATAAATATTATGTGACTAAAGAATTTATATGTACTATTCTAAACATTAATTACAATAACTACCCAGTTTGTATGATCACTTTGTAACTATACCGCTGTACTGTAATAATCGTCCGTCTTTTACAATAACTACCCAGTTTGTATGATCACTTTGTTACTATACCGCTGTACTGTAATAATCGTCCGTTTTTTTGCGTCCGCTAAGACACACCGGTAATAATATAGCCCTAGCAAAAAGCTGAAATCTCAGTTATGCTCAACCTATTAAGAATAACAGTTACTAGTAGTACTAGACAAATATATTAACAACTAAATTTAAATGTTGATACATTAACCATTAATGTGTAAGTTGATAAATGAAATTGTTTGTTAGCTATGAATGGATGAAAACAAAAAGGTGTTAAAAACCATAGACTATAATATACATGGACTGCTTGCTTTAGTTTTTTATGCTATTATCTTCTTTTTTTTTTTTGCAATTCCCGATTCTAAATGAAGTAATTGTTATACAAGTTCCGTTTTATTAAATCGCATTTTTTTCGACTTTAAATGAATACTTGTAGGCCTATTAATCCTATTATCATTGACTATATAATAAGATGGACCGCCTGCTCTTTTTTTAGAGCTTATGTTCTTTTTCCGTGCGTACACAACACTGATCTATAAATGTTTCCGCTCTGTACTACTTTTGATTTTAATTTTTCATTGAGAAAATCATAGCGATTAAATAAAACGGAACTTGTATATCAATAACTTTATTTCCTGTATAGCAATTACGTTATTTAGAATCGGGAATTCCGAACATCAGTGTTTCAAGTCATCATATAGCAGAAATACTAAAGCAAGCGGTTAAAAACAAACAGTTTTTTGTTTCCTTTATAAAAAAAAAAGGCTAACAATTTATAACTTTAAAATTATCAAACTATGAAAGATAGATAAAAATTATATAAATATTAGATTATATGACTAAAGAATTTATATGTAGGGTTACAAACATTACATTAACTACCCTTTCTGTCTGTATGATCACTAGGTATCTTTTCTACTTAGCTGTAACAGCGTTGCTAGTTGGTAGCATTTCCACCAATAATAATATACATGTTGATGTATTAAATCTAATAATATTAAACGAGAAAAAAACTGTGGGTATTTTTGTTTGTTTGTTTGTGTCAGCGTTTTCAAATACTGTCCTATAAACTATAAAGAGTGTATAGCTATTACTAGAATAATATCTTCACAACTAAATTTAAATGTTGATACATTGACCATTAATGTGTAAAAGTTGATAAATGAAATTGTGTATTAGCTAGGAATGGATTAAAAAAAGAGATGTTAATAACAAACAGGTTTATTTGTTATCTATATATATATAAAAAGATTGTGTTTGTGTCCCCACGGATCCCCATTGGTCAATTTGTGAGTTTGTGTCACTTACTTATTTAGGCCTAGTCCTATATACTGTCTTTCACATCTGACATGTGTCGTCTCTAGCTAAGTTGTTAACGTAGAGGACAGCTGTGCGGGCGACCCGGGTTCGATTCTCCAGTTAGACTACATTTTTTTTTCAAACTTTTAATAACAAAAGATATTGTAAATCTACGGGCAATTTAGATTTTTGTTAAATAAAAATACTTGCCTATTTTTTTACCCGATTAAAATATTTATTTAAAATTACTTTCCTAATTAAGTCTTCAGTAAAAAAAAATAATTTAAATATTAGTTTTATAGCTTTCTTTTAATTGTAGTTTATAAAATTTTTATCTGCACCTTATACAGTCCTGTTTTTTTTCACCCGGCAACGCCGGGCAATGTAGCTTGTTTAATATAAATTTAATAAAATGCTTAAATAATTTTCTCGATATCGCTCTGTAACCCGGTAGTTGTGGATTCGACTCGGTTACACGTGTGGTGGAGGTTTCAACTCACACCCTTGGCTTCGTTGGTCTGGAGGTATCTTTTGAAGTCGGATGGCAGCCTCTACTGTACTTTTGCAAATTTATATTTGACACCTTTCCTTAGACGTGGCTTCGTAAACGTCTAAGTCTAACAAACAATGTCACGTTCTAACCAAACAGTAACCAACGCTGTTGTCTTATGAGAGAAAACTGTATGACTTTATTCAATGGTGGCGGAAAATGGCTAGCAATAATAATACAATGATGAAGGTAAACTATTAGCAGATGCAGGCAATTCATCAACAAAATGCAAAACTTCGTGGTTAAACTGGCATATAAAATGGTGGATCAAACAATCTGAGTAGAACAATATTTACAATAGTTAGATCTGACTTCTAACTAAAATGAAAGTGTGTCTTCTTATGAGACTGGCGCTAGGACTAAATTTACAGCGAACAGTTTCAACTTATATAGCGGGCATGAAGAGGGGGAGTGTAAACTATACCAATGGTTTGACATCTGGTACTAAATTTTGAGATCAACAGAGGGATCTCCCTGGCCTTAGAAAGTCGCCCAATTATGGGCCATTTGCAGAAGGCCAGAGCTATGCATAAAAATGTCAATGTCCACCGTTGGCGATCAGAAAAAAATGATATCAACTGGAATTATATTTCCTGAAACAGTGACAAGATAAGGTAGGAAATATATGGTCACCCAGGAAGGTGGAAAAGGGGGGGGGGCGAGAGGGCGCGATACTCACGAGACTATGTGACCCTTAATGGCAATCTGGACACTGGTCGTTAAATTCGTACGCCATTCAAAGTTGGAGGGAGATGATTCCTATCTTAACAGGTAAGGGGGGATAACCACGTCGCGGGTGTAAAAGGTGACACGGGAAGGTTGGGGGGGGGGGGGGAGGGGGGGGAGGGCGGTATAGTATCATTTTACTTGGCCGGGAAACCCCGCTATATGGGAACAAGGTAATATACTAACATTTACAAACGACATTTATATTTCTTTACCCTTCTCTCTCTCTCTCTCTCTCTCTCTCTCTTACGCTTAATCAAAATAATGTACATATATTCCTAATCCATACATGGTTGTGATGCTAATACATTTGTTATAAACATTGGCAGTTATAAAATTCGGCCTATGTGACGACCGATTTGTTTCCATTCGTCACAATATCCCCACCAACAAAAGTTCTTATCTATGATAAGAACTGTTAATAAGCGCTATTACGAGAACAATCGCGAGATTATACACCCCAAAAGTTACAAGTCTATAACAAACAAAAAAAAACAGCTAAGAGATAAATTGAGATACTTACAGATTTATGATAATGACAGAAGATATATACAATAAACCAGGAGGGCTTCTTAGTCCTCTCCCGTTTTGTTTGCAATAGAGTGGCGGTTGAGGAAGTCTGATAGGCAGTTTTCGGGTCCTGGTATGTACGGGGTCAAAGACAGAGACTGTCGCATTAGTCGGCGGTTAAGATTTTGCCTGAAGCCATGAATGAGAAGGGTCGGTAATCTGTCTGGCCATTTAGTCGATTGGCACACTACACTCAGGATATAAGCGTCCTTATACCGCGACCGGGGGAGGGGACCTATTAGGTCTACTGACACCCGTTTAATGGGAATATCCCCCACTGGGATCTCACCTAACGGTACAGGTGGAGTGAGGCGTTTTTTTGTCATGACTTGGTCCTGGTGACCCGAAGATACAAATCTTTTGCTGTCACCCGACATACCGGGCCAGTAATAGTCATGTTTCACTTTTTGAACAGTCGACGTCTGTTCTTGGTGGGCTCCTATATGAAAGTCATGGGCTATGTCTATTACCTGGGGCTTTTCATCTTGATCAGCGCAAGGCTGTCTATAGAGAAGGTTTGCTTTAAAGAAAACATAAGCTGTTCTAGAATCGCGCAAGCTTGTTTGGTTTTTTTCTCTAACTGGATTTAGGGAAAGGTCTTCCTGCTGAGCTTTAATAAAATCTTGGTGAGAGGGCGGAGGCTCTACTGTGGAGTCCACTGTCTCGGGGCGGGCTTGGGTGATAACCGGGGTCAGGATCATAGGGGTCTGTGGGATAGCTAGAAAAACGTACTTGCATCCCAAAATAACATCATAAACTAGGTCTTTCATGACCGCTGCATTTATTGTGCCACGCACAAAAGGAGAATTTATGTGAATACGCGCAATGGGAAGATTCTGGACGGGTGCAGAGAAGGATGGCCCTCGAAGGCTTACAAACTGACCCGTAAGGTCGCCGGGTCGTATCCGCGAAGCGGAAACAATGGAGTCGTATTGACAACCACTATCAAAGTGACAAGTTGCTGGTTCCCCATTCAGTTCAACCGTGTCTGTTTCTTTGGGGCCATTGTGGCTCCCAGGGGTAGGCGAGGTTTTCGATTCATCAATCAGAGTCACCTGAGTTTCTAACTCATTAGTGCAAGTAGCTAAGGTTCCCAAATTATAAATGGGTGTCATTGGATTTTCCGGCTCCTCAGAGTCGGTTCGGACTACAACGGAGGACACGCGGGCCTGTGTGGGGCGGTCTCTCCTATCACTCGGAAAAGGGTTTGAGTGCTCTAGGCGATTGCTCCCTCCATTTGTTTGATGGTAGGGGCGTAGCGTTTGCTGATTTTCGTGCTGGGGCGGATAGCGATGTGAGTTTTTCTTATCTATAGGCCCGTTGGGGCGCCCTGCCTGGGGTTTATCAAGGCGGGGGCGTGGGGGATGGGTTGTCAGATTTTCCTCTTGGTGAGCTGTGGCGTAGCGATCCGCTAACTCTACCAATTTTTTAAAGGTACCCACCTTACGTTCGTCCAGGAACACTTTCATTTTATAAGACATATTATGTCTCAATTGTTCTGTTAGGACTAGCTCGGCTAGTCCTTGAAATGTTTTTTCATGCGATGCGAGTTCTACCCATTTGATTAAATATGAATTTAGCCTGTCTGCAAACTGAACATACGTCTCTCCTTCTTTTATTTGTGATTCTCTAAATTTCCTATTGTATGATCTAGCCGTCAATTCGTACTTTATCAGTAGCGCATTTTTCAATGTTTCATAACTGTCTTTGTCATTAGAAGGAAGTTTGTTGTAAACCTCATAAGCTTGGCCTCTTAGAGACTGAACTAAATGTCTAACCCATAGTTCTTTGTGGACATTATGGTTTACAGCTAAATGTTCATACCTATTAAGGTAGACGTCAATGGTCTCTAATGACGGGTCAAAAATGTCAGGTGTGAAAGAGTAGTATTTGGGGGTGAATGAGTCATTTGAGTGCTCTGTTGAAGTTTGAGAGGAAGGGGAATTCGGAGTGCACATACCGGGGGCCGCTAATTCTGCCTGTCTTAACTGTATTACTTTCTCAGCCTCAATTTGGGCCAACCTAATTTGCAATTCTTTTTCTGATTCAATTTTTAACTTTTCTTTTTCTGATTCAATTTTTAACTTTTCTTTTTCTGATTCAATTTTTAACTTTTCTTTTTCTGATTCAATTTTTAACTTTTCATTTTCGGACTCAATTTTTAACTTTTCTGCCTCCCTAAACTCAGCGACCTGTTGCTTAATATATTCTAACATCTCATTACCAGTGAGGTTAGCGGCCTCAGCTTCTTCTCTAGCAACACGTTTAATGCTTACAATATCGGCCATGATATTCTAACTTCTAAATTATGCTAAATTGCCAATGATATAACAAAAGTAAAAGGATCACTTACCCTTCAGCCTTCCTAATTTGAATTACAGAAATCCATATCACTAACACACACACACACTTATACACTATTCACTAATGTCACTAGAATGTTAGAATGTTTTTAATTCTGTCTTGTGGACTTCGGTAACTATTAGCTGTGTTGTCTCACGGCGGCGTTGAAGCTGATCTATGGTGTCAGGTGGATAAACGTGTGGCAAAGGGTTGTCTACAGGGTTGTCTGGTTGGCAGTTGACACTCTTCAGGTAACAAGCAATGTTCAATGAAATGTGCAGGGTAGTTCTAGTTGACTTTCTTCAGGAGACAGGCAGTGTTTGTGTAGGGGTTGATACAGGTTGTCACCGGGTTGTCAGGACAGTGGCTTTTCTGTTAGAGGTGAATAAGAGCCCCCAGCAAAAATACAATCAAGCTGGACCGCTTCAATTGGTGCCCAGATTCGAATCACCGGACGAGACCTCAATTATGTAACCCGGTAGTTGTGGATTCGACTCGGTTACACGTGTGGTGGAGGTTTCAACTCACACCCTTGGCTTCGTTGGTCTGGAGGTATCTTTTGAAGTCGGATGGCAGCCTCTACTGTACTTTTGCAAATTTATATTTGACACCTTTCCTTAGACGTGGCTTCGTAAACGTCTAAGTCTAACAAACAATGTCACGTTCTAACCAAACAGTAACCAACGCTGTTGTCTTATGAGAGAAAACTGTATGACTTTATTCAATGGTGGCGGAAAATGGCTAGCAATAATAATACAATGATGAAGGTAAACTATTAGCAGATGCAGGCAATTCATCAACAAAATGCAAAACTTCGTGGTTAAACTGGCATATAAAATGGTGGATCAAACAATCTGAGTAGAACAATATTTACAATAGTTAGATCTGACTTCTAACTAAAATGAAAGTGTGTCTTCTTATGAGACTGGCGCTAGGACTAAATTTACAGCGAACAGTTTCAACTTATATAGCGGGCATGAAGAGGGGGAGTGTAAACTATACCAATGGTTTGACATCTGGTACTAAATTTTGAGATCAACAGAGGGATCTCCCTGGCCTTAGAAAGTCGCCCAATTATGGGCCATTTGCAGAAGGCCAGAGCTATGCATAAAAATGTCAATGTCCACCGTTGGCGATCAGAAAAAAATGATATCAACTGGAATTATATTTCCTGAAACAGTGACAAGATAAGGTAGGAAATATATGGTCACCCAGGAAGGTGGAAAAGGGGGGGGGGGCGAGAGGGCGCGATACTCACGAGACTATGTGACCCTTAATGGCAATCTGGACACTGGTCGTTAAATTCGTACGCCATTCAAAGTTGGAGGGAGATGATTCCTATCTTAACAGGTAAGGGGGGATAACCACGTCGCGGGTGTAAAAGGTGACACGGGAAGGTTGGGGGGGGGGAGGGGGGGGAGGGCGGTATAGTATCATTTTACTTGGCCGGGAAACCCCGCTATATGGGAACAAGGTAATATACTAACATTTACAAACGACATTTATATTTCTTTACCCTTCTCTCTCTCTCTCTCTCTCTTACGCTTAATCAAAATAATGTACATATATTCCTAATCCATACATGGTTGTGATGCTAATACATTTGTTATAAACATTGGCAGTTATAAAATTCGGCCTATGTGACGACCGATTTGTTTCCATTCGTCACACGCTCCTTTTCTTTTGGTAAGGCACTATATAAATTATCTTATAAAAATAATATAGTTGAGCAGTTTGACTTTCGCGCTGTTGGCACGCTGAATGATTTAGAAATCCTACTTTGGCACACTATAGCAAAAGGTTGCCGACCCCTGTACTAGAGTATGATATAAGATAATTTTTTTAAAGCATTGATCAATAATTCAACTGATACAGAAGATACTTTGTTATATTATTATAATTTTAGACATTATATGGTTCAGCAAGTGGAATAAATGTTGAAATATGTGCTTTGTGTCATTGAAATTACAAACAAGCTTTGTTATTGCTAGATGTCCATTGAAACAATGTAAGGAATTCTCTGGACATTTACTTTAAGTGTAAGCATTAACTTTTTTATACCGGTACTTGTGTAATTGATCAACTTGACCCTAGACTTTCGCAGTTTATAGAAATGTAATTCTAGATCCTCAACTTTTCTTTCCAGACCTCAGGAGAACACAGTAATGTCCGCTATCACTACGCTCATGTTTCTTATTACACCTCAATCTAAAAAAGGTAATGCTCTGATTTAAAATGTAACATTGAATGGCGCATACTCATAAAACTCATAATGGTCAATGAAAGGGGTTAGTAGCTTGTCTAGCTCATGGCTGGACCAATATTTTATGAAAGCTGCTCATTTGATAATAACAGTAAATAACACATAGTGGTCAAGGAAAGGGAGTTAGGAGCTTGTCTAGCTTATTGCTCGCCCAATATTTTTTTTAAACCTTTTACATTTTATCTTTTTATCTATATATATAATGTAGACTGTGTGTTCAGCCAATCATATTAGTTAATTTAAAGACAGGTGACCTTATTGTCTCTTACTATACTTTTGCGATTTCTCTTCAGACATATGTCTTCGCTAGCTAAGTTGATAGCGGCGACCAGTGTTCAATTCTCCAGTTAGTCTATACTTTTTTTCTACAATTTTTTTTGTATTTCAATTAATATTACTTTTTAAAAAAAAGATTATAAATCTACGAGCAACACCTGGCAATTAAGACTTTTGTTAAATAAAAAGATGCCTATTTTTTTTACATGATTACAATATTTTTTTAAAATTACTATCCTAAAAGTGTTCAGTAACAAGTAATAAGTTTTTAAATTATTAGATTTATAGCTTTCTGTTTATTGTAGTTTATAAAAAATTTATGTATAGATTATACAGCACTGTTTTATTTTCACCCAGGCAATTTAGCTTGTTTTTTTTAAAAAAAAGTAATTTTCAAATTTGGAAATTGAATTGGGTTTAAGAAATAACTATTGGTTATGAAATCAAAAGTTGTTCTTTATGTTTGCATTGTGCTTTAGAGTTTTCCATATTATACCCCTGTACTTGTACATTTTTGGCAACTCTTCCTTTTAATTGCTAGATCTATACCTTTTTTTAAAAGATTAAATTTTATTGTTACTTTGGAAATGGATTGCAAATGCTTAGAAATAGAAGCTTGCCAGACCAGTAGCTTCCTAAGGCTTCTGAAGGGCTGATACACTGGTACTAATATAAAGATATAATTCTAAGTTCTAAGCATTGAATTTTCACTGAATTCTTTACAGCTATCACAGCACTACCTGTAGTGGAATGCATGTTGAGATTTTCCCATTGCAAGAACAAGCAGTTGTCAAATCTAGCACAAGTTTTTCTACAGGTAACCAAGTATTTGAATAATTTACTATTAATTTGGTAGATGTAATTAATTAGGGTAAATGTACTTTAGTTTTCTATCTATCACATAGTATCAAGTTTAAAAAAAAAAGACTGTCACACTTTTAATAAATGAAAAGATTAGTCTTGAAAATTACATTCCTTGAAAAGACTTAAAGCTATTCTCTATTTGTTATAACAACATTACTAATTTGATTTAAAAAGAAAATCTAAATAATCTTAATATATTAGTATTTATTAAAAGGCCAGAGGTAGACTGCTATTCATATAGTCAGATAGATTAAATTACTGTAGTTTGTTATTGATTTTGCTTTATAGTATCCTCATTGAGTTTATTAACATTTAAATAATGACTGAATTGATTAAATGTTATTGCGATGTTTGTTTGACTGGTGAGTCCATGCTAAGCACTCGACTTTTTCAAGTAAGTGGAATGGACGGCCTTTGGTGTGAATAGACTTTGGCCTGTCACGCCAGACAAAAAGCCTGGCATTTGCAAATATATTTAATCAAATATCTTAAGATCGTTGATCGGGAATGGTGGCTGCCGAGTGGCAGCGTGTAAGGCTGGCGTACCGAAGGTCCTGGGTTTGAATCCTGGTGAAGGCTGGTGATTTTTTCCTGGGTCTCAAGGGTGTCCTTGGATCTTCCCCAGCTCTGATGGGTACCCGACATTAGTTTGGGTTAGCTGGGAATTGTGCTGGCCACACATCCAATAGTATACCATGGCCACAGGTGAACGCTGCTGCACCAGGCAGCCCTATGATCAATTTGGTCCGACAATACTTTACTTACTAAGGATGGTTTGCACAATGAAACACACAACAAAACAATGGTTCATATATCAATGCTACATTTTGTTTTATCACTTGATGACTTTTTATTATCTTTCTTGCCAGGATTATTGTACATCAGAACAAATTGAAGAAGCAAAGGAAATTCAAAGAAAAATGGCTGCACAATTTACCCCTGCAGAAACTTGAATGACACCCAGGTTTTTAAATGTGACACTTCAATTTTTAAATGTGACTTCTTGGTTTGAATTGTGACACCTGGGTTTTTAAATGTGATCTCTAAAATGTATTCAAGCTGTCATAAAAACATATTAAAATCTAAATTCTAGTGCATATAATAATCCTGACCTAAATAATGACAGATGATATGTACATATTTCAATCATTAAACTTTGTTGTTATTTTTACCAAAATTGTTTAATTTTTAATTGTTACTGTTAAATTGGCACCACACCAAAAAATTCAAAGATAACTAAAAAAGGTATAATTTCTTCTTGAATTATCTCCCTTTAAAACTTGGAGAATTAAAAAAAAAAGCCACTGACAGTGTGGGAGTCAAATAAATTATACAAGTCTTTATGATGTAATAAAACAAGTTTGAAAATTATGGTTAATTATTTGTCCATAAAGTCGCTGTAAGAAAAAACCAGTTCATCAAAAGATGACTCAGAGCACAAGAAAATTCAGAATGTGTACCAGTTTCCTCCCTTGGTGATGCTACTGTAAAATGAAGCCTGAAACATGAATATTCCATTCATTTGTTAAACAATGGACCAGAAAATAAATGAACGTTCTGTTCTGGTTAAATAAAAAAAAGTACTTGATACATGATATTAAAATTCAATTTTCATAATTCATAACATTAAAAAAAAAAACACACTACAAAGTATGTATATTCATTTCAATTTGTCTCTGCATAATACATAATTAAATATACATTGATATGTAGTAATTAAAACAGTTCATTTCAGTTATTAGAATGTTCCTTCTTTGACTAAGTATAAATAATTAATTAAAAAGAGTATAATAAAGTATACAGCATAATAGATCAAGATCTTTTTCTTTCTCTAGCCAGAAATTGTATACGTATTCTAACAGCGTCAGTTGTTTTGATGGTGATAGCTTACTGTATTTTCATAAAGTTATTTATAAATCCACAAAAAGGGGTGTGAGCAAAGTGAACAAATCATTCAACAGGTTAAAAAGTAAAATTCAATGTCCATAGTTAAAGAATCTGAATTAGCCCTAACACCTTTGCCTACTAAAGATAAAAAAACAAACATTAACGAGCACTTTGAAGTCCTTTGCTCTGTAAGAATGCATCTTGGGTCGGCTCTCTGCCAAGGAAGTTTCTTAGCATATCAACAGCATCCTGTGGAAGGGGCAAATAATGCATACAATTATTATGATAGTGTACACAAAATATTATGTTATTCTTTTTCTACTAATTTTTTGAAAAAAGGTCTTTAACGATGGCTCGTTGTAAACTATGTATGTAGCCTACCACTGCATCACGTACGCATCTGCGTACTAAGCATCCTGGATTAACATCGTCATCCTCTTCATATGCTTCTTAATATTATGGTCAACGATAATCGGAAATTTGATTATCACTATTGAAAGCTATTATCGGTTTTAATCAATTAGCCCAGATTTTTTTTAGTTCTAAAGAATTTTATGGTTAAGTGTACAAAATCATATAAATTCATATTGTATTCAAACAAATCAACCTTTTGAATGCCCTGCAAACACTAATTAAAGTTGAACTATTTTTCAAATGTACCTACAAAACTAGGCACATTTGGCCTGTGACTTGTGACATGGCGCGGGGAGGGGGAGAAACCAAAATCTGGTTTTAAACCGGTTTTATAGAACCAAAAACCGGTTTTAACATCCTTAGTTTCAACCCACTGTGTGTGTCTTAGGTCTTTTCTGAAAAAAATGTTCTTTCTCATATAAATCAACTAAGTTATAGAGATATCCCTAGCTGAGGGAAGGATTATTCTCAACTGGTATCAACAAACCAATGTTAAAAACATGTGCATATAAAGCTGATTATTTACCATCTAAATTTTCTCCTCGAGATTCTTATTATTTCTTTTTCAAACAGAGAAACAAAAATAATTAATTATTGATTTCACTAATGTTTTAACATTTCATCCAATGCAATCAATTTTTTTTCTTCTAAAATTTGAATTAATAATGTTAACATTATGTTCACCATTCCAATTAAGAAAAAAAAAAAAAAACACATACGATGGAACCTCCAGGCTGGAGAATGTACTTTCTATATTCCGCTCCTACTTTAGAACTCATAATGCCTTCTTTCTTGAAGCGGGACATGAACATGTCCATGCAAAACACTTCACTCCACTGAAACAAAAAAAACAACAACATGTGTTTTTCAAGAGGGTGGAATGCACAAGAGTAACATCAGAATCTACAGTGAAACTGTCGCAGCTACTAACAAAGTAAACTGAAGAACAAACTGTACCATATAGCCATAATACTGGGCGTCGTAGCCACCTGCAAGATGGCCAAAAGATGCTCCCATGTTGGTTCCAGGGCTTGCTTTAATCCCTAGATACTCGTCACAGACCTCAGCATACATTTTAGCAGTGTCAGCCTGATGGAAAGTAAAGCTCATTCTATAAAGTGTGCAATAAAAATAAAACATTTTTTAAATGAACGACACATGGCAAAAATCTAAACTTTTGTAGCGTAATAAGTAAAAGTACCCTCTGACTAATTTGATCATAGGGCCAGGGGGCATACTAAGGAATGGTGTGTAGCACAATGCACAGAGACCTTTACTTTACCCCAGCAAAGGCAAGGTACCCATCAGAGCTGGATAGACTTAGGGACACCCTCCAGTCCCGGGAAAAATCCTGGTCTTCCCCAGGATTCAAATCTAGAACCTTTGATACCTCAGCCGACCACCGTGCCCCTTTGTTAGCGTAATACTAAACTATACTCTAAGTGTTCACTGTACCTAATACTATACACTAAACTCTACATTCATCACAAGTTAGCGTAATACTATACACTAAACTCTACATTCATCACAAGTTAGCGTAATACTATACACTAAACTCTACATTCATCACAAGTTAGCGTAATACTATACACTAAACTCTACATTCATCACAAGTTAGCGTAATACTATACACTAAACTCTACATTCATCACAAGTTAGCGTAATACTATACACTAAACTCTACATTCATCACAAGTTAGCGTGATACTATACACTTAACTCTACATTCATCACAAGTTAGCGTAATACTATACACTAAATTCTACATTCATCACAAGTTAGCGTAATACTATACACTAAACTCTACATTCATCACAAGTTAGCGTAATACTATACACTAAACTCTACATTCATCACAAGTTTATGAAAGGTTAATATGGAGTTAGCATAACGATCTACCTCGCCACAAGTGTGTACCCTCTGGTCAAAAGTACCAAGGGTGATCTGCCTTAAGTTGAAGACGCCTGCATTGGCCTGGCGGCTGAGGGTCAGTTTTTCCAAGAGGTCATCAGGTATAGGTGAGCCGTCTTTGTAGTGTGATGACATACGGGTCAAGGGCGCCTTCTCCCAGACCCAGTTTTCCAGCATTTGAGACGGGGCCTCGACAAAGTCCGTTTCCACGTTTGTTCCACTGAAGACAATATTTTAAAACATTATTTCGGACATAAAACTCGAAATAAATATAGATTTTTATATCCATACATATTTCAAATATTATATATATCAGCTATTGCCATAAATGTACAGTCTGTAAATGAATGTAATTGTGCATGGTAAACATGTATATACCTGAAGAGAGCAAAGTCAGCCTGTGCACAGATCTGGTGCATGACATGACCAAATTCATGAAAGTAAGTCTCCACCTAAAGTAACATTTTATTTTTAAAAAAAACATCAGAACAAGCTCTCATAAAATTAAATATTAAACAAGACTTAGACAATTACCGTATTTATTAAATGAAAAAAAAGGTTTTCAAAGTAAACACAAGTTGACAGAAGGAAAATTATGATGACTTTCGTTTTATAAAATATAAAATAATGTAGATTGATATATACAATATAAAGTAAGTAAAGTTCACTTCCGACCAAATTGATCATAGAGCTGGTGAAGCAGCGTTCACCATTTTCTATGACCACGGCTTACTAGGGGATGTGTGGCCAGCACAATGCACAGACGTCTTTACTTTACCCCAGCAAATGTCGGGTACCCATCAGAACTGGGTCGACTTCGGGACACCCTTCAGTCCCGAAAACAAATCCTAGCCTTCACCATGATTTGAACCCAGAACTTTTGGAACGCCAGTTGGCCACCATGCCCCTCATATTGATATAATCAAGAGAGGCTTTGTTTTGTTTTTGAAAAAAAAGCCATACAAAATTATAATAATGGTTTAGTTTTTTTCTAAATACTACTTGACACTGTTATATTGGTCTGAAATAAGCAAAATTTTGAAATAGAATGAATGTATCACCTCATCGTGAGTTAAAAGTGAAGGTTGATCAGCAGTAGGTTTAGTGAAGTTAGCAACCATGGCGGCTACAGCCACTTGCCTTTTCCCATCAGGCCCTATACAACTAGGCTGGGAATGAAAGAGTTAACATTTGTTGAAATAATAGGTCAACTATACACTGTCTTCTTATTGCCTGTTCAATGACTTAGTGTCAGTGTAACGGGTTCATAAATAACAACATATCTTCAAAGGCAATCTTTCTTTAATGCAGTTACAATCACGAGTCAATAAAAGTTGATACACTAAACAGTCACTCATCTCTCAAAACACAACCGTATCCGCCCTCTCGAGACGAGCACAGCTCAAGTGTCAATCTCTGAGCGATCCTGACTCCCTTGTTTACTAACATATATCAAGTCATTTCCTAACTTCCTGCTTACAGGCATACATTAGATGCATACAGCACTGAATTATCAAGGCTATTTAATTAAAGAATTCCATTTGCGCACAAATGATCCTTACACTCATTGTTCAGTGACTTAGTGTTCAATTATCTAAGTGTTCATTGACTTAGTGTTCAGTTATCTAAGTGTTCACTGTACCTAAGTGTTCAGTTATCTAAGTTTTCAATGACTTAATGTTCAGTTATTTAAGTGTTCAATGACTTAGTGTTCAGTTATCTAAGTGTTCACTGTATTTAAGTGTTTAGTTATCTAAGTGTTCAATGACTTAATGTTCAGTTCAGTTATCTAAGTGTAAGACTACTTACTTGCAAACTGAAGCATGCTGCATGTCCATATTTGAATTCCCTTGGATGAAGATCCAGATAGAAGTAGCCCAACAATTGATTTGTGGTTTTATCCACAACATTGAACTGTATGTAAACAAAATCTAATCAAACATCTTTGAGTATGTAATAAAATAAACAGATTTTATTTTTTGTTGCCCCGTCTTAAGTATTTTGACTTCTATTAATCAAAAGTATATTCAAAAACGCTTTTGGAGGAATTCAGTTTTCAGGGATGACCCTTAGATTTTTAAGCCTACAAATAAATGTTCAGGTCTCTACATGGATTTGTGTATGCAGCATTCCATACAATGACCAAAAGTGTAACTGCTAGCTGTATACCCTAAAAACTGTGGGCACTAACAGCAAGGGCATCAGTTGGTAGCTGATTTATGTCTTGCATTTTAATTGCCTGACATTGTCCACCATTAAGCAGGTAAACTTTTTGCTTTATGCTCCTATCTATCCATGCCCCAATATCTTCATTAAAGATTGTGCCAAAATGTCTTTGCTCAGAACAATAGATAGATACAATGAATTATTGCCCCTTATTAGTATTTGATCTATAGTTCTATTAAAAGTTTAAAGGCAAACAAAATATTTTCACAGGCTAGAGTGGGAGGTGGAGAAGGAGGTGGGAAGTGGAGAAGGAGGTGGGAGGTGGAGAAGGAGGTGGGAGGTGGAGAAGGAGGTGGGAGGTGGAGAAGGAGGTGGGAAGTGGAGAAGGAGGTGGGAAGTGGAGAAGGAGGTGGGAAGTGGAGAAGGAGGTGGGAAGTGGAGAAGGAGGTGGGAGGTGGAGAAGGAGGTGGGAAGTGGAGAAGGAGGTGGGAGGTGGAGAAGGAGGTGGGAAGTGGAGAAGTAGGTGGGAAGTGGAGAAGGAGGTGGGAGGTGGAGAAGGAGGTGGGAAGTGGAGAAGGAGGTGGGAGGTGGAGAAGGAGGTGGGAAGTGGAGAAGGAGGTGGGAAGTGGAGAAGGAGGTGGGAGGTGGAGAAGGAGGTGGGAAGTGGAGAAGTAGGTGGGAAGTGGAGAAGGAGGTGGGAGGTGGAGAAGGAGGTGGGAGGTGGAGAAGGAGGTGGGAGGTGGAGAAGGAGGTGGGAAGTGGAGAAAGAGGTGGGAAGTGGAGAAGGAGGTGGGAGGTGGAGAAGGAGGTGGGAGGTGGAGAAGGAGGTGGGAAGTGGAGAAGGAGGTGGGAAGTGGAGAAGGAGGTGGGAGGTGGAGAAGGAGGTGGGAGGTGGAGAAGGAGGTGGGAGGTGGAGAAGGAGGTGGGAAGTGGAGAAGTAGGTGGGAAGTGGAGAAGGAGGTGGGAGGTGGAGAAGGAGGTGGGAGGTGGAGAAGGAGGTGGGAGGTGGAGAAGGAGGTGGGAAGTGGAGAAAGAGGTGGGAAGTGGAGAAGGAGGTGGGAGGTGGAGAAGGAGGTGGGAGGTGGAGAAGGAGGTGGGAAGTGGAGAAGGAGGTGGGAAGTGGAGAAGGAGGTGGGAGGTGGAGAAGGAGGTGGGAAGTGGAGAAGGAGGTGGGAGGTGGAGAAGGAGGTGGGAAGTGGAGAAGTAGGTGGGAGGTGGAGAAGGAGGTGGGAAGTGGAGAAGGAGGTGGGAAGTGGAGAAGGAGGTGGGAGGTGGAGAAGGAGGTGGGAAGTGGAGAAGGAGGTGGGAGGTGGAGAAGGAGGTGGGAGGTGGAGAAGGAGGTGGGAGGTGGAGAAGGAGGTGGGAAGTGGAGAAGGAGGTGGGAGGTGGAGAAGGAGGTGGGAAGTGGAGAAGTAGGTGGGAGGTGGAGAAGGAGGTGGGAAGTGGAGAAGGAGGTGGGAAGTGGAGAAGGAGGTGGGAAGTGGAGAAGGAGGTGGGAGGTGGAGAAGGAGGTGGGAAGTGGAGAAGGAGGTGGGAAGTGGAGAAGGAGGTGGGAGGTGGAGAAGGAGGTGGGAAGTGGAGAAGGAGGTGGGAGGTGGAGAAGGAGGTGGGAAGTGGAGAAGTAGGTGGGAGGTGGAGAAGGAGGTGGGAAGTGGAGAAGGAGGTGGGAAGTGGAGAAGGAGGTGGGAGGTGGAGAAGGAGGTGGGAAGTGGAGAAGGAGGTGGGAGGTGGAGAAGGAGGTGGGAAGTGGAGAAGGAGGTGGGAAGTGGAGAAGGAGGTGGGAAGTGGAGAAGGAGGTGGGAGGTGGAGAAGGAGGTGGGAGGTGGAGAAGGAGGTGGGAAGTGGAGAAGGAGGTGGGAAGTGGAGAAGGAGGTGGGAGGTGGAGAAGGAGGTGGGAGGTGGAGAAGGAGGTGGGAAGTGGAGAAGGAGGTGGGAGGTGGAGAAGGAGGTGGGAGGTGGAGAAGGAGGTGGGAAGTGGAGAAGGAGGTGGGAGGTGGAGAAGGAGGTGGGAGGTGGAGAAGGAGGTGGGAAGTGGAGAAGGAGGTGGGAAGTGGAGAAGGAGGTGGGAGGTGGAGAAGGAGGTGGGAGGTGGAGAAGGAGGTGGGAAGTGGAGAAGGAGGTGGGAAGTGGAGAAGGAGGTGGGAAGTGGAGAAGGAGGTGGGAGGTGGAGAAGGAGGTGGGAAGTGGAGAAGGAGGTGGGAAGTGGAGAAGGAGGTGGGAAGTGGAGAAGTAGGTGGGAGGTGGAGAATGAGGTGGGAAGTGGAGAAGGAGGTGGGAAGTGGAGAAGGAGGTGGGAAGTGGAGAAGGATGTGGGAAGTGGAGAAGGAGGTGGGAGGTGGAGAAGGAGGTGGGAAGTGGAGAAGGAGGTGGGAAGTGGAGAAGGAGGTGGGAGGTGGAGAAGGAGGTGGGAAGTGGAGAAGTAGGTGGGAGGTGGAGAAGGAGGTGGGAAGTGGAGAAGGAGGTGGGAAGTGGAGAAGGAGGTGGGAAGTGGAGAAGTAGGTGGGAAGTGGAGAAGGAGGTGGGAAGTGGAGAAGGATGTGGGAAGTGGAGAAGGAGGTGGGAGGTGGAGAAGGATGTGGGAAGTGGAGAAGGAGGTGGGAAGTGGAGAAGGAGGTGGGAAGTGGAGAAGTAGGTGGGAAGTGGAGAAGGAGGTGGGAAGTGGAGAAGGATGTGGGAAGTGGAGAAGGAGGTGGGAGGTGGAGAAGGATGTGGGAAGTGGAGAAGGAGGTGGGAAGTGGAGAAGGAGGTGGGAAGTGGAGAAGGAGGTGGGAGGTGGAGAAGGATGTGGGAAGTGGAGAAGGAGGTGGGAAGTGGAGAAGTAGGTGGGAAGTGGAGAAGGAGGTGGGAAGTGGAGAAGTAGGTGGGAGGTGGAGAAGGAGGTGGGAAGTGGAGAAGGATGTGGGAAGTGGAGAAGGAGGTGGGAGGTGGAGAAGGAGGTGGGAAGTAGTATGTTGAACTAACCCTAAACAACAACTAATCAATAAAAGTAATTTTTAAAAAAAAGGATAAAACATTACCAACGTAACATCTTCATGCCAGACTTCCTTTGTTTCTATTTGTGTGAATGTTAGTCCTAGCAGTTCCTGAACAAATGTTCAAAGAAAGTGAAGCGAATTAAAAATATAGAATTAAAATAAATTGGTGACAGATATTTTTTAATTAAACAATATCCTCTATGGCATAGCTACTAGTGAACCCGACCTGATAAATTTCCAAAAGTCCTTTTGTAACAACAGACATTGAAAAGTATTCCTTCAGCTTCTGTTGGTCCACAGTGTACTTTTTCTCTTCTGCCATAGTCATGTAGTACTTAAGATCCCAGTTGTTTATTTCTCCATCAAACTTGAACCCATATTGTTCACACTGAAAAAGAACAAGGTAGGAACAAGTCAAAAGATGTGAATCCATTCAAAAAAATAGTTTATAGATTTTTTATTTTTTTTTAATTAAACCAAAGAAGTTAACATTTCAATTACTTTTTACTTATAAATTGTTAACCCTTCCGGCACTAGGCGCATATATTTCCACCAGCTGATTTCACCAACCAGTGTATCTAATTAAAACGCAAGAGTTAATGAGCCAAACTTTCACCAATCTCACACAGAATATTTATTCGATAGAAGATAATGCAATCAATTTTTTTAGTAGTGAGTTTTTGTGCAGAGCTACCGTACAGTTGTTGTGAAACACATTACATCTACTGGTAATCAGGGTATTAAAAGATAAAATTAATTGCTTGGAGAAAGTGCATCGTTTAGCAAAAAAGAAATAAAATGAGTAAGTACTAGATGGGTGGCCACAGAAACTTGTGAACGTTGGTTCACAGGACCTGTATCAAATCGGTCCATATTGGGATACTTTACTTGATCATCAGGTTGGGTGAATAGCCCATTATGTCATTTAAAATTAAGGAAAATATTTCTTTACAAACTAAAGTAGTTTTTATTTTGCAGTAAATAAATTATGAACATCTTCAAATGAATACCTCTTCTTTTTTATAAGACAGAAACAGCTTTATCTCTTCCTCTCTTAAAGGCCTGAGCTTCACAGCAAGTGACGACAGAAACTCCTTGACAGTTTCTGGTGTTTTTGCCATCCGCATCTCTAGTACAAAATGAGCGTGTGTTTTGTAGCCCAGGAGAAGGGCTTTCTGTTTCCCAACATGAAGAAGATGTATACATTTAATCACAAACATACATTTTTTTTATTTCAGTTTAAACAATTCAAATAAACACAAGAGTTAAACAGTGGATGACAATGGTTGCTGGTTTTATACAAAAGCTTAACTGAAATTTATAAAGTGGGCAGACAACCGGGCACATTTTAAATTGCATTAAAAAGACAGGCTGGGTATTTTAGTAGAAATCTAACTGTCACAAAATACATAGAGCTGCCACGGTTCTAAATAATTGTATCTCTTTCAGTAATACAGCAATGCGATCTTCTATAACAAATAATAATTAAAACATTAATAAAAACTTTCAAATACTTACTTCATGTCTGAGTCTGATTAATTCTTCTAATATTGGTGTGTTTTCATTTAGACACCTGCAAACAGTACACAAATAATGATATTAACATTAAATTCTATTTTTTTTTCTTCTAATTTCAAATGTAAAATTCTTACTATGAATCTGTGTTGTTGTTTTTTTTTAAAGTAATTACCTGCAATTAAAGGTGGTCTCCATTTTCATTCTCGTTTCTGGATTTCTAGCTTTTTTCATGCATGGAAAGTAGTGAGGATATTTTAAGGACAACTTGAGCTTATTATTTTCACCCTGCACAGAAATGAACATAAAATGTGTTGAACACAAACTGTGTT
This sequence comes from Anisus vortex, assembly GCA_949126835.1. Classification (NCBI taxonomy): domain Eukaryota; kingdom Metazoa; phylum Mollusca; class Gastropoda; family Planorbidae; genus Anisus; species Anisus vortex. The sequence continues at coordinate 10,502,291 of OX421493.1, forward strand.
GAACACATACTGTGTTGAACATAATATGTGTCGGTAACAGCAAAAAAAAATTATTTCACAAAATTAACACAATACGTTGAAAAAATAACATTAACCAAAAGAGAAAAGGAGAAAAATTCTCACCTTTTCTAAACTCTTAATAAAATCTTCAGGCAAACCAGCTGCAAACAAAAAAGAAAAATATTTTTTTTTAGATTTTCTGTTGTACTTTTTCCTAAGCTTTTCATCGTCAGGAAAGAAATTAGTTAATTTTCTTTAAATATTCCTCAGTCTTTACATGAACATGAATTGGATTACTAAAGTATATTTTACCTAGCTCTTCCTCAGTAAACTCTAGAATAGAATTCTCTTCATTCAAGTTTTTGCTGAAGTCAATAGCCAGATCACTCATGCGTTTTTTAATGGTCTTGATCTTCTCTTGTAAGCTCTTGTCAAGGTGAAGCCCTGATTGAATGAAAGAGATTGCTCAGATGCTGTTTGTTAATTAACATCCACTTTACAAAGTAAGTAATAATTTTATTGGCTTGTGTGTGGCCAGTAACGACAGAGCAGTAATCAGCACCAACCGTTTCGTTTCCCATCTTTAATCACCCTCTCCACAAATCTGCGAGCCTCTGGTTTCCAAGTTTTGAATTCATCTTTCTTCTGGATTGCAACAAAGGATTCAAAAACATCTTGTCGCATACTGTTTTCAATAGAACCCAAAAGCTCAATTATATTTTGTACATAAACTGGGATAAAAATTAATTTATGTCCTGGATTAGCTTTATTATAAACCTTTAGAATTATAAGAAAGAAACAAAAGTCTTATAATTGTGAAATCCTAGTATGAAAATAAAACAAGACAACTATACCTCAACTCAACGTCAAATTCTGACAATTTCTTGTCTGCTGCAACACTTGCATCTCTAAGAGCTTTATCAGGTGAAACATGCTGAAGAAAATCTAGGTTTGTTCTTTCCACAGCGTACCAACAGTCACAGTCGGCAGTTGCCTTCAGGTAACACAGAAATGAAAAAATAATTGAAAAACTAAGTTTTTATAAATGAGACTGGATTACATCTGTCACACGCAATCACCAACAAATGTTCAAAAGCCTTAATCTTAAAGTAAGTTATTTGAATGTTTAAAAGAAACCCAATAAGTTATATAATTGACATTGATAGTCGACATCTATTCATTTTAGGCATAGACAAATTTTAAGTTAACTTTTAAAACTATATAGGGCATGGTGGTCAAGTTGCAGCGCGTTTGGTTGGTGTACTGGAGATCCCAGGTTTGAATCATGTGAAGACGTCAACTTTCTCCCAGGTCTGGAGGGTGTCTCCAAGTCTACCCAGAACTGGTGGGTACCTGACGTTAGTTGGGAAAAAGTAAAGGACGCTAGGTTTGTGCTGGCCACAAAATTTCTAAGTATGCTGTGGCCATGGAAACTGATAAATGCTGGTCCTATAGATCACTGGCTTTATAGATCAAATTACGGTAGTTTGATTACTTTATTTTTGTTAATTTGAACTATAGAAAATTAAAATGTACTTTTATGATTTTTTTAAAAAGGTACAAACAGCTGTCATATTTTATTTATCAAATTTACTAAATCGTTGCGTTAGATTGAATATAAAAACTTCTAAAAAATGTATATATAATATATCTTTTTGTGTGTAAACTTGTGAAAGCTGCTTCATATGCCCTATGCATCATATTGGTCTGAAAGAATTACTCAATTATATTTTTTACTTATCTATGTAATAACAATAGAATAAATTAAATTAACAAAATTATTGAAAAGTCACTCTTACCTTAACAACATTATCATAAGTCACTTGTTCATCTGTCAGAATTCCTATAGAGTCATAAGCATCCTTCAAACGTTTCATTAGCTTATTTGCATTTTCATCAATCTGCTCTTTCTTCACTTGCCAGTTAAGCCTTATACCATCAGCAGCCATATTGCTTTTTGATCTTTTGAAAACTACTGGGAAAGCTGACCCAACGGATACTAGGGAATAATGTCTGAAAAGACGCAAGTTATCACAGTTAGATTGTGCGCAGCGCAGAGGATGACACCTTTGTGGATTGTGACGTTTGATGCATATATTTATTCTTAAGTCTGGTGTAGATGACGCCCCAATGTGATGCGTATGATTGTAAAGCCTAACACTCTGACTGCTTATGACAGGGGTATAACATAAGAGTCTTGATAATTTGAAATCTAGTGCAGCTTTAAGAGTATGTGAGTGGCCAAAGCTAAATAGGCTTTGTTGATAGCACTGATAAGAACATCTTGAAGTAAGCATCTGCATTTTGATTTGTTGCTACATTGAATAAAACACATACAATTTAAATGCTTTATATTTAAACAAACATTACAAAAAGGGTTTTGGCCAAGCCTACAAATATAAATGCCCATTGTATTGATAAACTTAAGAGAGACAAATTATTGAATCATTTTGTCTCAAAATATAATAATAAGCTTATGTAGATGTAGTAAAAACAATTTACTTGAGACTAGAGACTACATACACTTTAAACTATACTATGTCTACAGAGCACTTTAACCCATGTCTTATACTATAAGATGAATTAGCCCCACTACCTACTATTATAATAGGGCCTAGGCCTTCTTTCCTTCTTCTTCTTCTTTACGTGCCAGGTCTGGAATAGACATCGACGGTCATGACTCTCCATTCTTTCCTGTTGTTAGCTTTTTGCAGAAAGTTATTATTACTTATGTTGTTGTTCGTGGCCCATTCGTTCAGGCTTCCTACATATGTTAGCTTTGTCTTCCTCTGTCTCTCTTCCCAGATATTTTCCCACACAAAGCCAGTCTTTCTATACCATTTTTCCTATAGATGTGTCCTAGAAATTTCATATGTCTATTCCTAATGGTGTTAATAAGTTCTCTTGAGGTACATGCTGTTTTCAACACCTCTGCATTAGATTTCTTTTCAGTCCATGATATTCTCAACATCCTTCTTAGAAATCACATTTCTACTGCCTCCAATCTTTTCCTTGTTTCATTATCAATAGTCCAACATTCACATCCATATAGAAGAACAGACCAAACATACCCCTTCAGTATGCGCATTTTGGTACATATGGCCTTCCTTCACCTATCCCTAAACTTGTGGGTGGGTTGTCAGGACACTATAGTTGACTGCTGTATAGTATTATATTATTATATTGTCAGGACACTATAGTTGACTGCTGTATTATATTATTATATTGTCAGGACACTATAGTTGACTGCTGTATTATATTATTATATTGTCAAGACACTATAGTTGACTGCTGTATTATATTATTATATTGTCAGGACACTATAGTTGACTGCTGTATTATATTATTATATTGTCAGGACACTATAGTTGACTGCTGTATTATATTATTATATTGTCAGGACACTATAGTTGACTGCTGTATTATATTATTATATTGTCAGGACACTATAGTTGACTGCTGTATTATATTATTATATTGTCAGGACACTATAGTTGAATGCTGTATTATTATATTATATTGTCAGGACACTATAGTTGACTGCTGTATTATATTATTATATTGTCAGGACACTATAGTTGACTGCTGTATTATATTATTATATTGTCAGGACACTATAGTTGACTGCTGTATTATATTATTATATTGTCAGGACACTATAGTTGACTGCTGTATTATATTATTATATTGTCAGGACACTATAGTTGACTGCTGTATTATATTATTATATTGTCAGGACACTATAGTTGACTGCTGTATTATATTATTATATTGTCAGGACACTATAGTTGACTGCTGCATTATGTTATTATATTGTCAGGACACTATAGTTGACTGCTGTATTCTATTATTATATTGTCAGGACACTATAGTTGTATTCTTATATCTCACCACTTGTCAATATCTTGTGCTGCTCTTTAATGATTTTATTACCTAATGGACAGGCCAGTTCACTCCTTTATATCATCCTCCAACCTTTTCTTCTATCTGTCTCTCTTCTTCTTACGCCTAGCACTATACCCACCAGGATGGTATATGTAATTTCTTCCGATCCTGCTATGTGCTCATACTACCTCAGTTTCTTGCTCTTGATGATGGTGCGGGCGGGTTCTCATATGAGCCAATGACTTGTTCATGGACACCTCCATTTGTGACATGATGCTCTGTGTAAAAGACAGCTCAGAATCATGCTGAAGGCATCTTAATTCTAGTGTGCTGGTCCTTTTCGGAAAATAAGTCTGTGAAGCCGGCTGGTCCAGAAGTTAGATCACCGGACTGTCAACCAAAAAACCAACGGACAGGTCGCGTGTTCTATCCCTGCCACTGGCGGATCCCTGTCGCCCTGCAGGAGTTTTGGGCCTAGTGGACGCAATAATCTTCTATCTAGAAGGAACGTCTGTACACTTATAAGAAATATGCAGCGAACATCCAGGCTTCACATCCATACAAGAAAACAATTTTGACAGCAAATGCAATGCCATACTCAAATCTTCAAACAAAGAGAGATTTTCTTGCTTCTACAGACGTTCTTTAGATTGCTAAATAAGCGCCTTAAGTGATTGTGCAGTTCTTGCAGAAATTTCTGGATTTTAGCCTTTGTCTGATATTAATGTCCTAGTTCTAGATATTTGAAGGAGGTGACCTCTTTGATATGTTCACCTATATTTCAGATACAAATTCTTTACCATGACTATTGTCTTTCTATTAGTAATTTCCATGCATTATGTCACCAATGTTTTCTCCAGTTTGGCAATGAGATCGTTTACCTCATACTCCCTTCCAAAAAGGCCCTCTATGTCATCAGCAAAGTCTAGGTTAGTGATGGTTCTCCCACTGATATGGATTGTTCAGATGTGGTCCTTCAGTGCCTACATATCATAGTCTTACACTACGTAATATCATAAATAACTAAACTTAAATAAACGTGATATTAAAATTTAGGAGTATAGTAGTCTAATTATAACTTGATAAGATTAATTAATTTAATACTAAGCCCCTACTTATTATTAGAGAAAACTTAATTTCAATTTCTAAATTTATATATAAACCGACCAAATAATTATATATACTAAATCTGGTTAATATCTAACCTATGCAATCTATAGACTGTACTATATAAACTAAAAGTGGAATAACATATAGCCTAGAACTAGACTTTACTAGACTAGAGAGCCTAGGCTGACTAGTCTATTTAATAGTATTAAATTTAATTAGTACTATTATAATTGTATTATTTTTTAGTATAGTATGTTTCCGTATACCTCTCTATATTACTTATGCTATTGACTACATCGGCTACTACATAGCCACCACACATTATTTAAAAAAATTTAGTAGGCCTAGTCACTTAATGACTCAATCTAATCATTCTTAGATATATATGACTACATGACTGATCTTAAATCTAAACCAAAAAAAGGGAGAAAATGTATTAACAATATTTAAAATTCAACAACAAATAAATAATTAATAAAGGTCTAATATAGTAATAAACATAGTTACACAATTTTTTAGACCTACATTTTTTTGGTAGGCCGGTAGGCTTATAAATCTTTTTATTGTCATTCTTACTCATACACTAGATAGGCCCAATAAACTAATTATCTTCTTTATCTTATTCTTATATATTACAGACGCTCTTATATAACTTATATGCATATATACTTATGCCTATACAACGAAATAACTTTAAAATTTATCTAAGTTAACTAAGTAGGCCTACTAAGTTATTACTAACTAAAAGTTTTAGTAAAAGTAAAGACTAATATTAGTCAAACTAAAAAAGGTCATTCTTTGAATTGAGTATTGTCAATGATTGATTAATAAATTGTTTAGCCTACAGAGTACAGTTACAGTAGTACTAGTAGCCTACAGTTTAAGTATGTCTTTTCACCCAGAATAATGCCAACTAATAAGGGTATCCAAGAAAAAGAAACAAATAATAACAAACTACTATATTCATGGTAAAGAACTAACTCAAACTAACAATGCTAAGTATCTAGGAGTAATAATAAATGATAAGTTATCTTGGAACCCTCATATTGATGAAGTAATTAAAAAATCAAACAAAACATTAGGATTCATAAAAAGGAACTTTAACAAATGTAATAAGAATATAAAACTAAAATGCTATCTCACATTAGTTAGGCCTATACTAGAATATATGCAGGATCTGTATGGGACCCATCAACTAAAGAAAACATTAAAAAATTTGAACAAATTCAAAAAAGAGCTGCAAGGTTCATAACTAGAGAATATTCCCAATTGACAAGAGTAACACCATTAGTCAAATCACTAAACCTAGAAACACTAGAGGACAGAAGGGCAAAGAGTAAAGTAGTAATAATACACAAGACACAAGGCATAAGGCATTAAACTCTAATTTAGAAATACAATCCAATAACAACCTGTTGCAAAGCTCAGATAAACATAAAGACAAAAACACTTTCCTTATCTCTTATGCGAGAACAAATGCATATAATAAGTACTCTTTCTTCCCGAGTGGCATTCGGGTATGGAATGGGTTGCCTGAACAAACCAGGAAAACCAGTAACGTAACATCATTTAAAACATTAATAAAAATGCAAGACTAGACTCGGACCACGGATGAGCGTAGGATGCAATAATCTTCTCTACAGCAGGAGCATGTCACGCATGTGTAATGTATATATATAAAGAAGATAAGATAAGAATTTAGGTTAGACCTATGCCCTCAGCTCAGACCACTCAGTTTAGTTAGGCCTAAGTCCTAAGTGTAAGTGTTTAGCCTAAGCGGCTCTAGGCCCTAAGCCTATATAAGTCCTAAGTCAGGCTAAGTTAGTACCATTACTAATACTATTAGGAATTAGTATTAGTCTATTAGGGCCTATTCAGACTACTCAGTTCAGTAATTTACTGGCTACCGGCCTTACCAGTTTCAGTTACCATAATAATACCATAAAATGAAGATATATATATATATATAATATTATATACACACTAACAAATTACGGTAAAGAAAAATGTGCGCACTCTGAAAATAATTTCCAGTTGATTTGTGGTTCTTTTGGTAGGAATGGAATGGACTAAGGGTTAAACTTGTTTTGTGGATAAAAAAAAGATATTGCAGATAGCACCGTCACGTAATCGACGTACCCGGTATCACTGACACACAAAAAGTATCGTAGCGTTGGTAATTGTATTCATAGTTACATCCCTTGGGATAAAATAAAAACTGCAACATATGCCTGTATTTGTCATACCCACGTAAGCCATGTACACAATTAGAAATCTCTCACCCAAATCAATAAAAAAAATATTTATGAATATTCTATAGATTCTAATTTATTTCTTTAGGATTTAGTTGTTATTGTTGCTTTTGTATATCATGTGTTTGATCACTTTTGTTTTGGGTGAATTGTCGAAATCTATTTCAGGTTTTAGAACTCACTGAACCATACATTTTATAGTATGATAGAAATGATAGATTTTATACCAGTTAAATTAAACTTAAATTTAAATGTTGGGTGAAAATAGGGTTGCCAGATGTCCTCCTTTTTAGCTCTGTGTCCTCCGTTCGGCAGGCAAAGTTAAAAACACTTAAAATGTCCGGCTTTTGTACGCCAAAGGTTTTTAAAAGCCTTATTTCACATTTTATGTTCTTATTTACTCTCTATAAGTGGCTGGGTCGGCTAAAGCTAAACACTGGAGTATTTAGCAGTAAATGTAATGAATTAGATTGTGTTATCTAATGTGTTGTTGGGTTAATTGTCCACCGGTCTTCTCTTTCGCCACCTTACCTCCCCTTGCATACACACACTCAAATTTAACTATGAAACAGCTATATTATTAAAACCTGATATTACAACAGATCTAGCTCATAGGTTCTCAACCTTTTTAGGCTCACCGCCCCCTTTTAAATTTCTTTTCCGCTCACCGCCCCCCCCCCCCAAACACTTTTTAACGCCTACTCCCCCCCCCCCCCCCCACACACACATCTGGACGTTTAAGTTTCCGCAATTGATTTTAGGCCGACTACATTTGTGTTCTTATTTATTATCTTTAAATAAACTGAAAAGGCAACATATGGTAAGAATTAATAGATCAACAAATTATCTAGCCAAGAGGCTTACAAAAATCAATATTAATCGTTTGCCTGATGTGTTGCTAGTAGTTTGTCTATATTTGTTTCAATTTTGGTTGCAAATGCTTCTTCGTGGCCGAAGATCCCGGGTTCGAATCCTGGTGAAGGCTAGGGGTTTTTCCCGGCTCTGGAGGGTGTCTCTGAGTATACCCAGCTCTGATGGGTACCTGAAATTAGTTGGGTTAAAGGCGGCTGTGCATAGTGCTGGCCACACAATCACCTATTATATATAGTATGCCGTAGCCACAGAAACTGATGAACGCTTCTTCATCAGACAAATGGATCAACTATTATAAGTTCGACGGGTAATTTACTTTTACTTAACTTTAAAAAGTCTTCTAGTACTTGTATGTGAATATATAATAATAGATTTTTGTATTTAGAGACTAAATATTTTTTCGAAAAGGGCAAATTAATTTTTTTTTTGGTTAAAACTCAAATAAACGTAAGCTAAAATAGCTTAATTGTCTGGTAGCGTGCACTGTCCTGTACATTGTTTCTAGCTTTTATCAATGATCTGCCGAACTATCTGGGAAGCTCGTCGCTGCTTTTCGCGGACGATCTTGTGGTCTGGTCGACCGGGAGGGAAGCGCCTGCTCTACAGCGGACTCTCCAGCAGGATTTGAACGCAGTAGCCTGTTACGCCAAGCTTTGGGGTATGGAGGTAAATTGCCTAAAAACAGTTTACTAGCTCTTTACCCTTGGAATCGATAACTCAAAGTGCCGATCTAGCTGAACATTGATGGCCGCGCTTTAGCATGCGACCAGAAGCCGGTCTATCTCGGAGTGACACTGGACCGGAAGCTAACGATGAATTGAATTGAATTGAATTGTTGAATTTCCGGCTCATCAACATCGAAGGTTATATAGGGCCTTTTTGATAACGTTGTTGTCATTTTTCTCTTGTATCCATTTTATTGTTCTTATATCTTTAGATTTTGTTGTACAGTTGTATGTCTTTAATATAGTTTATTATATGTTTTGGTTTAATTTTGCTGAAAAGTTCATGAAGAGTTCTACAGTAATAGAATTTACGTCGAATGTCATCAAATGTGTTACATTCCAACAAAATGTGAGACACTGTTAAGTTGGCATTGCAGAAAGCACACATTGGAGCCATTTCTCGTTTTAAGATAAACGAATGTGTTAGTTTCGTATGTCCTGTATGTAGTCTGCAGAGAATAACTGCGTCCTTTCGAACAAGTTGGCCTGTATCATGCCAGGTTTTTGAATTTTCCAAATACTGCAGTTTATTGCATTCGGTTTTCAAGAAGTTAGTCCATGTTTGTCTTTCATGTTTAATTATTAAAGGTTTCAAGTCTCGATATGGTATTGGGATAATACTCTCTGATAACAACAGGGCGGCTTTAGCCTCTCTGTCAGCTTTTTCATTTCCATCTATCCCTGCATGACCAGGAACCCAACAGAAAACGACACGTTTGCCTCTTTCATATATTGATTGGTATTTTGTCAAAATGTCCAAGGCAGATATATTCCTGGTATTACAGTTTCCCATAGCAGTAAGACAAGATAACGAATCGGATAAAATAACAAAATTTTGGTTTTCTGATTCCTCTGCAATGTCTAATGCCAGGCATATTGCTAAAGCCTCTGCAGTATTTATTAAGATACTGGAATTATATTTTCTTTTTTTACTTGTATTTGAGGTAAGAGCAACCGAAGATGTCGCTGTATCATTTTTCGATCCGTCTGTGTATATTTGTACATAATTTGGGTATTTTTGTAGCACTTCTTGGAACATATCCATGCAAGGATCCTTTTTATTTCTATGGTTTAATTCTAAGTTTATAGGCGGGATTTCAAAAAGCCATGGTGGAGTTTTTGGTATATAATATCTTTTTATAAATCTAAATTCAATTTTAGTTTCGATCATTTCTTTTTCAATTCTAAGTCCAAAAGTTGGTATATATTTTGAGTTTTCAGTAAAGCTGTTTTTTTCTTGTGGGTGAAAAACACATAAATACGCTGGATTATTCGGTAAGGATTTTAGTTTTAGTGCATATTGTAATGATAGCTTGAGTCTTCTATTTTGTAGTGGTGATTCATTTGCTTCTATTTGCAAACTGGTACATGGAGTAGTTCTAAATGCTCCTAGACATAGACGTAGACATTGATTTTGTACAGGATCAAGCATTTTTAGATATGATGTTCTTGCTGATCCGTATACTAAACATCCATAATCTAATTTTGATCGAATGTGTGATCTATATATTTTCAGTAGACTTTTTTTCTCTCCTCCCCAATCTGTATTTGCTAAAGTTTTCAGTAGATTTGACCATGTGAGGTTAGTTCAAGAGAAAGCCGCTTCGAAGCTGAACATTGTCAAGAGACTGGCCAGTACTGGCTGGGGTGCAAAGGCGAGTGCGTTGAGAAATATCTACCTCAAAGCGGTAAGATCTCAAATGGATTACAGCCTCCCGGTACAAATCTATGCGTCTGATGCTGCGTTGAAGACGTTGGTCAATGTACAAAACCAAGCCCTCAGACTAATATGTGGAACGTTCCGAACCGCCCCGACATCGGCTGTGGAAATCATGGCAAACGCCTCTGAATGGGAGAAGGAAAAGGGCTGTTATTACTGCATACGAGTGGTATAAACGGTTGGAGGAAAGTTCGCCTCTCAGGAAGCTCGTAGATTCCTGGGAGGGCAGGAAACGATCTCAATGCAGTCCTTCATGCACCACGCATGAAAGCTCAGCGCAGAGATCGGACTCCCGTTCGACCACACGCCCCTGCAGACGGGAGTCGAACCTCCTCCTCACCTATCCTTCAAACTACCATAGATACGGGCGAACCTGATTGAACCAGTCGGACACGCTTGCCTAGCTGAGAGGCGCGCAGCTGCTCTAAGGACGGTACGGGCATACTCAGGATTCGTCGAGGAGTACACTGATGGGAGCGCGATCAGTGGAACCCAATCGCGTTCTGGGTATGGTGCTCTTGTGTCGTACCCGAAAGCAGTAGAAAAACGGGTTGAGCTAAGTGGCCTTGCGGGCAAATCTGCATCTTTGATGCGGAGATGGAAGCCATCAGAATTGCCGTAGGGGCAATTGGGAAAACGTTTGAAGAAACACCAGCGGCTCGTGCTGATGTGGTAATCTTCAGTAATGCGCTCTCAGTACTCCAGGCCATCGACGGCTTGGGGTCATGGCCCGATCTACTCGTCCGACTGTTGGCTGCTATTTCCGACCTGATCTTCAGGTATGAGGTGAAGGTTATTTGGCAGTGGATTCAAGGTCATGCAGGAGTCGCTGGCAATGAGATAGTGGATGCCTTGGCCAAGAAGGGATCCCTGGTACCCACTCCAAAGGGTCCATCCTCCATTGATAGTGCCAGCAGATCAATACGTGAGTGGAAGTCAAGACAATGGTGGAAGAATTGGGACGAGTCTGACAAGGGTTGAGGTGTGTGGCAGCAACTAAAACGGCCAAATCGAGCTGATCCGTGGTGGAGACTCCGCAGGAGAGAACAGGCAACGATTGCCCAGTTCCGTACAGGACACTGTCCCATTGGTGCCTATTTCGGACGATTTATCCCAATTTCGATTCGCGGTGTCGACATTGCTTTGAAGCAGAAGAGACTGTCGAGCATTTCTTTTAGACTGCCCTGCCTTGCAGGAGGAAAGAGTGGATGAGAACGGTCAACAGTTTGCACTGAACCTATATGGTGATATAGCTGTACTACGTAGTACAAGTGTGTTTGTCCTCCGAATCCTAAGAGATTAGTCTCGATTCGATCACTCCGGTGAAGTGAGGTTTAAAGTCTGGTAGCGTGGTCACATCCATTTATAAAAAAAATTGTGATGTCTTTAGGTAATCTCACAATGTAATCTAAATCAGGGCTCGGTAACCAAAGACATGCATGCCAAACTTGGCAAGCAGAGCGGTTTTCAATGGCACGCGAGAGACCTCCAAGAAATGTTTTTTTTATTGACAAAAACAACATTTTCCGGTTCTGAATGAGGAAAACTGACTGTTGAAGCCGATGTTTCTGACACATTTCAGTTAGTTGAGCTTGAATTTACAGGGACCACTGGAATGGATTTGCATTGAAACTAGACATATCTTGCCGTGAAATCAATTTGATACCTTTTAACTACATGTACATCCCTATGTTAAAGAATATATTAAGATAGATAGTTGGGCTTTTCAGAAGTACATCGAATCACTCAAAGAGGAGTTTTCTAATCAAAGGCAACACTTTCAAATTAATGGGCTCATTTTTTTCATACGACACCAAGCCCAATTCCTTTGATTTTAATACAACCTTCTTAGATTTTTAAGTGGATGAATATTGGCGATTTTAAAATGGAGCAAGTTGAATTTTAAACATTAAAAAATGGGCATCCAAATTTCCCCATTTGCGGAATAAAGCTGGAAGGAAAGTCATCTGTTACTCTCAACTGCTAGGCATTTGCTTTACTTTCAGCTTTTGGTTCAACTCACACCTGTGAACAGATATTATTATACATTAAAGTTGCTTTCAGCATACAAAAAGGTCACCTACACTTGACCGCTCCATAATTGATGCAGACTATTTACATTTAAACGAGTTTTTAAGCTCATCTTCTTTTTTTTGTTTGTTTTCAACAATGTTTATTTGGTAAAGGCATGTACAATGGTATTTATATCTTTATACATTTAGAGAAAGGATGGAAGACAGATCTTTCCATTTTTACAATTCTAAAGGATAGAAGACAATAGCGAGGATTTGAAACAAAAAATTGATCGAATTAAATCTTTTTCTAGCTAATCCAGTTTTACTTCCATTCAGTTCTTTTATTTTACGTAAAAGTTTCATTCATTCATTCATTCATTCATTCATTCATTCATAGCTTCCATACTTACATTAACAAAATGTATCCTTTTGAAATAAGGCATTCATTTATAACATATTTTGAAAACTGTAAATAAGATGTACAACGGTAATGAATTGGGTTCAATTCAATAATTACGTTTGAGTAATGTGGTCATTTTGAATATAGTATATGTATAGTGATATGTTTTTGCAATACGAAGTAAGGATAGAAGACGGTTATATTTAGTTTTGAACAAATCTCATCTTCTTTAATTAAAAATACATTTAATTAATTCTAAAAGAAATTTATTTGTATTATTAATTTAGAAATATAAGATACTTTTTAATAGCACTGTAGTATGTAATTTCTGAAATTATTAATGTTTAAAATATAAACTCCTTAAATTTACAAACAATTAATGCAGGAAATGTTTATTGAAAACTGTTTAACGAAAATTATTTTAATCCTCTAATAATTAAATCTTGTTATGAATACCATAATGATGAATTTATATAAAGAAAAAATAAATAGTCAGAAAGTAATATTTGTTATATTACAAAACAGATCTTGTTTGGCATCACTAGGCCTAATGAATCAAATGTTGAAACATTTTTTAATTAAAGGGAGATAATTAACCCGTTTCGTTTTATTAAAGCGAATATTTCTTTTTCATTCTTTTATACAAATGGCTTACAATTTATAACTGATCAAACAGTAAAAAGTGTTTGAAAATTATATAAATATATTATATGAATAAATAATTTATATGTATATTTTCAAACATTACATTAACTACCTAGTACGTATGATTACTACGTATCTATTCCGCTTAACGTTGGTATTGTAGATACAATAGAGTTTCAAATGCATAAAACTGAGATCAAAATATTATCATTAACATAAGCAGATTAGATATTTAGCATCGTGTACATCACATTTCACTCAAAACCTAATCGATTCAAATAACTGAGGTGTACAAATTATATCAGGTACGTTTGTACCGCCCACTTGCCCTTTACCGCCCTCAATCGCCCCCCGGGAACGTCAGCGCCCCCCTAAAATTTCTCACCGCCCCCCCCGAGGGGGGGGGCGATAACGCCCCCGTTGAGAACCTATGATCTAGCTGGAGATATTTTCTACGCTAGTGACTTACAATAATATTAAGAGTAGGCTATAAACAAACGGTTAGGACAAAACTATCAGCCACATCGGGAAACCTTTGTCCTAGTTTACAAATCGGATGGTCAATTAATTAATTAAGAAGGTGAAAATTACTCTAGCCATTGAGAAATTTATTAAATTTCGTTGTAATTTATTGCCGTGATAATATTTGACCAATATTGCAATCTCAAATCATTTGTAAAAGAAAAGAATGAACCATTTATTCAAAGACTATTGCATGAGCAGTGTAGTTTGTTTTTTCAAAGTTTCCCAAATGCAAGTTGCTTTTCAGAGCTACTAAAAAGGTGTGAACCATTTTTTCTGTATTCCTGGACACAATAGCAATGTGGAAAGAGTGTTCTCATTGATAAACGCTCAATGGACAAAGTAAAGAAAAAGACCCTCGGTACTATGTAGGCCTAAAAGTTAAAAGGCATCCTTCTTACAAAGTACAACTTGAAAAATCTCACTTGTGAACAGTTTTATACATTTGTGCTTGCTAAGGAGGATCTTCTGCAAAAAGTTGGCTCCTCAGAGAAATACGTTATATAATTAACCCTTACAGTCCCGGGCGCGTATATAGCGGAACTGAAGGCAGCATAGATAGAAGTAGGTCGGTACAGGAAGGGTTAAGAAAGATGTAAAATTGAGTTTATTGAGTGTTTAATTTTCAAATAATATAGACTAGTATCGGTGCATTTTAAAAAAAAGTCAAGTGAATTTACATTAAATTTTATTTTTTACAATACTTCTTCTTGGTTATTACTAATAGATAATTATTGGCAACCGTTGTAGTAAAATTGTACTGATTGCTTGTTAAATCCGCATGCAATTGAAAAAAGAATAGATTGATTTAAATGAAACACTCAATGTGTCCTCCTTTGGTACTCATGTGTCTTCTTTTGTCCTCCTTTTTGTCTCTCTGTGTCCTCCTTTTGGTACCCATGTATCTGGCAACCCTAGGTAAAAATTATTTATAAGGAGAAATACGGAGAGATATCTAGTTTAATACATATATATCTAGGCCTATTATCCAAATATATATCTACACTTCGAAATGACAGAGAAAAGCAAGAGAGACATCTTTTGTGTCTGTGTCAAAAATCTGTCACATATGGAATATGTCACATATGTGATTGATTTGTGGCTTCACATTTTTTAAGAGCCTGCAAATGTTTTTTTCTTTTTACTGTTGGTATTTTGAGTTGTTGATAACGGTATATTTTATTTGAACGCAGTCTAGGACTCTCTGGTGTGTAGAAGTTCAATCATGCACTTAATGTATTTTGGAGATCGTCCTCAAAGGCTTTTATAAGCCATGGTCAAAACTTTGTATCTTTGGGGCTAGGTCATTGGCATATCCACGTAGAGTAGAGCTAATCTATATTTTCTGGAATTTCTTCTATGAAAATCTAATTTTGCATTAGAAATAAGAAAATTACCTAGCCTGTAGGCCTATTTAATTTCTAACTCGAACATTATAATATGATTGCGTCCTACGCTTATCCCATGGGTTAACTCCCTTCTAAAAAAAGTTTGAAGTGATGTTAAATTATTGGTTTTCTTGACCAGAGAAAATGTACGTTCTTAATGGGCTTGAAGAGAAATTGAAGTTTAAGTGGCGTTTTCTGGTATTTACACTCGTTTAAAAGCGATGGTAAACAAAAGTAGGCCTAAATGCATTGGACCAATTAGGCCTATAGCCCTACTACTCACACTTTCCAATTATGGTCTCACTCCACAATCATTTGTAGTCTAGGTAGCAAAAGGCGAAATTCAAAGAAAAAACAATGATATAAAAATAAAACAGAAAATACAGGCTTTGTTTATTGGCTTATAATAAGGCTTATTTATTATTATTGTTGGTGTGTGTGTTTGTTTTATTAGTTGTTTTTTTAGATAACGTTCACGTTTTATCATTGCTTTTGTTGTTGTTGTTGTATTAGTTGTTTGATACTTTCAGTCCGTCAGACGCTATTCTCTTGGCATAAATTGAATCTTCACTGGTCGGTCTGGCATCATGGTAGTGTTCAAGGTGGGTTCCACATCATCACCATGGTAACTTAGCCGGAAGCTCTCCACTATCTAAAAGTTATAAAATAAGTTTGTATGCACAAATGAGAAATGAAACATTCTTAAAATAAAAATTTCAATAAGCAATAGTTAAGAAAAAAACATTCTGAGACGATAGATATATAGGTCTAGAAGAACAAGAAAGGCTAACTTTTGAGTTATAGATTAATTAACAATGTAAAACTGGCATGCAAATGTAGTGTAATTAATCCATTGATCTAGATATCTATATGACTACTCATGGGCTTGATATTTTTTGTGTAGCCGACCAATTATTCCGTCCTTGTAAGCCAAAAAAAAACTAACATATAAAAGCTAATATTTTATCACTTATCCATATATGAACATATGTACAAAAAAGATATAAAATATGTCCGGTATTGAAACTTGAACTCGATTTTTTTTTGGTAGAAATGGTTTTACTACAAAATATTCTAATACATTTTAAAAATGTTTTGATTTTGACAATACATGAAAATTTATTTAAAATTCAAGATCATAAAAAAATATAGTTTATGTTTCAATGCATATTGATCGGGAATAGAGATAGTATAAAGTTTGATGTAGAATATGGCCTACACAAAATGCGAGTCCTACGTAGGCTATGCCTTTAGTTTGGAGAAGTCAAACACAATTAATTATAATTAGGAATTGCAAACCAAAATAGGCTATTTTCATTGGACAAAAGCAACTTGGGCTGAGTTTATATTTTGTTATAGGCCTATGTATCGCCAATCCGTGAAATCTTAAAGCCTACATTGTGTATTATAGTATATGTTATAGGCCTATGTATCGCCAATCCGTGAAATCTTATAGCCTACATTGTGTATTATAGTATATGTTATAGGCCTATGTATCGCCAATCCGTGAAATCTTATAGCCTACATTGTGTATTATAGTATATGTTATAGATTTATAGGCCTATGTATCGCCAATCCGTGAAATCTTAAAGCCTACATTGTGTATTATAGTATATTATTATATCTGTGGAGTGTTTAACAAAACAAACCAAAAAAAACAACACGAAGTCACATCTAAATATGAGTAGGCCTATAACTTTATGCTGAAATGCGTCAAAAAAAAGATAAAGCTATGGCGTCATGCCAGCAGGAAATATTCTATTGACAACACGGGTCAAGTTCGGCCCCCCCCCCCTATCCCCTCACGCCTATCTCACAACTAGAATGTCTGAGATGTAGGCTAGATATTAGGAAAATTGTGGAGCACGTTACTGCCCCTGTTTGACAGAAGTTATTTGTTATTAGGAAAATTGTGGAGCAAGTTACTGCCCCTTTGACAGAAGTTATTAGATATTAGGAAAATTGTGGAGTAGGTTACTGCCTGTTTGACAGAAGTTATTTGTTATTAGGAAAATTGTAGAGCAGGTTACTGCCCTGTTTGACAGAAGTTATTTGTTATTAGGAAAATTATGGAGCAGGCTAGTGCCCCTGTTTGACAGAAGTTATTTGTTATTAGGAAAATTGTGGAGCAGGTTACTGCCCCTGTTTGACAGAAGTTATTTGTTATTAGGAAAATTGTGAAGCAGGTTACTTCCCCTGTTTGACAGAGGTTATTTGATATTAGGAAAATTGTGGAGCAAGTTACTGCCCCTTTGACAGAAGTTATTAGATATTAGGAAAATTGTGGAGCAGGTTACTGCCCCTGTTTGACAGATGTTCTAGTTATCAGAACTGTTAACACTAATGTGTCAGTTGACTGTTCTTTTGTGCTTCATGGTATTCAAATAGTTGGTAAATACCATCTTAAAATTAAAGATAGAACGATTTTATTTTATTTTAATGCAGCCTTACCTTAGATAAAGTGATATGCATCTCTTGTTCAGCAAGCCTTCGGCCTGGAAAAAAAAATGAATTGACATATTTTATCTTAGTTCTAGATGTTATTTGAGGTTCTGATATAGTTTTAGCTATTTTAATATTTGGTATTGTGCAAAGTTTGGTTTTGGGATAGGAAGAGTGTGCTATTAAAAAAAACTTACAGACAATGATGTAGTATTTACGATGAAGCTCAGTTCTTTAGTTTCATATACCACCGCATTAGAATGGATTGTGTGGCCAGCACAATGCACATCAGTATTTACTGTCCCTTTTGAATTATCGGGCACCCATCAAGCTGGGTTGGTCCGGACTGGGATGAAACCATTTTTTGTAACATCCTTATTGGGATTTGAACCCAAGACCATCGGGAGCTAATGGCACCCGGTCATTAAACCACCATGACTTACTATGTATGTTGTTGGTGTTTTTCAAACTTTTGAATAGTGTTCCTAAGTGTAATGTTTCTTTCTATCGCTTTTGTTGTGTATAAACATAGTATACACTATACTCTTTGCACACGTTACTTAAAAGGGCAATGCTTCACGCTATGAACTCACCCAAACACATGCGGGCCCCGTGGCCCCAAACAAGCTGGGATGCAGATTTGATGGTGGGGTCCATCTTGTTTTCTTTTAACCATCGTTCTGGGAGAAACTTGTCCGGCTCCGGGAAGTAGTCGGGGTTGTTGAACATGGCGTACAGGTTGGCCTGGACGTGTGTCTGCGAATGGAACGACCGTTTCAGTGAGCACTTTAAATCTATGAATGTGTCTCTCAAAGATCTCAAGGAACGCTACAGGTTCTTGGATGTGTCAGTGGATAATATCAGCTTTATTTACAGCATAATAGGCAATGTTTAAAAATCTGCTTTATTTACAGCATAATAGGCAATGTTTAAAAATCTGCCTTATTTACCGCAAATGCAAATTCGAAAAAGGGTTCGACAGAGCATCCCCATGCCCGAATTATCTCTTCTCCCCCTACACACACACACACCCATATTCTACTTCGCAACACTGCAACACTTCGTGTGCAATATGACAGTGCTGAGTATTTTACTTATGGTATATAATAATATGGACACCATTATAAAAGATTTCCCAAGACACTCTAAAATTTTCAGAAAATAGCCCTCAGTTCTTTGAACAGTTCTTTGAACAGTGCATTGAACAGTTCGTTAAACAGTTCTTTCAACAGTGCTTTGAACAGTTCTTTGAACAGTGCTTTGAACAGTTCGTTAAACAGTTATTTCAACAGTTCTTTGAACAGTGGGCTATTTCCTGTGGTTCCTGTTCATTGTTAAATGAATCAACATCCCAAAACACACAATACCAGTTCGCGATGTTTTAACGATCAACTAAACATGTTACATACCCCAGCTGGGATGTTGTAGCCACACAACTCAATATCTTCTCCGATATACCGGCTGCTGGTGTAAGAGATAGGATACAGTCTCAGCGTCTCCTTCAGAACAGCTTTCACTAGAGGTAGTTTTCCGAGATCTTCTGCGCTGAGGGTTCCGCCATTCTTTGTCCTGGCTTCAGAGATTTCCTGGAAGAGATCTTCCTGAACCTTCGGATTCCTTGCCAGGTTGTACAATGCCCAAATCGTTGCTGAAGATGTCTGATAAAAATAGTATAATCATTAAAAAAACATAGATCTATGGTTTTATTTTTTGTTTTTAATCACTATTCGATTTTGTTTAGCCTTTCTTTGTATCTCTAAATTTATTTATTCAATTGGTATCTTTTAGTTCTTTGTTTTCATTAGAAATTTAAGAAAGATCGTGGTGTTTTATTTAAACCGAACATTGGTACTGAAAGGGACACTCACCGTTTCAACTGCAGCTGAAAGAATCTCAATTAGTAATCCGTTGATCTCTTTGGCTGACAGATTACCGTTATTGACTAGGTGGCTAATCAGGGCTGACTTAGAACCATCGCTATCTCTCATCGATGCCATTTTCTATGATTTAGATATCGGGACTTAAGACTGTGATAATGATGAATGTGAATAAAGAGGTGAGAGAAGTTGAGCAGATCTAGATAGGCGATAGATATAATACAGATCGGCAGACATACGGATGAACAGACAGACAGACAGATAGAAAGCTACCTAGGTAAATGGTAGGTAGGTAGGTAGGTAGGAAGGTAGGTATGCATGGGTAGGTAGGTAAGCCTAGGTAGGTAGTTAGGTAGGTAGAGATAAATAGAGAGATAAATAGATAAATAAATAAGTAAATTGATTTATTGATTTAACTCAGTACCGACAGAATATTGCAAGCTTTAATCTTTTACTTTAAAACACTTGAGTACAAATAAATCAAGCTTTAAAATATTAAACTAGGTGTACCCAGTACCTTCTGAACAAACATATGTCCCAGGTCCATGATATTGTCCGAATATTTCTCAAATTCTTTCCAGGTTTTAGTTGGCCAGAATTTATACAGCGGCACACTGTACATGAGGACTTGTAGAGTTTTGAAGAAACCTGTCAGGTTCTCAATGAAAGACATGGCGTTTGGCATCGGCTTGTCTCCAAGGCAACCGATCCTTTCTTCAAATATGAATGTTCCGATAGCTGTAAAACAATTTGAAACAAACGAAAGTTAGAGTGATACAGTAATACTATAAGGAAGAAAGATTTAGAACAAGTTAGGCTTATATTAAGATACTATTTACTATACTGTAAGACTCTTAAAGAATAGTGGTTGCACGTATTCATGCTCTTACATTCCATTGCCCATTTGAAGATTTCATTTTCCAATGCTGGAACCTCTCCTGTCGAATCCCTGACGGCGTTCAGGCGATGCACGAAGTCGTCTGCTACTTGACCTACATCCTCGCTGACCCTACTGACCTCTGAGAGTTTCAACATTTTTTTACTGACCACCGTCCTCAATTGATACCAGTCTTCTCCTTGACTAAATGAAAAGAAATTTCAATAAATTTGAATAAAGAATGCGACACGCTGTGCACTAAAACGATATAATCTTATCCAGGAGTGATGTTTCTTGTTAACCTTTCAAAAAGGTTAAATTACTACGCTAAGGCTGCCTCACAAGCCCTAGAGCAGGGGTCGGCAGCCTATGGCACGCATGCCAGACTTGGCACATTTGCAATACATTTGCAATAATTGCATTAAATAATCCCTGGGTTATCGTAAGGTTTGAATATTTACATTTTTTAAAAAGTCTTTCGGCTTTAGGGTAAAAATCCTCATTCAACTAAGAGGGTTGGTGCTAAAATAAAAATTATATGATTATCTATGTATCTAGAGACTATTTATCCCTTAGAGTTTAAAGTCTATTTAAATTGCGAGGTCCTGCAAAGTGAGTGATGCCCCCCCCCCCCCCCCGAATCGATGAATGGAGAGTGGGTTCCACGAGTGATTTCATCTAACACTAAAGGGGCCGGATCCTTGTGGGGAATTCATGGGTGGCTGACAAGGCTTGAAAAGAGGTGTGAGAGCGAGCATTTTCAATTCCTTTTATCATTTTCCTTCCTTGAACTTAAACTAAACAAAATGTCTGCCTTCGCCCATGAAGATGGTTTATCCCAGGGGTCGGCAACCTTTTGATAATAGAGTGCCAAAGGAGGATTTCTAATTCATTCAGCGTGCCAACAGCTTAAAAGTCATCCGGTTCCAGCACTCAATTTCTTGTAGAAGAGACTTTAATTGCCGTTATGGAGGTCTTCCGCGTGTCTTTGAAAGTCTGGCACGCGTTCCATAGGTTGCCGACATTTGGAACTTTATCCAATTCATTATACTTACGAGTTTACGATGCCGAGGGCATAACCTTTGAGTCTGTTGTAAAATGCCATGGGCGCCATCTCTCTTCTGATTGGATACTTGCCCTCTGATCGCACGAGACGGTTGTATTCATCCGGGCTACTTATGACAACACTTTCAAAATCAGCGATTTTCTCAAAATAAATATTTCCGTACTGCGCGGAACGCTGTTTCTGAACCTGCAATCAAGGAAAAATTTATCATAATCTTTGATTTATTGGCATGCATAAAAATTGGCAATGTTTTTAGCTTATACATATTTTCGTTGTGTGAGCATAAATTATATAGAATCTAACATCTAAGATATTTCAAAAATTGCTGCCACATATGGTCTAGATCTACAATTTTAGGCTCTAAAAGTTAAAATTCAATGAAGGAAACTAACTTGAAACATTTTATTGAACCTAGGTCCATCCTTCTTGAAGTAATCGAACAGTGTTCCGACTATAGGAAGTCCTTTGGGTCCTGGTATATTTTCGAAAGGCTGAACATTAGAAATCTTTTGTGTGGTGGGTGTGTCCATGACGTCAGCCTCCTTGCGGGAAGACTTTAAAAAGGGACACTTTTTGGTCTGAAGAAAAACAAAGTTGAAAAGTTATAGATGAAAAGACGTTATTGATCTCTCTCTCCCTCTCTCTCTCTCTCTCTCTCTCTCTCTCTCTCTCTCTCTCTATCTATCTCTATCTCTCTCTCTCTCTCTCTATCTATCTATCTATCTATCTCTTGCTCTAAGATCTATTTAAATATAGAGATATATTTAATATAGAGATAAACATCGAACGAGAGAGAGAGAGAGGGGGGGGAGAGAGAAATATATATTATATATTATACATATGCTTATATATGTATACATAAATTAACAAGCAGATAAATAGTAGATACGGCAGACCGATAGGTAAAAAGATAACATATAGCCAAAAAAGATTTTCAACAGACAGACAGAGATATAGATACATAGTTATACAAATAGATAGGCAGATATATGATAGATAGATATTGATATAGATAGATAGATATATAGATAAATAGATAGAAATAGATAGATAGATCGATGGATATAGAAAAAATATATAAATCATATTTTATGTGTATCTATAAAAAGATAGATTTAGATAGATACACACACACACATATGCATATATATACAGACAGAGAGAGAGAGAGATTCAGACAAATAGGTTAAGCCGAGGGGTCGGCAACCTAAGGCACGCGTGTCAAACTTGGCACGCAGGGCGATTTTCAATGGCATGCGAGAGACCTCCAAGAGATGTTATTTATTTATTAAAAAAACACATTTTCGGGTTCTGAATGAAGAAAACTGACTGTTGAAGTAACTTGAAGCCGATGTTTCTGAATGACATAGCGGCACATTTCAGTGAGTTGAATTTACCTTTATAAGGACCACTGGAATTGATTTGCATTGAAACTGTATAAACTATATCTTGCCATGAAATGTATTCAAAACAGCTAACTACATGTATATCCCTATGTTAAGGCATATAAACTCCTTAAAAGGACAAACAATTAATGCAGGAAAAATTTATTAACAGCTGTTTAACGTAAACTATTAAAATCCTCGAATAATTAAATCTTTTAATGAATACCATAATGTTGGATTTATATAAAGAAATAATAATTAGTCAGTAATATTTGTTATATTGCAAAACATAACTTGTTTGGCATCAATATTGAATCAAAATATAAATGTGAACACATTTTTTAAATTAAAGGGAGGTAATTAATCCGTTTTTTTCCCCGCTAATATTTCTAATGTTTCTTTTTTTTCTTTTATACAAAATAAATGGCTTACAATATATAACTTTAAAGTGATCAACCTGTAAGAAGCATTTGAAAATTATATAAATATTTTTTTAATTAAGAATGTATATGTATATTTTTTGCACGCCATTAACTACCCAGTTTGAATGATTACAACGTATCTATTCCGCTTAACTATCAATGGTACTATGAGTACTACGCTAAAACATAGGTGCCAAATATTGTTAAAACCATCAGACTTTATTCAATTGAACCATATATATAGGCCTTTTGTTTTGGGTAAGGCCACCTATCATTGAAGTAGAAAAGGTTCATCAAACAAAGAACAGACCCTGTAATAGTGACAAGAAGCAACCCTGTAATAGTGACAATGAGAAGCAAGAGAGAAATGAGCTGTGGGATCACAATTGGAGAATTACATTTTTGAAAAAAACAATTGGTTATTAAAAACATTTAATAAAAAAAAAAAATATTAAAAAATATCTCAGTTAAACAGGTTATTAGAGCCTCAACTTGGCTAACAAATAATAATGTTTAGACAATAATTACCACGACGACGGATGGTAATAAATATTTGTGTTTTATATAAATGCAAATAAAAAGGATGATAATCACAAATACGTTCATTTTGTATTATATATAAAACGCTTTAATGACTTTCTTTACTGATGGTTTCTGGCTAACTTATCCTAAGGATTCTTCTGAGGCAGGCGTTAAAAAATGCATGTGTTTTCCTGACATTGGTGGCGGTCATTCTCCAAGTTTCCGATCTATACATCACAATGGGTTTAACAATGGTGTTAAATATTCTTAACTTTGTGTTCTTGAATAGAATTCTGGAGCTCCAAACCTTTTTCAGTTGGTTAAAAGCTGCTCTTGCTTGGCCCGTTCTGGCTTTTATATCTGCTTCGGTCCAGCCTAATTTGTCTACTATGCTGTCTAAGTACTTGAAAATTTCTACTTCTTCTAGGCTTTCTCCTGCTAGCACCAGTGGCGTAGCTGGGGGGGGGGGGGTCCAAATTCGAAAGTCCTCCCAGGCCCCTTCTTGAGGGGGCCCCCAAAGGTCTGTCCGAATTTTTTTTCTTATGTCATAATGTCGAATGTCCAAATGCAGGGGACCCTAAAGAGGCCAAACCCCCCGGGCCCCCAAATCCCTAGCAATGGCACTGGCTAGCACTATTGGTGAGTTGCTTGTTCCATTGACCTTTAGGACTTTACTATTTCCTCTGTGGATATTAAGGCCAATGCATGCAGAATAGTTTGCTACATCTGTTGTTTTCTCCTGCATTTGTTGTTGGGTGTGTGAGAGGCGGGCCAAGTCGTCCGCAAAGTCAAGATCGTCCAGCTGTTTCCAGAGGGTCCATTGTATTCCATCCCGCTTTGTCTCTGTGGCCATCTTTATTATCCAATCAATGGCTAATAGGAACAAGAATAGTGAAAGCAGGCAACCTTGTCTTACTCCTGTCTGCACAGGGAAGGCTTCTGTAGTTTGCTGGCCATGTACTACTCTACATGTTAAACCTTCATAGGACGACCTTATAATGTTAACTACATTCTGCGGGACTCCATGGTGTCTTAGCAGTTTCCATAAGGTCGATCTGTCTACACTATCGAAAGCTTTCTCGTAGTCAATAAAGTTTATGTAGAGAGTGGAATTCCATTCTAGTGATTGTTCTAGGATATTGCGTAGAGTAGCAATTTTATCTGTGCAAGATCTATTTTTACTAAAGCATGCTTGTTGATCACGGAGTTTGGGGTCTACAGCTTCTTTCATCCTGTTTAGAAGTACTCTGTTAAAGACTTTGCCAGGGATAGACAACAGTGTTATTCCTCTATAGTTAGAGCAGGAGCTATGATCACCCTTTTTGGGGGAATTTGATGAGGTGTCTTTCTTTCCATTCCAGTGGAACTCTTTCATCTGCCCATATTTTCTTTAAAAGTGTTAATAGTACTAATAGCATTTGTGTGCTGGTTTCAATGTCGACTGTGAGTGTGAGTGCTTCTGCAGGTATACCATTTGGTCCTGCAGCCTTCCCTTTTTTAAGCTGCTTTATGGCTCGGCTTACTTCTTCTTTCTTTGGTTGGCTACAGTCAATTGGCACTAAACAGTGGCCCGTGGAAGAGGAAATTTCCCAAATGAGATGGAAATGGATTGGCCACACCCTCAGAAAACCGGCATACAGTGTCACTTGGCAAGCGCTCACTTGGAACCCCCAAGACAAAAGGAAAAGAGGTCGGCCGAGAAACACCTGGAGGCGCGATATAGAAATCGATGTTAAAAAGCTAGGGCTAAACTGGGATCAGATAGACATATTGGCCCAGGATCGGGATACCTGGAGGACTCTTGTTGGCGGCCTATGTCCCAGGTGGGGCAAAAAGCATAAGTAAGTAAATAATGATTTTCTTTATAATTCTCCTTTGTTTTTGGCCTTGGTCTTGCTGTGGAGTTAAATTAATTGTCGCATACAAATAATTGTTATAAAGTAGGCCTATAAAAGAGCAGGTTGACTTTTAAGCTGTTGGCACGCTGAATGATTTAGAAAGCCTAGTTTGGCATACTTTTAGGAAAAGGTTGCCGACCCCTGGGTTAAGCGATAATTATATCGATAGATAAATCGATAGATACATCTATATAGATAGACTAGATAGTTAATATAGATAGTTCAGAAAGCTATCACGAATAGAAAGATAGATATTAATAAATATAGGCCTATAGATTTACCATATAGATTGTTATTATAGATAGTTTAGATAGCTAGAATGTTTATAATGATAGATATAGATTTACTATATAGATATATAATTAATATTAATAGTTAAGATAGCTATATATATAGTTAGATAGATAGACGGACATAAAGATAGAGAGACAGAGAGATAGATCGATAGATAGATAGATTGATTGATAGATTTAAAGATACATTGACAGATAGATATAAATATATAAGTAGAAAGTTAGATGTATATAGACAGACAGGCTGAAAGATAGAAAGACAGATAGATAGAGAGAGATAACGAGAGAAATAAATAGATAGATAGATAGATAGATAGATAGATAGATAGATAGATAGATAGATAGACAAATATATATATACATAATAGACTTACATTAGTTTCTGTAATCATCTCCATCACCATATTGTGTAAAGCCAGCACCCCTGAGTCTTTTCTTGGAGATGTTGACACAACACGTTTAGCAGACTGAAGGTTGGATTTGACCACTCGTCGTATAGAATGTTGAACAGTTTGGTTTACTAACGTCATCTTGTCTTCTGTGAACGTAATATGAGAGAATTACCACAGTCCTCTTTCAAATACCTAAACCGTAACTATTATTACTATACACAGACAAACATATTTATTGTAATTGTTTTATATACCTTTCTTGTTTCTTGGCTTAGTTGTTATTGATAACTTTTTGTTATTGTTAAATTTATGTTGTTGTTTAGCTCAATATCCAGGCTTGTATTATTAGAATTAGGGCTCTTTGGAAGTCAACTAACTTGTTTTTATTTTCTTCAAAAATTTAACTTTTTTGGGGAGAGAGAAATTTTAATTTAAAACTAACTTTTAAAATGTCTTTTAGTTATTTTTCCTATTCTATAATTTTGCGTGCGTTTTACAAGCGACCTTTGGGTGCCTAACGCCCTAAGCCCTGAGCAACGCCTAATCAACGTCAAGTCCTTTTTATACAATTTCTCGTGGAGAGCTTGGGCGTTGACGTCAGAGGACAGGATGTAGCGCCCCCCCTACGGCGAGAATTATGAGATTTTCTAAAGAGCTTGAAGTAAAATACCACATGAGACCGAAGAATGAGAGGGGGTGGGTGGAGGAGTCGGTCAGAAAGGGTTTGGGGGGGGGGGGAGGTATCGTGGTGGGGGGGTTTAAAGTGCTCAGCAGTAGTGGACTTGGGTCATTTATTTTTAAATTACAAATAAATAAAGATTAAAATTTTAACCGGGGGAGGGATGTTTACTTTTCAAGCAAATGTCTCATATTTATTCTTCTTCTTCTTCTTCATAATACTGTGGAGACCCCCGTTAGAACCGTAAGTACCATTCACAAAAGATGCCGTTATAATGGTGTCCGTTATTAAATATGGTACCACTAACATTGAAACTGGTGCTAAAAGTCATAAAACTAATTGAAACGAGAGCAAAAAAAAACAACAACTCGTATGCCTGCAATACATTGAAACGAGTGATGTTAAACTAGTTCTAAAAAGCCGTACAAAGTATTGAAACGAGTGATGTTAAACTAGTTCTAAAAAGCCGTACAAAGTATTGAAACGAGTGCTAAAAGGTTTTACCACACATTGATACGAGTGCTGAAAAGTCGCACAGCATATTAAAACGATTGCTTGTGACGATGTGTTCTACTAATTAGCAGGGTATTCATTAATCCGCAACAGTATTAGATATCCCATGTAACAATGCCCTGCTAACACAGTGTTTGAACGTCATAAAAGACACGTTCCAACAATTATAGTAGTGATAATAGTAATAAGGCTTAACATACATCTAATTTATTTTGTTTAAAATATGCTGAAGGACAAAACATCTGTAATCAAGACAAATTTCCATTTGTTTGGATCAATAAAGAAATCTTATCTTATCTTATCTTAATTAAAAAAAAGCTTTTTATAACGAAAAAGTAAATAATGTTATAGTATGATTGTTCAAACCACACAAACAATATAAATGATCTAAGCACCCAAATAATAATAGATGTTCAATTTCCCTCCAAATCCTATTGTCCAGCCCATCATTGCTTCAGACAAATGCAAAGTGGTCTTAATGACAAGATAGTCGCCATTTTAGCATTAATTTCTTATTAAGAAACATAATTTTAAAACTATATAAAGAGAAAGCAATCCATATACCAAGACAAAAATATACATAAAATAACACACACACGCGCGATCATATCACACACGCAAATCTGTTATCATGTCACTTAGTTCGCTCAGTTGTATTCATGGCAGACGAGCAAGATCGTTGGAATTTCTGACAACGGAATAACAATATATTCTTTGTTCTTGTCGTGATCGTTGGGAGCCGACCACTTCGGCTAGATCTGATATAGCTGTGGTGTAGTGGGTAGCTGTGGTGTAGTGGGTAGCTGCGATGTAGCGGGTAGCTGTGGTGTATTGGGTAGCTGTGGTGTACTGGGTATATGAATTATTATGAATTTAGTAATCGTAGAAAGACATCTCCCGTTATACAGATATTTTTTAGATGGATGATGAAACCACCTAAAATGTTTAAATTTCAAAACCACAAAAAATGTCGAAACCACCCAAAACCCCTAAAAAAAGCAGGTATCTAAACCACTTAAACAATTTATTATAGATGTTCAAAAACCAATTTAAAAAAAAGCAACATAAATATGTCCATTAACAGTAATAAAAACTATTGGATACAAATATCACGTGACCGCCATATGATAGATGTTTTTAACTTATCACAATTATTTTTAAAATGTTTTTTTAATAAATATATTTTGGATGCCTTGACCTGGTGAAACTCCGAGAATAACTTTAATCCAAACTGAAAGTTTCACTACGTGGTAGAAAAATATTAATTTCATGCCAAGTAAGCGAAACAAAACTCTCTATGTGGTCGGGAGAATAAAAACAATCGTAAACAAAAGTTGTAGGAGGAGATAACTGGGGAAAATATTATTAAATGAACGGATTAAACTTAAAGTCAAGGCTGCATTGTTTAGTTTTATTTTGTACCTACATCTGTTTTAAAGTGTTTTTAGATAAGATTTAGAAAGGTCAGGGATGTAGCGAAAATAGACACTGCGTGGTTAAATAGAAGATTTTTGTTCCCAAGGTAAACCACTCTGACCTAATGTAAATGTAAGGAGCGAAAACAAGAAATTCGCTTTTGCTTGTCTGTTTTCTTGCGAGTAAACTTGGTAAAATAATTAATAATTCAGAATAGAGATGCAAAGTTCATCATAAGGGAATATTCACAACTAGCAAGAGTCTTATAACCATAAACGTTAAATCTAGAAACAGAACATAGAAAAAGAAAGATAAAGAAAAATTAGAAATTATACATTAAGCATTAAATTCTTATTCAGAAATACAACCCAATAACAGCCTGTTGCAATGCTCAGATAAATACTTTCCTTATCCATTATGCGAGAACTAATGCATATAAGTACTCTTTCTTCCCGAGTGGCTTTCGGGCACGGAATGGGTTACCTGAATAAACCAGCAGAACCAGTAACTTAACATCAATTAAAACATTAATAAATATGCAAGACTAGACTCGGACCACGGATGAGCGTAGGACGCAATAATCTTCTTTATAGATGGAGCGTCTGTTATATATAAGATAAGATAACTTAGAGCATAAGGATTTATTAAAATACTCAGAAAGACATCGAGATAAAACTTGTCTTATTTCTTAAGGAAGATCAAATAAATTGTATTTTATCCCTAATGGCACATGAACATGAAATGGGTTGATTGTTAGATTGATAGTTAGATTGATTGTTAGATATATTGTTAGATTGACTGTTAGATTGACTGTTAGATTGACTGTTAGATTGGTGGTTAGATTGACTGTTAGATTGACTGTTAGATTGATTGTTAGATTGATTGTTAGATTGATGGTTAGATTGACTGTTAGATTGACTGCTAGATTGATTGTTAGATTGACTGTTAGATTGACTGTTAGATTGACTGTGAGATCTATTGACCACATTTTTGTTTAATGTCGCAGTGGTTCATTCAATTTGTCTTTAAACATCCAAATTTGCACATTCATGTTTTTGTCATTGTACTGCCCAGTAAATTTTATACTTCATCAATGGTTTCTCCACCCAGTACGAGATACTCCTGTTTTTTTGTGTGCTATTTATACGCCGACCAAATTTCTCAGGTTCTAATGCTAGACGTGTTGTCTTATCTTGTAGTACTAGTGGTTTCCTGGCAGTAAACACATCATCAACGAGATAAGTGACCTGGATACCATCCAATGCCATATCATGGGCCATTTATTGACTGCTGCATCACAAAGCCTATCACCAAAAAAAGATAGTGGTGATAATACGCATCCTTGTCTTACACAGGTTATAATGCTAAACTCTTCAGTGCAGCCATCGTCAATCCTGACAGAACAAATTGACCCCTAGTAGGCCTATAGTGTCTGAAATATGTTGATACAATTACTGTGAAATACTAAAATAACCAAGTATCTCCCAGATATTATCCCGATGCAGACTATTAAAAGCCTTTTCAAAATCAATAATGTATAGTAGTAATGGTTTCTGAAACTCATTGCTCTGCTATATGACGTTTCGAAGTAAGAAAAACTAACCACTGCTTGACTTCTTCGTGTGAAACAGCTAGCTCCTTGTGCAGGAGAGCTTCTACGGCATCTCGAAGTCTTTTTAATAGTTCGAATCAGAAAAAGAGTAATGCTATTACAACCTGTGATATCACACTTCTTGGGCACTCTAACTCTTCTTCTTCGTTCTCAATTCATTGAGAATCGCGTGGCAGTATGTTTTGCGCCATTAAGGCCCACTGCCTCCGGCTTCAGCCTGCTGTTTTTTCTGGATGTGCTTCTATAGCCTTTGATAAGCCAAGACCACCTGCATGGCAGCAGTTGATTTATTTGCGTTTCTTTTTTCTTCGTCTTCGATGTCATCTGTATCAACGTCAAAGTCTTGCATGGGGCAAGTGGTCTCAAAATCAAACATCATGGCTAGAATTGCCTGATGTAATGTTCGATTCTGAGGGTTAGGGCTGGCGTACCGAAGATCCTAGGTTCGAATCCTGGTTTAGGCTAGATTTTTTTCCCCGGGACTGGAGAGGACTACCCAGCTCTGATGGGTATATGTCCTTAGTTGGGATAAAGTAAAGACGGCTGTGCTGGCCACACAATCACCTAGCATGTCGTGGCCCCAGAAACTGATGAACGCTGCTTCACCGCCCTCTGAATCAAATTGGTCCGTTTGGATACTTACATTTATAGCATTACCGTTTTCTGTTTTCAGTCCAACGTTACATTATGCCATTTTTCTTATCCATTATGCGAGAACAAATGCATATAATTGCTCTTTCTTCTCGAGTGGCATTCGGGCATGGAATGGGTTGCCTGAAGAAACCGGGAAAACTAGTAACTTTACATCAATTAAAACATTAATAAAAATGCAAGACTAGACTCGGGCCACGGATGAGCGTAGGACGCAATAATCTTCTTTATAGAAGGAGCGTCTGCAATATATAATGCCACGTAGGAAAATAACGCTATCAAAACATGAGAAAATATAAGTCTGTCATGAATGATTACCTTTCAAAGAGAAGATAATTTGTAAGTAAATTACAACTATTGATATATGGTTTGTTTGAAAACTTAACATCCACAGATCTACTGAAAAGAACCTCGAAATAATACATACTTAATCTAATCCCGTCCAACGCTGGGTAAAATTCTAGTAGCATATGTATTTAGAAATACAACATAAAGGCATATTGTGACTGGAGGGCATGATTTAGTGTACAATACACAAGAGGTCATAGTCAGCAAGCGGATTTAAATTTTTTTTCGAGACATAGAATTCGCTCTAAATTCCCAACTTCGGAGCTCTACCCCTGGACCAGCTCTACCCCAGGACCAGCTCTACCCCAGGACCTTCAAAAAGAAATAAGACTTGCTTCACCGTTGAACCGTCTCTTTCTTTTAACTCGTGTAGGCCTACAAGAAATTTTGTAATATTTCCTATTTACAAGGTATATGATCAAATTTCTAAGACAAATTATTAATGGCTTCTTATTTATAGTAAATAACTTTTTGTGGGACTTGACTAGGATCAAATACTCACATTTGAAACATGATAGAAAATAAAGCGGCGTTTCAATGGATTAAGCTTAAATCTAAAAGCAAAAATAGAGTTACAATTCTAAGATAAGATTAATTTTATAGTAGGCCCTATGTCCTCCACACACCCTTCAAGAAACAAAACCCCGTTAGCAATGACTTATAAAACGTATTCCCACAAAGACTCATATAACCAGAGTCTCGTTTAAATATTTTTAAGTGCTGATGCATTAATAAAAAAATGTTTTAACCCTTCCCGTACCGACCTACTTCTATCTATACGCGCCCGGGACTTTAAGGGTTAAATTGATGTTCAACGCTTTTCTTTCTTTTCCATGGCCAACTCTTCAGACCGTTTCATTAACTTCCAGAGAAGTTGCAAAGTCTGATCCAATAGAAATTGATATCATGCCAATCAGTGTTTTATGGTCAATTTGTTGAACAAAGACAATCATTTTTTAAGTTTTTTTTTTATTTTGAAAATGGTCTTTCTGCACTGAACACTGAAATTTGCAAGGTCAAGAAAATTCTAAGTGGGACTGAAAGATTTGGAACATTGTAAAAATGTAAGACTTACGTTGCAATAGAAATTCCAAGACCTCTTGCTGTTTTATCTTCTGTTGAATTTTGTCATCTATTGTCTAGTCCACGGTTCGGCAATCTTTTGCTTATAGTGTGCCAAACTAGGAATTCGAAATCATTCAGCGTGCCGACAGCGTGAAAGTCTAACTGCTCAACTATATTTTTTATAAGCCAATTTATTTAGTGCCGTAGCAAGACCAAGACCAAAAGAAAAGGAGCATTATAAAGAAAATCATTAAATTGTTATATATTTAATAACAAATGTAGGTCGGTGACTTAAATTAAAAGTGTGATTAATTGCTTTGTGCTGTATGAGTGGTCTGTTTTGAATGTGTTTCTGTGCTCTGAGCGTGTTATGATTTGTGAGAATGTAAGTAATTGACTTTTAAGGTAAATATATTTTATTATTTGTAATATAGATATAGACTTGGGGGACTGTTTGGTATAAAAATGATGTATGTAAATATTGTTTTGTATTTTGTGAAAGCCCTGAAACGAGGTTAAGCGGCTAGGCCTTGCGTCATTTTTCGGAATTCTTTTTCTGATTATTTTAAATTGGGTTTTCGTTAGTGTAGTTTAATTAAAGTAATAGGTAGAATTTTTATTGTAGTTTAATTTAATATAGGGTTGTACATACGGTAAATTTGTAGATATTTAGCGATTAGAGATTTAGAATTAGGATTAGCACTTCAGTCGACAGGAAATAGTCATTTTTGAAATTAGTTAGAGCGAGAGTAAAGTTGTCATCAGAGACGTCCAATCAGGGGCTATAAATAGAACAATTAATCAATCACTTCCGTCTGAAATGGCCCATTTTTGTGGAGGACCAGTGGTCAGTATATGGCGTAGTTGTGTGTGGCTTGTTCGGATATGACGTGAGTTGAGATTTAATTACTTTTTAGAATTTGTATGTTATTGTATGCTATGTTTTATTTGGTTATTTTATGCATATTGTCCACTTGTCTATGACAAGTGCATTGATGGGAATGGATTAAGTTGGAGGTTTGGGAAGGAACATTAGCCGCCATGTTGGCTTCTTCTTTTTAAATGTATATTTCTTTTTAGTTCATGTATATTATTATTTTAATGTAAAGTTGCCTTTAATGGCCGGCATGGGAATAAGTTATGGTAGATGTTTTATTTCATGCTTGGTTTTAACTGGTATGTATTCACCAGTGAGTGGCCTAACTCTGTGGTACAGAGTATAGAGCGGTGTTGTCTTGTTCTAGTCTTCATTGACTAGAGCTGGGTTGATTCTTATGTCATAATTCATATTATGTTATAAGATGTATAAGGAGTATATGTTCATGTTTGAACTGGTTATAGTTGGGACTATGCTATGTAGTTTTTATTTACTGTATATAGTATATATATATTATGCTTATGTATATAGATGACCATGTTCTAATGTTTATTTTTATTTCTCTATTTCTATTCTATTATATTGTAGGTCGTAATGTCGGCCTATGTTGGTTTTTAGTGGGGAGTTGAAGTTAGTTTTTTAGTGGGGAGTTTAAGTTGGTTATTTTGTTTGGGTTCACAGTATTTTTAGAGTTTAGATAGTATAGGTTTATTGTTGGGGTTCAATTTGTTTTTAATGATTTTTATTTTCCCTTAAATGGGATGAGTTGATTTCCATGAATAAACAGTAATTTGTAATTTAAATATGATTTTAGTGTTTTATGTTTAGTGTTCAGTGTTGTTGGTCTGTTTAGATTGTAATAATCCTTCTGTCCCAACGGAAGTGTCACGGAAGCCCAAAGTCCCCTCGTGCCCTAGTTTAGATGTATTTAGTAGATGATTGCTGTCCTTTACCCACAACCCTCTTTAATTAGTAGTAACCATGAATAATAAAAAATATAACCGCCCTCCCCTCGCCCCACCCTGTTACACAAAAAAACACTTTTTGTTATTATCATGTTTTTATTCATCCATTCATAGCTAATGCACAATTTCATTTATCTTCTTACTCATTAATGGTTAATGTATCAACATTTTAATTTAGTTGTCAAGATAGTATCCCAGTAATAGCTATGAATTCTTTATTTGTTTTATCTCTGCATATCTGAGATTTCATCTTATATTATTACTGGTGAAGCTTACACTAATTCCACAAAAGATGTATAATGCAGTTGGGCGGTGTAGTTACGTAGTGATCATACAAACTGGGTAGTTAATGTAATGTGTAGAACCGTGCATATAAATTCTTTAGTCATATAACATTTATATAATTTTCAACAATATTTTATAACTTGTATTTCTTTATACAAATTCAGCATTATGCTCTTTTTTCATTGTGTAATTAGATATTTAAAAATAATTTACGTCGTTAATAAACATTTCCTGCATCATCAAAGTCAATTTAAGGAGTTTATTTTTTTTAAACATTTTTAATTACAATAGTTACATTATCTAAGCTTGTTATATTTATTACAGTAAAAAAAAATGTTTTAGAAATAATTAAATGTATGCCTAATAAAGATAAAAAAAAACTCTTTTGAATGTAATTATTTATTATATAAATTAATGTGATTGCTCTTCGTTAATTCTTCAATGTTAGGTAAATATTTAGTCTTTGTGGTCACGTTTAAGTTACCTCTTGATATGCTTAAAACAGATTTCATGTGAAAATATGAAAGCTAGTGTAAATTAAACCAAAAGCTGAAAGTAGAGCGAATGCCTTGCAGTTGACTTTCCTAATAAACTATTCCTTTTATATTTTCCGAAAATCGTCACATTTTGATGTCCATTTTTTTGGATTGATTTCACGACAAGAAATGTCCAGTTTCATTGCAATCCATTCCAGTAGTCCAACACTTCAAGTGCTTTTCGACCCAGTCCTTGTGAATGCAATTTCGATTCACTGAAATGTGTCGCCATGTCATTCAGAAACATCGGCTTCAACAGTCATTTCTCTTCATTCAGTACCGGAATTTGTTTTATTAAGATAAACCTTAATTGATTCCAAACCAGAAACGAATCTATCCTAGACTTTAATTATACTCCGCATCACTTTCTTCTACAAGAGTCTTAACCCTTACAGTCCCGGGCGCGTATATAGCGGAACTGAAGGCAGCATAGATAGAAGTAGGTCGGTACGGGAAGGGTTAACACAGTCGACGTCCAGTTTGATTCCCATGTAGTTCGTCACGCAGAACCAATTAATTATGCTGACGTACGTTGTTTTGACTTGCATTAATAATCTCCTTGGAGGTCTCTCGCGTGCCACAGAAAATCGTTCTGCGTGCCAAGTCTGGCACGCGTGATTTACGTTGCTGACCCCTGCAATACCCAGTATATCTTTCTAGCACCACATTCTTTTCGCCTTCTTACAATTTGATAAATATATTACAGTAATCTAAGTAATATTATAAATATATTACAGTAATCTTAATAATATTATAAATATATTACAGTAATCTAAGTAATATTATAAATATATTATAGTAATCTAAGCAATATTATAAATATATTACAGTAATCTAAGTAATATTATAAATATATTATAGTAATCTAAGTAATATTATAAATATATTACAGTAATCTAAGTAATATTATAAATATATTACAGTAATCTAAGTAATATTATAAATATATTACAGTAATTTAAGTAATATTCTAAATATATTACAGTAATCTGAGTAATATTCTAAATATATTACAGTAATCTAAGTAATAGTATAAATATATTACAGTAATCTAAGTAATATTATAAATATATTACAGTAATCTAAGTAATATTATAAATATATTACAGTAATCTAAGTAATATTATAAATATATTACAGTAATCTAAGTAATATTATAAATATATTACAGTAATCTAAGTAATATTATAAATATATTACAGTTATCTAGGTAATATTATAAATATATTACAGCAATCTAACTAATATTATAAATATATTACAGTAATCTAAGTAATATTATATATTACAGTAATCTAAGTAATATTATAAATATATTACAGTAACCTAAGTAATATTATAAATATATTACAGTAATCTAAGTAATATTATAAATATATTACAGTAATCTAAGTAATATTATAAATATATTACAGTAATCTAAGTAATATTATAAATATATTACAGTAATCTAAGTAATATTATAAATATATTACAGTAATCTAAGTAATATTATAAATATATTACAGTAATCTAAGTAGTATTATAAATATATTACAGTAATAAATGGGGGCACAATGGCCGAGAGGCAGTGCGTTCGACTGACGTTCCGAAGCTCCTGACTTCGAAAAGTGGTGAAGGCTAGGATTTGTTATCGGATCTGGGGGGTGTCCCTTAGTCTACCCAGCTCTGATGGGTACCTGACTTTGGTCGGGGAAAAGTAAAGTCCGCTGGGCATTGTACAAGGCACACAATCCCCTAGTATGCGTGGCCACAAAAACTGGTGAACGCAGCTTCACCGGCCCTATGGATCAATTTGGTCCGTCGGGATACTTAGGCCCTCTTATTACCGAATTAAAAGTAATATTTTTAATAATTATATTTATGATATAAATGGACGACATCTAAATCAACAAGAATATTTAAAAAAAAGATCAGATTGCAGCAATTAATTATGCTGACGTACGTTGTTCTTACTTGCATTAAAAAATCTCCTTAAAGGTCGCTCGCGTGCCACTGAAAATCGTTCTGCGTTCCAAGTCTGGTACGCGTGCCTTAGGTTGCCGATCCCGGTCAAGTCTTCCGCTAGCTGCACCACCTATCCACACCAAGTTTGATAACTTGATGGACTTTACTCCTGTGAAAACAAGAACGTATGCCAGTGGGTTCCTCCCATTGAACTAAACATTTGCAGATATAGTCGATCCCTTTGGCCGCTATGTTGAAGCTCGTATTGTTGATTCTCTCTGTTCGTTAGTGTTTTAGTTTCCTATAATATTCATTCAATAAGCTGTCAACAGGTTTTGATAAGTTAAGGTGGTTTGCTGTCAGTTATTAGTTCAGACAAGGAATGTGTTGCCAGAACTGATCAAGAAATCCATACACTACGATTGAAAAGCATGAATCTAAATCTAAGACCAGACTCAAACCCAAAATATATTTTCTAGAATGCAGGTTTTTAATTATTTAATTCTTCATAATGTATTATAGTTTGTATTAACTTCGCTCTTGTTTGCATGTTTTTATTGAATTTGTTTCAAATACATTTTATGTTGCGCATATTACCTTCGATGTTGATGGGCCGGAAATAAACAATTCAATTCAATTCACCATACTTTTATATCATTTATTGACAAGTCTTAATGAGGTGTGACCCACAGAATAAATATACCTATTCTGTGGTGTGACCTTTTTAAATGGAAGAGATCATGAACTTTCGTAAACAAAAACCATGCTTTTGGTGGTGTTGGACAATTGATTTCAACCTCGACGGCCAGTTGTGGTCTTTTAGAAATATTCAAAGGCTACAAGAATAGTTATGAAACCATTTTTAACATCAAAAGTGAGTAGGAGATAATTATTACTCAAAGTCTTAGTCGCGTTAGGTTAATTTTAGCTTTTTTAGATTTTTTTTTTATAATATAAATTAGTCAAGAGTTGCGTTATTTTGGTTATTGAAAAACAAAATACGTAGATTCATAAAAACAAATAACGAAAATTATTTTGCATTAAGCAATAAGTTTGATATTATAAAAAAGGTGATTTTTCACTTCTGACTTTCACAATACATCGTTTTCTTTTGGAAACAACTTTTGGAAATGAAATAAATTTTAATCCTCAACTTATTTTCGTACAAATGATCGAACTCGACCGGAAATGTTTTTCTATTCTACCTTTGATGCATGCATAATCGTTAAGACTTGCCAATATATATTAACTTCAGTTTTCATGTCTTTTTAAAATCGTTTTTATTCTTTTCTTTTGTTCCTTTCTTCTTGCATATAAAATGACACAATTTTGAGCAGGTTTATGCATTACTTACTTACTGCCCGTAACTCCGTGGGCAGCAACAAAGTCCTTCCATCTTTCTGTGTTCCAATCGTACCCCAGGAGTGACCAAATTCCTTTAATATCTGCTCCACTGTTCTGCGCCAGGTTACTTGCAGATGTCCCCTTCCTCTCTTCTCAGCACATGGCCAATCAATCGCCAACGCTTTTTCATTATGATAGTGCCCATGTCTTCGTGGTTGCATTGGGACATTAATTCTTCTTTGGTTATTTTCTTTGACCAAAAAATTTTCCAAATCCTCCTGCGCTTTTGCGTGTGAAAAGTGGAAAGCTTCTTAAGGTCCTGTTGTGCCATGCGCAAAAATTCGGTATCATTCAGAAGGACAGGAAGTACACAGCTGTTATAGAGTTATAATTTCGTTCTGGTACTATATTGACAGGATTTCCAGAGGTTGTCCATGTTGTGAAATGCAATTATTGCTTTATTCAGTATGCATTACTTAGATACATATGAAATGTTTACACGAAAAAAATGTGTTATTAAGGCTTTTTGAATTGTAAATATTATTATCAATATACATGTATATAGTTATGAGTTTGTTTATATGTTTGTTTATATTTTTTTACACATGTTTGTCCGCTTGACTAATCGTGCCAAAAGTTAAATGTATAAATTTTAAAAGTCCTCCAATAGAACTTTTTGTTATAGAAACAATATTGCTGGATTTGTTATTTTTTTTTATAATTTAGACATATTGATAATCACCGTATGTTAAAGTTCTAAATTGAGCGCCATTTCAGATTGATCTCCCTTTGAAATGCTTTCAATAAAAAAAAAGAAAAAAAACTAAATACCAAAAGATACGTTCTTAATACAGTTTTTATTGTAATAGCGCTAGTTATTTTTTTCTTTCTCTTTTAACAAAACGCATTGCAATCATTCCATTCTCCATGATTTTGACGGGCATAACCACTAGTTTAAACATAAACACAGAAAAGATCCCATTAGTGTTGCGTTGTTTTTATTTCATTTTAGTTAGTTGTTGTTGTTGTTTTTTTTTTTCCAGCATATTTTCCGTTTAAGTTTATTAATCTGCAGGGCGCCTAATTTCATCCCTGGAAGTAAACTGAATTCTCATTGGTCTGTCTGGTACCATCATAGTATGCAAGACTGGCTCCACGTCACCGTGATAGTAACTCAGATGAAATTTTTCAATTATCTGAAATAAAATAAAATGTTTAAAAGAACATATTCGAAATTTGTATACAGCGGAAACATTTATAGATCAGTGTTGTATGCGCACGGAAAATGAATACAAGCTCTAAAAATAGAGCAAGCGGTCCATCTTATTATAGTCAATGATAATAGGAATAATAGTAGAACAAGAATTCATTTAAAGTCGAAAAAATGCGATTTAATAAAACGGAACTTGTATCGCAACTACTTTATTTAGAATCGGGAATTACAAAAGAAGAAGATAAGAGCATAAAAATCTAAAGCAAGGGGTCCATGTATATTATAGTCTATGCTCGAACGATTGCTTTTCGGAATTTCCGATTCGTTGTTTACTTTGCACTTCCGTTTTATTGAATCGCTTTGATTTTCTCAATGAAAAATTAAAGTTAAAATCGAAAGTTCTATACAGCGGAAACATTTAAGAAACAACGAGGAGCGTAGAAGTAATTTAAGACATCCTTTTTGGTTGCTCAGCACGGAAGAAAAAGTACATATAAGCTCTAAAAATAGAGCAAGCGGTCCATCTTATTATAGTCTATGGTTTTATAGTTTAATACACCTTTGTATAGCATAAATCAATAATGAAATCCAATACTTAAGTCGCTAAGTTCTAATAAAAGTAAAGTATCCCGTCGGAACAAATTGATCATAGGGCAGGATAAGCCGCGTTAAACAGTTTCTGTGGCCACAGCATACTGGGGGGTGTGTGGCCAGCACAATGCCCAACCGCCTTTACTTTACCCCCAACTTATTTCAGGCACCCATCAGAGCTGGGTAGAATCAGGGACATCCTCCAGTCCCGGGAACAACTCCTAGCCTTCACCAGGATTCGAACCCACGACCTTCGGTACGCCAGTCGAACCGCGCAGCCCACTGTGCCCTATAAGTTCTAATAAAACGAAGGTTTTAATTTAAAACCTCAATAAACTAATCTCTAACTATTCTACTCACTTTGCCCAATAAAATGTGTATTTCTTGCTCAGCTATTCTTCTTCCTGTATTACAAAATAAAGAAATTCAAATCAAAGACTTACCTAATTCGAGAACAATATAATCACCTAATCTAGATCAAAGTTTTAAGTCTAAGATCTTCATTTTTATTTGACAACTTTAGCAAAAATATAAACATCAAACAAGATTTACATTTTCAGACTC
Organism: Anisus vortex; assembly: GCA_949126835.1. Lineage (NCBI taxonomy): Eukaryota > Metazoa > Mollusca > Gastropoda > Planorbidae > Anisus > Anisus vortex. The sequence continues at coordinate 10,543,606 of OX421493.1, forward strand.
CCATTCTTTGACTTAGTTTTACTCAACAATTGAACATATAACAAAAATAAGATTATAATGAAAAAAATGTTAGAATGTCGATCAATGAAAGACTCTCTTTTTTCTCCATTTCTCATCTCTCTCACTCTTTCTCTTTCTTCCCCTCTCTCTATCTCTCTCGCTCTCCCTCTCTCTCTCACACACACACACAATCTTTCACACACTCAACACACACATTTGTTTTAAATGATCTTATTCGGGAAGAAAGAGTACTTATAAGCATTTGTTCTAGCATAAGGGATAAGTATTGATGAACATGAACGTGTAAATAATTATTTTCTTTCTAAATGTCAGAAAACTCTCAACAATAACATCTAAAACTTTCTCCAAATGCAATTCTTGTTGCTTTTTTATTACATGTCCGCTTGTAGTTAGTGGAAATGAAATATTGGTGTTTTGTTGCAGGGGCTGAGAGTTGGACTAAATAAAATATACAAAGGTTTCGCGATCAGAGCGAGGAGAGAGAACAAAAGATTTTATTTAAGAAAAAAATCCAAATATTTTGGCATTTAGCTAAAGAAAAAAGTAACAAAAAAAAGAACACTTTGTGGCTACACAAGCTTTTTGCACAACTTGCACCTTGAAACCCACGATCTTTGTTTTAGTGAAAAGAAAATAGGTCTGGGGGTTTACATTCACTTGAGTGAAGTGGACTTCATTACCTACCAATACACATGCGCCCCCCCCCCCCCCGTGTTCCCACACCAGCTGTGATGTGGACTTCATTACCTACCGATACACATGCGGGCCCCGTGTCCCCACACCAGCTGTGAAGTGGACTTGACAATGGGAGACATCTGGACAGTGTTTGCTCTCATCCAACGTTCTGGGTTAAAACCCTCTGGATGTGGGAACAATGATGCATCATGGTACATTCCATACAAGTTGGCTTGAACGTGCGTCTGTAGAATAGTGAACATAAATTTACTTAGAACAAAACCACTGTGAGCAAGGCTGACAATCCAGACACTTATTATAAATTACACAACTTGGGCTCATAGGGGAAGAAATATAAGGAAACAAAACATCTTCCGATATGGGCATGAATATTTGTTTCATTTGATTTGGACTGTTTAAGAACTTTTTAGAGAATGAATACACAAGCAACAATTCTAGAGCCTGGGCACGCATGATGTCATTAAGCGCTTTATGTAATGTAGACTAGACGGTATAGACAACTCATATGAAAAAGTATGATTTAAGATAAAAAAAATACGTCATTATTATTACACAGGAGGTCAATCGGAAGCTCCCATCCTTTCCTAGAGAGTGGAAGAGGAAATATACAGGTTAGGTCAGAGCGGAAGGACGCCGAATTCCCGTCGTGGACCGAAGAAGAACAGGAAAAGGGGGAGTTATTGAAAAATAAACCAGTTTTTATAGGCTTCAAAAAAGATTGAAATATTTTTAAATAACGAAGCCGAGGCGCTTGTTACTCTTTCCCTATATTATTCATATGTTTAACCAAATTAGACCTTTAGGCTTGGGTTTGTCTTTATACAGAACTACTTTTTATATTGTTTGCTCCCCCCCCCCCGGCCACAACTTCATTGGAAAGAAAGTCACGCTAACGCCTTTAGTTGGAGTCTTTTTAAGGTCACTGTAACTGTATAACATTAGAATGAAAAAATGCTGCAAAATGTATTGGTTGTTATTTAACCCTTTCCAGCTCATTGGTACTTTTAAAAAATCTCTCTTTAAACAATAACTGGTCTTTAAAGGGTTAAGTCAGCCCAGCATTGACGTATAATAAAATTTTAAAAAAGGCAGTCTATATGTACTACATACCCCAGTTGGTATGTTATAACCACACAAAACTATGTCTTCGGTCAGGTTTCTGCTGGTGGCAAACGTGATCGGGTACAGGCGGAGAGTCTCTTTCACCACTGCTCTCACCAAAGGGAGCTTACTCAACTCTTCTGCCGTAATTCTGCCTCGGTTCTTGGCCTTGATCTCGTCGATCTCGTGTAAGATGTTTTCTTGAACGTGTGGATTTTTGGCCAGGTTGTACAAACACCAGACAGTTGCAGCAGATGTCTGGTGGGCAGATTTTTAAAACATGTCTAGTCATAGTTTTACATTACATTTTGAATTGAATGGACAAGAAAGACATCACAGATAGCCTAATGTTTACTACAAACATCAATTTTAGCTATTTATTTCAAACAGCAATTTCAGATCTCTTCCAAACCTTCTTAATCAAAACTCGTCAAACCTACTAGTGACGTCACGCACTTTCAGAGGGAGGGGAACAAAAGAGTTGTGATTATAAGTGAGGAGGGGGCAGAAAGTGTTTAAACAATGTCACGTCACATAAAAATTTGCATCTTTAATTGAAATTTTCAAATAGGTAATATGTTTTTTTTTCTTTGCGGGGGAAGGGTGAGGATTGTGAGCTTTGTGACATCATAATGGAAGGGGATGTGACTTTTTGTGACAACTTGTGACGTCATTTATGGACGGCCCCTTTGATTTATTTTTAATCTTACTAAAGTTAATCGAAATGTGCTCATTCGGCTCCCTACTATTTTTACCGTTTCTACAGCAGCAGACAGAAGATCAACAACCAATCCGGTGATTTCTTTTGTAGTCAAACGACAATCGTTGGCCAGATAACTGATGAAGGCTGGATTAGATGAGCTTTCTTTTAGGGTCTAAGCAGGCAATGCAACGAGAAAATACAATCAGATATTTGTTTATTTTGAGATTAAGATAGAATCTTGTCTTGCACCCCCAAAAATGAAAAAAAAATTCAGTATCAAATAACCCATACGATTACAAATTAAATACTTTAAGTGAGTAGGTTTTGAGCTTGGAAAAATATTTGAAGTCAGTCTCAGAAATGGGGTATCGGAAATCAAATGGACGTTTAACATACTTGGCACGCGTAGACATTTTTTATGGCAAGACATAGTAAATAATTTGCAAGCTTTGCACGCGTTAATGTCACTTCGCTGGGTTTTGAGCTGGCCACAGAATCGTATCTTATATATTATACAGACGCCCCTTCTATAAAGAAGATCATTGCCTGATAAGCAATGGCGTGGAGCGTTAAGGTAGACAGAAAACGGTTATGAAATAGACATTAATTTTCTTCTTAATGTTATTATATATTATCTAAATTTATCTCATTAGTCAAATTATGTCTTTCTCCTCACTGTTGATATATAATCTAAATATAACCAAGGGTCAAGTATGAAGCGAAGTAAGGAAGCTCTGAAATTGTTAATTTTTACTCTCGAATTTCTTGGTTGTAAATCTCAAGTGGTGATTCAGCGCTCACCTTCTCCACGAAAAATTTCCCGATGTTCATGATGTTGTCAGCAAAGTTTTCAAACTGTTTCCATGTGTCTGTCCTCCAGACCTTATAGACAGGGACATTGTAAAGCAAGGGCTGGAGAGTCATGAAGAAACCTTCCAAGTTCTCCAAGAAAGAGCTTGCGATCGGCGTAGATTTTGGACCTAGGCAGCCAATGCGCTCTTCAAAAAGGAATGTCCCAATGGCTGTAATTATGAAAAAAGAAGACTGAAGACTGAAGGATAGATACATTTGTATTGATGTTAATTTCTAAAGCTATCAACTTTCTACGCAAACAGTGTTTATTTAACATATAATGCTCTTCTTCTTCTTCATATTATTGTGGAGACCCAGGCGTTAGGAAAGATTTAACTACACATAAAATAAAAAAAACACATCACAAACATGAGTTATAAACAGATGACAGAGTTTCACTTGAGGTTTTTAGTCAAGCCCTTCAGAGAAGATTTGAAAGCCGGCACATAAAGGGCAGGGATAAAGGCTCTATTGGCCACTACCTACGTTTGGTGACGACATTTAAACTTCAACCACAGCTATATACTTGTAAAATTAACTTACTCTCTAATCAATATTGCCTTAGTTGCTTTACTAAAGTTGTTAATTTATTTTTAGACTTATCAAACCATTTTATCCTAGGGCAAAATGTTAAACAAATAAAGTAGACTCTAATACAGCATCAATCGTGTTTAAAAACAAACTATTACATTCCATTGTCCATTTGAAGAGTTCTCGTTCCAGACTTGGTACTTCCCCTTGGGCGTTTCTGGAGTCTTGCAGTTTATTGACGAAGTCGTCTGCCACTTGTCCCATGTCTTCGCTGAATCTCAACACTTCCGCCAATTTCAACATTTTCTTACTTACTATAGATCGTATTCTGTACCATTCTTCTCCATGTCTAGATAGTACAAGGGGATAGTAGGGGGAAAATAGATTTACATTCAAATTGTCATTGTTCATTTTCTCAAACTGTATTTCTTGCTTAAATATTTGTCTCTCCCTTTTCTTTTCTCCCCTCTCTATTACATGTGCACACGACACGCATATATATGGACTATTTATATATCTTTTTATCAATCTACTTATTTATCTATCTATTTATCTCTATCTATGTATACATTCTATTTTTTTTTTATCTATCTATGTCTCTATATATGTATCTATTTATTTTTCTATCTTGTTTATGTATCCATCTATCTATCAGTGTATCTATGTATCTATCTATTTATGTATCTATATTATATCTATGTATCTATTTATATATCTGGCCAAGACATGTAAGCCACAATAAGCTTCTAGTGTTGCATCTATCGTGGAAGAAAATGGTACTTTGTCTCTCTCTCTCTCTCTGTCTCTCTCTCTCTGTCTCTCTCTGTCTCTCTCTTTCTGTCTCTCTCTCTCTCTGTCTTTCTCTATCTCTCTGTCTCTTTCTCTGTCTTTCTCTCTCTCTCTCTATAACGTTTGGTACCCCCCCCCCCCCCCAAAAAAAAAAAAAAAAAAAAAAAAAAAAAATCTCTCGCTAGCTCTGACATCCTCTCTCCGATTATTTAATTTGTTATGAAAATAAAAATGAAACTTACGAATTAACAATGCCAAGGTCATAACCTCTAAGTCTCCTGTAATAAGCAATGGGCACCATTTCCCTTCTGATGGGATATTTTCCTTCCGAGTGGACAAGGTGGTTGTACTCCACTGGACAGCTGATGACCACACTGTTTATGGGCCCTATTCTTTCCCTGTAAATGTTTCCAAACTGGAGAGCCCTCTGTCTCTGAATCTATAGGAATTAACTAATCAATGAGTCTATGGGAAATAAGTGAACAGTAAATCTACGACAAATAACTGCACGATGAAACTATTGAGAATAACTGAACAATGAATCTATAGGAATTAACTAAACAATGAATCTATAGGAATTAACTAAACAATGAATCTAAGGGAAACAACTTAAAAAACTTAGATATCTAACAGCTAAAGCTAGATAGGTACATATTTTGCCAGAACACCGTCCACAACAAAAGTTCAGACGTCCTTTTGTGCGCGAGTGTTTAATTAGTTGTTGTTTTTTTGTTTTTTTTCTATCGGAAAATAATCTATTGTTGTAAGCAGTTTCTTATCTTATATATTACAGACGCTCCTTCTATAAAGAAGATTATTGCGTCCTACGCTCATCCGTGGTCCGAGTCTAGTTTCTTTTTGTTGTATTTTGCAATTTCTCGAACTGAAATTTTCTTTTAGCAATTGTATGAATTATGAATATGTTCATGCGCTTTTCTTTGTAAACTTCTTAGGTTATAACTAGGTCTATATACATCTACAAGTTGGAAATGTTACGATTTACAAGTAGGCCTACACGTTTGGAAAAGTTAGTCTTGAGTCGCCGGTTTAGTGGGGGGGGGGGGGGGGGGGGGATTCCTTAACCCTTACAGTCCCGGGCGCGTAGCCTATATAGCGGGACTGAAGACCATAGATAGAAAGTAGGTCGGTACAGGAATGGTTAATTGTGTTGTGTTGCTGTTGTTTTTCTTTATAGAAAATATCTATTTTGAAGTAAGGTTTTCCCATAGCGACATTTTTTAAGTCAAAGCGCTAGTTGTCACCAGGGCGACGTGGCTCAATGGCTAACTCAATGGCTCATTCACACATTTGGTTTTACATAAATCTGTGCTACTCCATTCATTAACGGGGATCTACATCTCCCATACGTAATGGCTACATGGAAGAATAGGTCATCTTTAAACTACATTGCTCTACTTCTCCTAAAACTTACTTCAAACATTTTGCTGAACTTTAGTCCATCTTTCTTTAGATAATCAAACAGTGTCCCAACAAATGGAAGGCCTTTAGGACCAGGCACGTTCTTGAAAGGCTGGACTTTAGGTACAGGGGTGTTCAAAGTTGCCTCGTGAGTCACGTGACTGACGGAATACCTAGAGGGACATTGACTAATGTGGCGTCTTAGTGAACTCTGTGGAAAAAACAACAATGAAATAGACTTTCAAACGATTATTTAAGATTGTAAAAAAAAAGTAATTAATTATTTGTAATTATTTGTTCTAAATAACATTTTGAATTATATTATCATAACCGAAAGTCCTTGGGTTCGAATCCTGGTGAAATATAGGAAAGTGTTAAGGGCAAAAAAAAAGGTCGGCAAGGCATCGTGCTGGCCACACAATGCCTAGTATTTGATCAAACTGATCCGTCGGGATAGCATTGCTTACTTTAACATGGGCTTACCCAGGAGACGTATAAAGAGATGCACTAGTTCTGTGGATGCTGATGCATAAAATATCTGTATTTCATACATTTTATTTGCAAAAGCTTATTTAGGGATTACCTTGTTTTAAAATGTATTATTTTTTTGCAAAGTTTTCTATTGTGGGAAGGTTTATAGTAGCAGACCTGCCGACGTCCCAAGACAAAAAAACTGTATCGGGGGGGGGGGGGGCAATAGCAATCTGTGTATCTAGCTTTAAAGATAATCAATAGGTCTAGTTATAAAGCTATATACTGTCATAGAGGCTCTACTAGGCCTATAGTCTATAGCCAAGTAGTAGGCCTAAATAGTACTAGTAACTAGTACCAGTAAGCCTACTCAAAATGCTAGTAGTACCAGTAGCAGGCTGCAGGCCTAAACATTATTTATACTGTATATGGCCTATGTTGTTGTTTTTTTTTAAATATTTTCCGAAGTTATTTTGGCCAAAAAAGTTTTTTTCCTTAGTAATGTAGTAGACCTATTCCGATTTTGTTTTTCAATGGTCAGTATAAGAGGTGTAATATGCGTTTTAATTTATTGTACAGAGATGTAGGCGCATTGAGCTAAAATGTGTCGCTTTCCAAGAAAATAGGCCAATTACTAAGTATTACTTGATGTCACGCAAAATAGTATTTTTAGTAATGCGGTAACCGGTAATTATTAATAATATGGCTTACATGGCATTGAATCGGTAGGGCTAGAGATTCATTGTTTTTGTTTTATATCTGTTGTTTTTTTTTAATCGCTACATTCTTAATGAAAATAAGTTGTAATCGGATTTTTATGGTTACAAAAAAATTAAAAAATTAAAAAATTGCAAAAAAATAGGAATTTTAAGGGCTTTGTCGGAATGAGGGGTGAAAAATCCGTATAATTCCGAGAAAATCGGAAGGGTCGGCAGGTCTGTAGTAGGTCTGGTCAAGACCATACTCTGATATTGTGTAAGGAAACTGCATTCTAGCAAAAAACATCGACAGTGTTAGAAATGAAAACAATTTATTATTGTTTTTCTGTATATTTAAATCAGTGGCACAATGTAGCCTATAATAGCATGGAAGAACCAAGCAATAGATTGTACATTGTAACAATTGAATACTCAATCTACAGTTATTCCCCTTGTATGGAATTCAAATGCAGACGATATTGGCACCTGATAGATATTAGGTTTAGGTCCTATGAAACTTTAAGATTTAAGTTTTTAATATGACGGACTCATTAATGGTAATGCATGTTCAGGTGAAAATATATATTTTGAAAGGTATGCACAATTGTTTTATCACGGGTTACCTTTTCATTTGCCGGACTCAAGTTCAGTGAACTGTATACTGGGTGTCTTCTTGGAGATGTGGATAAAAGACATTTTAAAATGTCTAGATTGCTACCTGCTCGATGCATGAAACTCTGGCAGCTGGCTCTGTGTAAATATGGCATTCTCATTGTCTGTGAAAAAAATAAAAATAAATGGCCGATAAATCTAATGTTTCGCCCATTACAAGTTTTAGTGAATGTATCCTTTGAACCACGTACGCTGATAATTAAATTAAATCACAACTAAAGGATTGGTTACTATACATTACCCAAGGGGTTGGCAACCTTTTGCTTATAGTGTGCCAAACTAGGATTTCTAAATCATTAAGCGTGCCAACAACGAGAAAGTCAAACTGCTCAACTATATTATGTTTATAAGAAAATTTTATTTAGTGCCGTAGTAAGACCCAGACCAAAAGAAAAAGAGCATTATAAGCTCAGCTAACATACAATTTCATTTATCAACTTGCACATTAATGGCTAATGTATCAACATTTGCATTTAGTTGTTAATATATTAGTCTAGTACTAGCAGTACTAGCTATAATTTTTTAATAGGTTGAGCATAACTGAGATTTCAGCTTATTGCCTATATTATTACCGGTGAGGATTAATGTCATCATTAAAATAAAGAGACGATTACTGTTAAGAGGTATACTTACGAAGTGATCATACAAACTGGGTAGTTTATGTAATGTTTAGAATAGTGCTTATAAATTCTTTAGTCAAATAATATTTCTATAATTTTCATCTATCTTTTATAATTTGATACTTTGAAAGTTATATATAGTAAAGCCATTTTTTTTTTGTTTCTTTTTTGTTTTTCTTATCTAAGATAAGATAAACAAAAAAGAAACATAAGAAATATTAACGCAAAGAAAACCGGTTAACTATCTCCCTTTAATTAAATTCTCCACATTTAATTTAGTCTAATGATTCCAAATGAGTTGAATTTTAAAAAAATATAACTAGTGTTGCTTTTAAATTATTATTTCTTTATACAAATTCAGCATTATGCTCTTTTTCATTGTGTAATTAGATGTCTAAAATTAATTTACGTTGTAAATAAACATTTTCAGCATTATCAAAGTCAATTTGAGGAGGTTTTTTTTAAATATTATTAATTACAATAATTACATTATATTATTATTATTATATTTATTACAATAATAAAAAAAAATTCGTTTTAGAAATAATTATGTGTGTTGCTTCCATTAGTCTCATGAGACGAGGGGATTTCGTGTGCCCTTGGGGGAATGTGTGCTCCTGGCCTTGCAGCTTCTTCTGTGGCTGTACAAGCCCACACGCGAGTGACAGTCCCTATTGCACGTCTGGCACAAGAAGACAGAAGTGGTCGTGGGATGGTCTCTTCCCTTCCTTCTGGTGCGCTTCTCGTCAGCGAGCCGTTGCAGGTTTCTTTCTCCTGCTTCCAGTCTGGAGGTCAGCGCTCGTCTCCAGCTGGACCTGTCCTTGGCAAGTTCCTCCCAGCTGTTTATGTCCATGGCTAGGGCTTTCATGTCTCTCTTGCAGACATCCCTAAAACGGAGGTGGGGCCGGCCTGCAGTACTCTTTCCTCTGGCTAGTTCAGAGTATAGGATGTCTTTGGGTATTCTGCCATCGTCCATCCTACACACATGTCCCAGCCAACTGAGCCGGCGTTGGCGGATCAGAGTAGGCATGCTTGGCATCCGAGCCTGCTGCAGCACCTCGTTGTTTGTGACATGGTCCTGTTAGGAGATTATGAGTATGCGTCTGAGGCAGCGCATGTGAAAAGCACTCAATCTCTTCTCTTGTCTAGAGTATAAGGTCCAGTTCGCTGGCATAGAGTAGAGTGCTTAACACACATGCACGGTACACTGCAACCTTGGTTCTTATGGTCAGCTTTTTATTGTTCCACACTCTGTGTGATAGTCTGGCCAGTGTTGTGGAGGACTTGCCAATGCTTGTGTTGAGCTCTGCATCTAGAGATAGGTTGCTAGTGATCGTGAAGCCAAGGTATGTGTAATGCTTCACAGCCTCAAGTTCGCAGTCGTTGATGGTAATTTTGGGAGAATCAGCTTCCTGGGCCATCACATTATTCTTTTTTAGGCTGATAGTGAGGCCAAAGTCGCTAGCGGTCTTGTCAAAGCGGTCCATTAGGCTTTGCAGTTCTGCCTCAGTGTGTGTGGCTAAAGCAGCGTCATCTACAAAAAGCATGTCCCTAATCACTGTTGCCCGTATCTTCCTCTTAGACTTAAGCCTGGCCAGGTTGAATAGTTTACCATCAGAACGGGTGTGTAGATAAACCCCCTCGATTGATGTTCCAAAGGCATGTCTCAACAGGTTGGCAAAAAAAGATGCCAAAGAGTGCTGGGGCAAGGACACAGCCCTGTTTGACTCCGCTGAGGATGTCAAATGCGGCCGAAGTTGACCCGTCATACTACACTGTCCCTTTCATTCCATCATGGAATGACTGTATTATCTTCAGCAGTTTTGGTGGGCAGCCTACCTTTGCCAAGATTGTAAAGAGTCCATCTCTGCTGACCAGGTCGAAAGCCTTTGTCAGATCAATGAAAGCCAGATAGAGGAGCATGTGTTGCTCTCGGCACTTTTCTTGGAGTTGTCTTAGTGAGAAGATCATATCAATTGTGGACCTTTCTGTTCGGAATCCGCACTGTGATTCGGGATACACTCTCTCGGCGAGCTTTTGCAGTTTCTTTAGAACAACACTAGCAAAGACCTTTCCCAAAATACTGAGGAGGGAAATGCCCCTGTAATTATTACAGTCACTTCTATCTCCCTTATTTTTATACAGGGTAATTATGTTGGCATTTCTCATGTCCTCGGGTACTGCACCTTCTTCCCAGCACTGGCAGAGGAGACCATGCAGGTGCTCCATTAATACGCTGCTGCCACACTTGATGACCTTTGATGGGATACCGTCTTGACCTGGAGCCTTTGCTATTGGTAATCGCTCGAAAGCTTCTTTTAGCTCTGCCAGGGTAGGTATGTCATCCATTTCTGCCATGAGGGGGAGAATTTGGATAGCATCGATGGCCTCTTGTGTGATGTGGTTTTGCCTGGAGTACAACTCTGAGAAGTGTTCCACCCATCTGTCCATCTGTTTGCCTTGTCATGAATTATCATGCCTGTTGAAGAGAAGACTTCAGTGGAGCTGTGACCTTCTTTGTAGGACCCATGGCCTTTTTTATGCCAGCGTACATGTCTCTTATGTTTCCAGTGTCAGCCGATAGCTGAATGCTCTGGCATAGTTAAAGCCAGTAGTCATTTGCGCACTGCCTTGCTAACCTCTGAACCCTGCTCCTGGCTGATCTATATGCCTGCAGTGTCTGTTGATTGAGGGAATGCTTGTATTTTTGATGAGCACTTCGTCTTTCTTCTATGGCGGGGGTGAGCGTGGCGGATTTGGCCTCGAACCGGTCATTGTTTTTTTTGTCTTTTTTCTTCCAAAGACCTGCATGGCTGTGCTGTGTATTGTTTCTCTGAGGTAGTCCCACTTTTCTTTGGCGCTCAAGCCAGGGAGATCAGTATCTAGTGAGTTAGATAGAGCCTACGTGAACTCTGTTTTCCTGTCTGGGTGATATGTCTTTCTCACATCAATGCGGGGTCTGCCTTCTGGCCTGGATCGGTGGATTTAGTTGTATGTTAAACGCGCTCTGAGCTTACATTATGTTTGTTGGCAGCGCTATACACATATTATTATTATTATTTTCTTGGGCAGCAATCTCATCTTGCAACACACCAGTGAATGGTCAGTGTCGCAGTTGCACTATGGAAGGTGCGAATGAGAAGAACCTGCTTCATTGTGGAACGCCTGGAGATGATCAGGTCCAGTTGGTGCCAGTGTTTAGAGCGGGGATGTCTCCATGATACCCTATGCTGGGGCTTTGTCGGAAAGAAAGTGTTGGTGATGCATAGATCATGATAAGAATAAGTTCCAAGAGTCTCTGTCCGTTTTCGTTCATTTTTCCCGTGCCGAATCTTCCCAAACAGGAGGGCCATGAAACGTAGTCAGCACCGACCCTAGCATTCAAGTCGCCCAATTATATCAAATGCTCATCTTTCTTTGGGGATTGTGCCTAGCAGTGAGTCCAGCTGGTCATAGAACTCATCTTTGGTGTGCGTGGTGGCGCTGAGAGTTGGTGCGCATGCACGGATTAGGTTGGTGGACCCTGTTGAGGTGTGGAGGCGGAGTGAAAGTAGTCTTTCAGTTCCCTGTTGGCAGGGTACTATCATCCCCAGGAGGGAGTTCTGGACAGCAAATCCGACGCCGTATTCTCTGACTTCTTCCACACTTTTACCTTGCCAGAAAAACGTGAAGTCTCTTTCTCTTAGGAACCCGGAACCTGACAGCCCCGCGTGTCTCTTGTAAAGTGGCAATGTCGACCCGTAGCCTTACAAGTTCGTCGTTGATGACTGATGTTTTCCGAACATCGCTGATGTCTTGAAGGTTGTCTGACAGCCCGGGAGTCAGTGTCCGTACATTCCAGCTCCCCAGTTTAAGGATTGGGGTTTTCCTTTTTGTTTTTATTTTATTGCTTGGTGCGTGAGTTGCAGTCTACTTGTCGGGCATGTGCGTGCCCCAAGCCCTACGCACCCAGTAAGGCCAAGACCACCGTAAGTACAGGCCAAAGTGCTAGTTTTGTGCGTCACGCGCTGGAGGCCTAATGCTTGCTAGGCGTAGTGTGTATACACTCGGCTCAGGTGTCTTTAGGCATGTGTTGTTTCAGCGCTATGATATTTACCGGTAGGCCTACTTAATGAAAGTTAGGTCTATTATATTAAGAAATTATTATGCTTACTTTTATTTAATAAAAAAAAACTTATGTACTTACTGCTAGTTATTTAATAGCAGTTTTAATTTTTGTTACGATTACTCTTCAAAATGGTTTATTTTATAGTAATAGTTGTACTGAATGTTGACTTTTCTTTTTTATTTTTATATCATGTTGCTGGGCTTACACTCATAATAGGAAGGCTATGAAAAATCATTTTCTTTTAATGTGGTATAATTAATATCTAACAAATAGCTGCAGCTGTAATGTATGTTAACTTGACAAACATATTACTAATTATTACAGATACAGTTCAAGAAGAAGTAATAATAAAATGATCTTTTGAGTTCGAATTTATTAAAACATGTAGAAAAGATAATTATGCACTTGCAAATTTCATTTTAAATAGTTCATATTATTTAACATTATATTATATACATTAATTTGAAAAGTAAAGTAATAAAAAGACTCAGTAAGCAATTCAAAGTTTACCAAAGTGCAATACCGGTACATGGGAAACAATTATAAAATCAAAGATGAATATATAATGTCTATAGCTAACCATTACACTATGTCGTTATTTTGTAATTGTGCCTTGTATTAAGTTGTATAGTGAACAATAAGAATATAGGTTTATAAAGGCTTTACAAAAATTGCTCAATGAAAAAAGAAATATTTGTACAGTAGAGTTCTGATTATAATATATATATAGGCCTATATATATTTTGAATCATAAAATGTTAATAAAAATTCACTGAAAAGGATTAGGATAAAATGAAACATATATCTGTAACTGTAATTATTTTATAGTTGACATTTTCCTAGCAGACAAGGCACTTTTCACAGTATTATTTTTATTTTTACAAAAATTGTTTAAGAGACAATTAGTAGAAGTATACAAAATCATATCAACAAGTGTTTGTGCCTTATGATTATTTTGACAGTCATTCCAACATTCAAATTCATTACTAACTAAAACATTCTTTGTCACAGTCAATGCAACATTTCTCTGATTTGTTTCATTAAAAAAAAGGTTGATATATTTTTTCACTAGTTAATTTGCTAATCACAGCACTATTAAAAAGAACTAAATCTACAACAGATTTCTGTGGATACTTTAACCTACCCCTGTCTAATTGAACAGTAAAATTCATTGCATCTATATTAAGAGGTTTTTCAATCAATAAATTTTCTTTGCATAAGTCACAATCATTCACTTTCTTTAACAATTTAAATGCACAATAACCACCCACATAAATTGCAATAGGCAAATCTTCTTCCATTTTAGAAATATCTTCCTGAGTTATTCTCAAATCAAAATAATCATCTACACTTTGTGTTTGGAAATCTTCAGAGTCAAACATTTCTAAAGAAACGTCGCAAATACAGTTATTTATTTTAGCTTTCAAAATACCTGACATTCTAATTTTCTTTTCTATTTCATACACTTGTCTCACAGAGACATTGTATTGAGCTCCAGCTAACTGCCTATAAAGCCCAAACCTGGCTTCTAAAATATCTGTTTGAAATTTACCTAACAGAACATAATTCATTTTTAGCTCTGAAAAACAATAATTACAAATTTCTATAAGAGCATAAGTTGTGTGAGAAATTGCAAAAAAAGTTTCCTTTGTTAAAATGCCAGTTTTAAGAGACATTGAATTCCAGGCATCTAACCAATACAGAAAGTTTTGTAAGTAATGCATATTTTCATCATTCACACAATTCATAATGGGATTCTTAAAGGTATCATTCTGCCTACAGCCTAAATAAGGAGTTTTTACATTTACAATTTTCCACCATTTTAATATAATGTCTATAAAATGTGCTGTTCCATCATACTCTATCAATTTATTAGTGGGACCTAACTCTCTCAGAGCTCCTGGAATAAATTCTGAAAAAATGTTTAATACCAGCCTTACATTTTGTTTTTCTATGTTGCTTGGCCATAAAGCCTTCACTGTAAGACCATAGCCAAACTTCAAAAGTTTATCACTTTCAACATCATATAGCTGTCTAAGGGCTTTAAATGCTGCAATGTTCTGAACATTAAGATTATCAAAATTAGGGAAAAAAAAAGAAACATTTTCATCTTTTTGGTTAATCCAATTATTTCTAACACATTTAAAAATATGAACAGTGTCAATCACAAAAAATAAAGGACGAGACCCATCAATAGGATGAGGATATACAATATTTAGTTTAGGGGGATTTGAAAAAAGTGACATGGCTTTCCTATTTATAGCATTATTGTCAGAAACTACACAAATAATATTAAAACCAATTTGCTCCAAACCTATAATAATTTTTTTAATGATGCTATGTAAACTTACAGCAGTTAATGAGCTAACAGGTAAAATATGTACAACATCTTTGTAAGATGAAAACAAACTATGTATCATAAACACATGTGCAGTTGAAGCCAACTGATCAGATGAATAACTATTACCAACTATGTTCCCACCCTTGTAGTCAACAAATTGTTTCAAATAAATTTCATCCACCATTAATATTACTGTTTTTTCTTTAGAGTCTAGTGTAATGACACGCTGTTTGATATAAAATAAAAAACTTTTATCTTTTTGTTCCAATTCAGGTCCAACTTTAAAAGAATTACAAGTTCTTTTAATTGTTTGGGGGTGTGGTAGTATAAAATTACCAGAATTTCTAACATAAGTATATGCTTGCGGAGACAAGAGAAAAAACAATGCAGAAAACAAAAAAACATCACAATCATATTTAAATCTATTTTTCTTTGTTCGAATAAGGTCTATCTGTGCAGAAAAAAAGGAATAAAAATGTTCATTCTCTGGATCTAGCTCCTTTAGAACACCAAGAGACTCTTTAATAAGAGAAAAATGGTCAGAAATTGAATTCACACTGTGAGATGTCTCCACTAAATTCAAAACATTTGAGATTTCATAAATATAGTTTAGCTTTTTAGGTACAGATTTGTTGTCTGATAAAATAGCAGTTTGTTTAAAATATATTTCAACTTTAAAAGAACTATTTATAAGAACCGAATACAAAATTAATGGGGGTCCTTCTTTTTGTATATGAACAAAAATTATTTTATCATTACCATAAATCACTTTCCAGAAGTCAGAAATATCCATATTTTTTACAGCATTCACACACGAAATAAAATCGTCCACCTTATTTGTTTTTATATATTCTTCGTGTGTCCTTAAACTGTCTTTGATTGCATTCTCTACATGCTCACTTTCAAAGCGCTGCTTTTTTTTGTCTGGATTTTCACGTATTTTGTGTGTTGATGAAAGATAAGATGGACAGCCAGCAAATTTCGATGGTACTGCATCAGCTTTAAGTCTGGGCTTGCCTAGTGGAGCCGTTACTAGTTTGCCCAACTTTGTATCAAACTGTGACTGTGTCCACAGTATTTCCTCGGTAGCAAAATGTTTATGGCAAACCTGAAATATAATACAAAAAAAAAATCATGAAATAAAATAATAATTAAACAACATTCTCACTTATTCTGCTTTTTTTTGTGGTAATAGTAATAGTCAAGTTCTATCATAGTTGAAGTAACTAGTAACAGGCTAATAATATGCCTATGCTGTAGCACTGTAGCCTAGGTTACTAGGTTGTATGACTTAACACTTTAAATATTTTGTAGCATAACCTCTACTAAGCCTAAGCATTTTAATGTATTTTATTTTGTAACCTGCTAGCCTCTTGGACTTAGGCATTTCGTCTTTTGACTTTAGATTCACTACTATTGATTAAAAAAGTAGGCCTACTTCCTTCTAGGATTAGGTTTAAGGCCGGAGTCTATAGACTATAGGGCCTAATAAGATATAGGCCTACTGATATACTATATAATAGAGACAGTAATATAGTCTACACTATAATGTAGACTTTGATTAATTTGTGAATAAATTAATTTCGATAGATAATCTTTAGGTCTAAAGGCCTAACCAAGTCGTAAAAGAATGATCATAATATAAATATAATTATAGGCCAAATATAAAAATAATTTAACTAGACTACTAGAATAGAGTCCAGAAGAACATTTAATTTTCCTCGTAAAAGAATGATCATATAAATATAGACTGATATAAAAAAAAAAATTAACTAAAGTCTAGAAGAACATTTAATTTTCCGATAAAATTTCAACTTACCCTGGAGTATTCCGTTGGCAT
This sequence comes from Anisus vortex, assembly GCA_949126835.1. Taxonomy (NCBI): domain Eukaryota; kingdom Metazoa; phylum Mollusca; class Gastropoda; family Planorbidae; genus Anisus; species Anisus vortex. The sequence goes on from OX421493.1 coordinate 10,560,468, forward strand.
AAAATGTTTCCTAGGAATGGCAGCAATCCATCTTTGTTTTAAGCTTTCATCTTTCGGAAATCTAAACACATGTGCTTTCAAGTCTTTATTGTAATTACCTTTACAACGAGGCACACAACATTTATGTACCATGGTGTACTCTTGTAATCCGATGTTAATGTACTAATCCAGTTATTGAATACTAGACTTGTATACTTCTCAAACTTAAAATGAATGGTTAACAGCACACACGGTCAACGCGTCTAAGACTAAGGCTAAGGCATCGCTTACACATCTTCAACTACAGGTAGACCGCAGGCAAAAGCCCATTAGTCGTGACGTCACGATCTTACCGCAGCCGAGAGTCTTGGCCTGTATTTACGATGGTCTTGGTAAGGCAGACAAACTGTGGCGGGATAGAACCTAATTGCCTGGGGCAGTGGCGTACCGAGGGGGGTGCGGGGGTTGCGGACCGCACCGGGTGACACCCTCTCAGGGGGTGATACCCGAATAAAAAAAAAACAATATTAAAATAAAAGATAATTTTAAAGAGCACGTAATGCTGGTCTTTCAGTGTTGTGACAAGACAAGATGCAAAAGCTAAAGGAGATGTGCGCCAGCTCACAAAACTATGGTTCTACATGGTAATGCCCAATGGCAAGAAAAAAATGTGTTCAAGGATGGTTTACTCACTTGTCAGTGAGAAATTATACTGTTTTTGCTTCAGATTGTTCGCTGTTGATGTTACCGAAACATCTAAATTTGTTACTGGGTTCGAAAAGAGGTTAGTCCAAAACTACATAATCATGAGACATTGTCATCTGAAGAACACCTACGTTGCCTTGAAAAATGGAAAACATTGGCAGCAGGACTTCAGCTACATTAAACAATTGATGCCGAAGGTATTGCCTTAATGGATAGGGAGAAGAAAAAGTGGAGGGATATCCTACACAGGTTGTAGATATTACATTGTTTCTTGCGTAGCAAAATCTGACATTTTGTGGCCACAACGAAGATGAATCCTCGTTGAATAAAGGAAACTTTCTTGAAATGGTTGAAATGCTTTCCAAATATGACCCAGTGCTGAAAGAGCACCTAATGAGACTAACGATAAGTACATGTACATGAAAGCATCTGGATGTTATCTTTCACTAAAAATTCAAAATGAAATTATAAATGTACTGGCTAACCATGCAAAGATAAATCTTGTTCTGAATATAAAGGCCGCAAGGTATTTTGGAATTATATTTGACAGCACACCTGATATATCACACACTGACCAAAAGTCTGAAGTGATCAGATATGTAAAAATCCACAGTGGGAAAGTTGAAGTGAGAGAAGTGTTTCTTGGAAAAAAAGCTGACGACCTTAGTTCTGATATTTTTTTTTTATCTAAAAAGTGACGGACTTGATATAATGATGTGCAGAGCTCAAGGTTACGACAATGCTGCCACAATGTATGGAATCCATGGAGGTGTTCAAGCATTTTTGAAAAGAAAGAACAAGAAAGCTATTTTTAATGAATGTGTGGGGCATTCCCTAACAAGAAAGCTTTTTTTAATGGATGTTGTGGACATTGCCTAACTTGTGTGGTCAACACTCTTTAGCCGAAAATGCATCAAGTATAACATGTTTTGGTACCCTTGAGAGAATGTTTTTCTTCTTTGCTGCTTCCACTCATCGATGAGATATTTTAATTGAACACAATGAGGTGTCGTTGAAAAGGTTATCTACAACACGTTGGAGCGCTCATAATAAACAAGTGAACGATAATAATAATGACATTTGTATAGCGCTGCCAACAAGCATAATGCAAGCTCAGAGCGCATTTAACATACAACTCAGAACACGGAACTAAATAATGATTCAAAACTTTACAAACATGGAACAAATCAAACAACCAAAACGAAATAACCGACCTAACATAAAAGTAAGACAGTAGGGCTCAAAGCATGTTAATTAAGATAAATATTGAAATAATGAGTTTTTAAGTTCTTTTTGAAGGAATCAATGGAGCTTGTTTGCCTGAGTTGAATGGGAAGTAGATTCCACACCTTCGGACCGGATACTGAGAAGGCTCTAAGGCCAACGGTCGTCAGAGAGAAACGGTGCTCTTCCAGAAGCGATGAGTTGGCAGAACGAAGTGATCTTTGAGGGACATATGGTGTGATGAGTTCTTTGAGATATGACGGAAACTCGTTATTAAAAATGCACTGATGGCAAAGAAGCGCCACTTTATACTCAATTCTGGCTTTCACGGGGAGCCAATGGAGCGAGCGAAGAAGGGCGGTTCCCGAGTCTCGCCTTGATTTGCGCATGACCAAGCGCGCAGTACTGGTCTGTATTCTCTGTAGCCTGGCGATTTTGTCTTCGGGCAGGCCGACTAGCAGGGAGTTACAATAGTCGATACGATAAGTTTAATGAATACAAGGACTTTTACATGCTGTCTGTGATTTCACGTTTATCTGCTACCTTAAACTTTGGGCTGATATACTTGAAGAAGTTAATCTTACACAACAGTACCTGCAGACTAACTCTTGATAAAGTGGTGACCAAGTTAGACGCCTTAAGATTGTTTTTGCATGTGAAAAGGGAGTCAATGAGTGGAGCATGCTATTGAACAAACACTTATAAAATCAGACCAATATGGGATTTCGGTAGAGAGAAGATTAAGATTCGAGAAGAGAGTGGCAAGGGAAATTAACCTCTTTCTACGATGAGCTATCCGAAGATGAGCTTTTAAAAGAAACACCACGGCTTAGACGACACCTAAAAGTAGCTGATATTGACCTAAAAAAAAGCCATGGACTGGTCAGCATTAAATATTTTGAAATTCATAGCTAAATGAAACTTCATAGAATCTCTTCCAACACTCTCGCTAGGCCTTCAATTATTTCTAACGGTATGTGTGTCTGTGGCTTCATGTGAAAGGAGCTTTTCAAAACTAAAGCTTATAAAAAGCTATTTACGCTCCACCATGGGACAATCAAGTACTTTCTGATCTGGCTATGTTATTTATTGAAATGGATATTGTGAATGATATAGATTTTGATGAGGTGATTGACAAGATTGCAGTTTTGAAGAGCAGGAAAGGAAACATTTAAATAAAGTACGGTTGTTTTTGTTGTTTATTTCTTTTACTTTCTAATATTAAATTAATATTGTTATTGTTTTTGTCATATTTGAACCGTAGGCTTGTTTTAAGGAGACAAAATTTATGGTGAAAGTCGTGGGCGGGGGGGGGGGGGTGACACTAAAACTTTAACGCACCGGGTGACACCAGCCCTCGGAACGCCACTGGCCTGGGGGCTGCCCAGCTTGAGGCGGGCGGTAGCTGTCCAATGAGACATTGTCATCTCTCCCACCGTCGGAAGCAGTCCCTGACGCCAGCTCTACGCCAATTAAGCGGGTGGCTTATGCCCGGTAACTACTGCTTCCCGTGTTGTGTCGACGCTGTGAGGCGAAGCTGGAGTGTCCTCGCCAGGGCACAGGCCTGGGCAGGTGATGTAGAGAATAAGCTGTTGCTCATGCAGCAGACTCCCTCTCTCAACTCAGCTGATGGGTCCAAGGGAAAGGCGGAGCCAGTACAACTTGGTATCAGCTGCGTCGCAGGAATTGCCAGAGAGACGTTGCAGGCAACGCCAGACTGCCTTAGGGATTCCGTCTCCTGATTTGTGATCGGGGTTTACTCCCCTAGCCTTTCCTCGGGAATGAGTGTGGCCGCAAGGCAGCGGAGGTTTGAAGTCAGAGTTTTCCTTCTCCTAGATGAACAGCCAACCACGGCTAACGAGCCCCATCTGCCCGAAGCAACTGGTTTTTAGGCGCCAGTGGTTGCCTTTCTCTCCTTCTCCTGTTAGTTAGGAACGGGCTTTGCCGGACTTATTTTCAAGTCACTCGTGAAGGCCAGGAGCTGGATTCGGATGTTTAATTAAGATGAGCATAAAAACTTTTTTGAATGTAATTAGCATGTATCAATTAATGAGCGCCTTATCCTTAAATGCTCTTCGCTAATTGTTTAACGTCAGGTACATATTTAGTCACTTCTGAGTGGTCAAGTTTAAGTAACCTCTTGGATGGTTAAAATAGCTTTCATGTGCGATAAAATATGTTCACTAGTGTAAATTAAACCAAAAGCTGAAAGTAGAGCGAATGCCTTGCAGTTGACAACAGATAACCTTCGTAAGTAGCTATTCCTTTCAGAATTCCCGCAAATCGTCACATTTTGATACCCATTTATCGGATGTTTAAAATGAAAAAAATGCCAATTTTCCCTCTACTATATAAAGATCCAGATCTAAGTAGTTTTTACTAAGATCAAGACAGTATGGCTTAATGTGGTATGGAAATATGAGTCCATAAATTTGAAAGTCTTATCTCATCTTATACATTACAGACGCTTTTTCTATAGAGAAGATTATTGCGTCCTACGCTCATCACTGGACAGAGTCTAATCTTGCATTTTTATTAATGTTTTAAATGATGTTAAGTTACTGATTTTCCTGGTTTGTTCAGGCAACCCATTCCATGCCCGAATGCCACTCGGGAAGAAAGAGTACTTATATGCATTTGTTCTCGCATATGGGATAAGGAAAGTGTTTTTGTCTTTATGTTTATCTGAGCTTTGCAACAGGTTGTTATTGGGTTGTATTTATAAATTAGAGTTTAATGCCTTATGTATTATTACTACCGTACTTTACTCTTTGCCCTTCTGACCTCTAGTGTTTCTAAGTTTAGTGATTTGACTAATGGTGTTACTCTTGTCAATTGGAAATATTCACTAGTTATGAACCTTGCAGCTCTTTTTTGAATTTGTTCTATATCTTGCCTTTATTTAGAAAACTCCGCATTGACTGCTTCATTGTACTTCTGAAAAAGCTCATCTATCTTAATTTGCCTAAAATTATGGAAAGAGTTAAATGTTTTGAAATTGATTTCACGGCAAGATATGTCAAGTTTTAATGCAAATCCATTCAAGTGGTCCAACACATCAAGTGCATTGAATGCAAGTTCAACTCACTGAAATGTGTCGCTATGTCATTCAGAAACATCGGCTTCTACAGTCATTTCTCCTCATTCGGTACCGGAATTCGTTTTATTAAGATAAACCTTAATTGATAAAACCAGAAAAGAATCTATTGAAGACTTTACTTATACTCCGCATCCAGGGCCGGATTTACCTATAAGCTAAACAAGCTATAGCTTAGGGCCCCCACTTTCTTGGGGGCCCCCAAACAAAATTGTTCGAGTGAACAATTGTCATATATTCTTAAATATACCGCAGCATTATTATATATATCAATAGTAAACGGCAGTTTGAAAAAATGTTCTTGAACGAGTTGTGGCAGTCATAATTAAGCTTACTATGACAGGGCGTGGTTTATCTTTAAGAGGAGATAAGCAATTATTTGGTTATCCTCACAATGGCAATTTCCTTGGAGTACACGAATTTATAGAAGAATTTGATCCTTTTCTAGCAAGCCATATAAAAAAGGAATATAGGATCAGGTGTCACGTCTTATGTTTCTGCAACAATATGTGAATTTATCCAAATTATGGCACATGAAGTAAGAGACTCAATCTTGGATGATTTAAGAATTGCAGGCTAGTTCAGTTTATCTGTATATTCCACTCCAGACCGGTCCCATATTGATCAGATCACTGTTATTGCGAGGTATGTTTTAACAGATGATGGGTTCCCTTATTGGACGTTTTCTAAGAAGAAATTCGTGAAGCAGTTAGTGCTTTATGCCAAACATATCCCGAAGATGTGCACATGAATCTTGTAGGATAAATCAAGCATTTTCATCAATATGCTAGACATAGTCAAGCAAAGTATGACTGAGCCTATGCTTCAGCGGAACATGATAGTCTGACACATCAGGTTAATCATAGGGTAATATTTACCGATCGAGACGATCGAGTCCAATCAGCATTCCCTAATGTACAAGCAATTTTGAGTTTTTTTCTTAGTATGATGTTTGCCAATTGCTCTGGAGAAAGTTTTTTTTCTCAGCTGAAGAGGATAAAAAATTAATTTAAAACAATTACTCAAGATAAATTATGTTTCCTCAGTCTCATGTACATAGAAAGTGACAAACTACGCAGTTTATCATTTGATGATGTCATCAGTGACTTTGCTCTGGCAAAGGCAATAAAGAAAATAATTTAATGTAATTCCTGAATCCGTATAACATGTGTCAAGAGATTAGATAATAAGCCTTTGTAAATTGTGCCTTTTAAAATTAGAACCTTTGTTTCTTGTTACCATAGTTTGCATTTTTACGTTCGTTATGAATAAAAATGATTTTAAGTTAAAAGATTTATTCAAAGACTATAATAAGATCCACCGCTTGCTCTATTTTTAGACCTTATATGTTGTTGTTTTTTCCGTACGCAACCAATAAGGCTGTCATTAATGACTTATACGCTCCTACGATTGCATTAAACGTTCCCGCTATAAGCTTATACAAATTTCGATTTTAATCTTAATTTTCCATTGAGAAAATCATAGCGAATTACTAAGCCGAAGTCTAGATGACTTAGTGCGATTGGAAATTCCGAAATTAAGTGTTTACAGTTATCAACTAGCAGAAATTTTAATATCAAAGCAAGCGGTCCATTTTATTAAAGACCTTGATTTATTATTGCACTAGCTATAGGTCTATGCTTCTTAATTATATTTCAGTTTAACTGACATAAAAGGTTATAAAGGAAGGGCCCCATATCTCAAATAGCTTAGGGCCCCATCAAGTCTAAATCCGGCCCTGTCCGCATCACTTTCTTCTACAACACAGTCGTCGGCCAGTTTGATTCCCATGTAGTTCGCCACGCAGCACCAATTAATTATGCTGACGTACGTTGTTTTGACTTGCATTAATAATCTCCTTGGAGGTCTCTCGCGTGCCAAGAAAATCGTTCTGCGTGCCAAAGTCTGGCACGCGTTAGTTACGCTGCTGACCCCTGCAATACCCAGTTCCAGTCAGCTTACAAAAAATGCCATAGTACTGAGACGGCACTTGTCAGGGTAATCAATGACCTACTTTGCGCGTCTGATTCTGGTCAAGTGTCAATTCTGCCGTCCGCCTAGTCCTATCTCAAGGAACTAATTACACCATATGTCCCGCAAAGAACAATTCGTTCTGCCAACTCATCGCTTTTGGAAGAGCCCCGTTTCTCTCTGACGACCGTTGGCCTTAGAGCCTTCTCAGTATCCGGTCCGAAGGTGTGGAACCTAATTCCCGTTCAACTCAGGCGAACAAGCTATATCGATCCTTTCAAAAAGAACTTAAACCCTCATTATTTCAAGATTTACCTTAGTTAACATTTAACATGCTTTAGACCCCTACTGTCTTACTTATAGGTTGGGTCAGTTAATGCTACATTTATTTGATTTTTTAATATTAGTTTTATATCATTAGTTAGCTTTGTCTCCTAGCCTAGAGTAATGTCCGTGTTCTTAGTTGTATGTTAAAAGCGCTCTGAGCTTACATTATGTTTGTTGGCAGCGCTATACAAATACTATTATTATTATTATTATTATTATTATTATTATTATTATTATTATTATTATATATTTCTAACACTACATTCTTTTTGCCTTCTTACAATTTGATAAATATATTACAGTAATCTAAGTAATATTATAAATATATTACAGTAATCTAAGTAATATTATAAATATATTACAGTAATCTAAGTAATATTATAAATATATTACAGTAATCTAAGTAATATTATAAATATATTACAGTAATCTAAGTAATATTAATAATATATATTGCAGTAATCTAAGTAATATTATTAATATATTACAGTATTCTAAGTAATATTATAAATATATTACAGTAATCTAAGTAATATTATAAATATATTACAGTAATCTAAGTAATATTATAAATATATTACAGTAATCTAAGTAATATTAATAATATATATTGCAGTAATCTAAGTAATATTATTAATATATTACAGTATTCTAAGTAATATTATAAATATATTACAGTAATCTAAGTAATATTATTAATATATTACAGTATTCTAAGTAATATTATAAATATATTACAGTAATCTAAGTAATATTATTAATATATTACAGTAATCTAAGTAATATTATTAATATATTACAGTATAATAAGTAATATTATAAATATATTACAGTAATCTAAGTAATATTATAAATATATTACAGTAATAAATGGGGGCATGATGGCCAAGAGGCAGTGCGTTCGACTGACGTTCCGAAGGTCCTGACTTTGAATAGTGGTGAAGGCTAGGATTTGTTATCGGATCTGGGGGGGGGGGGGGGGTCCTTAGTCTACCCAGCTCTGATGGGTACCTGACTTTGGTCGGGGAAAAGTAAAGTCCGCTGGGCATTGTACAAGCCACACAATCCCCTAATTTTCCGTGGCCACAAAAACTGGTGAACGCAGTTTCACCGGCCCTCTGGATCAATTGGGTCCGTCGGGATGCTTACTTATTTTCGAATTAAAAGTAATATTTTTAATCATTTTATTTATGATATAAATGGACGCCATCTAAATCAACAAGAATATTTGTAAAAATAACAAATTGTTTACCTTTCCCCTGTAGCAGACGTCAATCGAATGTCCAGATCTGAAATTGTCAGTGAGCAGGTGGCACGTGTAAAACTTGAAATAGAAAGGATTATCACCGCGACAACAGTCCCGGGTTTTACAGACCGCCTGCCATTCCCACTGAGTCTTTTATTTCTGTACAACAAATCATTGGTCGTTGTGTCCACACGCTGCGTATTGGATTTTACAGTGTAGGCCTACTTTTAGGCTGGGACATTTGTTCTATGACTATATTATGTTAGCAATTTTATTTTGTATGCGTGAGTGTATATGTGTGTGTACTATAGACACAGGAGGATTAGAGAGAGAGTTAATAAGAGACGGAATGAGAGAGATTGTAAGAGAAGATAAGATTTCTTTATTGATCCAAAACAAATGGAAATTCGTCTTGATTACAGATGTTTTGTCTTTCATCATATTTTAAACAATATAAAAGAATTTTTTGTACTCAAGCTCAGAAATATACTTATAAAAATAGACATGTACGGACGCTAACACACAATTTATCATACAAGGAAAAGTTCATTAGCAGTCAGCTATTGTATTCTGGGTGACTGAAGTCTTGACGATATATATCTTGTTACGGATATTTTGATTGTAGATATTGAATACGTAGATATTGAAAGAGAGAGTGATGAGACACGAGCGAGTGAGAGAAATGAAAGACAGTGATAGGTGTCAAAAAAAAAAGAGGGAGAGAAAGAGGGAGGCGTCGTGGATGAAAGAAGATATTGGAGCACAGAGAAGAAGAAAGAGCACAAGAAACAGGGTGATAGACAGAGAGAGAGAGGGCGGGGGGGGGGGGGAATTACAGAAACTGTGAAACAGAGATTAATAGAATGAGAAAGAATTAATGAGTGAATAAAGGAGGGGAGAGAATAAAGGAGGGGAGAGAATAAAGGAGGGGAGAGAATAAAGGAGGGGAGAGAATAAAGGAGGGGAGAGAATAAAGGAGGGGAGAGAATAAAGGAGGGGAGAGAATAAAGGAGGGGAGAGAATAAAGGAGGGGAGAGAATAAAGGAGGGGAGAGAATAAAGGAGGGGAGAGAATAAAGGAGGGGAGAGAATAAAGGAGGGGAGAGAATAAAGGAGGGGAGAGAATAAAGGAGGGGAGAGAATAAAGGAGGGGAGAGAATAAAGGAGGGGAGAGAATAAAGGAGGGGAGAGAATAAAGGAGGGGAGAGAATAAAGGAGGGGAGAGAATAAAGGAGGGGAGAGAATAAAGGAGGGGAGAGAATAAAGGAGGGGAGAGAATAAAGGAGGGGAGAGAATAAAGGAGGGGAGAGAATAAAGGAGGGGAGAGAATAAAGGAGGGGAGAGAATAAAGGAGGGGAGAGAATAAAGGAGGGGAAAGAATAAAGGAGGGGAGAGAATAAAGGAGGGGAGAGAATAGAAATGTAAAACGGATAATAAGATGGAGAATGATAAAGCATGAGAGGGTGTAGGAGACAGAGAGCATAACAGAGAGGATGAGATACAGATAGGAATACAAAGAAGACTAGACTGAGTGAAGAAAGATTAACCGTAGTTAAAGAGAGGGAGAAACCTAAAGAGTGTAGGCCTGAAAGTGAAAGAATATAAAAAAAACTGGTATAGAGAAAACACAGAGAGTGAGAGAAAGACTGTAAGACAGTGCGTGAGAGATTTAGAAAGATAGAGAGAATGAGAGAGAAAGAGAGAATGTGAAACAGAAGGTGATAAGAAGAATGGGAAAGGAGGGGTGGAGAAGTGAAACAGTAAGTTAGAAAGATATTATGAGGAAGTTAATGTGTGACAGAGAGTGTGAACAAAACTAAAAGTCAGTGAGAGAAAGAATGTGACAGATAGAAATAATTCAAGAGTAAGTGAGAGAAAGAATGTGAAAGATAGAAATAATTCAAGAGTCAGTGAGAGAAAGAATGTGAAAGATAGAAATAATTCAAGAGTAAGTGAGAGAAAGAATGTGAAAGATAGAAATAATTCAAGAGTCAGTGAGAGAAAGAATGTGAAAGATAGAAATAATTTAGGGAGTCAGTGAGAGAAAGAATGTGAAAGATAGAAATAATTCAAGAGTCAGTGAGAGAAAGAATGTGAAAGATAGAAATAATTCAAGAGCCAGTGAGAGAAAGAATGTGAAAGATAGAAATAATTCAAGAGTCAGTGAGAGAAAGAATGTGAAAGATAGAAATAATTCAAGAGTCAGTGAGAGAAAGAATGTGAAAGATAGAAATAATTCAAGAGTCAGTGTGAGAAAGAATGTGAAAGATAGAAATAATTAAAGAGTCAGTGAGAGAAAGAATGTGAAAGATAGAAATAATTCAAGAGTCAGTGAGAGAAAGAATGTGAAAGATAGAAATAATTTAGGGAGTCAGTGAGAGAAAGAATGTGAAAGATAGAAATAATTCAAGAGTCAGTGAGAGAAAGAATGTGAAAGATAGAAATAATTCAAGAGTCAGTGAGAGAAAGAATGTGAAAGATAGAAATAATTCAAGAGTCAGTGAGAGAAAGAATGTGAAAGATAGAAATAATTCAAGAGCCAGTGAGAGAGAGTGAAAGACTTACAGAGAATGTGATGATACAGAGAGTGGGTGAGATAGAAAGTTATTGAGAAAAATCACGAGTGGGCATATTAAGGGATAAAGTGGCCAGCACAATACCCAGCCGCCTTTACTTATCCTCAACTAATATCAGTGTCAGATTCCCTTTAGAACTGGGTTGACTCAGGGACACCCTTCCGACATGAGAACAAATCCCAGCTTTCACCAGGATTCAAACCCAGGACCTCTAGTACCGGTATGCCAATCGACATTGTGCCCCATGATTTATTCATTCAGATAAATTTTTAGAAAAGTAATGTACTCCGCAGCGTTACACGTTTCTTCATGTCCAACTGTTTATAAACTTTTAATTGTATGCATTTACACAGAAATAAACTTCAAAAAGGACTTGATATGCACATTTTTTAAAAATATTTCAACTTCAATATTTGTTCAAAACCTATTCTGGAATATTCAGGTAGTTAATGTTGCATTTAAATACACCATTTGTTGCATTTAAATACACCATTTGTTGCATTTAAATACACCATTTGTAGCATTTAAGTACACCATTTGTAGCATTTAAATACACCATTTGTAGCATTTAAATACACCATTTGTAGCATTTAAATACACCATTTGTAGCATTTAAATACTTCATTTGTAGCATTTGAATCACACTTGTGCTTTTAAAACAACCTTTTCCACAAGGTGTGTCACCGACATGAAAAATGTTCAAACATATCCTGACAATTAGTATCAGACAACAAAACTCTCTAACAATCAACACAATATTTTTTGTTTTCAACAAAGGAAAAAAATATATCAAACTCTTCTACACAATAGGTAAAAACTGATAATAAACAAAGTTTTTTTTTTTCAAATAATAGATTTGATTTTATTCTATCATAAGACATTTATAGAATTCCTTTACAAGAAGAAGATTAAGACATTCAAATCATACTTGGGATTTTTGTGTTGTTAAATGATCTACCGGTAAGTTGTTGGTTTTTCTAAATACTTCAGGTAACCTATTTATGCCTAAAAATACCATTAGGGAAGAAAAAATTATTTATAAATTGTTTGAAAGCAAAAAAAAATTGTTAGCCTATTGCTTAATGGTGATTATTATAGAAAATGAAGTCAAGATTTTATAGAAAAAGTACAATGTTAATGTAACAAATAATGTTTAGACTGCATGCAGGTTAAGAAAACAAAAATAATTTTTCCAAAGTTTTAGCAAAGTAGATATTGATACACAAATGAAGCTTGAATATTTTTTTTTAAATCCTAAAGTAGAGCTTTCAGTGAATTTCAAATTGATAGACAATGATGTAAGGTAAAGAATTTTAAAATATACATTTGTAATACTGACTATTACTGACATGACTTTTTATTTGTTTCTTCATTAAATATACTGTATATATAAAACTTTGAGTGGAGATGCTCTATTTATCTATTACATTAGACACAATGTTATCTTATTAGTATTTTGTGACAATGTTGTATTACAGAAACTCTTTTTTCAGTACATGAAGATTCAGAAAATTATTTTAATTAGAACAACAAAACTGAAACAAAATTAAAAAAAAACAACTTTTATACAATAAATGTTATGAACAAAACTGATTTCATTAAAAAAAAAAGTCTTTTATATAAATGTGGTTGCTCTTTTAGCATCAAGTAGAATTAGTACTTAAGTCAGGTGAGCTGTGCCTTGGGCCTTGACTGTAATCTGATGTTTCACTGCTGTTTTCTGGGATGGTGCCACTGCATGTACTAGGATAGGACCTCGTGCTTCGTTTCTCATTCTTTATGGCAGCTATAGACTTGACATTTCCACTTTCTCCACACTCAATGGGCGTGCTAGCCATCAGTCCTGCCCTGGGCTGTTTAACAGGAGGCTGAAACAAGAATCTCATGTCCACCGTCCTCTTTTCTGATGATCTGTTTGCAGGAGTTGAACTCTCTCCGATTCCCTTCACTCCTGTTTGTTTTTCATTGGATTGCTTGGATTCCACATTTTCTTTTGGTTTTTCTATTTCTCTGTCATTATGTGATGCCATTTTAAAACAAGGTTGGCTCTCTACATTTTTACTTGTGAGAAATGAGAAATCTAATTTCCTCTCTGGATTCCCAAATGGTTTGCTGACTTTTTTTCTTCCAGCCTGACATTCTGTTCTACTTTCATTCAAAATGTTCTTGCCATCTCTCCAAATGTGATCAATGGAAGTGCTTTTAACTTCCATGTGACAATGAGCACTTCGTCCAACAGCGGTACTCACAACTCTTCTGTTGGTTTGACCATTTAAACTCTTGGACAAAAGCTCAAGAGCACTAAGTGGACATTTGGGCACCATAGTAGATGGAACTGTTTGAAGTGGACATTTGGGCAACACTGTAGGTGGAACTGTTTGAAGTGGACATTTGGGCAACACTGTAGGTGGAACTGTTTGAAGTGGACATTTCTCAACATTTGGCACATTCCCATCTTTAGCCATTGACTTGGTTCTATCATCCAGTACAGTGTTGTTTAATTCTGTGTGTACTTCAATGACTTCAGAATTGTTGTCTGCCAAAAGTTTGCTATGACCAAGTCTGCTTGATGAAAGATTTGGAAACTCTGTGGCCTGAAATTATGAAACATTAAATCTCACATTATTTGACAATTCACTATGAACAAATTATAAACATAACTAGAATCTGAATTTACTATTTTTTTATAAAAACTTGTTTGTTCCTATTTTATCAACTGAAGGGTTACTCAAATTACAAGTAACTTAACAAGGTTCTTACTCTAAGACTATTTTAATACTCCCAAATGTTCACAACTTTTCCTCAACTTTACACAAAATTAAACAAACATATTTATACAGTGTTATGTTTGTCGTCTACGATGTTCATACAAATTTGAAGTCAATTGAATGAACTTGTTTAGCAAATGAAAACAAGTTCTAATCATAAGACCACACATAAACTACCAGAAATACGAGCTATAACAATAACACAACTGGGGTGGGAGTTAGGAAAACTCACAAAATGACCCAGTGACCTCAGTCCACGTGGACACAAACAAACTCCAATGGACTGGTCAACAGGATTCAACTTTTACCTAACAACAGATTTATGCAAAACATCTTAATGTCAGTCCAAAAATATGTTTAAAATGTTTGTGGATGTTCTTAAAGTAACCATAGAAACATTTATAAATAAAACATTAAGAAACCTTTACCACAGTGTTATTAACATTTTAAAGGAATAGTTTTCACACTGCTGTCCATTGTAGTGAAATTCACAAACTTTCCTAAGCCTTGGTCAGTTTATCCCAAACTTGTCCAACACATATGAACCTTGCTTACCTTTGCTACATTTTTGTCTCTCTCAGAACCATTTGAGGAATCAGTCATTGGCAAAACAAAGTTACATAAAAACCCTTGCAGGTCATCAGAGTCTAAATTGAGTTTGAGAAACTCCCTAACAATTTTCTCATGCCTAGACAACAAATAAGATGAAAAGATTTCAAGGTTGGAAAAACCAGTGAGCTTGTGAAACAATGTACCGGTATATTTATCCTAGCAAATAATTCAAGGCAGTAGTTTTTAAATCAGGAATGCACCCAAGTATCTTGGAGCCCTATTTAAAGAGTTTTACTACAAATATAAACTCAATACATATTTATCAGAATTAAACGTGAAATAATAAGTAAAACTATTAAAACAGTTATCAAATGGTGTGAATTCCTTTCTCTAACTGTATAATAGTAAATACACTTTTAAGATAATTTTGGTCCATGGGGCAAGTGAAACAGTGTTCACAAGTTTACATTGCTTACAATGGGATTGTGTGGCCAGCACAATGTTTAGTTACCTTTTCCTTACCCTCAGAGACACCCTCCAGACCCAGGAAAAAAAACCTTGGTGTATATCTGGATTCATACCTGGGAATATTGGCATGGCAACCTGAGTTCATAGCTGTTTGACTGCAGTATCCCTAATATAAAGTGTCTGATTCATTCGATACATACGCTATCATACACTGTGTGAGAACATTATAACTTATAGTCAAAGAGAGGAATTGATGTATAACCTTTACCGTGGCTTGTCAATTCCTTATTACTCGTAGCTTAAAGCATTAAAGCATAGAGCTGGCAGCCGGAACAAGAAAGAGAGGTCGCCTATGCCTGCGTTTCAAAGACGATTGCAAAATAAGACTTGTTACTGGCACGCATTGAGCCCAAAACGTGGGAGAGCCTTGCTGAGGAATGCACCTCCTGGCGGTCCAAGGTGCGCAAGGGCACTCAAGCTGCAGAAGACACCCTAACAGAAAGAAGTGAAGGGAAACGAGCCAGGAGAAAGGAGAGAGGCAGAGAAGAAAGAGACTGCGCCATTGTCCCTTGAGGATGGAAGGATGCCATATATAATGCATTAAAGCAGGGATCGGCAACCTATGGCAAACAAGTCAATTCAGGCCTCCTCAACAAGAATTGACTGCTAGAGAAGTGTGACTTTTAAGCTGTTGGCATGCTGGATGAATTTGGCACGCTATTATCAAAAGGTTGCCGACCGCTGGCTTAAAGTATTTAGAAGAAAAAGTTTAGAATCATTGTTTACCCATTAAGGAAAAATAACTTTTCACTGTGTCTTAGACTTAGAAAAAGAATATACTTAGTCTGTACTGACCTGATTTTCTGATCTTTACTGTTTTTGTCTCTCATGTGTGGCACAGATTTATATTGACTCAGTAAATCTGACACCTGTTGATTGAAACATACCAAAAAATGAGTAGGAGAAAAAATGCACATTAAAAGTTGTAATCACTGGTAAAATAATTGAGGCTTGAAAGACAAAGTCCAAAGAGACATATCATCTCATCATGTGTCCTTTTAGTTCCTTGAGTAAAATAGTCCATGTAAGCCACCCTTCAGGGTCTCCTGCTGGCCGCTTGACCTCATTCCAGGCTTTGCCTGCATCCTTGAATTCTTCTAAAATACTTCATTTCCCTGTATGTTTGAGCATCCTCTGCACTGTTTTCCTTAGTGGTTCATGTCTAAGGCTTGTCTGGATAGACTGTGGTAGCTCAGGTTAGTAACTTTATTCGTTCCAGAACTTGGTTCGTAACCCGAAACATTCATAACCCAAAACATTTGTAAACCGAAACATTGAAATCAAAGAAAGAGAGACAATCAGTTTCATAATGATAGAATTGTTCTTTTTTTTTATTATCATCCGGTCAATAATATTGAATATGTGTATTTCACATATTAAATAAAGAAAATGATCAAATAAATGCAATTTAATCAAACTCATAATTAATGAAAGAGATAAATTGCAAAAATAAGCTACTAGGCTAGTTGATGACCTTCTTTTGTACTGTTTGTGATCGTTTGTCTACAACATTAAACCTTGCTCTGTATCTCTCCTCTGTTCATAACAAGAGGCACTGTTCGTTACAGTCAAAGCTGTTGTTCGTAACCCAAAGTCTTTGTGACCTGAAGCGTACATAAGCCCAGGTACTCTGTATTTCCACATTGTTTTTCTGATAGTGTGACCTATCCAGCTCCACTTTCTCGCAAGGATAAGTTAGCATACTGTTGGTTTTTTGGTTGCACATCAATCATAACTGGCTGTTTTCTATCTTATCAAACCAGCGGATATTTAGTATTTCTCTCAGGGCACCTGGTTATGAATCAGAAGTGTGACTACTGTAAAACTATTTCCTAGAAAAAGTTTAATTTAAAATTGTGATGCCCAGGAGGTGGGGGAATGGGAAAGTGTCAAATAAAAATAGAACGGAATCTTATCTTAAACATTACAGACGCTCCTTCTATAAAGAAGATTATTGCATCCTACGCTCATCCGTGGTCGGAGTCTAATCTTGAATACAGGAAGAGGAAACCTAAGGATCTGTTTGAATAATGCTGGAGTGCAGATCACATAACTTAATTTCTTACACAGTGACACACATTTATACAATACAATTTTTTTGAATATTCAAACAATCTACTTGACCTCTTTCCCTCTCATGATGACTTGGGGTGGCATCCCTACAATGGCGGCTATGTTACAGGCAAAGCTGGAACTTGTATGACCTTCTTTGATTTGATACAGGAATATCAGCTCGTCTTTCTGAATCAATGTCTCCAGAGTCTGAGGGAACAGCATAGAGTTACAAGCACTGTCATTGTAAGCTATTTCCTTATTCACACTCTATGCTATACATTATTCCCTGCTAATTGTTACAAGCACTGTCATTGTAAGCTATTTCCTTATTTACACTTTATGCTAGACATTATTCCCTGCTAATTGTTACAAGCACTGTCATTGTAAGCTATTTCCTTATTTACACTCTATGCTAGACAATATTCCCTGCTAATTGTTACAAGCACTGTCATTGTAAGCTATTTCCTTATTTACACTCTATGCTAGACAATATTCCCTGCTAATTGTTACAAGCACTGTCATTGTAAGCTATTTCCTTATTTACACTTTATGCTAGACATTATTCCCTGCTAATTGTTACAAGCACTGTCATTGTAAGCTATTTCCTTATTCACACTCTATGCTAGACATTATTCCCTGCTAATTGTTACAAGCACTGTCATTGTAAGCTATTTCCTTATTCACACTTTATGCTAGACATTATTCCCTGCTAATTGTTACAAGCACTGTCATTGTAAGCTATTTCCTTATTTACACTTTATGCTAGACATTATTCCCTGCTAATTGTTACAAGCACTGTCATTGTAAGCTATTTCCTTATTTACACTTTATGCTAGACATTATTCCCTGCTAATTGTTACAAGCACTGTCATTGTAAGCTATTTCCTTATTTACACTTTATGCTAGACATTATTCCCTGCTAATTGTTACAAGCACTGTCATTGTAAGCTATTTCCTTATTCACACTCTATGCTATAGATTATTCCCTGCTAACTGTTTAAAACATATTTGGTTGTTTGATGTCTAATCAAAAATATATGTTATCAAAACAAAAGCAAAAAAACTAAATTTTAAATATATTTTTGTTTACATTACCACTGCAGGTAAAAATGTGAGATTTTTTATTTACAATCTGTAAAGTACCATTTGGACCAAACTGATCTTAGGGCTGGTTTTTCTGTGGCCACGGCATACTAGGGGATGTGTGACCAGCACAATGCCCAGCCGCCTTTACCATACCCCAACTAATGTCATGTACCCATCAAGGCTGGGTAGACTCAGGGACACCCTCAAGTCCAGGGAAAAAATCCTAGTCTCCAGGATTCAAACTCAGACCCTTCGCACTGTCGCTTGCCCACCAAGCCCCCATTACAAATAATCTGGGCTCTTAAGTTTTATGAGCCCTAAGCAAGTATTTCCTTGGCTGCGATCCCCCTCCCACAAAATTAAATGAATGTATATTGTTTGGTATTTATATAAATATATATTTGTTTGAAATGTGAAATTATCAGTTAAGTTATTTTGTAACTTGCTTCCTTGATATTAAAGTTCTCTAGTATGAGCCACTAATGCAGATAAAACCTCTAGGAGACTTTTTTCTTGGAGACTAAATGAATATTCTCTCTATATATATATTACTACACATTCCTGAACCAGTTTGACAAGAACAATTTAGACAAAGGACACTAGAGTGTACAGTACAAAGTAGTATATATATATATTTCTTGAAAAAGTGCTAAATATCTAAGATGTTTGTGTCCACAAGTTGCACAATCTAGTAGAATGTACTTGCCAGGAACTGTATTTGTTCAGACTGAGGCAACAGTTTCTGTTGAATGATGCTGTGAAAGTGAGTTGATACCAAAACCAGTGGACATGATGAGCCTTTATCTATCCAGGACTTGAGTACAGCAGTAAGTAATGCCAGACCATCAGTCTAGAGAAACAAGTTAAAAACAAAGAGTGTTACTTTTATGGGTCGTTCAAATGTGGCATCATTTAAAAAAACAAAGTTATTTCTTAACTCCATTCAAAACAAAGAAATAAACATGGCAACTAACTGATTCTGTGCCCTTCCCATACTCATCTACAACAACCAGAGAGTTGGCTGTAGCCGAGCGGACTGCTTCGGACATTTGCATGTTGTCTTGTAAGAAAGTGGACAGCCCCTCGGAAATACTCTCCAAGGATTTGATCCGTGTAAATATTTTGTCAATGGGTCCAATCCTAGCGGATTCTGCAGGCACAAAACTTCCAATGTGGGCCATGAAGACTATCAAAGCTACCTGGGTCAAGATAAAAAAATACATTTATATACAAACTTGTGCATTTTTTGTGTAGACTTTAACAAACTACAATTAATTATATACTTTTTAAAGTAGCCCTTTGATAACTAATGATTTCTTTTAGTTTTAAAACGTGTAATGTCATACTAATATCACAACATTTTGAAGTTACACTGACATACATGCAGACTTGAACCATTCATAACAAACAATATATGTTTGTAGATTTTCAAAGTTTAATTTTTATTGAATGATACTTTGTGTAGAAAGCCTGAACGAATGGGCCATGAACAACAACATAAGTAATAATAACTTTCTGCAAAAAGCTAACAACAGGAAAGAATGGAGAGTCATGACCGCCGATGTCTGTTCCAGACTTGGCACGTAAAGAAGAAGAAGACTTTGTGTAAGTATTTCAACATTGGTAGCTTTAAGAAAATAAACATGCAGGATTATGTAAAGGGCTACTTTGCTACAGTATATTATGTTATGATGCTAGAGATATATTGGTAACTTTTTATATGGCATACATTTACTTTGTAATTTTATAAGGATTGGAAAAACTTTGGGGAAAAAAGCTGGTTTGCTTAAAACATCAACACAATAAATATCCAATTATAATCTGTTTCTTTAAACATATTTTCTAAAATATTCTTAACTCTGTTTGTTTCCACAATGCTAAATTCCTGTTTAAAAAAACGACTCAGCCATCTCATTAAAAAAAACTCACATATTTAAAGACTGTTATCCATCTCATTAAATTAAAAAATTGACAATACTATAGCCAGATGATTCAATGATGTAATGGTAACTAAACAAAATGACAATACTATAGCCAGAGGATTCAATGATATAATAGTAACTAAACAAAATGACAATACTTTAGCCAGATGATTCAATGATATAATAGTAACTAAACAAACTGACAATACTATAGTATAGCCAGAGGATTCAAGGATCTAATAGTAACTAAACAAAATGACAATACTATACCCAGAGGATTCAATGATATAATAGTAACTAAACAAAATGACAATACTATAGCCATATGATTCAATGACATAATAGTAACTAAACAAACTGACAATACTATAGCCAGATGATTCCATGATATAATAGTAACTAAACAAACCTGCTTCAAGTAAACACTTTTACCACAAGCATTTGGTCCAGTGAGTAGTTTGATCTTACTTTCTTCTCCACCCATGTGTGTATGGTTAGGGACATAGGGAGTACAACAGAGTTCTTGTAAAGGATGTCTGTTTGTATAGACAAGAACTGACACAATATTTGCATAGCACATTGTACTAGAATACTTTCAAACATCAGATTCATGTTACATAGAATTTGGCTCACATTGTTTTTTGGTCTTTTTTTTTACAAAACTTCTTTTTTTTCTTTACACTTTTATTTGCTTAGTTTTGTTTAAAACATGAGTTTCATTTATTCTTATATTTTTTTTAAACAGATTAGTTTTCCTTAACTGGCTCATTTAAATATTTCTTGGAAGATTCTGAAATGTTTTAAACTGGAACAAATAAACATCCAAATATACTAGCAATAAGCTTTGATAGAATTTGGAAAATATATTATTGAAACATAAATTTTAAATAACATATATTTATCTTATAATAAAACTGTTTTAAAGACTCATATAACCCTCACTGTTTCAATCTTTATGTGTTTTATATGTCTTCATATGTATTTATTTGTAAAGTTTACAATATTGTTACTATAATTACTATAATTACTATAAATATAATATTTTCTACAAAGCAGAAGATTTACAATTTAGATTATTAATTAATAAATAGGCCGACAGATTATGAGAAACTACCTAGACTGACCTTCCAGATTTGATGTCAATAACACACTCTTGAACCAAGCTAGGTCTGACATAACCAAATTCATGGGCACAAGAAGTCAGCACTAAAAGACTAAAATACACAGCATGCACAATGATTATACTAGTAGTGAATACAGAGACAATTATTTTAAAGCACAGCTTTCTCAAGTCTAATCAGGTACATATCTATTTTGCGAGACACAATAATTTTCTGTGTAGAGATATAATTATAGAAAGACAAAAACACTCTAACAATCATTTATATATATAAATCTCAAAAGGTGTATGTATGTATGTGGGTGGATATGTACATGTCGCATAATCTTTTTTAATACTGGACAGAATGACGTGAAAATTGCTACAAATATTCTTTGCGTTGTTGCGGTGAACACTGTCAAGGTTTTAAAAAAATTGAAATGACCGCAGTGGTCAGTTTGGTAAAAACACGCGAATAAAACGACAAATTTTGGTTTCATGTCGAAAATGACCGTTAAACTTTTTATCATTATTCGATCGATCGCGCTTAAATAAATGAGAAAAAAGGTGCGGCGAAGTTACGCAGGAAAAGTTGGCTGGGTTTTTTTTATGACGTATTCAAATTTTGCGTATTCATGTTTCAATGTTTGCTAATGTACTTTATGAATGAATAGAACAAAATATACCGGGTATTCACGTTTTAATTTGTGTCCTAATTTGTGTCCTGATTTGTAGTGGGCAATTTTTAAATTGCTATAATAGGTAATGGTTTTAATGGGTAATTTATTTTGTAGCGGGCAAATAAAAAATTCCTTCACGTTTAAATTTGTGTCGTATACGAAATATAAAATGTGTAGTTGTTGCGGGTAATCTCATTATAACAGCTTTAGTAGTTAGAGTGTATGTAAACATAAGCTGCCCCTAACAACCTCCAAAGGAGGACAAAATAAGATGCCTATAGAAAATTGCCATAAAAAAGTTGCAACTCTAAAGCACATTGATATTCAGACTTATTATTTCTGTTTAATAGCATGTCATCAATTTAATATTAAATCTTGCCCCCAAAAGCTTTTTCTTGTATAATTCTAATTGATTCAACTGACAATAATTATACATGAAAAAATTATACATGAAAAAAAAAATATCTAAGTGACTATTTAAATTCAAGGATATGGCACTGTTTTGTATTTTTTTTTCAGTGATATTTATTTACTACACATAGTTATTTGCAGATACTGAAAAAGTAAATTTATTTTTAGCTGAAAAGTGCATGCAGGGGTCAACATCTAGAAATTTACATGATCAAAACAAAACTATTCTTAAGCAACCACTCACCAGTCAAGCTCTGAGATTTTATCTAAGACATCCAGAATGACTTGAGTCTGTTTTAAGATTTCTGATTGTAAGTTATAGATTATATTGGTCTCCATATCTGATGAGAATAAAAAGATTTTTAGTGTATCTCAAGGTACAAACACAGAGTACACTAGACAAAATATTTGTTTATGCAAGGTAATAGTAATACTAAATAATGCTTACACAATGGTATGCAGCTTCTTACCTATAATGCAAGGTAATAATACTACTAAATAATGCTTACACAATGGTATGGAGCTTCTTACTTATAATGCAAGGTAATAATAATACTAAATAATGCTTACACAATGGTATGGAGCTTCTTACCTATAATACTTTCTAGACTATCTCCAAGTATTTTGTCTAATTCTAAAAGGAGATGTAGAAGAAATAATTTATTTTTAATTGATTATCACAAATTCTGCTATTCACATACTGTTCATTATCTCATGATTTACAAACATGCTTTCTAAAAAGAAGATTATGGCATCTTATGCTTATCCATGACTTTAAGTTTAAGTCAACCTTGCATTATGATCAGGGGCAAAGCCACAAGGGCGGCTTTGAGGGAACTAAGCTCCCTATGAAATTTTGGAAAAATAATTTTTTAACAGTTTTTTTTTTAAAATATGCAATAAATTATTGAAACATTTGATAAATGAAAGTTGTCACATGAAAGTTCAGCCCACCCTGAAACAAATGTCTGACTTCGTCCCTAATTATGATAAGGGTTTTAATTTACAAACAAAAGTAGTATTCCTGAAATAATTCTGAAACTTGTAAAAAATGTAAACAAATTTAACAATAAATAGGATAGTTTCATAAAGATGACAGCATTATATAAAAAGTTATAAAAAAATATCATCAACTATTTTATAATGAATATGTCATTTAGATCAAAGAAAACAAAATGGAAGGGAAAAATGGAAATTTAACAAAAACTCAAATTGGAAGCCAAAGATTGAATTAAAAAATCATTTGAACAAAGTATCCAAATTACCAGCCATTTTAGGAGTTTTATAATAGATTAATTTCTCTGTGCAAAACTGAAACAAAAAAACAAATGATCTCTAGTCAATATAATTTTTATTATGAAATTTCATTTTTCAAAGAGATGGATGACCAATATGAACAAATAGTGAATGTGTCAGACTGACCTTGAATTCCAGGCCTTCAAAGGTGTGGTCATCTCTGACAGTTTTTCCTTCAGGCATTTCAAGCACCAGAAGGAATCCCACCTTTGGGAAACAAATAATCTCGTTAACAGACCATTAAAAAAAAATAATTCAAAATATTATTTTAAAATGTAATTAGTAAAACTATGCAATTAAACAAGTTATTAAACAGGACTTTGTTAAATTTCAATTTAGCCTCTAGGATCTTGTTTTAATCATATCACTACTGTACTCAAGTCCAGGGGTCGGCAACCTTTTGCTAATTTAACTCCGTAGCAAGACCAAGGCCAAAAGTAAAGGAAATTTATAGAGAAAATCATTAAAGCGTTTTACATTTCATTTTTTTTAAATAAATGTGGTTGTGATTATCATTTTTTGTATTTGCATGTATACCAAATATAAGCCTTTATTCCAAACTTTTACATTTATAGTAATTATTTTTGTAAACATCATCATTTGGTTGTCAGATTAGGATCTAGCAACTGATAATATTGATTATATTTTGTTCTCAGTTTAACTGAGATTTTATTTACCTCTTAGCAACCTAGGAATCCACTCATGTTGAGTGGAATTTATACATATTAATCACACAAACTGGGTAGTTAATGTAATGTTTTAAAAATATGCATAGAATTTTTTAGTCATATAATATTTATATAATTTTCAAATACTTTTTACAGTTTGGTATTTATAAAGTTATAAGTTGTAAGCCATTTATTCATTTATAAAAATAAAAAACATAATATTAGAAATACTAGTGCAAATAAAACGGTTAATTATCTCCCTTTAATTAAAATAATGTTTCTAAATTTGATTCAATAGTGATGCCAAACAAGTTATGTTTTGTAGTATAACAAATATTACTGACTAATTTTTTTTCTCCTGTAAATCCAGCATTAAAAGATTTAATTATTACAGGCATAAAATTAATTGACATTAAACAGTTGTAAATAAACATTTCCTGCATTAATGGTTTGTCTATTTAACCTTAAGGAGTTTATCTTTTAAACATTACTAATTACAACAATTGCATAATTTAATGCTATTAATAAGTCTATTATATTTATTAAATTAATAAAAACAAAATTTGTTTTATAATTAGTTATATTTCTGTTTAATTTAAGAAGATTGGCATATAAAACTCTTTGAAATGTAATTAGTCTGTTTTAATTAATGAGCGCCTTGTCCTAAATGCTCTTCGCTAATTTATAATGGCAGATACATATTTAGTCATTTCTGAGTAGTGAAATGTAAATGACCTCTTTGAATGCTTAAATCAGCTTTAATGTGCAATACTGTTCATAAGTGTAAGTTGAAACAAAATCTGAAAGTTGAGCGAATACCTGGCAGTTGAGAATAGCAGATGACTTTCCTAAACAGCTTCCTTCCAGATTTTCCCGCAAATTGGCCCATTTCAATGCCATTTTTGGGGGCGATGTTTAAAATTCAACTGGCTGCATTTTAGTAACATCAAGAGAATTAGGCTTGATGGGGTTTGAAAAAATTGAAAAAAAAATGAGTCCATGAATTTGAAAGTCTTGCCTTAATTTAGAAAGCTCTGATTTGAGTGTTTCAATGTACTTCTGAAAAAGCCCAACTTTCTATTTCAATAAATGCCTTAATAAAGGGAAATACATCTTCATCCGATTCTGCGGATCACCACTGACCTCCTAAACGCCTCAGACAGAGGTCTCGTCTCTGCCCTTGTACAGCTTGATTTGTCGGCTGCCTTTGATACGATTGACCACCACCGACTAATTGATCGCCTCAGGTCTACATTTGGCATTCATGACATCGCCCTCTCATGGTTCACAAACTATCTTCAGAATCGCTCCCAGACCGTTATGATTGAGTCCATATTATCCCAGCCTGTTCACGTCTGCTATGGTGTGCCGCAGGGGTCTGTCCTCGGTCCACTTCTTTTCACCCTTTACACTCAACCCCTCTCCTTTGTCATCAAACGCCACAACCTCAAATATCATTCTTTCGCCGATGACACCCAGCTCTATAACAGTGCTGAGCCTGAGGACTTCGACGGGCTCCTTGCTTCCATCTCCATCTGTTTCCTGGACATCCAGAGCTGGATGACGGAAAACAAGTTGAAGCTTAACAGTGAGAAGACTGAAGCTCTTATCGTCGGTACGAGACAGAGGGTCGTGTCCCTCACTGCGTCCGATCTTCAGCTGGCTGATGCAACTGTGCCTTTCTCCCCGACTGTCAAGAGCCTTGGCGTCTATCTGGACTCCACGCTGTCCATGCAGTCCCACATCTCCTTCCTCACCAAAATCTGCTTCTTCCATCTGCGTCGTATTGCCGCCATGTCGTTATCTCACCAAGGAAGCTTGTGTTAAGCTCATCATCTCTCTCCTCTTTTCCCGCTTGGACTATTGCAATTTGCTTTTGGCTGGTTTCTCGGCCTCCTCCCTTCAAGGACTCCAGCGTATCCAGAACTGCGCAGCCCGACTAGTTCTCAAGAAGAAGAAGTCAAATAATATCACTCCTCTGCTCCGATCTCTGCACTGGCTACCCATCAACAACCGGATCTCATATAAGCTGGCTTCTCTCTGCTATAAGTGCCTGAATAACTGTGCCCCGGATTACCTTTGCTCTTGTCTGGAGCTCTACACCCAGTCCCGCCCACTTTGTTCGGCTTCTGACGCGCTTACTCTGCTGATCCCCTGTGTGAGGCTAGTGTCCGCTGGCGAACGTTCATTTTCCTACGCAGGACCGTCCGCTTGGAATCACCTCCCACTACAGCTTCGCCAGAGCCCTAGCTATGACACCTTCAGGAGCCGGCTGAAGACTCACCTATTTCGTCAGCAGAATTAGCGTATTATTACATATTTCGTTGTCTGTCTGTATTCTGTAACTGTCGTCAGCGCATAGAACTGTCACCAACGGGATATGCGCTATATAAGCACCATTATTATTTATTTATTTATTAACATGTAGTTAAATGTTTTGAAATTGATTTCACTCAAGATATATGCTAATTCATTCCAAGGGTCGAACAGTTATAGTGCTGTTTGACTCTGTCCTTGTAAATGCGTTCAGCTTACCTAAATGTGTTGCTCTGTCATTCAGAAACATCGGCTTCAACATTCAGTTTTTCTTATTCAGAACCCAAAAATGTTGTTGTTTTTTTATCAATAAAAAACACCTCCTTGGAGACTCTCGATTGCCATTGAAAAATGGCCCTGCATGCCAAGTTTGGCACTCATGCCTTAGGTTGCCGACCCCTGGTCAAGTCTATTGAAGTTTTAAAATAATAACTGAAATAATCAAGATACCCAAGAAACAAGCACAACAAGAATTTGAGCCACTAGAACCTGTAAACGAATCCTCAGAAGCTTGTAATTCTACTTATGGTTGTTATCTTCACTTATTGGTCACTTTGACTATTTATAACTGAAATTGGTAAATTTAACTAAAAAAAATTATGACTAAAATTTGTCACTTAGACTATTTATGGCTAAAATTATTTACTTTGACTATAATGGCCTGCAAATTGGTCACTTTGGCTTTATATTTAATGTTTACAATATGTGAGTATAGAAGAAAATATAAAGGAAGTACCACAAACCCATAGATGTTGTTGCACCTTGAGTTACTTGTCTCCTTTGTCTATCATTTGTTTTAATATATTACATTGTATAGCATTTGAAAAAACATTATTATAATACTTCTTTGCAATTTTAAATATCCTAATCATAAAAGGTTAAAAATGTTGAAAAGGAAACATATAAAACTTATCATGAGGCTTTCAGTATAATCTTGGGTTTTACAGACCATTAGATTGAGTGATAGAGCCCCACTAGATACTGGAATGAGCATTCTAGCCATAGTCAAGCAGCTTAAACTACATAATACTAACCCTAGGCAAGTAGCTCACACAACATTTTGCAATGTCAACTCTCAGACTTTTCAACTCTTCATGAGACATTCTATTCAGGATGTCTGTCAAACCATTATAGCCACGTTTCTCTAGAGAATAGAATTATACTTATATATGACATATTTACTGTAGGCTATAGATTCTTCTTCTATTAGCCAGTTTGCAGAGCTGTTTGCTCTCTTGCAGTCAATGCCATACAAACATATTTACATGTCTTTTTCAGTCGTTCAATACTGCTAGAGAGTGTGTTGGTAATGGTAGGTTGAGGGGAGAGCAGAGTAGGCTATAGATAAAGTTAAAGTAAAATATCCCTTTTCAGGCCATGATCAAGCAAAGGAATGTTCACAAGTTTCCATGGTCAAGGCATACTAGGGGATGTTGTGGCCAACAAATTTGCCAAACTGCCTTTATATTTCCCACAACTAATTCAGGTACCCTTCAGACCTAGGTAGACTCGGGTAAACCCTCCAGACCCAGAAAAAAAATTCAAGCTTTCAACAGGATATAAACCCAGAAGTTTCGGTGCGGTAATCTGAACCCACAGCCACTGTGCGACAGAGATAATTTTGCAATAAAATAAAATGTAATGAAAAGTAAAATGCATTTGTCAAATAGTTTATAAATACCAATATAATAGTAATAAATAGAAATAAATATTTAAATAAATAGAAATAAATATTTAAATAAATAGGAATAAATATTTTTTAGCTGATAGGAAATTTGATTATGATGGTCTTACTTTCATCTAGCTCATCATTTACATTTGGAAGCACCACAAGCCTCCCACTTTTTTTGGACTCATGAAAGTCTACCTAAAATTTGACAAGAAAAAAATAAAATTATTGTAGGCATTGTCATATATTGTTAATGTTGAACAGGAAAGAAACATGACACGCTCCGTTGTGTATGATCGTCTAACTGACGCTATAATGCTTTTACTCGTCCCGCGTGATCGGCTGATCATGGAGTCCGAGCGATCCAAAAAACACACACAAACCATGACGTAACAAACACAAACTGATACACTACAGGCATGCATAAAATTATTAGCCGGTGTTTATTAAAAATGCAGTCTAATCATTACAGCTTACAGTTTTTGAGATGAGGTGTGTGCATCGATTGAGGTCCTCAATGAAAGATGAACCAATCTAAATAGAAGAAAATATTTTTTTCTGGTCAATGCACAGTAAATGAAACAAAGGTGTTCAAAAAGCCATTAATTTAAATATAATTCTTAAGCTATTCAATAATTTCTCTGACAATAATCTAACTAATGAATGATAGTATTTGAAATATAAAAAATTATAACAAATTAAAACCATTAGTCAATAATCATTTTCTATAGTTTACCTCTTTAAAGATAGCAATATTTTGAGGCTGATTTTGACAAATGACTTTGACAGAAACCGCATTGTGTAGTGTCTAAAACAATTTATACAAATAAAAGTTTTGAACTCAATAAAATATACAACTTCCATTTCAACAAAAACAATTTATAGTTTATTAAACAGAAAAATTGTTAGTTCTTCTTGAATTATAAATAAATAGTAATCTTACAAAAACCTTTGATTTATAATTCAAAAAATTAAACAGTATACTGTATAGGTGAAGGTCATGAAAAACAAAATTATTCTACAACTAACAACTAGAGATGCAATTGATATGAAATGTATCATGTAAGTAGTACCTTGAATAATGAAATCCAATCTCCTAATGTGGCCTGTGTTTTGGACATTCTAAGAAGCACTTTCTAAAAATGAAAAAAATCCATCCACTATTAACATAGCTGTTTGGTCTAGCTTTTTAGAAAACCTTATATGATGGATGACATTTTATAGGACACATTATTACAAATCTAACAAAGATCTAACAAATCTATGACAGACATGTAATGTGAGCTTAACCCTTCTTCAATAAAATAATATTAAGTTTAATCCCTCTTCAACACCATAGATGACCTACTGAAATGTACTTTATATTTTTCAGACATCCCAGAAGACAGCTGACAGTTTCTTTGTTTTCTGATTTTAGAAAGAATGAAATGGCATCATATCTTGCATTCAAAATGGCAGAATTTGTTAACGGACGTAAAAACCAGAAGCTGCAAAAAAAAACACACACACAAAACTATGAGTCATTCCTTAAGAAGAATGGATATCTAAATCATATTTTGTTTATGTTTTCTTCTACATTTTATTTTTTTTAAAATAAAAACACAAATGGTAATTTTTAAAGAATTAATTTTTGAAAATATAGGAAATCATTACCGCAACTTTCTAGTTCCATTAGTTGACTTGCATCTGTTAAGTATACCTTGGATAGAAAAAGGAAATATCTGATCAATAAAATAAATAGTGAAGAAAATGTATCCGTGGGTGAAATTTATTAGATCAACTTAGACAGTTTTCTTGGTGAATACAATTAATTGTTTGTATAGTTAAACTTTACCATTGGTAATCAGAACTTACCAAATAGACTTAAACCTTCTTTGCTGCAGGTACCATTTTTGAAAACAGAAGGATGAAGTTCAGTGAGGAAAATACTCAAGGCAGAATAAGTGATGGAATCTATTTGAATTTGATTTTCTCTAGTCAAGCAAAATGAGGAAATAAATAGTGTCACAATTAGAATAAAGAACTTTATAATTCAGTCCCTCTACTTTTATTTAAATTTTCTATTTTTCTAAAAAAGCTGCTAAATACAAGAAAAAACATTTGAATGGTTCAAATAAAATATATAAATATACTAGGCTTGAAATTTATTTTCAACATTGTGTACAATAAAATTAATTCTTGCTTGTCCAATGGAATTTGTAGACTAGAGTTTGAAAATCAATTTATGCCGATCTACGCACAAGTCTAGAGCAAAATCCATTTATAGTATCAAAAATAAATTAAACATTTGAATTCCTAGTAAAAAGGGTAGAGAGGCTTATTACAATTGGTAAAAAAAACTGTCAAGAAAGGGTTTATAAATTGTTTTTGTGTCAAAAGGAATTATAGGCTCAAACGTAAACAAGAAACCAGTTACTGCTTAAACCCCTAAAGTTTAATTTGGCAAAAATTGTAAGAGAGAGAGTGAACCATTGTGGAAGTCGGAGATGCAGGTTTATCTATGATTTAGTCTAGAAAATGGCATTTCAAGAAATTATTCCATCAGGCTCAAATTGTATGTTTAGTAAGAAAAGATTCAAAGGGTCTGTAAAGTGAGAATGTTATAGTTTGACACAAAGGTGATTAAATAAATGTGTACATATGGATAAATGTTTCATGAAATTAAATAGACCTACATGTTGTGAATGCTGAATCCAAGAACGGATACTTGTGTCTCTAAGTCATCTAGTTCCACACCAACTCTTGATTTATCCAGATATTTCAGAAGTCCACCTATAGATCGTACCTAAAGAAAAAAATCAATAATCAAGGTTGAAAGTCACAAACAACAAGAAATAACTGTTTAGCATTGCTACCCAAATTAGTATATAACATGAAAAGTTTTCCATTTTTATTCTGGGAGTACCCTATACACTTTGAGATGGATCTGCGACAGATCGGGGTACACGCCTGGAAAAAGAAGGCAATGGATAGGTCAGAGTGAAAGGAGGTGGTGAGGCAGGCCAGAGCCCTCCATGGGCTGTAGCGCCAGAGATGATGATGACTCTATACACTAATGAGTATGTCTGGGACAGAATATTCTCAATTGCCGGCCCTCAAGAAATCAAGCAGCGCAAGCTGACATGGATCGGTCACGTGTTGCGGCATAATAACCTGCCAAAACCCAACATCCAAGGCACTGTTGAAGGTGAATGTCGGAGAGGCCATCAGCGGAAATGCTGGTTCAACAATATAAAAGATTGGACAAAGCTGCAAATGACTGAACTATTGACAGCCCCTAAAGATAGGCAAAAATGAATAAAGATGACGGATGAGGTGTCCATTCACCCCCTCTCCCCCCCCCCCCAAAAAAAACAAAAACGGTTAAGGGTTTGATGATGATGATGACTCTATACACAACTTATCTCAGTTTGATTCATTGTTTCTATACATTATATGTTGTTGAAAGCCTGTTTGATTTAGTGCAATGAATAGTTTTGCTTTTATAGGTTTCACTAAATTTAATATATATTTTTTCATTAATAGTTTTGCACACAGCTGATTGTAACTGGTTCGATGTTACAAAATAGTCTTGAAAGTCTTTTTTCCTAAATTCTATTCTAATTTTACATTTTTACCAGATCCTAGACAGACAACAGAATACCTAGGCTATTACACTATGCATTATTTAGTTGCTTGCTCTACTATAAACCACATATGCTACAACAATACCAAGTTTAGTCTTTCCATTGATAGCAGTGATGAAAAATAAATTTTCTTCTCCTCATCTGTAAAGTGCTTGGGTATGGATGGTAGGTTTAGGGTCAAGATTCTTCTCTTGCTAACTTCATAATCTGAAAGCAAACATAAATTATATGATTAACATTGATTTTTATTGTTTTTTAGTGGAAATAGTTGAATTCATCTGTACAGTCAGATGAAACTGGCTGACATCATTTTTGAATACTTTGATAAAATGCTAATTTTTGGGAAATTCAATGAACTCTTTATCAGTGCAACACAACCCTAAACAACTCAGAGAAACACATGGCACTATTTCAATTTTATGCTTGCTTCATTCTATTATTTGTGCCTTTTTTTTTTTTGTTTAAGTTTACAGACGTTCCTTCTAAATAGAAGATTATTACGTCCACTAGGCCCAAAACTGCAGGGCGACAGGGATCCGTTGGTGGCAGGGATAGAACCCGCGACCTGTCCGTTGGTGTTAGGTTGACAGTCCGGTGAACTAAACGGTGGACCAGCCGGGTTTTAACATAAGAAGATTGTATTTTTGTTGTTTGTAACCAACACAATGGGGATTAATTGAAGTAATTTGAAGTATTTGTTCACTGTTATTGTTCATCAATATCATAGTTTTCGGGTAATGCATCCCTAGCAATGTTTGAGGTTTCTTATGGTTAATATTCTTTTCCATTAGTAAATTTAATTAGACTACAGAAATAAGTTTTAAAATGCATAGTTCATAGACTACAGAAATAAGTTTTAAAATGCATAGTTCATCTATCAATCTTTCATTTAATAACAAATGTAGCTCACACTCTAAAAAATGTAATTTATTCTGCAACAAAATTTTTTGTATCTAAGCCATTAATCTTTCAAGTGACCTATGTCAGCCAAAAAATAATCCAAATGGTTAATTTTATCCATGAATGTGAAGCTGAATCCACACACTTACTTTTTTTCTTGCAAATCTCTTCCATAGCAAAAGAGTTAGAACACACACTACAGTATAAAACTTACTAAAATCTGAATTTATCAGGAATTCCAACTTGCAGTACTCATTATTAATTTCTGTTCTGTTTGGACTGTTATCTGATACTTAGAGCAAAAAACAAAGACATAATTAGTCACATATTTTACTAAAAAGCATTTATTTCTTCTAAAAGACCTCAACCCTATTCCATAAATTTTTTTATGCCAAATTTTTTAAAAAAAGGGAGGAATAATTCTAGAAACCATAATTAGATCAAAACTTTAAATTACAATGGAAATAAATGTTAATGATGGAAATAAATGTTAATGATATGTGAATTGAACAATACAACTCCATTTGACATAGAACTCTGAAATTTATTTAGGGGAATGATTAATAGACATTTGTGGTTTTGTTTTTGACACATGTAATGCTTATATTATATTATAGTACCAGGTGACTGATCATTCGATTGGTAATAAAGAGCAGGCGCTTGTACTTTAACATAATGTGTATGTAAAACAACAGTGCATAAATTTAAAAAATACGTCTTTGCCAGACCTATAAATTATATGTCTTTTTCCTTTTTCTACTATGAATAACATGGGCTTGAAATTCGAACAGTCGAAGCAGATTTTTATTTGTGCAGTCTAATATCTAGATTTTGCCCAATAACCCCCCCCCCCCCCCCAAAAAAAAAATTTAAAAATTTAAAAAAATAAATAAAATAAAACAGCTTAATCTCATTTCAAACCCTAAAAAAACATGTCGTTGTCAGTTTTAAATCCAACAGAAATATATGTCATTTATGTCATTATGTTATGTATTTAAAAGACTGAAAATGAAAAGTTTAAATTTAAGATATTGTGAATTACATTACAATTTTTAGTTTTTCTACTAAATAATTAAAGTTGAAATTATGTTATTCGGTGTAGTGTATACTGCTTCAGTGTACACTATATACGGTGTAGTGTATACTTCTACGGAGTACACTATATACCGTGTAGTGTATACTGCTACAGTGTACACTATATACGGTGTAGTGTATACTTCTACGGAGTACACTATATACCGTGTAGTGTATACTGCTACAGTGTACACTATATACGGTGTAGTGTATACAGCTTCAGTGTACACTATACACGGTGTACGCAACAAAACCCCTCTCTTGAAAGCAGCGCTACACGTGGGTCGAGGAATGGCATGTTTTCACTGCCAAAATCAATTATCTAAATAAATCTAATGTGTATTTTTGTCTAACGTTCATTTCCGATTTTTAATTGTGAGGCCCAAAAGCTGTAGATTTTTTTTTACGTGAAACAAGTCGTGCATTAAAACATAAAGAAAATCGTTAGAGCGCTTTTGAAGAAAATTTCCATATATATATATATACATACAATTTTAACTCGTATTATAGTATAGGATATGGCTGCAAAGCATGGACAATGAAAAAAAAACCTGCATAATTGGAAATTGCAGAGGTGTGGTTTTATAGAAGAATGCAGTGAGTGGCATGGACAGTGAATACATCTAATGTGGAGGTGCTCAAAATGTCAAATGCTAATAGAGAATTAATTGTAAAGACCATGTAGAGGAAATCAACGTCATTAGGCCACATAATGAGAAAAGAAAAAAATGGAAAACATCATAATAACTGGAAAGCTGGAGGGAAAGAGATGCAGTGGAAGACAGAGAAGGAAGATATGAGATGACAAAACGGAATGGCATGGCATAAACAACAGAACTGCTAGAGTTTGCCAGAAGAAAAAATAAGTGGAAAGACATGATCGCCTACGCCAACCGGCATGGCACCTTATGATGATGATTGCTTATGTCAGGAGTGGGCATACATGACAGCTGTGATCTGTTGTTATTTTCTTACATCGTACATTCTACAAGGTTTATCATTAAAATAAAAAGTTTGAATTACATGAAGAAATTTAAAATGTGTTTAGTAATTTACACATTTTTATATAATTAATTTTTTATTTCTCTATCTCTTCATAAATATAAGCAATTGTATAAAATATAGTTTTAATTTGCTTGCAGTTGGTACATTATTAGGGTATAAATATAGATATCAAGAAATATGGAAACAAGTTATCTCCCTTGAGTTAATAAGTAATTTGGCATCACACGCCTGCGAACAAAACTTATAGAACGACTTCTTTGTCCATGTTGGTCCAAAGGGATTGTGTGACCAGCGCAATGCTCAGCCACTTTTAATTTGATAAACTAATGTCAGGTACCCATTAGAACTGGGATGACCCAAGGACATGCTCAACATCCAGGGAAAAAATCCCTGGTGTTTTTACCATCAGAATGACCACCTTAAGACAGTTGAACTCTATGGTGCACAGACTCAAGATTTTGATACCTTTTAAATAGACTATGAACTAATAGTTTCAAAATGCAAATTTAAATTACTTAGTTTTTTTAAGCAGGTAACCAAACGGCTGTCTTGTCTGGAACTCAAGATGATCACCATGGGCTGAATCTCTCGCAGTACTGGAAATGAAATAGATGTAGGGTATTTGGTACCAGAATTGATTCTGTACACATTAAAAAAATCAATATAGATAATCATATAAACCCCCATGAAGAAGTATAAGTAAAGCATCCCTTTAGGGACGATAGAGCTATAGAGTAGCACCATTCTCTGGTTTTTGTGGTCACGGCATACAATGGTGTTTCCAAAGCAATGGCCAGCTGCCTCTAATTATTCCCCAACAAATCTCAGATGGGTCTAGCCATTAGAGTTGTGTAGACCAAGGGTCGGCAACCTTTTGATAGCAGTGTGCCAAAGAATCATTTCTAAGTCGTTCAATGTGTCAACAGAGTAAGTCCTATTTCTCTTTTCTTGTAGAAGAGATGCCTTTTTGGTGGTCTTCATGTGCCATTGTAAATCACTCTGCGTGCTGAGCCTGACTTGCGTGCCGTAGATTGCCGAACCCTGGTGTCGACTAAAGGACACCTTCCTGTCCGAATAAAAAAACCTCTTAAGCTGGATTTTATACCGGGGCCTTTGAAGGGGTAACTCGAGCGCACTGCTAGACTACCTGATAACCAAAACGCTAATAGTTAACAAACAACCCTTATTATATTGAAGTTTTATGATGGCAGTGAGAAAACATAAATAAATGACAGATGATTAAATTGAAACAATTAGTCTCAACATTTTATTAATAATAAAAAATAATATTTTTTTTACAACTAATTAGTTTCAAAAACTTGTTTTTATCATATTTATCTTATCTTATACATTACAGACGCTCCTTCTATAAAGAAGATTATTGCGTCCTACGCTCATCCGTGGTCCAAGTCTAGTCTTGCATGTTTATTAATGTTTTAAATGATTTACATAGAATTCATTCACTCACTGTTGATATCAAAGAGAAACTTACTTTGTTTCAATGTAGCGAAATCATCATTTTCAGGCCTATCTGCAACATAATACACCTGACAAGTGCCAAGGTCGTAATACGACAAAGCCAGCAATCCATTATGCCAAACAACAGATGTATAAATCTGAAAGGAAGAAACACAGAAATGTAATAAGGTAAATCTTGATTTTCTACTGCCTGTTTCATTTATTCTGTAGGTGTGATTTATTTTGTCCGTGTGATTTATTCTGTCCGTGTGATTTATTCTGTTGGTGTGATTTATTCTGTCCGTGTGATTTATTCTGTCTGTGTGACTTATTCTGTCCATGTCATTTATTCTGTAAATGTGATTTATTTTGTCCGTCTGATTTATTTTGTCCGTCTGATTTATTCTGTCTGTCTGACTTATTCTGACCATGTGATTTATTCTGTCCATGTGATTTATTCTGTCTGTGTGATTTATTCTGTTTGTATGATTTATTCTGTCTGTGTGATTTATTCTGTGTGCGTAATTTATTATGTCTCAGTGATTTATTCTGTGTGTGAATTATTCTGTCTGTGTGATTTACTATGACTGTGGGTAATAATAAATTAAATTGTAATATATTTTGTCTCTGTGCTGTATTTTATCTGTGTGTCTAAATAAAGGTGCACGGCGGGTTGTAAGGTTAGTACGCTTGTCCTTCAACACAATGAACCCTAACCCTAACCCATTCCCTGCCAACAAGCATTAGGTTTGACAAATGGAAATACTATATTTACCTGCTGACTTCTTTTTAAATATTTTTAAATTGTGTAATTGAATTATTATTTCTAGAATATTGAATTTCAAATAGAATAAAAGTATTCAAACGTGGTTGTCAAAAAGCACAAAAAAAGTACTATTTATAATTTTATTAAAGGAACAAGATGCCAGTAAGTCCTAAAACACAATACAGTGGTACCTCTGGCTATGAACGATTCAGATTACGAACAACAACTTTGAAAATTGTTTGTCTCAGGTGACGAACAGTGCCTCAGGTTACAAATGAAGGCGAGAGACAGATAGGAACGTTTGACGTTGGAGACAACCGATCGCATACAGTACAAACGAAGCCCTCGCAGTACTAACATTGCTTCATGCTAGCCTAGTAGCTAGTTTTGCACATGTGCTCAACCTCAATGTCATTGGTCTTATTACACAGCAGTAACATATTTCTTAGCCCTGGGACTGTGTTCAGTTTATCTCTTTCATTACTTTTGTTATTAACCCTATCAATTATGAGTTTGAAGAACAGTAGTGGGACAGCTAGGAAGCACAAACGTATAAAAGTGGAGGTAAAGAAAGAAATAATTATGAATCATGAAAATGGCGTTCGTGTGACATCGCTAATGAGCACAGCATGGCAAAAGAACTTCGCTAATGAGTACAGCATGGCAAAAGAACTTCGCTAATGAGTACAGCATGGCAAAAGAACTTCGCTAATGAGTACAGCATGGCAAAAGAACTATCTCCAGCATCATAGAATGCAAAAAGTTACTCAGATCAGTCGATGTGGCTAAAGGTGTAACTAAGCTGCAGAAGCAAAGATCTCAAATTTGAAGAAAGTTGAAAATCTTATCTTGGATTTATCTTGGATTGATTTGGATCATTGAAAAGCAACTTTTAATTTATTTGTTTTTTTTCTATCTCTTTATTAAATTATTAATATGTGAAGTATTCTCTGAGTTTTGTTTAGTAAACAACCAGATATTAATTTTAAAAAAATGATTCTTTCATCTTGAAACGGATTATATTTACTTCATTCATTTCAATGTTTCAGGTTATGAAAATTTCAGGTTATACAAACCATGTTCAGGGCCGAATTAAGTTAGTAACCAGAGAAACCACTGTATATGTAGTTTAACTTTCTGGAGATAGTGTGTGTAGCGTTTACTGAGGTTGTTGGTGCTGGAGTTTATTTTCAGCAATACACGTCAATGTAACATAGATGCTCAATTTCACTCACTTTACCATGTCAGAACTCAATTTCACAGACTGTCAACTAGACTACCTGGGTTCTGAACCCACCGTTAAGGAATTCCTGCCGCCCTGCAGGTTTGGACAGTGGATATAATAATCTAGCTTCTTCCTAGAAGACAAGTCTATAAAAAAAATATGACTAGTATGTGAGAGGTCAATGTCATTCACTTTAGCATGTGAGAGTTAATTTTACTAACTTGAGTATTTGAGAGCTCTATTTTGCTAATACTTTAGCATTTGAGAGCAAAATTTTACTCACTTTACGAAGTGGTTAATGTCTTAACCTTCAAAAAATAGCAATTATTATTCTCAATAAGTGAAGATTAATATTTATAAAATTTAAACCCTATCTAATTAAAAACCACTAGACATTGACATTTTTTAAAAAGAAGATTTAAAATAAAGTTATCTGAATTAAAATTCAGGATCTTTAAGGCCAAAATAGAATAGCGTCCAAAGAAAAACCTTCAATAATATAGGTCAGAGTTGATTCAAGTGTCTCATTGAAACTACTAGTGACTCAAACAGAAACTTTGGCCACTTCAAGTCTCAAGATAAGTAGAAACTGAGAGAGGGCAGGAAAGTTTTAAGTGTTGCTAACAAGTTTAAATAACACATTTTATTAAGAAATAGTTTTTAAGATAATTTTTTTCATATACAGCTGTTTTGATTGAATAGTAATAATAGTCGTTATTATACAATAATTATTCAGTCATCTCAACATTTACATTAACCCTCAGATCATTATCATGGTGGCTTGATCGTATACCTGGACTGACGCCGGTAGCACAAATCCTATACTATAGGTATGGGCATCCAGGCACCATGGCAGGTTTGAGATGTCTTCCTCCCCACCAAGGCTCGGGGCCTCTCTGCGGTGCAATGAGAGCTCGGATGCACAGCAGGAGCTGTCCCTCATGCGTTTGCCTACCCGGTGTAATTTTAATGTGAATGTAATGGCGGTTTAAACACTTTGAGGCCCATGGGTACAGAAATGAAATAGAATAACCAGGATGTTGTGTAGTGGGTGGGGTTTTTGTCATTACAGTAAACTAGCAACAACATTCTTTTGTGTTTGCACAAAAAAAAAAAAATAGTATGGTGGCAAGATATCGCATCTCTCCTTACAGCCTACATCATTTCAATCAAGTATCTGTCTATATAGATGCACAATTTTAATTGTAAAAAAAAATAATTTTTTAGTTAAATGGCCAACTGAAATATGGACTTTAGAAAAATTATTGTTTCATTCCTTTTGAAGAAGAAACGCATATTTTAGGTTTTAGTGGTCACTAGCATACAAGGGTATTGTGTGGCCAGCCCAGTCAGTCGTAATGATCAATGCTAGGTGGACTTGAAGATGGGCTCTTCTCTATGGGTAATCAGTATTTCATGTAGCAAACCAATAGACCAGCATCAACTGAATAGACTCATCTTTATTACATATGTAAACAACATTTTATTTATTGTTTACCACTTTCCAGTTGCCATGGTAAAGACCAGGGATTTGCAACCTGTGGATAATATTGTACCAACGTAGGATTTCTAATTCATTCAGCGTGCCAACACCCAAGAAGTCACCCATCACTTTTCTCATAGAAGAAAATTAACTCTTCCATGTGCCATTGAAAATTGCTCTGCGTGCCAAGTCTGGCACGTGTTGCCGCAGGTTGCCGACCCCTGTCGTAGCATTTTGTGGCCAGTCACAATGGACAGCTATATTTACTTTAACTAATGTATCAATCAAGCCTGAAAACCTCATTGAGACCCAAGAAAATATTCTCAACACAAATATAGAACTTAGAATTAGCAGGCTGACAAACCAGCCTCTCTATTGCTGAACCACTTTCATGCATTAGTCTTTTAACAAAACGACCAGAAATAGACCAGAATTGTACAGGGAAAGTTAGTCTGATGATTCACACTCTAATAGAGCTGAGTGGGGACAATCAGAAGAGGTTAAATTAATATATCTATTTCAAATCTGATGTGGAAACAAAATACCCACAAAAAGAAAGTTCACCCACTTATAGTTTGCCGATCTTAAGATAGAAGGAGGGTTCACTCAACTCAAGGAGACAATTCTTGAAATATATATAGAATGTGTCTGGGTTAATGTGAATTAACTTGAAGAGTCAATATTTAAGGCATAATAATTATAAGCAGCAGAGGTGCTGATGAAACTAGCGAATCTAGTGAAAATATATATCTAAATAAACCATCTGCTACAACCAAGAACATAATTGTGTATACCCTCTGCGCTCGGAAGGTCCTGGGTTAAAAACTATCTAAAGGGTGCACCCCAGTCCCCATAGCTCTGATAGATGTCTGATGTTACCGTAGTTAGAGAAAGTATAGGCGGCTGAGCATTGGGATGTCTGCGGCCACCGAATCTTGTGAGCGCTGCATCATTTCTACCATGGTTCAACATTGTCTGAACACGATACTCTACCTTTTTAAATACTGGGTACCATTTTCTTTTGCCAGAATTTTAACTCAAGATCTTTAAAAACAGAAATCGAAAGCTTGGCCACTGAACCATTGTAGCTCATGATATTGTTAAGAAAACCTCAGTTTACATCTTTTTTTTACATATAGATATAGATCTAGTGAAGATGAGTCTGCTACTTTTAATTAGTCCATCTATGGGCAATGTATATAAAAAGAAATACCATGTATGAATAATTGTTTGTCAGTGGCCAAATCTTAAAAAGGGAATGTGTAGCCAGGACAATTCCTAGACATCTTTACTTTCTCAAATTAAGTATACTCAAAAAAGCTCCATGAAATAAAAAAAAAGGGAAATCACCAGGATTTATGCTTCAAAGTCTCTGGAATGGCAAACCAGTGCAGTGCCAAATGGCCTCTACATCCCTGATGATTTTATTGAAGGTCTATTTTATTGTTTGAATGCTAAAATAAAGGCACAAAACTTACTTTTGTGTCCAAGTTTTTCTAAAGTGTAATAACAAAAAATCTATTTTCTATTTATGTTAAATATAAATACAGAAAATATCAAGCAATATACCAGTAAGTTATAAAAGGAAAAATTCATTTAGATCTAGTGAAAGAATACACAGATACCTCAGTGCTTATACATGATGAATCAGAGTCTCCCCTTTTTCCTGCGTTTTTTACTGCATCATCCTCATCATCTTCATAACTTAGAAAATCTGCCTCTTCGTGAAGTTCTGATGAGGTGCTTGCATGGTAATTGAAAGCCATTTTTTTCACTCACAATTATTTCTAGTTTTTTTGGATAAAAATATTTTAAAAATTATGAAACTAATATTAAGTTCTGGTTAAAACTATTTTACTGTCCAGTAATTTTTTTTTAATCATGAAGATGATTAAAGTATCCCTTTCAAACCTTAATGTTACTATTAAATTAGTGTTTACTGATTTCTGTGGCTATGGCATACAAGGAACATGTGGCCAGCACAACTTTACTTTGCCCCAACTTATGTCAGGTACCCATCAGAGATAGGTAGAATCAGACTCCAGTCCTGAGAAAAGAACCTTAGTTTTCATTTTCTTGATTCAAGCCTGAGGCTTTTGGAATAGCAATCCAAGTGCAATGCCACAAGAACACTGTGTTATATAATAAGGTATTTTAATGCGTCCTAAGAACAAAAGTAAAGTATACCCCTCTGACCCATTTGATCAATAGGGCCTGAGAAGCAGCATTCACAAGTTTCTGTGGCCATGGCAAGCTATGGGATTATGTGGCCAGCACAATTACCAGCAGCCTTAAACTTTGCATCAACTAATGTCAGGTACTTAGAGCTGGGTAGACTTAGAGGCACCCTCCAAACCCAGGAACAAATCCTAGCCTTCACCAGGATTTGAACCCGGGACCTTTGGTACGCTAGTTGAGCCCACTGCCACTAAGCCACTGTGTCCTATAACCCCTTAGAACAAGGGTCAAGATATTTTACATTGTTCTGTCTTAAAATTGTGCTATTTTGGAAGGTGGGCATCAGATGACAGATCTGTCAATAGAATTTACACCAGGTGATATGAAATCAGCCAAAGAGGAGTTCAGTTCCTTCATCTATTATTATTACTTTTGTATTTTGACTAAGTTCATAAATTTGTTGATGTTATGTTAGATGAAATTATACTGTTGGCAGTATCTCTTTTTGGAGTAGCACTTTCTTTACATATCAACATACAGCTTTACTTATTATTATTTAATGTGGGGAATATGATATTTTTTACTAATCTTACTTTTTTTTAGAAGTTGCTAGAGATCTTGAAATTGCATTCTATAGTTAATATTCATTTCATAAGCAATTTACTATTATCACTGTAACGAGTGGGATTTAAAATAAGCCTATGCATACAAATTAGCTCAGTTACTAATTTTACCTTTTATTGTAGGCTAACTGGTCAATAAGATTGTATTTTAAATGTATCGTAAAGTAGGCTAAGGTTCACTTAAATGATTGTGTAATACATTTAAGAGATAAAAAGTATAATATAGGCCTACATTATTTGCATCTAATTTTTCTACATTTATTTTTTAGAAAAAAAAATTTGATGTTTTAGACTTCGGTAGTTTCTTTTTTGTTAACCAATGTTGTTATATTTTCAAATATGCTGATAGAAAAAAAAAATGGAATGTAAATGTGTCTTGGTGAAAGGGGTAAAGATATTTGTTTATATTAAGCTGAACAGGTAAAGTAAACTAAGTAATCCCAATTACTGAAGCAATAACCCAGATATTGCATTAAAAAGAAGTTTCTTCTAGATGAGACAGCCAGAGCTGCACAACACTAGTGTGTGGCTTAAAAACAGAAGAAGAAGAAGAAAAAAGTGTAGCAGAAAATGTTAATGGGTAAACACCCAAGGATGAATCATCTAGGTCATGGATTGTTGGTATTGAATTTCAGGGGGTATTTCCCAAGCTTTAATCCACTATTCTCCTTCTGTTCTATAGGTCATAGGTGTGCATTACTCAGCAAGCTGTTTTTAAAACTAGACAGAAATAATAAAAATTCCTTACAGGAAGAAAAAAAAGAAGAAGGAATGCACTTTATTTTCTTTCTTCTTTATTGAATCAGATCTTAAAACTGTTTATTTTCCATTTATGATGTAATTTTATATATGACATTATTGTTATCACAAGGTTTTTAGATTCAGGAAAGATGGGGGGGGGGGGGGACATAAAATTAAAAGATAAAAGGCTTCAAGGTGCAATTATTAGGCAAACTTCAAAATAGAAAAGGTGTATCAAAGACTATAATGAAATGTATTTTTTTTTTAATTATAATTGTATCTAATGTAAACAAAATGAGGAATTTGTCTAGGCTAGGGACATGTCTCAATTCAAAATATGTGTTTTCATAGGAATCTTTTATATAAGGTTGATTTTAAGCCAACATTTTATTAGCTCAAAATGTAATTATTGTATTTAACAGATGTTTTTTATGATTCAAATATAGTACAGACATTTTTAAAAGGAAAATAAAAATGTTAATTTGATTCAATTAATTATTATGACTGTCAAAATGAAAGAGAAAAGAATGACAGTTTGCCTAAATTTCTAATAGTTAGGGGAGCCACAAGTGGGGCTGATAGAGGGGAGGGGGTTTAGCCCCCCTTCCCCTACCCCCACTAAAATTCAGAAAAAAAACATTTTGTCAACAGTTTTTTTAATCTGTAATAAATTTTAAGAAACATTTGGCAAATGTTTGCCACACATAAGTTGAGCCCCACCTGAAAAAAATCCTGAGTTCGCCCCTGATTTTTATCAAATATATTTGGCTTAAATGTTTTTATTGTCTTTTTATTGTTTAGGAATGTATGGTGATCATCAAACTGTGTACCCAAAAATTTGAGTCATATATGGTCACCCTTCAACTTTGCAACTCTTTCTAAATAGTGTGATCTGACAATAGTGTAAACACTTGATATAAAACACTATAGTTGTTTTTGTATGATTAAAAGATTTAAAATGTTTATCTATACTTTTATCAATGTCATTTTAGTATTTAAAAGTTGGTAACATTTAGGATATTATAAAATGGTGTATCACAAAATGTTGTAGTTAGCTATTGGTAAGCTAACTCATGATGAAACAAAAACATTTTTATTAGTAAGTAAGTCTTTGATAAATACTTAAAAGGAAGTAAATATCTAGTAATTTGAGAAGATGATAACTTTGTCACCGAAAAAAGAAACAAATTTCGTACACATAAGTCAGATGTTAGCTGTTTAGTTATATTTCGTTAAGTACGACCATTTTATTCACCAAGTCACATTGTAGCGCAGCAATGTAAAGTAGTAGTAGTAGTAAAGTATCCCGACTGACAAAATTGATCATAGTGCTGGTGAAACAGCATTCACCAGTTTCTGTGGCCATGGCATACTAGGGG
Organism: Anisus vortex; assembly: GCA_949126835.1. Classification (NCBI taxonomy): domain Eukaryota; kingdom Metazoa; phylum Mollusca; class Gastropoda; family Planorbidae; genus Anisus; species Anisus vortex. Next base: position 10,605,100 of record OX421493.1, read on the forward strand.
ATGTGTGGCCAGTCACCTTTACATCGCCCAAACTAATATCAGGTACCCATCAGACCTAGGTAGACTCAGGGACACCCTCGAGACCCAGGGAAACCTCCTAGACTTCACCAGGATTCGAACCCAGGACCTTTGGTATGCCAGCCAAACGCGCTGCTGCTTCTTCCACTGTGCCCCATGCCCCCATGTACAATTGGCATAATCTTTCATTGTGACCTTCCGTGGTCACAAAACAGTAAGCAGCCCTGAAGTTCAGAACAACCCAAAAGAGTGTTCGACAAATAGACAGAAAGCTATTCGACATTTATTGTTTGTTTTTCATTACATTTTATATTTTGCATACTTTTATTTATTTAAAAAGATTATCTTATCTTATCTTATACATTACAGACGCTCCTTCTATAAAGAAGATTATTGCGTCCTACGCTCATCCGTGGTCCGAGTCTAGTCTTGCATTTTTATTAATGTTTTAAATGATGTTAGGTTATTGGTTTTCCTGGTTTGTTCAGGCAACCCATTCCATGCCCGAATGCCACTCGGGAAGAAAGAGTACTTATATGCATTTGTTCTCGCATAAGGGACAAGGAAGGTGTTTTTGTCTTTATGTTTATCTGAGCTTTGCAACAGATTGTTATTGGGTTGTATTTCTAAATTAGAGTTTAATGCCTTATGTATTATTACTACTTTACTCTTTGCCCTTCTGTCCTCTAGTGTTTCTAGGTTTAGTGATTTGACTAATGGTGTTACTCTTGTCAATTGGGAATATTCACTAGTTATAAACCTTGCAGCTCTTTTTTGAATTTGTTCTAATTTTTTAATGTTTTCTTTAGTTGATGGGTCCCATACAGATCCTGCATATTCTAGTATAGGCCTAACTAATGTGAGATAGCATTTTAGTTTTATATTCTTATTACATTTGTAAAAGTTCCTTTTTATGAATCCTAATGTTTTGTTTGATTTTTTAATTACTTCATCAATGTGAGGGTTCCAAGATAACTTATCATTTATTATTACTCCTAGATACTTAGCATTGCTAGTTTGAGTTAGTTCTTTACCATGAATGAAGTAGTTTGTTATTATTTGTTTCTTTTTCTTGGATACCCTTATTAGTTGGCATTTTTCTGGGTGAAAAGACATACTCCAGTTTGATTCCCATTTTTGTAGTTCATCTAGGTCTTTTTGTAAAAGTTCACTATCTTTTCCTGTCTTTATTATTCTATAAATTATGCAATCATCAGCAAATAATCTTACTTTTGTGCCTGTGTTGATGCAATTTGGCAGATCATTAATGTAAATTAGAAATAGTAGGGGCCCTAGAACAGTTCCTTGTGGAACTCCTGAGTTTACTGTTATTGGTGATGACTTAGAGCCATTTATTATCACTGTTTGTTCTCTGCCTATAAGAAAGTCCTGAATCCACTGATGTAAGGGACCAGAGATGCCAAAGTATTTAAGTTTTTTAAGAAGACTAGAATGATGAACTTTATCAAATGCTTTTGAAAAATCTAGTAATATAGCATCAATTTGGTTGTTATTATCTAATCCCTTAGACAAGTCATCTATTAAGCCTATCGATTGAGTCTCACATGATCTATTTTTCCTGAAGCCATGTTGGTGTGGGCACAGTGCATTTAGTTTGTCTAGATGATTTACTATACTACTATATATTATATGTTCAAGTAATTTACATGTTATGCTTGTTAGAGAAACAGGTCTATAATTTCCGGGGTCAGATTTATCTCCTTTTTTGAAAAGGGGGGTTACATTGGCTAATTTCCAATCTTTGGGCACTTTGCCCTGGTTTAGAGAGGCCTGAAAAAGTATTTTAAAGATTGGAGATATTTCATTAGTTAGTTCTTTAAGCAGTCTTGCTGGTATTTCATCTGGACCAGAAGCTTTGTTTACTTTTAAGTTGGTTAGGAGTTGTTTAATACCCTTTTCATCTACATTTATATTTCCTATCTCTTCTAGTTTGTTTAAATTTATGAATATTTCTTTGTCACCTGGATTTGAAAAAGATGATGCAAAGTGTGTGTTTAGGATATTAGCTTTAGTTTCATTATCATTATAAGTTTTGTTGTTTTGGTCTTTTAGTGGAGCTATGCCTGTAGTGTCCATTTTTCTTGATTTAATGTAGGACCATAAGTTTTTATTATTATCTTTAGAAATTACATTGTTTACATATTCATTCTGCAGCTGTCTGCTTAGTTTCTGAGTTAAATGTTTAATCAAAATACATGATACAATACATAATATATTTCACAGGTCCATTAAATTGCCTCACTAAACACTAATGGAAATTAAATATGTTGATATTGGAGTACACTAGTAATAATTATGTAGCCATGAAAAAATGTATAGTATCCTTTTTTATGTTAGTCCCTAGTTTCTGCGACCATGGTATACAAGTGGTAATGGTAATGGTAATTTATATAGCGCTTCTATCCATGCTATTTTAGCATGCTCAGTGCGCTCTAGAAGACTATTAATCTGTGAGAGGTTTCTCTGCTGCCGGTTAAGCGCTCGTGATAACAACTCAATATTAACGTCATCTAGTCCCAAAACTCCTGTAGGGCGACAGGGATCTGCCGGTGGCGGGATAGAACCCGCGACGTGTCAGGTGTTTTTTTGGTTGACAGTCCGGTGAGCTAACCACACGGCCAGCCGGCTTATATTAAGCTGAACAGGTAAAGTAAACTAAGTAATCCCTATTACTTTGTGTAGCCAGCACAAAGCCTAGCAGCTATTACCTCACCAAATTATATTATATTCATCAGAGCTGAGTAGACTTATGGAGCCTCCCCCCCCCCTTCCATCCCAGAAAAAATGCCAAGAAATTCCTTACATTCTTACCCAAGACCTTTATTATGGAACTCTAAATTCTCAGTGGTTAGACCTCAGTGTATCAAAGAGATATAGTGAGAAAAAACGTTGAGAACCATTAATCCACATTATTGTGTAGGTGAAATTTTCTTCATTTGATACATTTATATGAATTAGTAGAGGTCATAAAATGTGATGAAACATGAAAGTTATCTTATTGAATAGTGAAATAATAAAAAATTTTAAGAAATTTTAAGAAGCTCCATAAATCATAAATATACCTGTCAGACTCATTTGATTTATAACAGCAATAAACCAATGTTCACAAGTTTTCTTGGCCACGGAATATTAGGAAATTGTGAGGCCAGCACAGTCCCCTACCACAGTTAATTTTCCACAACTAACATCAGACTTAGGAGAAAATCCTAGCTTTCAACAAGATATGAGGCATGGTTGCCGAGTGGCAGCACGTTCGACTAGCAGTCTGAAGGTTCTGGGTTCGAATCCTGGTGCAGGCTAGGATTTTTTCCCAGGACGTGAGGGTGCTCTTGAGTCTACCCAGCTCCTCTCGTATGCCATGGCCACAGAAACTGGTGAATGCTGCTTCACCAGCCCTATGATCTGTTTGGTCTGAAGGGTACTTACTTACTTTACTTTTGAACAAGATTTGAACACTGGACATTTGGTACGCCAATCTAGTGCGCTGCCATGAGACCACTCTTCCCCATTAAAGAAGCTCCATAAGCTCTGTAAATTATTGAGAATAATGTTATGTAGAAATCAAATTTAAAGGAATCTGACAAACTTTTTGTTAAAAATATTTTTTAATGGTTCGTATCATTTAGTGGCAGAGTATTATGTTCCCATTACATTATAGAGTGATGGCTCCAAGACTCTCTCATTTAACTCAGCACTGTTTAGTACATAACAATGAATTATAATTATGTCTCAGAAAATACCAGACGAGCCATGCGGCTCTTACGTCCATGGCATAACGATGTTGAGGGGTGGATCATTGGGTGGCATACGAAGATCCTGCGGCACGCTGATAGGGTGCGTCGTTAAATATATGATACGGTCTCCGCAGTCACATGCACTACACGTCTCTCCCTACCTGCAGAATTCCCCTTGGATCACTATCACTATCAAGGTGGCTCGCTCGTATATTTGCACTGTCACCCGGTTGCACAAATTCCAGAACATAGGCCTGGACATCTAGGCACCAAGGCAGGGTTTGGACTAGCTGTTGCGCTCATTGCTTCCTCCCCACCAAACCTCTGGGCCTCTGGGCAGTGCAATGATTCTCACATGCGTAACAAGGGTTTGTCATGCATTGATTCACCAGTGTTCTCTTAATGGGAGCATATCAGTGTTTTCCACACTTTGCCAGAGTTAAGGCCCATGGGTACAGAAGTGAGTACATGTCATCAATCAGGGGAAGTAAAGGTGACTGTGCATTAGTTACCTACGCTTTCCCTTTGTAAGAAGGGGAAAAAAAGTGTGCTCTATTCTCCCTTAGAGAGGCCAGCTAATCTTGTGGTTAGTACACTTAGTTATCAACAGGATGACCCAGGTTGTAATACTGCCATTGTCCAATCCCTGCCATCATTAGATTATAAAAAAATGTATATGAATGGTAGGCCTACTTCTACTATAAGGACTAGGCATATATAGGCCGATTAATGATAAGCAGACGTGAACGTTGTGATTTACAATGCCAAGAAAGTGGGCTATACCCTTCCTAATAATATATTAAACCGATCGTTATAATCTTACCTTATACATTACAGACGCACCTTCTATAAATAAGATTATTGCATCCTACGCTCATCCATGAGTCTAGTCATGCATATTTATTTGTGTTTTAAATTATGTTACGTTACTGGTTTTCCAGGTTTGTTCAGGCAACACATTCCATGCCCAGTTGCCGCCAGGGAAGAAAGAGTAGGCCTACTTATAAAAAAATTATATACATTTGTTCTCGCATAAGGAATAAGGAATTTTTTTTTTGGTATTTATCTGAGCGTTGTAACAGATTGTTATTGTGTTGTATTTACAAATTCAAATTAGAATTAGGCCTATGTATTATTACTACTTTTCTCTTCACGACTCTTTACCCTTCTGTTCTCTAGTGACTATGTTTCTGTTTAGCGATTTAACTATTGGTATAGCCTAACTCTTGTCAGAATATAATTAATTAATTAATGCTAGTGAGTGTCATAATTCATCTTTTATCTTCTTATCTTAAAGGCCATGCCATATTTATATTTATATATTACAGATGTTCCTTCTATAAAGAAGATTATTATTGCGTACTACGCTCATCTGTGGTCCATCTGTGGTCCGAGTCTAGTCTTTTATTTTTATTAATGTCTTAATTAAATCTATATATATAAAAAGATCGTGTTTGTGGCCCCCCCCCCCCCTCACAGATCCCCATTGGTCAATTTGAAAACACGTGAGTTTGTGTCACTGCCCTATTTAGGCCTAGGCCCTATATATATACTGTCTAATAATTTTTTATATTGGACAAGTGTCTTCGCTATCTCAGTCGTTAACTTAGCGGACTGATATGTGGGCGACTCGGGTTCGATTCTCCAGTTAGACTATACCTTTTTTTTTCTACAATTTTTTTTTTCAAACTTTTAAAAACAAAAGACACTGTAAATCTACGGGCAATTTAGATTTTTGTGAAATAAAAATACTTGCCTTTTTTTTTTACCCGATTACAATATTTATTTAAAATTACTTTCCTAAAAGTAAAAAAATAATAATTTAAATATTAGATTTATAGCTTTCTTTTAATTGTAGTTTATAAAATTGTTATCTGCACCTTAGACAGTATACAGTCCTATTTTTTTTTCACCCTGGCGACGCCGGGCAATGTAGCTTGTTATGAATCATAATGAATGTTAAGACAGTTAAGTTACTGGTTTTCCTGCCATGGTGTGTTCATTCAGTCTAAAGTTAAAAACCTAAATTATAACTTTTTATGTAGAATTAACTTGCCAAGTCACTTGGCATTTATGATTTAGCTGGCTGCAATTTTAACATTTTCATTTAGGCCCCTAATAATTTAATATAGGTCTACATTTGTTTATGATTTAATTAACTTTTAACTTTATAAATTATAATAGCGAAATTATAGGCCTAATTAATAGGAATAGGCCTACTTTAACTTTAACTTTACTCTTTACTGTAACTTTACCAGATATTTTTTAATGTGCACTAGTTTGAATTAAACTAGATACTTTTGTTCCATTACCAAACATGCAGTCATACGATTCGTGTATACTTTATTGCTTTTGTGGATTTTTTAGTTGTTCTCGGCGGTTATCGTTTGCTGTGATGTTTACACTCTACCTTGCATTTATGCAATTTAATGGGGTCAAAGTACAAAACATGGGAAATCCTTTGCTCAAAATAAAATGTGTGTACACGTCATAGAAACTTGTACCCTAAAACTCTTTCCTGGCTTCCGTTGCTTAAAATAGTACTGCCACGTGACAGATGAGATCACTTTTGACCAATCGAAAATCAGGGAAATGCTGTAATCGACTTAATTTAGCCTCGTGAGTCATCCGTATAAAGCTGTTCTTCGTAGCATTTTACCACATTTTGATCTCTTCAAGAAACACATATTGGTGTGACTAACATCGGCTTCCGAAAGGATCGCAGCCGAAACTAAGTGACTCATTATTTTTTTTTACTTGTAAGGCGAGTCAGTATTGACGCGCGTTTCCTTTTTCAATCTGGATTTACGAACATCAACTTCAAAGTCAAGAATGGAGCATTCGCTTTATTCTGACTCGGATGGCCCCGATTCGGTTGTTAATAAGTTGAAACGGACTATGACTTTGGACTTTAATTCGAGCTCAGCGACAAAGCAGAAGAAATTCGCAACAGTTTTAGCATCACCAGATCTTAACATGCTAAAGTTGGCTTCACCTGAACTAGAAAAGATGATTATTCAAGCTAATGGAATGGTGACAACAACACCTACTCCGACACAGTTTATATTTCCTAAATTCGTCACGGAAGAGCAAGAAGCTTATGCTAGAGGGTTTGTTGATGCTCTTGCCGAACTTCAAAGCAGTGGTGCTCTGTCAGGAAATCGATCTCAGGAACTCAGTCGGACATTTACCACCCTAACTGTTCCTACAGCCCTCTCCCAGAGCGCTACAGTGCCCACTTCAACGGCAGCGTCAGTGTTCGCATCTGCTAATGAACTTTCAGCAACAACAATACTGCCTGGTGGGCACATAGCAAGACTTCCATCAACCGTGAGCCAACCAAAAACATCGAAACCCAATGTACCAGTTGACTCAAGGATACCTCAGATCAAGGATGAGCCACAGACAGTACCTTGTTTAAGTTCGTCACCGCCCCTCTCCCCTATAAACATGGAATCTCAGGAAAAAATTAAACTGGAACGCAAACGTGCTCGTAACAGAGTTGCAGCAAGGAAGTGTCGTACCAGAAAATTAGAAAGGATTTCTAGATTAGAGGATCGAGTAAAAGATTTAAAAGGACAAAATAGTGATCTTGTAAATACTGCTACTAGTCTCAGAGACCAAGTGATGAAGCTGAAACAACAAATTGTTGAACATGTAAATAATGGTTGCCAAATAATGATGGCACAAAATATTGTATTTTAACATTTTTAAAATACATTTGTGACTATTTTGTTTGTGTGTGGTTCGGAAAATAGGACTACTAAAGACAAGATAAACATCATTCATGGCATTCAATGATTCATGATGGATATCAGTTGACATCTGACAGTTACAGAATTTATATACTATACTATAGTTACTATAATATAGAATTCTAAGAATGTATTATTGCATTTGAATTGAATGTTATTGTTTGTTAAATATAGCCTACTATTTAGCATATGATTACAGTATATATTAGTTTAATGTTAAGGTTAACTAAATGAAGCATTCGTCTTTTTTCATTTCCTTTTTTTTTTTAGTGCTTCCAATGTATGATTGTGATTTTGACCATATGTGCTAAGTATCTCATTTTTTTTTTTGCACATTTTTGCATTGTAAATATCTACTCTATTCTTGTTATATATATATATAAATTACACACTATTGATGTAAGTTTATTTTCCTTACATTAAGAGAACTAAACTGTTATATCTTTTACTTTGCTCCATAAATTTCTTCTCTTTATTTTTTTATAGTAACTCAACATTTTCTGTTAAAGGCTGATGTCTACTGTAAACAACTATTTTCCACACTACAACATTTGTTTTTATCTTGTTACTAAACTTTATGCTTATTGAAATTGTGATACTTTTGAAAAATGACCTTTTTTATGATATCAATACAGTTGCAAATTTATTATGAATACCAATTTAAAAGGTGTCTATTGTTTTTAAATCTATATATGCTTTATGTTGCTGTGACGTGTTATTGTTTCAATTTTATTTATACATAAATACAAACCACACATTTTTAGCTTTAACTTGCTATAACTATAACCTTTTTATAGCCTATAATTTATTTTGTTTATTAATTTATAAGGTAATCAAATTACAATTAATAATAAAATATCTTTAAAAAAATTAACATTCAATAAAATACCAGTACATTTAAAATTTAAAACTGTATTTACGTGCAACAACCTCCTATATAGAAAAGCGTACCGGTACCAGTGTCTTTTTTAATATAAAATTATATTTTTAATGCAATTGATCCTGAATCTTTTTTATGAAACAGCATACACAATGTAAATAGAAACCAAAATAAATAGCTTTGTATTTTCACTATAAAAAAACAAGTACCGTATATACTCGCGTATAAGTCGCACCGGTGTATAAGTCGCACCCCTAGTTTAAGATTTTTTTCCTTATACGTTGTCATTGACCCGCGCATAGGTCGCACCCCGACTTTCCAGGTTACACTGCCTTTTATTACTTTTAATATCTCTAAAATGCATACCTTTTAAACATAAAAGTTACTAAATATTCACCCTATTTTGGAAACTTTCCTTAAAAAATTGTTTTAATCGTGCATTTATATAAGGCAAACATAATCAAATAAAGGCATATCCTAATAATTATACATATACACTCAACTATAGGGGTTATGTAAGAAACTGCATGACAGAGTAGTGATGTTTTTCGAACTTTTCAAAAACAGTGTCGGGTGTAAAAGTCGCACCCCTACTTTTGGTCGACATTTTCTGTAAAAAAAAGTGCGACTTATACGCAGTATATACGGTAAATTAAGTCAACCATTATTTCCCTGTAAAATTAGAAATACCCGATACTATCAGGGGCGAAGCCACAGGGGGGCTGAGGGGGGCTAAGCCCCCCCTGAAATTAAAAAAAAATATTTTTTTCAACTGATTTTTTTAAAATATGCACTAAATCTGCAAAAAATTTGGTAAATCTTTGTCAGGCAAAAGTTTAGCCCCCCCTGGTATTTGGTAAATATTTGTCACGCGAAAGTTCAGCCCCCCCTGGAAAAAATTTCTGGCTTCGCCCCTGGATACTATACATGATTAGTTTTTAAAAGCCTTGTTAAATAAAATATTAATATTAGGAGGGTATCCCATTGTTAACACATTTGATATTATCATAATTTTATTTTATATACATGGGATATACATAAAATAGCGCTTCTTGTGCAATATGTTATGTAACATAGAGAGTTGCAGGTTATCTTCTGATCTTCCTAAATAATGTTAATGTTAAAAAATATGTGTGTACCGGTTCCATATTTAATTAATGCATAATATTATAATAATAATAATAATAGACAAAATAAATAGTTGTATTGGCTACACTACACAGGACAGAAAGAATTATGTTCTCTGTGTAACAGAAATACATGCAAAATACAAGCATAATAATACAAATAATGAGTTGTGTCCTTAATAATACAAAAAATTAGTTGTGTTGGCTACATATTACAGAAACTGTCAACAATAAACATATTTTTATGAATTTAAAAGGTTGATATTTAATCAACGGCTGGTCCAGCAGTTAGTTCACCGGACTGTCAACCAAAAACCAACTGACACGTCATGGGTTCTATCCCTGCCACCAACGGATCCCTGTCGCCCTGCAGGATTTTTGTGCCTAGTGACATAATAATCGTCTATCTAGAAAGAAGGATTGTAACTTATAAAATAATCCAAAAGAATACAACATAATTTTAAGTTACCAGTACTGTATCCAAATATTTCTTAATATTAAGTTTTTTTAAATACCATGTAATTTAAAACAAAACATCTGTTTAATAGTATAGTAATAATCTATAGTATAGAAATTCAAAGATGGTTTAATCCCTTTATCAAGTCATAAAATATGAGTTTCAGCATTTAAATGTATGTTATCACAAGATCTGCAACAGCCTAAAGATATAAATATAGATCCACTACAGAAGTAAAAGTGTGAACAAAAATAACATATAGTAAATTAGTATAAAGTTTTCTTTATTGAAAAAATATTATTATTATTAAACCCAAAAAAAGGTTTTTATTAAATCTTGCTAATTTTGGTTATAATTACACAAAACAGCAGTAATACTACAAGCTCTTCTTTAAATTGTCAATTTTATTAAAATTCATATTAAGATCGAAGAAGAGAAGATTACAATTCATGACAAATTATTAACACTCCTGGTACATCACTATAATTTCAATGTATATTAAAAAAAAAATGTTCTTAACCTTAACTAAACTAATCAACTGATTGTAAATCTATCTAAATAACTTTTAACAAATCCCTTGTCAGACAATTTGGTACAAAGAAAGTGAATCTAATAATACCCACCACCCCCACCCCATCCTTTAAAAGTAAAAGTATTTTGCCTTGACAATACCCCATCTTATTTTATTTCCTAGAATATAGTCTCAGCATGTGACACAATAAAAGTATATAAATATAATAATATACCCGGTAATACATATCTCAATTGATGTTTTCAAAATAAAATTCAGATGGGGTATCTTAATTTTTTTAATAACCTGGCAAAGTGCTCATTTCATACCCAAGTTGTTTTTTTAGTTTCATCGTGAGAAGAGACCTTAGTGAACTTAGATAACATAGACAATAGGCCTATTATCTAGGCCTATAGGTTAATTTACATCGTCTTTTTAAGCAATAATTATACAGCATGCCCTATATTCTATAGCCTATAATAAAGTATAATAATATATATAATCCATTTCAGGCCAATTTGATCCATATATATAATATAGGCTAGTGAACCAGCGTTCACAAGTTTCAGTGGCCACGACATACAAGGGGATATGTGGCCAGCACTACAATGCCCGCAGCCTCCTTATCTCCAACTACTGTCAGCTACCCAGAGCTGGGTTGACTCCGGGACACCCTCCAGACCCGAGAATGAATCCGCTCTGCGCCCAGGCCACCGTGCCCCATTCAAGAACGATAGGCCTATATCCTAGCCTATATAATTAAAATAATGTGACTTTGAAATTGATAAATTATAAAACAACCTTCTACTTCTAATAACTTCTATTTATATCGGCCTAGGCTATATACTTTTTGTCCTTGATAGCCTAAGTAGTGAACTTATATTATAAGTAGATATATAGGCCTAGGGCCTACAATATTACAGCTAACGTAAATTCCCAGTTACTAGAATCTAGATCTAAATAACGCATTTCATTTTTAATTCAGTCTTAAATAGCCAAAACAGCTGGTAAAGATTCGAGGCCTCAGAATTAACCCTTCATTTTACTTTAAATGCCTAAAACAATTATTATATTTCTAAGTCTTCGGCGACAGGCGGTCGCAGGTTTTACATTATTTATTATATTTTTATAGTAACTAGACTACTAAAATACTAATAAGCTTAGTAAATGCTAACTACAAATTTAATAATCTACGATTCAATTTTTCTATGTTGGAATACTTGTAGGCCTTCTAGACTAGAGTACACAAAGCCGTGACCTCCCCGTTAGACTGGCTTGATATAAGGATACTTTTTTTTTTTTTTTTTTTTTGTTGAGAAATTAAACGTGGTGGTCTTGATCGATAATAAATTAATAATGGGAGAAAACAGCGGGAACGACCACTGAAATTCCCACTCTGCGTTGTACAAGGCTATACTATATGCTAAGGAGGGGAGGGGGGGGGGGAGAGTGGAGATAGTGCTGTGTGCGAGCTAAAAATAAGTACGTGACTCATCGCGATACCATTTCAAATCGAGGTCATTTGTAACAGTAACTTTGCTATTTATTATGGTACAATAAGCGTTAGTTGATTAATTCACTTCTAATTTTTCACCAACTTTATAAATAATTAAACAGGTATATCTTAATGTAAAGTATAAAGAGCTAGTGGTTAGCTTTAAAAAAGATACTTATAGTAGAGTAAATAAATATAAGTAGTTACTACGCTACTTGTACAAGTACGATAACAAGGCATATATTTTTCTGTCAAGTTATGTCTCAGTTATTTCCCGTTTTTTATAAATATATATATAGCCAACTGAATTTATCAGTAGGAGTAAATTATTAGAAACACTCTTATCCTGTCTGTAACTGTACAATAAAACAATTGCACATAATATATTTATCTCCACAAATAATATTCTAAGGGAATTCAACTTTCTTTTTTCTCAACCTAGCTGTCTCATAAATGGTATCATTAAATCAAATCTTTATTTTTTAAAAATCAATACATCAAATCCTGATTTTAGTGTTTAATTAATTTTAACAATGAGTGTCATCTGGGCATGGAACGGGTTACTTGAACAAACCAGGAAAACCAGTAGCTAAACCTAATAAAAATTCAAGACTAGACTCAGACCACGGATGAGCTTAGGACGCGATAATCTCCTTTATAGAAGGAGCGTCTGTAATATATAAGATAACAATTTGAAGAGTTTAATATTGGAATGGAGAGAAAATAAAACAATGACTTAGTGAAAAGTTTCTTGTTGTTCCTGACATCATTAAAAAGTCAATCTAAAAGAGTAGGAGCATCTCTCATAATAATAGAAAGAAATAAGACTTTGTGTTTGTATCAAGTTTGGAATAGTGAAAACATGCCTAAATATGGTTAACAGATAAAAAATAATGACAAAATATCTAAAGAAAATCTTTAACCTTTTTTTTATTGCACTTTATAGTAATTTAAAAAAAATAGAATTCAATAATAGTTTTTCATTGTATAAAATACATTTCCCATCAGTTCATGAATAGATAACAATGTATGCAAACACAGTCAATGGTGGGCAGGAATGATTTGAAATATTACCAGATTCATAACCGGGTAACATTAATCACAAACTTTCTAGCCCTTGATTGGTAGTTCTTCCTGTTTCAGCCTGATGCATTTACTGTCAGTATTTAATAAATGCCTGTAAGACAAAAGGCAAACTAACAGGGGCAGGAGATACACAATGTGGGTTTGGCCTTCAAATGCCATTTCAAATGCCAAAAGGCCTTCAAATTTATCCAATGCAGAAGTGATCATGCTTTTGTCAGCTGCCATCCATAGAGTTCGGAGCATTGTCCACCAAAAAAAACCTGGCCACACTTGAAATCAGCTCGTTGTACTGTTTCCTGTGACAGTCTAAAAATGCGTTGCCTCTCAAATCTAAAGTTTCTAAGGCACGACTTTGAGGACTTGAAACTTCTTGCAAGAAACCAACAATGCCTTGAAATGAAAAGCCATTTTTGCTGCAATGAAAGAAAAGTAATTCATTTCTGAGTCCAGAAACCAAAAGTTTTTCTTTGATCAGTTATCCAACTATTTTTATGAAGCCAAACTTACTGTAATGATATGTCTTTGATCAGTTATGCAACTATTTTTATGAAGCCAAACTTACTGTAATGATATGTCTTTGATCAGTTATGCAACTATTTTTATGAAGCCAAACTTACTGTAATGATATTTCTTTGATCAGTTATGCAACTATTTTTATGAAGCCAAACTTACTGTAATGATATGTCTTTCTTATTTCTTATAAGTTTACAGACGGAACGTCTATCTCTTCTAGATAGAAGATTATTACGTCCACTAGGCCCAAAACTCCTGCAGGGCGACAGGGATCCGTCGGTGGCAGGGATAGAACCCGCGACCTGTCAGTTGGATTTTTGGTTGACAGTCCGGTGATCTAACCGCTGTACCAGGGCGGCTTCAGTTATACAACTATTTTTGAGAAACCAAACTTACCGTAATGATATTTCTTTCACATTAGTGTCTTGTATTATTCTGCTTATGTAACAAAGAGCTTCTTCCCCTAGAGAAATATTTTGAATCAATCATTGTGTTTATTCAGTTATAATGTAAATTACTAGTAATTAATAGTAAAAGTATATTTTATATTTTACATTTGTGTTGAAGAAAATTATAAAAGAACCTAATAAGAAAGACCATAATAAGAAATATCACACAACACTATTCAAACACTATACAAACACTATACAAACACTATACAAACACTATACAAACACTATACAAACACTATACAAACCTAAATGATTCTCAGACATATCCAGAGAGGTTAGATTTTTACAATTTGATATTGGTATTAATATCTCTGCAATGTAAATAGAATGGATTTCTTCACAGAAAAGTGACATCAATGATCATGATTAATTACAGTATCAGTAACAATTATTGCAAAAGACACATTTGCAGTAAACTTAAATGTTTTGATTAGAATAGCCATTCGAAACCGGGTACCCGCAGGTAATTCTTTTTTTTTTCAAGGACCCGAAACCCGTTTTCTGTTCCCATTATCAGATAACAAATTTTCAACAAATAATATTTTATCTCTAACTTACAATTTGCTTTAAAAAGTTGCTTAATAATTATCATACAATTTGAAAGCTCAGTAATACAATTTTTGATTTTCTATAAAATGAAAAAACAAATGTAATGCCCCAGAGTTGCCGCTACTACTAGTTAATCAGACTTGGCAAAAATTACTTCCAAAAACTTGGAGGATTATGTACTGGTGGAAATTGTTCTTCTTTGTATGGTGTACACAAAAAAACATTCAGGCACAATATTTAAATCTTGTCAAAATATTAAACCTAATATTTGCCCAATAATGTTTCCAGAAAAGGTCACACTTAAAAATTATTTCCATAGGTGAGACAGCCTACATGTGATAGATAAAGATTAAGAATTGTAAGCTAAAAAGTTCAGTATAAGTTAATTTAGTCTACGTAAGAACAACAACAACTTTACCTGCCAATCTATGAATGTTGGATGTGTGAAGACACCCCTTGAGGCTCAAACTGTGCAAAGACACTGTAACGTTGGACAACAAAGATGCCAGTGCATAACAGCTAGCTGGAGTGAGCACTTGCCAGTCTTCAAGGATCAGTGTGGTCATTTGTCTCTCTGGGTGA
The DNA here is from genome assembly GCA_949126835.1 of Anisus vortex. NCBI lineage: Eukaryota > Metazoa > Mollusca > Gastropoda > Planorbidae > Anisus > Anisus vortex. The sequence goes on from OX421493.1 coordinate 10,620,280, forward strand.
GCAAAAGATTTGCATTTGTTCATTTATTTACTACAGAGATAAACTTAGTATACCTAGTACCATAAACTTTAGTGATAAAACATCATTTCAAACTCAAAAGTCTTTCAATCAATATTTCACATTAGTTAAAGCGACAATAAATTAGCTTTATGTTATATAATCAGAACACTTCAGCTCAAACAGTAAAAATTTAAATCTTAAAGCATTATAAATGCTATAGAAGGAGCCTCTGCAACATATAAGAAGAAAAGAATCTAAAGAAGACAAGAATCTAAAAAAGAATAAAATTAGAAAAAAAAAACTACTTACTTTTGAAAGCAAGATGCTTAAGATGATGTTGTACAAAGAGTCGAGATATGCTATTATTGAAACACAAATTAGTCAGAGCTGCATCCTGTGACACATAGCCTACAAGTATGCATTCAGTCTTAACCCCCAGTGTGCATAAATAGACTTCTAGAAGCCTTGTACCTTGAAATTCTAGAAGAAACAAAAACAGACAAATATTGGAATATTTATTAAGTGAAAAAAAAACAGCTGGCCTTTTCAAACAATTCATTGGTGCAAGATGCACTTCATTACCGAGGATCAGAAAACTATTGGCATGTGTATCAATATCCTACCTCCACGCTCAGCTATTTTAGCTGATTCCTCATGCTTGACAAATATTTCAATTTCTTCTTGACCTTAACACAAAAAACGTGAAAAGTGACACTTTTTTATAGCCTTGGAAGCTCAAATCTAAATTCACACACAATTTAAATAGGTAAAATATTAAAAAATATAAGTAAATGCACTGTAAATCTTTTGTGGCAACTAGGTCTCAAATATTTTCTGAGAACAACCAATAATTACACTATTTGAACCAACATAGTTTGATATTTAACATCTTTAAGAATATTTTTTATAAAACCAAGAATCTTACTTTTTCCACTTAGATGATCATTGACAAGTAAGTCTTCAATATTGTCAACTCTTTCTTGCAAACTAACAAACATCAATTTATCAAGTGGATTGTTGCCCCTGCAATAACAAGTTTTAAATTAAATGGTCACAATATTTTAAAAAACATTAAAAAAAGAAACTCTAACAAATTTTAATAAATTGTTTAAGTTGAAATTAAATGAATTATAATTAAAAAACCTGTATGAAACAGCTGTGAGAATGTCCTCCATAATTGAATGATTATAATCAGCAGAAGATAAAGTAAAGGATTTAAGATGAGGCCTTTGGAGCAGTGTGCATAAACCTTGCATTAGTTTATCTGGCAACTCTGGCACTGAAATGACATGAAATGTTACACTAAAGCTGACTTCCTATTTTTTTTCATAGAAGTCATCTTTAAAACAAAATTTTTCTTCCATAAGCATTTTAGTACATGATTTTCTTATTCTCTTAACCATATTTGCACAATTCTTCTGAAAAAAACGTAGTTTAGAAAAAGTTTACCTTAATGTAAAATAGATTACAAAAACTTATTAATACATAATCTGGACTTGATAAAGTTTTACCAAAGTCCCAACTTCTACTAGTGTTGCGAGTGGTGTGTAACGGATATGTGTTGGAAAGAGGGGGTGTGGTTAGAGGAGGAGATTATCAAGAGAATAATGCATATGATAGCAAAACTTTGGAGTTGCCGCTACTACTTGAGTTTGGCAAATAGTATGTCCAAATACTTTCATTCAATACTCTATGTAAAAGGTCTACTTGGTTAGGCACTACTTATGCCTCGCTTAACAAACATCAATTAGTTTGAAGTTTGGTATCTTATTACAGCAGCAATATGGTTTCTTTAACAGTTTGGCAAATAGTTTTTTGTTGTTTTATAAAAAAAATAATAATAATAGTGCTTGTATAGCGCATATCCCGTTGATGACAGTTCTATGCACTGACGACAGTTACAGAGTACAAACAACGAAGAATGTATATATGTACAGGTGAATACTGCTACTGGAATAGGTGAGACTTCAGCCAGCTACTGAAGGTGTCAAAGCTAGGGCCCTGGCGAAGGTGTAGTGGGAGGTGATTCCAGGCAGACGGGCCCTCGTAGGTAGACACTAGCTTCGCAAGATGGATCTGAAGAGTCAGTGCGTCAGAAGCCAAGCAAAATGGACGGGATTGGGTGTAGAGGTCAAGACAAGAGCGAAGGTAATCTGGGGCAGAGTCATTCAGGCACTTGTAAATTAATTGAAGCTATAATCTTGTGTGTCTGGTGGCTACCAGAATTTTTCTCATTGATGACCTAGTCCTTGAAAGCCAATACAGAGCCTCAGTACCAAATGCTGTAAAATATATATTTATTGGTGTGCCTACCTCCCAGATGTAACTCTCTGAGTGAAAGCCAGGAACTGAGGTGATGATCCAAGACTGGAACATAGACATCTTTGTCGACCAAGTTTGTGAATTTGAAATCAGCTTTTGTCATCCCAGCACTGCTTTCACTGAAATATACAATAGACACTCTTTTATTTACTTTTTTTTTTTTTTTAGTAGGCTACTGGTATCAAATGTGTGAGCACATGTTTACAAAAACATCTTGTTTGCAAGTGGCATAGATAACACAACTCAACTTACAATTTAGAAGTGGATGTGCCAAACAAAACAGCATCATCCATCAAGTCAAATGCACAACTGGAGTCAAGACATCTATGAAACAAACAACATTTTTACATTTTTTTATTTCACGAAAAACACAACATTAAAAAAAAATTTAAAGGTACCTTAAATTACTAGATCTACCACTGAATTACTCCAAAATTTACCACCAGTGAATTAAATGCAGAAACAAAGTTAGGGTAAGTTTCCCCTTCACAACATGCTGGTCCATGCTCTGGTGACAGGGGTTCACTAGTTTCCAAGGACATAGCATACAAGGGGGTGTGTGGCCAGCTACATGCAAAGCCACCTTTACTTAATTTTCCCCAACTAATGTCCGGTACACATGGTTATGACTGGGGGAAAAAAGAAACTGTTGTTTAACATGGCATCAACACTGAGACCCTCAAAATGGCAATTTGCAGGCACTATTGCTACACCAACCCATCCCATTAATTAACTGTAACCAAGTTGAAAAATAAAACCATGACTACTGTCATAACTTATTAGAAAATAATTATACAGGTTAATGCATATGTTGTTAGTTAATTAAATCCATTTTCCAAGTAATAAAAGCTACAAGACTATTATATAGAGAATCCTACTTGATTATGATATGAACAAAATACTTACTGTAAATCTAACTCTACAGGACAGTTTTCCTCATCTTCATTCATTCCCTGTATAGTAGATGCTTTATCCTGCCCTATCTTAATCAAGGACATCAATTCCTTTCTGTCCTTTTGACCCTCTGGTGTTGAGTAATAGCCCAGCACTCCACTGCATATGGACAAAACAGAATCAAAATACTGCAGGTCCTTTGTTCTTATCACATTAAAACAAATTCTGTCTAGCTTCGTGGCCCGTTCTTTCAGCTCCTTCACCAAGGACACAAGGAAGGGAGAACTCTTCAGGATAACAGAAATTACCATCAAAGAACTACAGAAGGCGTCCAACAGAGCTTCATATTTTGGGTCCAGCAGAAACTTACAGTGCTTCTGATCGACCGTGATGAAAAGCACATAGTGCGCGGCCAGAACAGCTAGCTTTTCCACCATGCGCTCACAAGCCATAACTTTTTGCTTGACACTGTCTCTTTGCTGGGTGTTTATGTTGAATGGACAGAAGAGGTCTAGCAAATAAGAATGAGCATCCACAAGAAGACCTACAAGGATAAAATATATCTCCTTATTCTTAAATTCATACAGAAATTAAGCTACAACTAAAACTTTTTATGGATTTTATTTATAAATTCTCCTATTAGCACTTAAAAAAATAAATGTAACTATCAATCAACTGTGTGTTTATTTCCTGCCTTTTTATGTACAAGAACTACAGCAGAAGCTCTAGTAAAATTTGGATGTTTTTCAATCCTTAAACTATGTCAAGAGGGAATTACATTACATACTAACCAATAGTGTGATAATTATAAACAAAAAACAGGGACAGAGAACAAGTGAACACCCCATCATTAACAGGAACAGATAAAAATAAAGTTTACCTATCGAATGAGTCTCGTACCTGATGGAGAATTAAAGCCTTTATCATATTCTTCAATGAGTTGAACGATAGCCCTGCGGTACAACAACCGTGACAATCCCCAGTCCCAGCCATCACATGGGAAGAGATCCAGCAAGTGTGGACAAGTTGTTGATTTAATAGGATAAGTCTCATTGTTCATGAATAAACTGCGTTGTATTCTATATAAGGCAGCCTTTATGATTACACCTGAAATGATAGTTTTAAAATGTTCGACCATTCTTACTAAGAACATTTGACAAAAACAAGAAATGTAGATTTAAAAGACATTAGAAAGATATGTCAAGGATTCACTAAAAAAAAGATTTGCCAAATATTAATATGAATGTAATACTGTTTTCTACAATTAATTTTTATTTCTTACTATGATACATTCAGTTTAAGGAATTGCTCCAGACTGTAATCACAGTGTGTACATTTGATGTTAAAATTGTTTAATTAATAGAAAACTAGCATAGACCATTAGATAATACAGCTCAGCTTCAACTGTTATATTCTCTATTATATCAATATATAGATTCTTTTTTAAAATGTTCACATATAAGTAATAAATGTACCCTAATTGACTGCAAGAAACTTTTTATTACAAAATATAAATTAATAATCAGTTTAAAAGACGCATATGTTTGTCATATGCTCCTAGAAAAACATGTGTCTAGTATACAGACAAAAGAAAAATTTTAAAATACACGTAAATAAAATATTGTACATTAAAAAACGATTTCTTGTATAAAAGTACCTCGTTTTGCCAAAATATTTTCTAATCTCAATATGTCATACATTGACAGATAATCCACTATTAAATTCAAGCATGGTTGATTCAGATCTGAAATTAATAGTGTAAAATAGAATTACAGCAAAATAAAAATAAAAATGCAAGACTAAACTAAAGATAATGCCATTATATTCTGTAATAATGCCATTATATTCTGTAATAATGCCATTATATTCTGTAATAATGCCATTATATTCTGTAATAATGCCATTATATTCTGTAATAATGCCATTATATTCTGTAATAATCTTCTCTTTAGATGGAGATTATATATAGCATAATCCTCCTAACTAACCTCACCTATCCCTTGACCACCCATGGGTGGGTCATTGGGATTGTTAACTGATTTATTATTTCTGGCCATTTGTCATAGTTGTGTGCCACCTTTTTGGGAGCTAATGCAGGACAGGCCTTCCAATCTTTTAAACTGTCCTCCCACCTTTGTTTCTGTCTGTCGCCTCTTCTTCCTCCTTACAGTGAGCCCTGTATGATCTTGTGTGGTGGGGGTTAAAGTGGTGCACCAGTAATATATATTTTCCCCCTCCTAGTGTGCAACAAGAAATGCTGCCCCTTGTTAACTAAGACAAGGGTTTTAAGCCAGTAGGCCTTAGCCTAATGTGGTGACTTTGGATTTCTTTTATAATATTATCATAAGATTTATTATTAAAACATCTGCCATCAAATCCTAATCATATAGGATAAAATTAAAAATGGACTAAAATAATAAAAGTTAAATAGTCTAAAGTAAAGTCTAAAACAATAAAATAAATATCACCTCCTAAAAAGGCCTCTGAAATCAGCTCCGCATTCAAAGTTATAACCTTGCAACAATGGATTTGTAATGACTCTACAGCTGGCTGAGCTGGTTTTAAATCCATTTATTCAGTTTCAGTTGTATCAGTTTCTGCTAAGTTGGTAACCTACTAGTACCAGAAGTATCAGTACGCACGCCTTCTTAGTGGTAGTAGAGTAAGCTAAATTATTACTTACTTATTTAGTTGCCTACTAAAAAAACTTTTTTGATATTATCATTACTAATGAACTTTTAGTAATAGTAGTATATATATATATTTCTATAGCCCATACTTTCTTTTACTATTAGGCCTACTTTATTTCTTTATAGTATAGTATCTAGTCCTAAGTATTAGAGTTGTATTAAATTCATCATTTGTGAATGAATTGAATATGAATATATGTGGATTGCTTATATACTTATAGTTTATATGAATAGACCTATGTGAGGTGGGCTGGTCCTGAGGTTTATCCGCGGCGGATCATTATCGTGGTGGCTCGCCCGTATACCTGCACTGTCACCTGGTAACAAAACCCTATACTAAAGGTACAGACATCCAGGCACCAAGTGGTTCTGAGCACAAACCTATCCAGGACTGTGGAGTCGAAGTTGAGAAGTCGGAGTAAATTTGGGGTACCTGGAGTCAGCAAACAATGCATTAACTCTGACTAAATTTATATTGGAATTTTAAAAACGCAAGTTTAAATGTCCCAATTCACAAAAGTTATAATTAATGACTTCTCTACTGTAAAAATAAAGACGAACACGTTAAGTGACAGTGAAAAAGCATGCTTTTCATGTGCTTCACTATTTGGCACACAACGCACAATTAGGAGCGGCAATACTTACATTATACTTTTCATAGTGTTGTACAGAGGAGACGGAGTCAGGGAGTCGGAAGTACAAAAAACTGATGAGTCAGAACATTTATCTACCGACTCCACAGCCCTGAACCTATTGTTATGCCCTGGACAAAAGAGCCCTTTGGGTTCTAGTCCTGCCACCGACCGATCCCTGCTGCCCTGCAGGACACCAGGAGTTTTGGGCTAGTAGACATAATAGTAAATAGACCTAATCTTAAGTTAATCTTCTATCTAGAAGGAACATCTGTAAACTTATAACTTATAAGATAACTAGTTAGGCTATACTCACTATAGTGTCTATAGGCCTACTCCTGGCAATAGCACTAATGGCACTATAGTTATACTATAGCTTTTATAGCTGATAGTGTGATACTGATAGCTAGGCTATATATAACTTTAGCTGCTTATAATACTCATATTTATTTATATAGGCTACTTAACTTAGGACTTCGACTTAGGGACTTAGTTAGGCCCATTGATTACTATATGTGACGCAACCCCACGAAACGGTACGGAAGTCGGTAAAACTAATTTTTCAATAAATGCAAAAAATGTGAAGAAAAGGGTCCTCGGTCGTTTTTTAGATTATTATTGATTTGTAATGTTGAATGCCTTAACTTATAGCTGTGAAATTTTCAAGCTAAAATGATTTTTAGAAATTACTCAAAAATGTGTTTTTATGCAGATTTTGTATAAAATCACACAAAATGTCCTCTAAACATTAAATTGTTAAAAAATATAATAAATATTACTTAAAACTTAAAACATTTAAAACTTTAACAGCTTGTGTATTAATTCATTATCATTATGTTTGTTAACTTTCATGACGATTGGTCAATATTTGTATGTCCTGGAAGTACATAATTATCTGTTGCAATGCTAAATTTAAAAAAATCGGTAGCCTACCGTTTTATTTTTCATTTTTCTCCAAAAGGACTTCCCTTACCTTTACTTATGTAGGCCTAATTTTGAATAACTTTTGAACTAATTAATGGATTTTAAAGATTTTTTCACCAACATGTAGATTTATATAAATGAATTTGCTTTAATTCAATACCTAAAACTAAATATATCCTATTTTGCCGACTTCAGTACCGATCCGTGGGGTTGCATCACATATTGACTATTACTACTATTACTAGTCTATTGTTTTATTCATTGTCTTATTTAACTTAGACTTACTAAGATAAGACATATCACTTTCACTTAGACTGATATGTCTTATCACTCTTATCAGTCTTATCTTAGTAAGTCGACTCTAAGTTTAGACTGAGTAGACTTATAACTTTTATAACTATAACTTGTCTATAACTTTAGTCTTTGGTCGATTACCCTTTAGTCTTTAGTGTTTAGGCTTTAGGTCTTTAGGACTTAGGGCCGCTTAGGCCTACTTATATTATTATATTAATTTAATTATATAAAAGACTTATACTTATGACTTATGTTATGGGCTACTTATTATTTAGAAAAGAAAAAGGTTGCGCGTCGTTTTAAAGAAAGAATTATCCCAGAGTCCAGAGCCATTAGCCTTTTAAATTTGCTCATTCATATGCGCAACAAAAGTATGCATGAAGTATCATGAAGTCATGAAACCAAATTGTTAGAAATGAAATAACAACGAAGTAGGGCCTACCGGTAAACTTTTATAAGATAACCAGTGTGTGATGAAATGTTGATTTTTTTTTCTGCAACCACTGACACATATAACAATATAAGCACGTCAACACACTAATCTAGATCAGTGACGTCTCCTACTCGAATTTTTTCACTGAACTATATATATAACTCATTTTTTTAATTATTATTCTGTGGTTCTTCCTTCCCCGCTAAGATTTTCAAATAGATCAGAGCACGTAGTCCGTTTCAAAACCACACAAATTTATAGCCTAGGTATATCAGGGGTCGGCAACCTATGAAACGCGTGCCAGACTTGGCACGCAAAGCCTTTTTCATTGGCACGCGGAAGACTCACAAAAAGGCAATTCAAGTCTCTTCGGCACAAAAATTAAGTGCTGAAACAGGATGACTTCTAGGATGTTGGCACGCTGAATGAAATAGAAACCCTACTTTGGCACACTATTATCAAAAGGTTGCCGACCCCTGGCCTAGATATTATTAGAACTTAATAATCTTATATGTTACAGACGCTCTATCCCTAGAATGTCTAAGCCCAGCGTTTCCCAAAATTGTTTTTTCTGACCCGTTTTTTTTTCTTTCTTAGTTTCAATTCGGGTCTTAGAAAATAGGAAAGTAATATATAGGCCTATGCCCTAACACTACTCAGTTTCTCCCCGCCGAATGCACTTTAATGAGGGAGCAGAATTTGTTTTCGCCTTGGGCGTCAAAAATCCTAGAGCCGGTTCTGCATACACTCATTTATCCATTAACAGCCTATCATTTAATAATTTAATAGATTATGCTTATACTAAATCGCCAACATCTTGGCCTTAAGATTAACCCTTTCCATTCCAATCTGAACTAAATAAAAACAAAATGGTACGATTGAAAAGGGGGTGCAAAGGTATGATAAATTATAGGAACACTCTATTCTTTACTAATTTTTTCCTCTCAGCTATTAAAACACCTGGCCTGACGGTTAGATCCTTACCAAACGGAATTTCTTTTTAAAAAAGTTATTTTTCTTCGTTTCTTCTTTCTTTTCAATTATGTGGGTATCTTTTTTTTTTGCGAACTTCATGTAGGTAACTAAGTTGTGAATCACTACACGTATACGGCCGAGCAGGAGAAAGCCAGCGCGCTTTAAGTCACTTTACTTTTTACTTTTCGGTGAGTACACCAGACTTGAACCCCACTTTTTTTTAGAATGCGAGCGATCTTACTCTTTTGGGGCTCGGACCTGGTATCCACTAGAGCAGGGGTTGGCAGCCTGAGGCCCGCATAGCGATTTTCAATGGCACGCGAGAGACCTCCAAGAGGTGTTTTATTATTGAGGAAAGCAAAAACAACTATATTTTTCAGTAATATTTATATTGAGTAAAATCAATTTCACAACATTTAACTATATGTACTTCCCTTTACAAAGGCATATATTAAGATAGATAGTTGGGCTTTTTCAGAAGCACATCGAAGCACTCAAAGCGGAGTTTCAAGACTTTCAAATTCATTTTTTTCATACCTAACCAAGCATAACTGGCTTAATCTTACTAAGACCTTCTTAGATGTGGATATTTTTTTTTTATTAAGTCTAGGGATATTGGCGATTTTAAAACGTAGCCAGTTGAATTTTAAATCTTTAATGAAATGGGCATCGAAATGTGTCGAATTGTTTAAGAGATAAACTCCTTAAGTCCTTAAGGTTAAATGGACAAAAAATTAATGCAGGAAATGTTTACTTATGAGTCTACAGCTGTTTAACGTAAATTAATTTTATACCTCTAATAATTAAATCTTGTAATGAATACCACAACTCTAGTTTACGTAAAGAAATAATATTTAGTCAGTAACATTTGTTATATTACAAAACATAACTTGTTTGGCATCACTATTGAATCAAATTTAGACTATTTTTTTAATGAAAGGGAGATAATTAGCTACTTTTATTTCCGCTAATATTTCTAATATTATGTTTTTTAATTTTTATTTTATAAAAGACTAAATGGGTTACAACTTAAAACTTTATAATGACCAAACTGTCAAAAAGTAGTTGAAAATTATATAAATATTATATGACTAATATAATATATGAACATTTTCTAATCATTAGGCCTACATTAACTACCCAGTTTGTATGATTACTTTGTATCAATAGAGCGTTTTCAGTAGGTGGAGCTTAAGTTTTTTTGTGTACATTTAGTGACGTATTTGTGTAAATATAGAACCCACTTGAGGTACAAACATAACGTGGTGAAAGTAAATTACTTCTTTATTCTTTATCATGCAAAATTCACATTTGAATATTGGCTATCCTACTCAAAAATAAGGAGGTAAATAGTAGTACTGTAGATTAATTGATTAATGTGATTAGGCTAGGGCCGGCTAGACCTATTTACACTTTCAATTTCACTTTATAGGCATACACTTTTAATGTTTCGTAGGCTAGGCTACGATGTCAAGCGATATTGTTGGTGAACAGGCTATCTAGTCAAGTAACTATTAGGCTCACATCGTCTATGATCTATGTCTATGATAATAATAAAATAGCCTATTTTATTTAACATACATAATACAGCTTAAATCTTAATAAGACTTAAAACACAACACATCATTTAAAAAAAGCTCGAGCCTATATGGAACTTTATTAATACAGCGGCCATATTTAATTGTACACCATTACTCAAAGTAAACACAAATCACGTGCTTTTTGTCACGGGATTGCAAACGCCCTATTTCGCTAGATGACAATTTGGTAAATTTTGTATAGGCTATAAATTAGTAACTTTAAACTAGAATAAATTAAAGAACATCTCAGTTAAACTGAGAACAAAATATTATAATCTATATCAGCAGTTGATAGACAGATCAATGTACCTTGACAACTAAATGATTACCTTTACAAAATAGTTACCATAAATGTGAAATTTTTTGTTATAGGCCTAAATGCTAATAAAAAGGATGATTATCACATACACATTATTTTTTTAAAATTAAATATAAAATGCGTTAACGATTTTCTCTAAAGTGTTCCTTTGCTTTTGGCCTTTGTCTAGCTACGGATTTAAATTACCTACTTGTCTTATAAGAAAACAAGTATAATAGAGCAGGTTAACTTTTAGGCTGCTGGCACGCTGAATGATTTAGAAATCCTAGCTTGGCACACCATTAGCAAAATGTTGCCGACCCCTGCACTAGAGTGCGTGTGTGACCTTCACTTCGTATCAAATTAAATTAAACTAAAATTAACTAGATCTAACAAGGTTGTAACCCGGTAGTTGTGGATTCGACTCGGTTACACGTGTGGGGGAGGTTTCAACTCACACCCTTGGCTTCGTTGGTCTGGAGGTATCTTTTGAAGTCGGATGGCAGCCTCTACTGTACTTTTGCAAATTTATATTTGACACCTTTCCTTAGACGTGGCTTCGTAAACGTCTAAGTCTAACAAACAATGTCACGTTCTAACCAAACAGTAACCAACGCTGTTGTCTTATGAGAGAAAACTGTATGACTTTATTCAATAGTAGCGGAAAATGGCTAGCAATAATAATACAATGATGAAGGTAAACTATTAGCAGATGCAGGCAATTCATCAACAAAATGCAAAACTTCGTGACTAAAATGGTGGATCAAACAATCTGAGTAGAACAATATTTACAATAGTTAGATCTGACTTCTAACTAAAATGAAAGTGTGTCTTCTTATGAGACTGGCGCTAGGACTAAATTTACAGCGAACAGTTTCAACTTATATAGCGGGCATGAAGAGGGGGAGTGTAAACTATACCAATGGTTTGACATCTGGTACTAAATTTTGAGATCAACAGAAGGATCTCCCTGGCCTTAGAAAGTCGCCCAATTATGGGCCATTAGCAGAAGGCCAGAGCTATGCATAAAAATGTCAATGTCCACCGTTGGCGATCAGAAAAATGATATCAACTGGAATTACATTTCCTGAAACAGTGACAAGATAAGGTAGGAAATATATGGTCACCCAGGAAGGTGAAAAAGGGGGGGGGGGGCGAGAGGGCGCGATATTCACGAGACTATGTGACCCTTAATTGCAATCTGGACAATGGTCGTTAAATTCGTACGCCATTCAAAGTTGGAGGGAGATGATTCCTATCTTAACAGGTAAGGGGGAATAACCACGTCGCGGGTGGAAAAGGTGACACGGGAAAGTGGGGGGGGGGCCGGTATAGTATCATTTTACTTGGCCGGGAAACCCCGCTATATGGGAAAAAGGTAATATACTAACATTTACAAACAACATTTATATTTCTAAACCTTCTCTCTCTCTCTCTCTCTCTCTCTCTCTCTCTCTCTCTCTCTCTCTCTCTCTTACGCTTAATCAAAATAATGTACATATATCCCTAATCCATACATGGTTGTGATGCTAATACATTTGTTATAAACATTGGCAGTTATAAAATTCGGCCTATGTGACGACCGATTCGTTTCCATTCGTCACAATATCCCCACCAACAAAAGTTCTTATCTATGATAAGAACTGTTAATAAACGCTATTACGAGAACAATCGCGAGATTATACACCCCAAAAGTTACAAGTCTATAACAAAAACTAAGAGATAAATTGAGATACTTACAGATTTATGATAATGACAGAAGATATATACAATAAACCAGGAGGGCTTCTTAGTCCTTTCCCGTTTTGTTTGCAACAGAGTGGCGGTTGAGGAAGTTTGATAGGCAGTTTTCGGGTCCTGGTATGTACGGGGTCAAAGACAGAGACTGTCGCATTAGTCGGCGGTTAAGATTTTGCCTGAAGCCATGAATGAGAAGGGTCGGTAATCTGTCTGGCCATTTAGTCGATTGGCACACTACACTCAGGATATAAGCGTCCTTATACCGCGACCGGGGGAGGGGACCTATTAGGTCTTTTGACACCCGTTTAATGGGAATATCCCCCACTGGGATCTCACCTAACGGTACAGGTGGAGTGAGGCGTTTTTTTGTCATGACTTGGCCCTGGTGACCCGAAGATACAAATCTTATGCTGTCACCCGACATACCGGGCCAGAAATAGTCATGTTTCACTTTTTGAACAGTCGACATCTGTCCTTGGTGGGCTCCTATATGAAAGTCATCGGCTATGTCTATTACCTGGGGCTTTTCATCTTGATCAGCGCAAGGCTGTCTATAAAGAAGGTTTGCTTTAAAGAAAACATAAGCTGTTCTAGAATCGCGCAAGCTTGTTTGGTTTTTTTCTCTAACTGAATTTAGGGAAAGGTCTTCCTGCTGAGCTTTAATAAAATCTTGGTGAGAGGGCGGAGGCTCTACTGTAGAGTCCACTGTCTCGGGGCGGGCTTGGGTGATAACCGGGGTCAGGATCATAGGGGTCTGTGGGATAGCTAGAAAAACGTACTTGCATCCCAAAATAACATCATAAACTAGGTCTTCCATGACCGCTGCATTTATTGTTCCACGCACAAAAGGAGAATTTATGTGAATACGCGCAATGGGAAGATTCTGGACGGGTGCAGAGAGGGATGGCCCTCGAAGGTTTACAAACTGACCCGTAAGGTCGCCGGGTCGTATCCGCGAAGCGGAAACAATGGAGTCGTATTGACAACCACTATCAAAGTGACAAGTTGCTGGTTCCCCATTCAGTTCAACCGTGTCTGTTTCTTTGGGGCCATTGTGGCTCCCAGGGGTAGGCGAGGTTTTCGATTCATCAATCAAAGTCACCTGAGTTTCTAACTCATTAGTGCAAGTAGCTAAGGTTCCCAAATTATAAATGGGTGTCATTAGATTTTCCGGCTCCTCAGAGTCGGTTTGGACTACAACGGAGGACACGCGGGCCTGTGTGGGGCGGTCTCTCCTATCACTTGGAAAAGGGTTTGAGTGCTCTAGGCGATTGCTCCCTCCATTTGTTTGATGGTAGGGGCGTAGCGTTTGCTATTTTCGTGCTGGGGCGGATAGCGATGTGAGTTTTTCTTATCTATAGGCCCGTTGGGGCGCCCTGCCTGGGGTTTATCAAGGCGGGGGCGTGGGGGGTGGGTTGTCAGATTTTCCTCTTGGTGAGCTGTGGCGTAGCGATCCGCTAACTCTACCAATTTGTTAAAGGTACCCACCTTACGTTCGTCCAGGAACACTTTCATTTTATAAGACATATTATGTCTCAATTGTTCTGTTAGGACTAGCTCGGCTAGTCCTTGAAATGTTTTTTCATGCGATGCTAGTTCTACCCATTTGATTAAATATGAATTTAGCCTGTCTGCAAACTGAACATACGTCTCTCCTTCTTTTATTTGTGATTCTCTAAATTTCCTATTGTATGATCTAGCCGTCAATTCGTACTTTATCAGTAGCGCATTTTTCAATGTTTCATAACTGTCTTTGTCATTAGAAGGAAGTTTGTTGTAAACCTCATAAGCTTGGCCTCTTAGAGACTGAACTAAATGTCTAACCCATAGTTCTTTGTGGACATTATGGTTTACAGCTAAATGTTCATACCTATTAAGGTAGACGTCAATGGTCTCTAATGACGGGTCAAAAATGTCAGGTGTGAAAGAGTAGTATTTGGGGGTGAATGAGTCATTTGAGTGCTCTGTTGAAGTTTGAGAGGAAGGGGAATTCGGAGTGCACATACCGGGGGCCGCTAATTCTGCCTGTCTTAACTGTATTACTTTCTCAGCCTCAATTTGGGCCAACCTAATTTGCATTTCTTTTTCTGATTCAATTTTTAACTTTTCTTTTTCTGATTCAATTTTTAACTTTTCATTTTCTGATTCAATTTTTAACTTTTCTTTTTCTGATTCAATTTTTAACTTTTCTTTTTCTGATTCAATTTTTAACTTTTCTTTTTCTGCCTCCCTAAACTCAGCGACCTGTTGCTTAATATATTCTAACATCTCATTACCAGTGAGGTTAGCGGCCTCAGCTTCTTCTCTAGCAACACGTTTAATGCTTACAATATCGGCCATGATATTATAACTTCTAAATTATGCTAAAATGCCAATGATATAACAAAAGTAAAAGGATCACTTACCCTTCAGCCTTCCAAATTTGAATTACAGAAATGCATATCACTAACACACACACACTTATAAACTATTCACTAATGTCACTAGAATGTTAGAATGTTTTTAATTCTGTCTTGTGGACTTCGGTAACTATTAGCTGTGTTGTCTCACGGCGGCGTTGAAGCTGATCTACGGTGTCAGGTGGATAAACGTGTAGCAAAGGGTTGTCTACAGGGTTGTCTGGTTGGCAGTTGACACTCTTCAGGTAACAAGCAATGTTCAATGAAATGAGCAGGGTAGGTCTAGTTGACTTTCTTCAGGAGACAGGCAGTGTTTTGTGTAGGGGTTGATACAGGTTGTCACCGGGTTGTCAGGACAGTGGCTTTTCTGTTAGAGGTGAATAAGAGCCCCCAGCAAAAATACAATCAAGCTGGACCGCTTCAAATGGTGCCCAGATTTTAATCACCGGACGAGACCTCAATTATGTAACCCGGTAGTTGTGGATTCGACTCGGTTACACGTGTGGGGGAGGTTTCAACTCACACCCTTGGCTTCGTTGGTCTGGAGGTATCTTTTGAAGTCGGATGGCAGCCTCTACTGTACTTTTGCAAATTTATATTTGACACCTTTCCTTAGACGTGGCTTCGTAAACGTCTAAGTCTAACAAACAATGTCACGTTCTAACCAAACAGTAACCAACGCTGTTGTCTTATGAGAGAAAACTGTATGACTTTATTCAATAGTAGCGGAAAATGGCTAGCAATAATAATACAATGATGAAGGTAAACTATTAGCAGATGCAGGCAATTCATCAACAAAATGCAAAACTTCGTGACTAAAATGGTGGATCAAACAATCTGAGTAGAACAATATTTACAATAGTTAGATCTGACTTCTAACTAAAATGAAAGTGTGTCTTCTTATGAGACTGGCGCTAGGACTAAATTTACAGCGAACAGTTTCAACTTATATAGCGGGCATGAAGAGGGGGAGTGTAAACTATACCAATGGTTTGACATCTGGTACTAAATTTTGAGATCAACAGAAGGATCTCCCTGGCCTTAGAAAGTCGCCCAATTATGGGCCATTAGCAGAAGGCCAGAGCTATGCATAAAAATGTCAATGTCCACCGTTGGCGATCAGAAAAATGATATCAACTGGAATTACATTTCCTGAAACAGTGACAAGATAAGGTAGGAAATATATGGTCACCCAGGAAGGTGAAAAAGGGGGGGGGGCGAGAGGGCGCGATATTCACGAGACTATGTGACCCTTAATTGCAATCTGGACAATGGTCGTTAAATTCGTACGCCATTCAAAGTTGGAGGGAGATGATTCCTATCTTAACAGGTAAGGGGGAATAACCACGTCGCGGGTGGAAAAGGTGACACGGGAAAGTGGGGGGGGGCCGGTATAGTATCATTTTACTTGGCCGGGAAACCCCGCTATATGGGAAAAAGGTAATATACTAACATTTACAAACAACATTTATATTTCTAAACCTTCTCTCTCTCTCTCTCTCTCTCTCTCTCTCTCTCTCTCTCTCTCTCTCTCTCTCTCTCTCTCTCTTACGCTTAATCAAAATAATGTACATATATCCCTAATCCATACATGGTTGTGATGCTAATACATTTGTTATAAACATTGGCAGTTATAAAATTCGGCCTATGTGACGACCGATTCGTTTCCATTCGTCACAAAGGTTCATTAATCATATTGTAACAAATTAAATTGTTGAAATGCAATTTAAATTGTGCTTTATGGCTTGTTAAAATTATTAAATTATTTTTCCCGAAAAGGCCCTTTTTTTTTTTAAAAGGCCGCTCCCCCTGCTTCCCCCTGGCAATGCTACTGCATTCAGGGTACTGGCCATAGAAGTATATAACAAAAGATAGCAGGCCTTCTCAGAGACTGACCTCGCCGGAGCTCAGGGACTTCACTCACCGTTAAATAATACGAGCATGCTCGGTTTAATTCCGGACAGGAGGCCTATAGTATTATTTCTTCTTATATAATATAAGCATGCATTTTAATAGATAAGATTTAAAGTTTAAAATGAACAAAAAACAACATTTGAATTGGAGTCTTTAATTAAAAGCATAGTGATCTTTTGTTTTCTTCTAATCTCAAATTACATGTTTTTAAATAAATAAAATTGTTCATGGCCTTTACGAAATAGTTTGTCAGAAGCAGAGAAAGACAGAAGCATTATGCGTGGTGTGTGTGTGTGTTTTTTTTTTTTGTGTGTTTTTTTTTTTCATTTTTTTTTCTTACACGTGTTCTCTAGACAGGAGTTGGCACAGCACTGTGACGTATTGTGGTGTGACGTGGACTCTTCGCAAGCGCTTTGACACTGTGACGGGGCATCATCGTCCTCCTCCAGCTCGTCTTCACAGGAAGTCGGCCCGTCGAACGCGTCCCTGGCAACGCAACGAATCACCGACCTGCGCACGTAGTGCATCAGCGTGGAGACCTCCAACACCAGCAGCGTCACCAGCGCCACCACGATGTGCAGGAGGTTGGGTTCCAGGTAGTCCCCGGTCCCGATGACGTTGATGTCCGTGTCCATCGTCTTGACCATGGCCAGCATGCTCAGGACGGCCAGCACGTGAAAGATCTGGTGGCCGTGGCCGATGACGTCGAAGGTGCCCGGGCGGATGCTCTCCGGGACCTGCACGGCGAAGGAGAGGGCGCAGAAGAAAGTGAGGGTGAGGAAGACGGTGAGGTGGTTGAGTGAGGCCAGGCTGCAGTCAGGCTGGGACAGGCACTGGACGTAGCGGGAGAACATGGGCGTGGCAGCGAATAAACCGTGAGTGGCAACTCCCGCCATCATTAACACTTTTCTCTTGGTCTAGAAAGAGATATGGAGAGAATATTTCATATGCTGAAATGGACATTTTGAAATGAAAAAGTAAATAAACCACATGATAACGGACAAACAATGATGACAATGGTATGAAAACACATAGGCCTACACACTACTCCCCCTCCCTCACTCTCTCTATCTCTATATTTCTCTTTCCCACTTTTTCTATCCAAACCTTCTCTATAGTAAGAATAGTGAAATTTAAACAAAACAACACACAAACTAAACAACACGCGTAGGCCTTAGGACATATTTTCTTTCTATTTCAAATTAATAATAAAATAACCCAAAGATACAAATAACACACACACATTCTCTCTATGCAGAACTATAGATAGAGCATTTAACCCAAGATCGACTGCAAGAACAACCTTACCACAGGATACCCCACCTCACCCTCCATGACAGCAAATCGGTCTACGGCCGCTTATTCATTGTTAGGCCTACGGCTAACCCTTATATCTAAAGGGAATTCCCCTATCTCATTGGGGCGCCCTTGTTAGGAGATGATAACTACAGAATAGAAATATAACAGTAACTTGTCCGCCATACTGGGCCATACTGTTTTGACTAAACCAACCTGGTTACTCTCTATCTATACTTTTTTACGTGGCCTTGTTAATCTAATGTTCAGTCCAAACAAACAATGAATGCTAAAATACTTACTAGTAAATATTAAGATACAATTTTCTGCGGGACAGTTCATAGGCTAAATACAACAACAAAACATTGAACCGATTTCCCAATGACTAAAACAAGGCATGGTTTAATTAGGCTACACAGCATATCTCATATACGAAACATTTCCTTAGACCCAACTGCGCCACACCTGTATTTTTGTATATCTCAACACAAGTAGTTAAGATGCTCGCATGCTATATGATAGCTTCCCCAAGACTGCAAAACTTAAATGATCGTCTGGTAAACGAAGTCAAAAAACACAACTGTTAACTAGAAAACCATAAATACAGGGCGCAGTGCAGGGAGGAAGCAAAAGAGACAGACAGAAGAGAATATGGGAGGACGGTGTAAACGAGTCGAGCAGCTTGTCCTTCATTAACTTCCAAAGGAGTTTCAAGTGGTGAGCGATAAAGCAACAGAAAGCAATGGTGCCCCAAACGACCCCGGCCCGTCGCCAAACAACAGATACCAATAATAACACTAGAAAGAGAGGCGACAACAACACATACACACACATACAAATACAAGTGTAGGTCGGTGACTTAAATTAAAAGTGTGATTAATTGCTTTGTGCTGTATGAGTGGTCTGTTTTGAATGTGTTTCTGTGCTCTGAGCGTGTTATGATTTGTGAGAATGTAAGTAATTAACTTTTAATGTAAATATATTTTATTATTTGTAATATAGATATAGACTTGGGGGACTGTTTGATATAAAAATGATGTATGTAAATATTGTTTTGTATTTTGTGAAAGCCCTGAAACGAGGTTAAGCGGCTAGGTCTTGCGTCATTTTTCGGAATTCTTTTTCTGATTGTCTTAAATTGGGTTTTCGTTAGTGTAGTTTAATTAAAGTAATAGGTAGAATTTTTATTGTAGTTTAATTTAATATAGGGTTGTACATAAGGTAGATTTGTAGATATTTAGCAATTAGAAATTTAGAATAAGGATTACCACTTTAGTCAACAGGAAATAGTCATTTTGAAATTAGTTAGAGCGAGAGGTAGAATTGTCATCAGTTACGTTCGGTCAGCGTCTATAAATAGAACAATTAATCAATCACTTCCGTCCGAAATGGCCCATTTTGTGGAAGACCAGTGGTCAGATTATGGCGTAGTTGTGTGTGGCTTGTTCGGATATGACGTGAGTTGAGATTTAATTACTTTTTAGAATTTGTATGTTATTTTATGCTATGTTTTATTTGGTTATTTTATGCATATTGTCCACTTGTCTATGACAAGTGCATTGATGGGAATGGATTAAGTTGGAGGTTTGGGAAGGAACATTAGCCGCCATGTTGGCTTCTTCTTTTTAAATGTATATTTCTTTTTTAGTTCATGTATATTATTATTTTAATGTAATGTTGCCTTTAATGGCCGGCATGGGAATAAGTTATGGTAGATGTTTTTATTTCATGCTTGGTTTTAACTGGTATGTATTAACCAGTGAGTGGCCTAACTCTGTGGTACAGAGTATAGAGCGGTGTTGTCTTGTTCTAGTCTTCATTGACTAGAGCTGAGTTGATTCTTATGTCATAATTCATATTATGTTATAAGATGTACAAGGAGTATAGGTTCATGTTTGAACTGGTTATAGTTGGGACTATGCTATGTAGTTTTTATTTACTGTATATAGTATATATATATTATGCTTATGTATATAGATGACCATGTTCTAATGTGTATTTTTATTTCTCTATTTCTATTCTATTATATTGTAGGTCGTAATGTCGGCCTATGTTGGTTTTTAGTGGGGAGTTGAAGTTAGTTTTTTAGTGGGGAGTTTAAGTTGGTTATTTTGTTTGGGTTCACAGTATGTTTAGAGTTTAGATAGTATAGGTTTATTGTTGGGGTTCAATTTGTTTTTAATGATTTTTATTTTCCCTTTAATGGGACGAGTGAATTTTCATGAATAAAAAGTAATTTGTAATTTAAATATGATTTTAGTGTTTTATGTTTAGTGTTCAGTGTTGTAGGTCTGTTTAGATTGTAATAATCCTTCTGTCCCAACGGAAGTGTCACGGAAGCCCAAAGTCCCCTCGTGCCCTAGTTTAGATGTATTTAGTTAGATGATTGCTGTCCTTTACCCACAACCCTCTTTAATTAGTAGTAACAATGAATCTAAAATATAACCGCCCTCCCCTCGCCCCACCCTGTTACACAAGCACAGCCTTACGTGTTGATGAGTTAGACGGAACTTTGCCAAGCAGCACGTGTAGAAAGAGAAGAGGCTCAAGCAGACGTTGATGGGAAGGAAAGCGCCGTACATGAAGTCGTGGTAGAACTTGCTCGAGCTAGCGTACATGGCGGCGACCCCCGAGCCGAAGCAGAAGATAGTGACGCCCATGTAGTCTGTCAGGAACAGCACGTAGTGGTACCAGCAGGACTTCGAGTGGAGCAGGTGAGCTGGACACCGGACAGTTAAACGTACAATGTCACTTTTATTTTTAATGAAGGAGCAGGGCCGTATAAACCATTGACAGGGCACTTGAACTTCCAGCTTCTATGGGCCCCAGTACACAACGCGGATAGTAATTTTAACTTATTTTTTTTATCCCTGCTCTTGGTTGGCCATTAGGCTTATCGAATTAAGGATACTGGGTCCCGTGCAGGAATAATAGTGATGGGCCTTGACTCTCAAACTATTGAGCACTAACAATTTTATCAAACTTATCCAGTAGTACGTTAAATAATTATTTTTCATTTTCAATCCCTTTTCAATAACTCTTTTTTTTTAGCTCAATTAAGATACTAAGAGGGTATATCATGTATAAAAGGCCTGTTTGAGTCTTTGTCTTATAGATTATTATGTCCTTGGCCCAAAACTCTTGCAGGGCGGCAGGGATAGAACCAGGGTCGTCAGGTGGACAGTCCTGTGCACTAGCCGCAGGTACTCTTGTAATCATTTAGCTCCTTTTTTCAACGCCGTCAAATTATGTGTTGCTTTTATGTAGACTAGTTGTTGATTCCTTTTTCATTTATCTTACAAACGTAACATTGTTGATGCCAATTTAGCTTGCCCCATCCCACTTCTTGCGAACTCCGACCCCACCTCCCCATACCCAGCTGTTAATGAAACGAAAGAAAAGGATAGCAAAACTCAATTTATTTTGTTATTGAGATTTTTAAAAAAATGGCCTGCTCTCTATTTAGATCTAATTGCAAATACAATAAAAAAAATAACTTCATTTTGGGATGGGTACTGTGGGTAGGGTGTCTTTTGAAAATAGAAAATCACTCACCTACAGAACTTAAAACAAGATTGAGCAGTGAGCAAAAGCCATAGCAGACGACAGGCCACGCCATTTTGTTGACACTGACTTGACTAAAGTAATGGCACAACCGCAACAGAAGCAGCCAGAATCCAACAACATGGGTCCATACATTTACAGTCTCATTGTGGAGCTAAGATTTTAAAATCAAGCATTGTTTTAGGTCAGTTACAGACGCGTCATAAAGCTAAGATACAAAATTATGCAGTCGTCTATAGTCTATTATTACGTTTCTGTTTGAATCACACCTCTTTTCTAATCATAATTACTGGTAAGTGGCATTCTTATGAAACTACTTGTATTCATCTTGCCATTAGTGACTTCAGCCCTCCCCCCCCCCCACCACCCCCTTTACCCCTTTATGTACAGTATTCTGAGAATTGAAATGCATAACTTTTGCTCAAGTAGATAATAGATAACATTAACCCTTTCATCGTAAGCCCCTTTTATTAATTGTGGTGGACGAATATCATTCTGTCAATTGCACAGTCCGACTAGAAAGCAAAAAAAAAAGATCAGCAACTAGGGTTATTAATAAACCCAATGGAGGCTTCAAATCAAAATCCCAATGGTTCACTACGGCTGGGACATGGCGGAGAGGGAGGTAGGCCTTAGTTATCACAGGTAGGCATACTTCGTATTACTAGGATGGAAAGGTAAATTTCAATCTGGTTAAATAAACATTAAAATACTGTTGTTTTTGTTTTCTTGGTGTGTGTTTTTTTAAATATTATCGCAATACTATTTTCGTGTAAATGCAACTAAACAATATTCCGGTAAGCCAATATTATTATTAGCATGCAATCCTCCACAAAATGGATTTCATGTTATCTGTTTCGTTTCCTTTTATGCTTGTTAGGCTTAGGCTACTATTTAATTTGATAGACATAAAAGTTGGCGTTTAAAAGGTTTTTTCATTCAATCGCAGAATGGGCCACTCTCAATAACTAGCAAGTATGTAATTAACTAGCAAAGAAAAGGTTGGGCAGACATGTATAATATGCTATATAAGCAGGTCTTTATACTTTCGTTAATTTCATAACCATGAAGTATTTCTTTAGCATCTTGTGGCCGTGTAAAAAAAAAAAGTCATGCTTTGGTCCAGTGTTGCCTACCGTGAGAAAACTAGAAAAGTAATAGTTCCAAGGCTGTCCAACAGGACGGTAGCCACTGAATATGTAAGGCGCTTTCATCAGTTCTGGCATTTGGTGAACGGAGAGCAACTCGACCTGCCGGCTTTTGCTGTCAGACTGTAAATACGACAACATCTTTGCACGCATGGACCTGGTGGAGTTCTGGGTCATGATGAAAGTTTCGATGTTAATTGTTCCGTTGTCGTGATTGCTGAATAGAAAAGAACAGCGGTTTTTTTTTCTGAGACATTAATTGAGGGCCCTCAAAAAAAACATAACATAACGGCAACATTAAAGAGGTGCAAGCTGACATGGTTGGGTCATGTGGTGCGACAGAATAACATGCAAAAAAAACAACCTCCAAGGCATTGTAGAAAGTGATTGTACAAAAGCTGCAAATGGCTGAACTAGTGCCAGCGGATCAAGATAGGCAAATGTAGGTCGGTGACTTAAATTAAAAGTGTGATTAATTGCTTTGTGCTGTATGAGTGGTCTATTTTGAATGTGTTTCTGTGCTCTGAGCGTGTTATGTTTTGTGAGAATGTAAGTAATTGACTTTTAATGTAAATATATTTTATTATTTGTAATATAGATATAGACTTGGGGGACTGTTTGGTATAAAAATGATGTATGTAAATATTGTTTTGTATTTTGTGAAAGCCCTGAAACGAGGTTAAGCGGCTAGGTCTTGCGTCATTTTTCGGAATTCTTTTTCTGATTATTTTAAATTGGGTTTTCGTTAGTGTAGTTTAATTAAAGTAATAGGTAGAATTTTTATTGTAGTTTAATTTAATATAGGGTTGTACATAAGGTAAATTTGTAGATATTTAGCAATTAGAGATTTAGAATAAGGATTAGCACTTCAGTCGACAGGAAATAGTCATTTTTGAAATTAGTTAGAGCGAGAGTTAAAGTTGTCATCAGAGACGTCCCGTCAGCGTCTATAAATAGAACAATCAATCACTTCCGCGAGGAAATAGCCAATTTGTGTGAGACCAGTGGTCAGTATATGGCGTAGTTGTGTGTGGCTTGTTCAGATATGACGTGAGTTGAGATTTAATTACTTTTTAGAATTTATATGTTATTTTATACTTTGTTTAATTTGATTATTTTATATATATTGTCCACTTGTCTATGACAAGTGCATTGATGGGAATGGATTAAGTTGGAGGTTTGGGAAGGAACATTATCCGCCATGTTGGCTTCTTCTTTTTAAATGTATATTTCTTTTTATTCCATGTATATTATTATTTTAATGTAATGTAGCCTTTAACGGCCGGCATGGGAATAAGTTATGGTAGATGTTTTTATTTCATGCTTGGTTTTAACTGGTATGTATTCACCAGTGAGTGGCCTAACTCTGTGGTACAGAGTATAGAGCGGTGTTGTCTTGTTCTAGTCTTCATTGACTAGAGCTGGGTTGATTCTTATGTCATAATTCATATTATGTTATAAGATGTACAAGGAGTTATAGGTTCATGTTTGAACTGGTTATAGTTGGGACTATGCTATGTAGTTTATTTTTACTGTATATAGTATATATATATTATGCTTATGTATATAGATGACCATGTTCTAATGTTTATTTTTATTTCTCTATTTCTATTCTATTCTATTGTAGGTCGTAATGTCGGCCTATGTTGGTTTTTAGTGGGGAGTTTAAGTTGGTTATTTTGTTTGGGTTCACAGTATGTTTAGAGTTTAGATAGTATAGGTTTATTGTTGGGGTTCAATTTGTTTTTAATGATTTTTATTTTCCCTTAAATGGGATGAGTTGATTTCCATGAATAAACAGTAATTTTTAATTTAAATATGATTTTAGTGTTTTATGTTTAGTGTTCAGTGTTGTTGGTCTGTTTAGATTGTAATAATCCTTCTGTCCCAACGGAAGTGTCACGGAAGCCCAAAGTCCCCTCGTGCCCTAGTTTAGATGTATTTAGTAAATGATTGCTGTCCTTTACCCACAACCCTCTTTAATTAGTAGTAACCATGAATAAACTAAAATATAACCGCCCTCCCCTCGCCCCACCCTGTTACACAAAAAATGGAGAAAGATGACTGCTGAGGTGTCCATTCACTCCCCCGCCCCTCAACGACCACAACGGCCAATGGTCTGATTATGGTGATGTTTTGTTAAACGTAGGACTTGAAACCGTGTGATTGGCCAAGGCTAGTGGTAAAAATTAGAAATCTATGCAGAGATTTAAAAAATGTCCTTCTAGGAAAAACGAATTTATTCAAGTAGACATGTGGGTTAAATCTGATCTATGGCGTTTGCTTTAAGTCATTTAAAGTTTAAATGTTCAAATAACTCGACGGTCTGATTCTATGGCAGTGGTGTAGCCAGGATTGTAAAATAGGGGAGGCAAATAGTGCAAGATAAGGAGGGTGTGGGCACGTGAACACGTACACAAGTTCACCCAAAACTATTAAAGAACTTTATATACTGTATCTACTGACTATATAAAGTCTTTAGATCTATTTAGGCCTAATACCCCCCCCCCCCCATTTCCAAAACTAAAAATAAAATCTTCTTGATTTTGGAAAAAAAAAGGGTGCGTCTTCTGAAGAAAACCCTTCTGACAACCCTATACTGTGGGTTGAACATGGCCTCAAAGCAAGTGGCTTGTTTGGGGGGAAGGGGTAGTTATAATATAATCCGTCCTGGCCTCCAAAGCCTCATTGTTCTGTTACGGAGGCCACGCTCGATCCAGAGAGCACCTGGAAGACAAAGGACGCTAGACACATGAACCAAAGTGCAGCCCAGCGGGCGCACCACGTCAAATCGACGGGGGAAAAAAAGTGGTTTCTACGTTGTTGTTTTTTTCGCGGTTTCCACCTTTGTTTCCATGTCGATACGACGTGGTTTGTCCGCTGTGAGCAGACGTGGCCAGGTGATATACATGTTCGACAATATGTAAGACATGGTATGCAAATTGCGGCTAGGGCTTACGATAAATGATCATCGTCAATGAACCAGGCACTTACGCACTTCCACCGTACGGTAGGTGTCCAAAACACAGGTTAGCACGGCGAGGAAAAAAGCCTATGCTTCTAGAAATTTATGTTAATCATGACTGAGTTAAAGATGGCTTAGAATCTATATATAGATTTATAGGGCTAATGGTTAAAATTCCGAGCAAGACGATGGCATTCCGAATTCTAACACTAAGCTCAGAGTGTTCGATAGAACTTATAGAAGGTTTTAAAGATTATGCCACTTTTAATCCCATACGAAGTACTTTAAAAATCTGTAGAGCGGAAGCTCATAATGTCTTTTTGGGAAGCGCAAAAAAGGTTTTGATGACATTTGACCATTGCAAATAATGCAGGTTAGGCCTATTTATAAAATGTTACTTGATCATTAAATTATTGTAGGCTTACGCTGATTTTAAGACCCTTAGCCTACTGTAACATTAATTAAAATTAAGGTTTGTTGTTTTTCCAATGAAATGAACCATTTCTTCTGTTTCAACGAACCCCTGAGCTTATTTAAATAACAAGAAAAGATAACAAGTATCTTACTATTATTATCTTAGTCTATAGGCCTATAAACGTGATTTTATCTTACCGGTCTGGCAAAAGATGCCGGAGGGAGATGGAAGGTTCAGTTTAATTTTGTATTCGTTTCCATGTAGGTAAAGTGTCTATTCTCTGGACCACGCTATCCGAGAATATCGACTTTAGAAAAAGAACACAAATTATATTGTGAACATGTTGAGAAAAGAAAAAAAGTCTACCCTTCAATCATTGCGTCATCAAGATGTGCGTACCTAGTCGTAGTTTGATCTTCTTTGGTTTAAAAGCTTTTTCTTTAACAATGTCTGTGTTCTTTTTCATTTGGTAACAGGCCCCCATCCCTCCCTCCCCCGAACCAAACCATTCCACAGCGAGCGCGGCACATCCAGTTGGATTTTAAAAAATTCAAACAGATTCCAGACAATGCTATAACAGTTCTTATTTTTCCGCCTTAATAAAAAATATCTTCAAGGCCA
This sequence comes from Anisus vortex, assembly GCA_949126835.1. Taxonomy (NCBI): domain Eukaryota; kingdom Metazoa; phylum Mollusca; class Gastropoda; family Planorbidae; genus Anisus; species Anisus vortex. The sequence goes on from OX421493.1 coordinate 10,647,384, forward strand.
CTAGATCTAGAGTTATCCATAATATTAGTTAAAAATAACTCTCATCTGGGTGTAAGATACTGATATTTGATTATGTTTTCTCGGATTTAATGATCATTTAACCCAGGGGTCGGCAACCTTTTGATAGGCCTAATAGTGTGCCAGAGTGGGATTTCTAATTCATTCAGCGTGCCAACAGCCTAAAAGTCACTCTGCTTTAACATTCAATTTAAAAGGATCATTTACAAATGTAATAAGAATATAAAACTAAAATGCTATCTCACATTAGTCAGACCTATACTAGAATATGCAGCACCTGTATGGGACCCATCAACTAAAGAAAACATTAAAAAATTAGAACAAATCCAAAAAAGAGCTGCAAGGTTCATAACCAGTGAATATTCCCAATTAACAAGAGTAACACCATTAGTCAAATCACTAAACCTAGAAACACTAGCGGTCAGAAGGACAAAGAGTAAAGTAGTAATTTTACATAAGGCATTAAACTCTAATTTTAGAAATACAACCCAATAACAACCTGTTGCAAAGCTCAGATAAACCTAAAGACAAAAACACTTTCCTTGTCCCTTATGCGAGAACAAATGCATTTAAGTAGGCCTACTCTTTCTTCCCGAGTGGCATTCGGGCATGGAATGGGTTGCCTGAACAAACCAGGATAACCAGTAACTTAACATCATTTAAAACATCAATAAAAATGCAAGACTCGGACCACGGATGAGCGTAGGACGCAATAATCTTCTTTATAGAAGGAGTGTCTGTAATATATAAGATAATAGAAGATACTTTAACATTTGCTTTTTTAGGAGTCTTCCGCGTGCCATTTAAAATCGTTTTGCGTGCGTGCGTAGGTTGCCGACCCCTGATTTAACCATTGGACAAAGTAAAGCTTAACCTCTTTAATTCTGTCAGATATTCATATAGGTTATATTATGCTCAGAATGTCAATGATAACTAAATGTGTAAAGCAACATGGGGATGTATTGAGGACATTTTGCTCCTAGCAAAAGCCATATTTTGAGTACCCAGTGATTTTAAATTTGTTTTGATGGTTACAGTTTTAAAAAAATGTTTTAGAGCCAAAATAAAGGTCTGGACTTCTTGTCTTATACCATTCTTATATGTTACAAGCGTTCATTCAATACAGAATATTCTACCGCGCTTTGCACAAAACCTTCTGCAACCGTGCAGTTTCGACTTTCGACACCGCGAATCAAGGTGGGGCCTAAGCCTACTAATAAGAAAGTAAGGCCCCATGACTTTATATTTGTTTTAATGGTTCAGTTAAAACAATGTTTTAGAGCCAAAATTAAGGTCTAGCAAAACATACTTGTATGTTACATGGGTTCATTCAATACAGAATATTCTGCCACCCTTTGCCAATACCTTTTGCATCTTAGCAGTTTCGACACCGGGAATCAATAAGCCTACTAAAAAGAAAGAAAAGACCCCTGTTGGACTACGCCCAGTTTGGAATTAGTTATGTTATGTCTGAGATTGGTCAACCATTATTTTCATTCTTTAAAAAAACAGAAACAACAAACAATCATCAATGATTTGAACTAAATATTTATTTATGAACAACTTCTACAGACATAAAACATTCTTGCTATATGAGCTGATCAAAGTCTTTCTAAAAGTTTCAGCTGAAATAAAGTTTGCAATCACATCAGCTGCTGTGCAGCTAGCTCATTATGACTCTTAGAAATTAACAGCAGATAAAGAAGTCTAAAAAAAAACATTTATCATCGTCAATGAACCAGGCTCAGAGTAAAAAAGCTAAATAATAATTCCACTTTCAGTTTCTATGACAGCAAAGGATACTAATCAAAGTAACAAAATATATTAAGCCTTTGATTAGAGTTAAATACAGTTCTGAGAAGAGATTTACTAGCGTGTGATTATAAAACTAAACAAAAAATTCTGTGGCTCAATGAAACACTCTAGCTCTGTTTCTACAAGAAATAAACAAACAAACAAAAATTGCATGATTCAGAAAAGACATTCCCAAACAACGACTAGTTACATTGCCAGATTTTTTAAAGAAAACAAAAATTGTCATATAAATATAAAATGATAAGAATTAAGAACAAAACAGTTCAAAATAAATTTTTGTGGTCTTCGTTTGAAATAAATTTTTTCTATATAAAAATTATAGATCTAATGCTTTTTAAACCAAGTCGACAAAGGTTTCAAGCACTTGCAACTATTCAATTCTATGCTATGTCTACTGTATTTTGTAAGACAGTCTAATGTTCCTGCCTGGTACTGTGCACTACTAGTGGCACTTAAAACTTCTGATTGAAGAAATCATGTACTGAGAGATGGATTCATTCTATTTTTAACAACAACAGACTAGAAATATTGAATTCAAAGTGGATTCATTTTTTTCTTTCCAGTTTCAAACTTGATAAATCTATAGAGTTCACTGTATACACACATAGTTACATAATTATTTGCACAGACAAGAATCAACTACAAGTGACAGTACAGAGTTTTACTGAGGTGTTGTTTTAGTTTGTTCCACCAACAGTAGTTCAAAATACACCATCACAATACAACAACCAAAGGTCATTCATGCTTATTTATACTTACAAGTCATTCTTTAAAAAAAAAATGAAAGAAACAAAACACAATCTATAACATTATGTACAGTGGAAACAGAAAGATATATGTATATATATTTATATATTCATTTAGTGACAAATAAACACTCTTGGTTTAATTGGATAAAGACGAGTTCAGTTGTTTTTCTTATGAATAGATTTTACAAAATAAAACAATAAGCCCTCCCTCCCCTAAAAAAATTGCACTGCAAATGAAATCTAAAAAAAAATATTAAGACAGCTACTTAAATTTAAAGGGGCAGCCTTTCATCATTATCTGATTCAATGCGCAGCTATGTTTGAAATATACATCTGAATTGCTTATTTTCTGAACTGAAGAAAAAATTGATAATGGCTGTAAAATGTCCAATCTGGTGGAAAATGAGATGGGGAATTTCCCATATTCTAAAAATAGATAAAGGAGTGTGCTATAAGATTGTTTATTTTCATTCAGTACTTCAATGATGTATTAATAGATAATCAAGTTAATCACAATAAAATCCATGTACAGTCTACAAAGTATACATACAGGATGATTATTTATTCTGTTCTATTTCAGGAGTTCACTTTCAAAAGGTACTAAGTCAACAGAAACTTATTTGTGACGCAACCCCACTAACCGGTACGGAAGTCGGTAAAACTGATTTTACAGTAAATGCAAAAAATGTGAAGAAAAGGGTCCTAGGTTGTTTTTTTTTAGATTATTATTGATTTGTAATGTTGAATGCCTTAACTTATAGCTGTGAAATTTTCAAGCTATATTGATTTTTAGAAATTACTCAAAAATGTGATTTTATGCAACTTTTGTCTAAAATTACGCAAAATGTCCTCTAAACATTAAATTGTAAAAAAATATAATAAATATTATTTAAAACATTTAAAACTTTAACAGCTTGTGTGTTAATTCATTATCATTATGTTTGTTAGATTTCATGAAGATTGGTCAATATTTGTATGTCCTGGAAATAGTTAATTATCTGTTGCAATGCACAATTTTTAAAAATCGGTACCATTTATTTTTTTTCATTTTTCTCCAAAGACTTCCCTTACCTTTACTTATGTAATTTTGAATAACTTTTGAACCAAATAATGGATTTTGAAGATTTTTTCACCAACATGTAGATAAATGAATTATCTTTAATTCAATACCTAAAACTAAATATCCTATTTTGCCGACTTCAGTACCATTCCGTGGGGTTGCGACACATTTCACAGTCACAATTTATCAACTTTTATGAGTGCTTCATATTTTTAATGAAATACATTAGAGCAGGTGTCGGCAACCGATCGCACGCGTGCCAGACTTGGCACATAGAGCAATCTCCGATGGCACACAGAGGATTCCCAAAAAAGGGCAAATCAAGTCCTTCTACACGAAAGTGAATGCTAAAGCAGGATGACTTTTAAGCCATTGGCGCGCTGAGTGAATTAGAAATTCTACTTTGGCACACCATTATGAAAAGGTTGCCGACCCCTGCATTAGAGTACTGAGAACTTTTAAATATTCAACTAAAGATCAGCATATAACTAAACCAGTAGTTATTTATTTATTATTGTAAACAGTGATTTGTGTTTTTAGAGTGACCTAGCACTTTTGAAAGTGAACGATTCATTAAAATTTTGTCCTTAATTTTAATGAATTTAGTGAAAAAAAAGATAAATATAGTTTTTAAAAAAAGGGAGATAATACAAATGTACATGTTATGTAAAAAACAACAACATCATCACATATGGTTCCAGGTGGTGAAATATTAACCAAACATTTCAATCACTGAAATTATCAAATCACCATGACTCTTGGGTTTTATAGAAATTATTTGCAATCAAACAAAAAAATATATATGAAAAATGAGAGGAATAATGTAATATAAAAAATAAATACAGATTGAAATTTTAAAAGCAAAATGGATTTTCCTTTAGCCAGCAAGTAGGCATCATCAACTGAACAAAGTAGATTTGTCATAAGTTGATTCATGAGAAAAAACAATTTGTAGTGTTTTGAAAAAGGAAAAAAAAATGTACAAACTTTTATTATGAACCAGAATGATTGCACATGTATGGAATGTACAAAACAATTCAAAATCTTTTTTCTTCTTACAGTTTCTTTTGTGTGGGGAAAAAAACATAAGTAAAGTTGCAGCATATTAGAAAGCTAAATGCATCAAATTATTATACATCTGATAAATACAAAGCAAGCCATATGACTATACTCGAGCTATAAAAAATAAAAAAAAAGAACTCCAGGTAAATACATCAGTGCTTAATTATTACAGTGAATGAATAAATGTAATCACTACTAGGCCAAAAAACTTTCTCTCAAGTCAGAAACTGTAGTTTGTGTTTGTAAATGAAACATTTATATGTATTGATTCAAAGGGAATAAAAAAGTAGAAATTCATGGAAGTGTAAGTTCATATAATTACAGAGAATTACTTTGCAGTTCTAAACAAACAAAAAATTGTACTAAAAGGTGATGGACTTGTTTTACAATATTGTGCTAAGTATTCACTGTCTACTTTTTGTTCTTTTGATGTTTTTTTTTCAAGTCTTGCTATATGAAAATCACCGAATGGGGAAACCTATCATCCTTATTTTAAGAAATGAGTGTTCGTAAAATTTTACCTTGAACTTAGACCATTCCTAAGCAACCTATGATAACACTACACCCCTCATGGATGGGAAAGAGAGAAGGCGATTACTTTTTTAGGCCATTCCAAAAAAATGAAATACAATGATAATGTCTAAAAACATCTACCAAAAAAATGCAAACAATTGCAAATAGGTTTATGAGAGGGAGTTACTCAAAAAGAAAATATCTTGAAGGGTTGGAGGAACTAAACAAAGATTGGGTATGGGCTGCTTCAGACAAATAGTTACATGATTAGAGTTGACAACTGGAGCTATGGTGACATCATTCTTAATGTATTGTAATGTTCTTCCAAGAAAGACTATATTGCTATAAACTTCCACTCAAAATAACTCACAAACTGACCTGCAGTTTTCTACGGGTCTAATGTGGCCAAACTTATTTATTGGCACATTATTTCACAAATTACAAGGGAAAAAAAACATTCTTCAGTTGATTTGTCACAAATGTAAAAAAATGACAACTGTTTCAATTTTATCACAAATTAATTGCTTAGATAACAAAAATCAAGGAAAACATTTTAGTTTCTAATAACTTGATGCTGTTTACCAAACATTTCAATGGAACAGAGATTTGTTTTTTCTGGTTTTTCAATGCTCACAAAGCAGACAACAAGGTAAAGACAATAAACAACCTGGTGACTTTCTACTTGCTATCAGAGTCGTCGTTACTTCACAGACAAATAGATGATTAACGCCAAGATGAGGATTATACAGCTCACAATTGTGATCAAAATACAGCACTTTCGACGAGATTTGGCCTGTGATATAAAAAAAATTGATCTTAGAGGGTAATGTATTAGTAACATTTCTATCTGTTCATATTTTGATAACTACTGATAAAATAAAACATAAAATTGATAATAACTATTGCTATGAAATTCAATTGCTGAAGATTCCATATATATTTAAATACCGTCAAGAGGCGGAATTAATTATAGCAAAATAGTTTAGTTTAATCTAATAAATTTCACGCACAATTAGAGTTAATTTGCGTGTTAAGGCAATTCCCCCCCCCCCCCATGGACCACCTTGGCATCGTAGGGGATCATCCCCAGTTGTAGCTTTTATCTCCCCTTGTCTCTAGGTGAGCAACTTAAAACAACAACTTGATCACCTCCCCCTTTTGATCTCATCGTCCTCGTGTCATATTAAGGGCCTATTGTTATCATAAGAAGGATGGGCTCCGTCATCGTTATTAGATAATTTCCAGCCACCTGTCCTTTGTCCTTGTACAATAACAACATCTGGGCTTTGTTTGTGAACAAGGAACCCGGCTTAGCGCATGTGATGATACAAAGAAACTTGAATCACGGCAGAGTGGTGAGTCCCCTAAAAAAACGTACCCACCCCCCTCTACCTCCCTTGTACGTAATGAACAAAGCTCCCCTGACACTTTCAATGACCAGATGACAGTTGACCAGTTGGGCTGTGGGCATATACTTTGCAATCATTGACATCTGTTTGATGACGTGAAGACAAGGACCGCCCACTGTCAGCCATCTTGAATAGTTTTGAACCCTTTAAAGACTGCATGTTTAAGGACGAGAGGTCTTCCTTTTCCCACAACTTATGACAGAAATTTGTGGATTATTTCATATGTGCCTACACTATCTGTGGATATTTAATTTCTTCATTTTATTTTCATTCTGTGGATGTTTGTGTATGTGATTGATCTCGTATGAATGACAGCTGTCTGCCTGATAGATGCCCATGAGGTTTGCTGCAGTACCATTCTACCTTGACGTCAAAATAAACATTGTAGTTTTTTCACAAGATCAGAACTTGTCTGTTCAGTCAATTCGTGTGTCAATTCGCATAAGTGTGTGAAACAGAAGAAATCAGACTGCACATAAATATAAATATCGAGCATTGCCGATCTAACACAGCCTAGTTTAGCTGACAGACGTCATAGCCTGTAGATCAACATCGCCAGTGTGTGTGGTGAGCATATAGTGTGTGGACGCGCAGCAACGGGTGCATCCTGCTGGCCACACAACCCCATCATGATATATATATTTTTTATGCAATGTAACATAAAAGTTTATTTTCTTGTCTGTTAACTATGTGTGAAATAAACTGCTAGGGAAAAATGTAATAACTAATTTATAAAAGTTTTAAAACATTTTAAGATATAAAGAGCGAATCTATATAACTTTTCACATAATACAAAGAAGTCCTCCCATGAAATATTTCAAATTATATGCTTCAAATATCTCCCTTATTTGTGCGAAGCAAAATATTATATATAAAAAATACATCCACCATGCTTTGTTTAACTAACATTACTTTACAGAATTACAACGTCTAATAGTTGTGTGTTTTTTTTAAACAGAAATGATAAAAGTATAAATAAATACAATCTCTATGAATTGTGAATAGTAAGAAGCATGAAATATCATATCATTTCTTTGGAAAGACTTTTGGAAAAAAAAAATGTGACAAAACCTGATTGTATTAGGAGTTCCTAACACTCAAACCAATAATTAATCCAATAATTCCCAGGATAACCAGTACAATGACGAGTATACAGCACTTTTTTCTTCTAGCTTTGGACTGTAAGCAAAAAAATAAACAAACACAAAAAACAACATGCTAATTGAAAATAAAAACAAACAAAAAATGTGCTTATCAAGTCCAATAAAAAAAAATTGAAAAGAAAAGAAAAATTAAATATAAGAACTGAAATTGGATACTACAACATGATACAGAAACTAAATCTATTCTGAAAGTAAATACAGTCAAACATTAATTATTTGGACTGATTGCGGTAAAAATGACAGTCAGATAAACAATGAAGAGGATATAATATTTTGACTGAAAGCTTGTGTATGACATTTTTTACTGTTGTTGTGCATGGCCTTAATGTGGTAAATCCATTGTGGTTTGATGTCACACGTGTAGAAATGTCCATATTAAACTAAGTAGGTAAAAACAAAATGTTTTTGTTTGTTGGTAAGTCACTTAAGTGATGTTACTTCATTCTAATGTAAAATGTATATAAGAGCTAAGTTTTTATCAGTTTGATGAAGTTACTCATACCATTGTCTGTATTTGACTTGTGTGACTTGTGTATCTACACTTTTTATATTGTACATTGTACATTATCATTTTTTTTTGTTATTTCACTTTATTCTTGAATCTTTTGAGTGGATCAGTAAATATTTTGAGTCCAGCCAAATACCATCAAGTAACAACACCGTATAGGAATTGTAAGTAAACTGAAAGTCAAGACTGCGGCTTAAGCCAGTAAAAGATACCATGTGAAAATCTGGTCATATTTGTCTGAATAACAGACAGCAGAATTCTGTAAGCTACAATGTTATCATTATTTGTTATTTTATAAATATAATATTTATTAAAAATAAATAAAATAATAATTTTTTGTTTCTCCATAAAACTGTATAATATACATATTATTAGTATATATTATATACTTTTTACAAGATAAATGAGAATGATAAGGAGAATGTATTCTAAATAATTTTTGCCTCTCTTATAATGGAATGAACTAAAAAAATAATATTTAACACTTCATGCAAAACAAATCAACATCAACCCAAATAAAAATAAAAGGAAACAATTTACAGTTCACTACCAATAATGCATACTTGGAATTTGTCTAGTAAATAAATATGTACCCAGTATACTGAATATACAAATCTAACCTGGTAATTTCTGGCTTGACTCAACTGCTTTGTGCCTTCTTCTACAGAGAGCTGAGCATTGTCAATATTAGCTTCAATACTATCTGAAATATACAAAACAAACAGAGGACATTATTACTCAACAGTTTACTGTCAACAGTTTTCTTTTGGACTTGTAAGTGTACAGACGTTCTTTCTAGATAGAAGATTTTACATCCACTAGGTCCAATACTCCTGCAGGCAGGGATTGGTCAGCAGCAGGACCAGAAACCGGGCGGTTTTGTTGACAGTCTGTTGAACTAACCGCAGGACCAGCCGGCATCACACTATTTATAAATTAACCCTTACACATTTTAACCGTAGCAAGTTAAATTGTAGTGTTTTTTTTTGTGTGTTCTCAATTTTTTTTACAGTGTAAATACAATTCTATAGAAAGAATTCATCTAACAGCTTCAAACAGATTATTGTTATTTACACCTGATACTCTTATTCATAGGAAATGAACAAAACAAAAATACATGTAAAAAGTCCATAAAGTTACCTAGCACTTCTCCTTGTTCATGTACAAGCATGCCCAAGTCTTTGAATATTTGATTCACATCCATGATATCACTCTACAGGATAGATTGAATATTTCAATGAGATCATATGTACATTCACCTGCAATGAACACTAAATAGAACTTTCAGCAAAGGCAGTGTCTTTTACATTCAAATCTGCCTCTATGGTTGCAAGCTATTCAATGGCAGTCTTAAAATATTTACCATGCAAAACCCTGACATTGTTTCTATCACTAGACTTTACGGACCATACACATTATTAGTCTGTAGTTGGAAATGGTGCCAAGAAATTTAAAATGGTGCCTAAAGGATTTTCTATTGAATATCCTTTGTAAGATTTTGAAGAAAGACAAAAAATTTTACAAAACAAAACTGAAAAAGTTTTAATGGAATAATACTTCAAAAGATTAAACCATTTTTTCAATTCTTTTTAATGATTTATCAATTATAGTAAAATTTAAAGCAATTAGAAGACCCTTACAATGATGCACATCTACACATTTTATTTATTAAAATTTTAATTATCTCAGTGACACACAGCTGAATAAAGTTATTTGTTTAATTCTTTTAAAGAAAGCTTTCTAGGGTAGGCTAACAAACTTACTTCCAGTTTTTTAATGGCATCTTCTCTCTCTTTGAGCAACTCCAGATCTACATCCTGTTCCATCTGTAACACTTGCCTAGTCTGGGAGAACCTGTACGACAAGGAGCAATAGCAAATAAAAAACATCTTCATCAACGGTGCACTAAAAAAATGTTTTAAAAAAGACACGAAAAATGCTTTCACCTACCCTTGTGAGAAACCTCTTTCATCTGATAACTCATCAAATGGTGACTGGAGAATAGACAGAATGAGTTTATAATTCAATTGTTCATTTATATATATATATTGAGAGAGATAATAAAATTTAAAATGTGTTTTTACATTTACCCTTATTAAATTAGAAACAAAAATCCAACCCTAGCCCTCACTTTATCTAATCCTGATTGTGCTCGTGCCCTCTGAACACTGGCTTTCTCCTTCTCTGCTGCTGTTCTCTGGACTGTTTGAAAATTCTTCAAAGCATTGCTAAACTCATCAGTCAATCTGTCTTTCTGCATCTTCCATTGTCTCTGAAAGATACAGTTTTTGAACATTTTTATAAGCCATTAAACAAAACATAAGAAAAAGAAAATTATAAAAAACCAGAAGAGAAATGTGCATTGAGGGAAAAATATAAAAGAAATAAAAAAGCATCTTGTTCCATTCACATACTTCAAGGTGTCAAAATATCTAGTATCAAACCAGAAATTGCCCTGGACATTTGCCCCGCTTAAATATCATGTTTTTTAAAGACATATTTGATACACCCACAGATTGTTATAAAAATTAAACAAATAATAATATTATATTTCAACAAAATCAAACTTTAATTCATAATTTGGATAGTTCATTTCTTACACAAACTTTGCCCCAGATATGTACGAAGAAAACTATTAACGATTTGTTCATCTCTTATAAACTGTTTTCTGGAATAGTTCTAATATTACCATTAATGAAGTTTTACTACCTACACAAATTATTAATGCTAAACATTAGTTTTATCCTGAGGACCAATTATTTCAAGCATCATATGTTTTCAATTAGCACTATGTTATGGAAAAAGAGGGACATTTCACATAAATTGGGGTATCTCACATAAAGATCAACACTTGGCAAGTGTGCAATGTACTAGGGCCTAATGGAGTAGATGATTTACACAAAATACCCAATTCAGTCCGACACTTCGGACGTACTATTTGCCAGATCCAGGTACGAATCGAGTAGGAAAAAACTCAGGAGTTTTGCTATTATATTAATTATATGCAAAGCTTATTCTCTTGAAAATATCCTCTTTCCCACCCCCTCTGCCCCTCCTCTAATGCCCTGTTCTGAGCAGTCTTACAACAATAAGTAAAGCAGTAAAGATTATGGCAAGACTGATCAAGTCAGAATTATGTATTACAAAGTTTGATATGTATAGAAATATAACATTTCTTATTATTAGTTTTAACTATTGTGCACATATTATTAGCCGAGGCAATTTCAGGTATGGCCCTACAATTGACTATGATTGTTTATACCAAACATTTTATTGAAACTACTGTCAAAGTTTACCTGTTCAGCTGCTGGTATTGGAAGATGTGCTAGCTTCTTCAGGTAATCACTCGTTTCTTTGGCCAGCTGATTGGTGTAATGAGTTGTTTCATGACTGGGAATAAACAATTGGTACATCTATTAATCATGCCCACTAATAGCCTATTTAACTCTCATACTAACAATATATCAATAATAGCAATGCAACATACACTCTTTGTCGCACTTCATCAGAATCTTGAGCTGTACCAATCTGATTGACATACTTTTGAATCTGTGTAACTGGAAATAAAACAACAACACAAGGTGATTTTGTTCAAACAACTACTAATTCCTAAATGATAGGCCTACTTTTTTCTTGTATGATAAATGGTATGATAGTTTGCGCGAATGTCTATTGTGTTTGAGTACAAATGGTTCTTTAATATTGTTTTAAGTATGCTGAAAGACGGCACTTATGTAATCAAATCAAATTTCCATTTTTTTTCGATCAATAAAGCAATCTTATCTTATCTTAATTCATTGTCATAAATACATACCTTTAAAAATATTTTAACACATGCATTGCTTTTAAACGATTGCTAATTTTATGTTTTATAAATTTAATGTTGTTTTAGAAGGTTAGAAAGATTACAAATGTATCCAATCAAACTCCCAGTTTTGTGGTGATTTCAAATGATAGAATAATGTTTAAAAAACAATGTTTAGTTTTATTATCTGTTGTCTTTTTATGATAATGACAATATAATATATCAAAGCCTATCTGTCTGGAATGCTCAAAGCTAGTTAGAAAATTCATTTTTTTTTGTGCCGCAAGTGTGTACATTAAGAGCACCCGCTGAAATCTTAAGCCAATAATTGTCAAGTCACTATAAAATAATTTGGTTTGGAGTCTATGTCCAACTTACTTCCATATGAGGCTATGTCAGCAAACATTAATCATTTATGGACAAAAAGTAATAAACTTCCTCTCCCTTACTTGTTCATTTCTCTGTAATTTTAATTGTTATATCAGCTCATGTGATAATATTTCACATTTTGTAACTCACCATTCTGTGTGATTTTCTGAATATTGGTGCTGATGTCTTTAGAAAGTTTTGAAAAATCTGATCCTCTTTCTGGTGAATACAAAAAACAATGTGAAAAAAACACATTTTGATTGGGTGAATAAATAAAATGCAGACCTGCCAAGTACTACAAATTTTTCGGACTTTATACGAAAAACAAGGTCCAACTACGAAATGGGTGAAAAAAATACAAATTTTCTCCAAATTTGGCTAAAAAGCAAAAAACTACTAATTTTTTCTGATTTTGTAAGAAAATTACAAATTTTGTAAAAAAAAAATGCGAATGGAACACATGCCGACGCTCTCAGAGTTAAAATTACGATTTTCGGCCGGAAGTTGCATTTAATAAATATTTGTGTCTCTCACTGATCTTTATAAAAAAAGTTCACATGCTTTAAAACTGGGATTATTCTGGGATACTGTATCGTTTCTATCAACAAATGAATAAATTTAATGGCATTATCTTTCACTCCAAGGTCTAGGCAAGAGAGTAGGGCTAATAAAGCCATGAAGCCTAATGCGCTAACTTATGATAATGCCTACTAATGACTAATGGAATGGACTGTACTATGACTATGGCTAGGTGGATAAGCCAAGCGCCCAACAAGCCAGACTAAGGGTTTATTTTAAATTGTTGGCTAGCATTCGTCTCTAATTAAAAATTAATTGAAATTGAGTCTAATTCTAAAGTTCCGGTAACTCATTTAATTTACAATTGAATTAAAATAGTAGACCCCTATGAGCCTATTCGATGTTATATTAAATAGTGTATACTTTATGAAGCTTCTTAGGCTTCTTTGAAATGGATATGACTCATGAGTGAAATAAATACACTGAGTAAAACGTCGTGTAAAAATGCTTACAAATATTACTACTAATTGACTATTAATTTGGGAGTCTAAGGAATACGAATTTGTGGGTCAAAAAAAGAATTTTGAAGTTTTCAACTTGGCAGGCCTGAAAATGTAACACATTCATTTATAATTTGCGAACAGAGTTTATAAAAAAACAAATTCTGTGACAATGCAGACAAAAACAACATAAATTATGAGTTCAAAGAACGGTAGTGGGGCAGCTAGGAAGCACAAACTTAATACAGTGGAGGTGGAGAAATAAATAATTATGAAACATGAAAATGGCGTTAGCGTGAGTGACATCGCTAATGAGAACACCATAAAGAACAAAGTGTTACTAAAATCAGTCAATGTGGTAAAAAGCGTAACTAAGCTGCAGAAGCAAAGACCTCAAATTTTAGAGAAAGTTCTCTTAAAATCTGGATCAATGAAAAGGAGCTTTTAATTTATTTGTTTGTTGTCTTTCCTTTTTTTTTAATACTTGAAATAGTCTTTGCATATTAGGTAAACTACCCGATGTTGATAAAAAAACTTTTCTTTCATCTTGAAACAGATTGTCTTTATTTCATTGATTTCAATGTTTCGGGTTACAAACAGAGTTGAGTAACAAATTAAGTTTGTAACCCGAGGTACCACTGTATTAGTATTATTAGTTTTATAGAGGGATACTAAATGAAAAAAAAACATACCTTCTAAGCGAGAATCGCCTTGATATGGACTGAATCCATCAAAAGTGCCTCTACCATAAGAAGCCATCATGAATTCCAAACTATTTCAACAATCTTTTTCTCCGTATTCTAATATTTCTTAAGAATTGAAGTCAAGAGTCTGAAAAGCAGCAAATGGTAATTCATTTAAGATCTAATGTTATCATTTCCTTATAAAACTGATCAAATTGTCAAAGCATTCACAATTGGTATTTTTCAGTTGGATATGATCATAAGTCATAATAAACTATTGGCTTTAAATAAAGTGTAATCATTTAATACTGGAGGCCTACTCATTAATACAACAAAATATATAATTAATTTATAATGTTTGAATAATTTCTTTTAAATATGTATATATATTTTTTTTTTTATAGATATATATATATATATATTGAAATTGAAGTATTTGTTGATTTAACTTTAAATAGCTATATTATTATAATTTATCTTTTTTTTTTCTAATTATGACTTATTTGTACTCTATCTCTATCCATATTGACAAAGCACAGCTAAATAAGCAACCCCTCAGCCATGCAATATTTACAAACCTGTTTTCAGTACATTGTAGATTGAGATTGGTGAAAAATACTATTTAATGTTAGGGTTTTGTATTTGCAGATCAAAGATATCTTATTAGACATGCACGCAGTATGTGTATGTCAGTTTAGCTTATTTCTTCCTGTTGTACCTTGCAAATGCAAGCAACAAAATCCAGTTGATCTACTGGCATTTTTTGACTGATATTTGCCAGTGTAGCTATAACTTTTAAAATTAGCTATGTTATATATTGAACTACCTTGATTCATCTTTTTTTTGTGTTAATTTTGTAATGCATTATATGAATAATCAAATCCTATGGAGATATATTAACAAAGCTCTTAAAAGTAAACTTTGCATTTTAAGGGGTTTTTTTTAAAGAAAAAAACAAACTCATTTGCATTACAATAGGGCATTAGGATGGCATAAATTTGTGAGAATATATATATATTATAATAATGTTATTGTAATAATTCTAATAATGATACTTTCTTCAGACTATTTGTACCTAAAATATTTTACATCCATACTTGTTTTAAGCTATATTTGGATTATTTCATTAGTTAGCCTAATCTGAAAATGGAATCCCAAAAATAAGTCAGTCAACTTAGACTTAGAACATATTTAATCATATTTTGATTTTAGAAAGACAAACTGTTACGTCAAAAGCCTTTTATGCCTTTAGGCAATAAAATTATTAAAGTGCCTAGATAGTATTTTCAGCATTGACACAAAGTTACCATTATTTAATCCGTTTATAAATTGCTTAGTAGACCTACTTGGTGACTGAATTCTTTTCTTTTAATTAAGAATTTCTTTTAGAAAATTGTTCTAGCATAAATTGTAGTAAGTTAAAGAAGTCTTTGCAAAAAAAACAAACCACAATGCTAAAGCTGAGGCCTGAAAGGCTTGGCTATTCTGAAACATAAAACCAGCCGTCTAATTTATTACTCTGACTATCTTCTTATAAGTTTACAGACGTTCCTTCTTGGTTGGTTTTTGGTTGACAGTCCTGGTGAACTAACCGCTGGACCAGATTACAATCAAAGGACTCTACGAAAAGGCCAAAAGCTAAAAAGCCAAAGTATTATTCATTTCAGTCACAGTTTGAACATGTATCATGTAGAACATGTTATTTTATTCACATTTAACGGTCAATAGTCTGTCTATACATATTGAGAGATTGTGACAGATAATCTAATTGTATATTTTAGGATTCTTATAATTAGGCCTAGGCCCTAGGCCATACCATACCCGGTGGTGGTAGCCAACTTTAAAAAAAAATGATAGTATTGAGTAGCCTATTGAGCCTATTGAGTATTGATTTAATAATGACAAATGAGGAAGTTTATAAATTTAGTCTGACTTTACCGACTTTTAGATTTAGAATATTTATATTATTTTTTGTAATGATAAAAACTAATAAAAAGTAAAAGCTCCGGCTCCAGACTCAGTACCGGTAGTACTCAAGTAGTACTAGTTATTGTCATTATTAATTTTGTTTTATGTGCGTTAATATGTTAATGATGTTCTACAATAATGCCGTATTAAATTAACCATGAGTCATGATCGTTTATGTTTATAATTTATACTGAAACTGAAGTGATGACTGGATAACTCGACTCGGACAACTAAAATGGTTTGAAGTAGAAAATGGTAAAGTTTTTTTTATAGATAACACTTATTGGGGAAAGAAAATATATAAATGTGAAAAAAAAAATCAAACATAAGTAGTTTATGTGTGTTGAAAGTAGATTAAAACACTAGACCAGTAAAAAGATCAATACATTTTTCCCCACCTACTTTTACAGACCATCGTCCGCCATGACACTGACGTATGATAGGAGGGTAAATTATGCTGCAATTTTAATTCTTAGTATTAACGCTATTACCTCCCCTAAATAACAAAAATAATTATGAGCATACAACCCGTGATGGTGTTACAACCTCTGACTCTGAGCCTCTGAGTCTGAGTAGTATGATGAAATGATGTACCTACCGGGTATAGAACTACGGAGGGAGCTCATTGCAATGCACATTATACCATAGACTATAATATATTATAGTCTATGATTATACTTATACGACCTACAAGCTTAATTTCGTTTTAATAATTAACATAATAATTGAATACATGAATATATGCATTATAATGCATTGGCATAATGTCATTTGGGCGGCATGGGTCAGATTTTAATTATTTTTAATATTAATAACACAAGAGCCAGCACCTCTAAAATTACTACCGGTATAAATACTTTTGGAACTACTGCTGAAGCTTTTTTTTTTTAGTGTAGTAATATTAAACTGGTCCATATTTAAAACAAAAAAAACTTTGTATGGGAGATTGTTGAGCGCGCTGTGACTAGGCGATGTACCGGGGCCGGGATAGGGTTATAGCTATAGATCTATGATACATCTATGTCCCATGATGGACAAAAACTTAACCCTTAACTTATACTTAAATAGTATATAGGGGCATTTGATCTCTGCGGAATTATTCAGTTACGTTTATCCTGTTATTTTATTCATTTTGGTGTGTGTTGCAGAGGAAAACCACGTCTCCCTACAGATTTGTGGCTTTTCTTTTTTTTTTTTGGGGGGGGGGGGGAGGGGGGAGGCCATATTTATAATTTATAAAGGCCCTACTACTAAATACTATGTAGGGTAGGCCTAATATTAGTTAGTAATACTGGTAATATAATAGCCTACCGGTAGCAGTAGTAGTAGGCTACCCTTATAAGTTATATTATTTATATACAGACAGGAAAGACGTGCCCCCCGCCCACCCCTCCTTTTAAAAATAAGTATGCTCACAGTATTACTACCACCAGCATTTTTGTACAGCGGCCTACCGTAGTTAATAGTAGTAGTAGTAGGCTATAGAAATTAATAATTTTTAAGTTATCACTTAGCCTACATAGGCATACACTTCATACAGTTGACAGTGTATAGTGAATTCACATTAATAATTATTAATATTTTAATATTAATACCGTTCATTGTGTATTTACCTACAACTACAATCGGTACCACTATGCCCATTTATTTAAATTTAATGAATAAATGCTTTTACTTTTACTGCTATACTAAGTACCTATAAATTAAAATTGTTCCATAAAAATACATGCCCGTAATTGTTTTGACCGACACTGCGACAGTCAATAGTCTTGTTATTGTTAGTCTAGTTTTAAATAAATTTTAGAGAATAGTAGTAGCATTATCACTAATAATACAGTAGGCCCCTACTATTATACTATTAATATTAGACATTACAAAATGAGCATTTGAAATACCGTACATATATATTTATCTTTCAACTATTGACGACATTGCCACCCCCCTCCCAACTTTTTTAGTTGATTAGATTGTTAGTACCATACCGTAACATTTTTAATTAGTCATATATTTATATTATATAGACCCTTATTATTAGTATATTATTAGTATTAGTAAATATTAGTACCGGGTTCTGTAGGTATGGTATTATAATATTTTCAAATGAATTTTTAAAAATATTTTTACCTTTCAATTTTTTTTTTCAATAATATTTTCTAATTATTTTAAATTTTATAATGATAATCTTAATTTTTAATTTAATTGAATAATTGAAATATATACTATATACATTTTAAATTTTGTAAACATAGAACCTACAGTTGTAGTTGTAGACTACAATTACAATTATTTATTATTTGTATACTTATATTTTTTGTAGTTGTAGTCTACTACCGTATCTAATTGATAAATGATACCGTACTAAATGACTTTACTAAATGTGATAGATCTAGTCTTATCCAAATAAAAAAAAAATTATTGAACATTTCATAATCATGTGTGTTTTATTTCTTTGGCTATTGGCAAGTTTTTAATTTGCCAAAACCAGACAAACATTGCAATAACCCGAAATGGCTTCTAAATCTAAACACATGGATTTTACACATTAAAAAAAAAAAAAATCACATAAATATATGTCAAATGATTCAAGTTTGAAAAAACAGTGCAACAGTTTATGGTTTAAAATTAAAAGTTATATGTACAAATATATACAGAAAAAGCAAATTTAAGCAAACATTGAACTTTCTGCTGCCACTGTCCAAAATATTACTCAACATCTTTTCAATAATTCACCAGCTACAAAAAAGAGTCCTTTCTCAGTCTATACACATTTTCATTTATCACAATTTACTTTTCTTTCTTGGCTGCAGCTTTTTTGGCAGGTGCAGCTTTTTTGGGAGCTGCTGGCTTCTTCTTGGGCGTCTTGGGCTTTTTGGGCTTAGCAGCCGCTGCTGGTTTGGGTGCTTTGGGCTTCTTTACGGTAGCCTTCTTTGGTGACTTGGGCTTCTTAGCGGCTGCAGGCTTTTTAGCTGCGGGGGCTTTTTTAGCCTTGGGCTTTTTGGGTTTAGCTGGAGATTTAGGCTTGGCAGCTTTGGGTTTCTCAGAAGCTTTCTTTACTGCCTTTGGTTTTTTGGCTTTGGCCTCTTCTTTAGCTCCAAGTTTAAAGGAGCCAGAAGCCCCTACGCCTTTGGACTGTTTCAAGTTGCCGTTCTTAGCACCAGCCCTCAAAGCCATTTTCAGATGACTGTTGATGACTTTCTCGTCTTTACCAACGTTGTAATTTGCCATAATGTATTTTAAAATGGCCTGTCTGGAGGAACCGCCACGCTCTTTAAGGTTGGTGATGGCTGCCTTTGAAATATAAAAAAAGGATACACCTATTAAATTAAGCATGACAAAATGCCACACAACATAGAAAAACTAAAAGATAATTAAAACATTGTCATAATATTGATAATAATTTAATTGGACTGTAACACTAGCTAGACATCTGCCTGATAATGGGCAATTCAATACACCCATCAAGGCAACACTAGTAGGCCTACTACTATTTAAGAAATTATATGTCCCTCAGTCTAGTACTAGTATAAAGATCCAGTAACTATATATATATATATATATAGTATATAGCCTATATACACCTAAATGTGCAAAAGTTAGTTTTTCATGGACATTTGATTTTAAAAAGTCACACAGGAGCACACAGTTTTAACATTTTAAGGGTCACTACAAACTATTTTACAAAGTCAAAGTGACTCAAACTTCAAAGGTTTTCAAAATTTTTTTTCCAATATTCTAACTTATTAGACAAATATTATAGACCCAGAAAATACTCAAAACTCAAAGGCAATTATCAATTAGACTATTTTAATTCAAAAGGTTGAAATATAATTATAAATCAACATTCACAATAAATTACAGCTGTAAATTTTTTTATAGGCCTACCAATTAAATGATTAAGCAAATTTTATAACGTTAGCCAACATCGCCAACAAACTAAAAAAAATGTAGGCCTAATTGAGAATTATTTGTATTTCGTCAAAAGAATGCTAAGTTAAAATTGTAGTTCTATTGTCACTATTGAAGAAATGCCTTTACTTTGTAGCTTTACATAAAAGACTAGACAATAAAGTTATAAATAACTTTTACTAAGACAGTTTAAGACTACTTTCACTGTGATATAATTTGATGTTTTTTAAAACATCATAAGTGACATAAACTTAAATGAAAAAACAATTCAGTTCGATTTGACTTTGACGCCTACCTTAATCATGTCGCAATATTTTGGATGATTTGCTGGTTTCTTGTTTTTTGGTTTAGCTGCAGCTTTCTTTTTTTGTGCCTTAGCTGGTGTAGTTGCAGCTGGAGCGGCTGCAGCAGCTGGGCCAGCAGATGTAGAATCTTCCATTGTTACACGTTATACTAGAAGTTAGATAAAGTTAAAATAACCTTCGGTGCACGAGCAAGGACTACTAAAATCAGAGTGTTAACCGAGCTGACGACGAGTGCGACTATACTGCTTTGCGCGGACGTCAAGGAGAGCACATACTTTGAAGCGCCGCCAACGGCCAGAAAATTTGTTTGATTTTGCGTGTTTGTGCTTCATGCCTCGTTAGAAAAACTTTTACCCCATAAAGTATTCAATTAAAAATTATTTTAACCGCAACAACTCTTAGGGGGATCATCAAAAATCATAATTCAATCAATTATAAAGCGGGCGCATCGTTAATTAAACAGAAATAAGTTATTTTCAAGCTCGATGCTTGTCGTTACTAAACTGGGTAGGTAGACAAAAACCGTTACCATAGCTGGAAATATAATTCAAATGCATGTACATGTATAGAATTAAATACATGAGATACCAGTCAATATTTTCTAATCATATCTCCATGCAAAAGTTTCAGTGTTCTTTAATTAGGTGGCCGAAACTTTTCGTCAACAAACACAAATCGCCGCCTTCGTCGCCATTTTCTCGTATAATGCTTTAAAAACAGTGCAAAAACAAAATTCTCAAAAGTAACTAAAACAGTCGCGGACGTTGATTATCGAGTACCAAATTAATGAATAAGGTTTTTATAATATTTCTATACATGTAATTTCTCGAAAAATTGGGTTTTCTATCTACATTTAGAGAAATGCCACAGTCCTATCAATGTTATAAATTTGGAAACAGATCATTAATATGGTGGATTTCCTTCCACCTAATACCAACAAATATCGCTTTGTTTATACCAAAAGATAAAGTAAAACACAGTGAATTATTCAAATTTTAATAAAGTAACTGCTATTGTGACCTAAATAATATTCATTAGAATTGTAATAATTAAAATTAGCTTCAAATTGATGAAAAAAAACAAGATATGATCAACTCTCTCTTCGTATGTAGGTCACCAAAATACATTTTAGATTAGACAGTTTCTGTTGTGTTTAGCTAGTAATTCTTTTCTAATGTATTCTTCATTTGCTTTATATTTACTTCCCATGGTTATTTAATATCTTTTGTCAATTTCAAAGCATTTGTTATATAATTTTCCCCGTGTGAACGTTTCAAAAAACCTATTAATAAAAAATGCAATCGAGACCGTCCACTTGGGTTCAACGCTTCGCCATCTTATCATACGATCGACTTTTACGCAATAGTTACATAGTGATGATTTTTAAAATTAAATTATTGTATCATTCCAAATATTGTTGCACATATGATAAAAGTTATTTTTGGTATGTTTTAATCTAATTTGCTAATGCATTTAACAAATAACAAAGTATTTTTGCTTGTAATATTAAGCGATTTCAAGGAGGTTTAGGCCTGGACTAATAATTCCTCTTTGCCAGCCAAGCATTTAAATGACGTCACGACTACACCGTTTATGTTCTTCGAGCCTTGTTTTAATAATGTTAGTTTAATGTTGTTACAATTGTGTTAAAAACCCTTTTTTAATATAAATTTACATTCGAAAACATAAGAAATATATTTTTAGTAGCTTCACTGTTTAAAAAGCCACAACTTGTAATTTTGCTGTTGGACTATTATCAATAAGTCAGTGATACTAGGGCTAGCTAGAGCACCTCAAAGCGTCAAATGTAATATAGTCCATATGTAGGCCGCTATATGTTATAGTAGGCCTATTAATAATTATAAGAGCTATATATAATGATTATAATATAAAATACTGAAATGCTAATCTACTGAAGGAAAATATTTATAATTTACTAATATAGTTCAATGTAGGCTATATTTTTTTTAATAGGAATAAGATTATAATTTAATAGCCTAGGTAGGCCTATACATATAGAATATCTAGATCATAGGTTCTCAACCTTTTTCGGCTCACCGCCCCCTTTTACACTTTTTTTCCGCTCACCGCCCCCCAACTTAATTTTAGTGAAACATTTGTTAATTAAAGGGAGATAATTAACCCTTTTCATTTGAGGTAATATTTCAATTTGTTTTTCTTTTATAAAAAATTAAATGGCTCGCATTTATAACTTTGAAATGATATGATAGAACTGTAAAAAATTATTTGAAAATTGTATAAATATTATATGACTAAAGAATATATGAATATTTTCAAGCATTTCAATATACCCAGTTTGTATAATTACTACGTATCTATACCGCTCAGCTATTGTGGTTACTTCTTTACGAAGAATTCAAACGCATTAAAGGACATATCGGTAAAACATCAAAAGAGTAATATAAGAGTAATATTAGCATATGTTAAGGCGACAGTCCGGTGAACCAACCATAAGACGAGACGGCCGCATACCATAATTGCCAAATACTGACCCTCCCTACTTCATCGAAAAGTCATTGCGATTCTTATTTATTGTTCAATAATATGTATGCCTACTGTTGGGGGATATCAGATATTTAGTAGCACTTGCGTTTACATCATATTTCATCCAAAAACTAATCGATTAAAATAGCTGAGTTGTTGAAATTATAGCAGGTACGTATGTACCGCCCACTTGCCCTTCATCGCCCCCCAATCGCCCCCGGGAATGTTATCGCCCCCCTAAGGCTTCTAATCGCCCCCTGGGGGGCGATATCGCCCCCGTTGAGAACCTATGATCTAGATCATATAGGCCTACCAAGATTTAAGAAATTATATATTATATAGCCTTTAGTTATAGGACTATAGGTCTATTAGCTCCACACAATTATCATTGTCAAATTAGTATTGTACAATTTAAACATTACAAAATATAGATTTTATGGTTGCTTTAGTTTTTTTAATTAGCGTAGCCTAAGTTTTATTACAATTAAACATGTTTATTATAGGCCCTATAATGCCCTATTATTAGAAATAATTTTAAAGGTCTTTATGTTAGGCTATAGTTTAATTTTAAATATGTCTATAAAATTTAAATAGATGTATAATCTCTCTATATCTATCTATCTTTATATATAATATATAGTTCTATAGAGGGCGTCCCAGAAGTCGCGCACCAGATTTTTATAAAAAATACACATAAATAGGCCTATCAATTTTATTGATCATTATCATAACGTAAGCTCTAATTGTTCTTCCTCTGCATTGATACACCCATCAATTCTCTTTCTAAAACTGTCTTTTACCCTTTTGAGCAATTTTGAAGCAATTTTTCATTTGAATGGCCATGGCAAGTAAAGCGACACAATTTGCGCTGTTAGTCAGAAGTAAATCCTATAATTAAGTTAGTATAATTGGAAGGGAGGGACATCATCAGAACAACCCTAAGATCATGATCTAGGCTGGAATATGGGAGGAGGAAATCGTTGGCCCTTACTTTTTCACTACTAGACCTAGTAATGTCATCGGCGAAACTTATTTAGAGTTTCTGCAGACCTTGTTTCACTAACTTGATGAAGATGTTCTCATATCTCGACGACAAAACTTTTTTTCCCCACAAGATGGAGCTCCACCACACTTAGCTTTTTGCTTGCGTAACTACCTCAACCAGACCTTTAGAGGAAGATGTAGTAAAGGGAGAATAGATCTAGTGATCCGGGTTACTTCTGTACCCATGGGCCTCAAAGTTGGCGAAGTGTGTAAACCGTCGATACGATCACATTAAAATTATACCAGCGGGCGAACGCATGGGAGACAGCTTCCGCTGCCGAGAGGCCATGGGGTCTCGGTGGGGAGGAAGCAATGGACGCGGGAGTCCCATCTCACGAACCACCCGCGTGTCTGGATCAGGGCCCTCACAAGCCTATGTAGCGCCCCAGGGCAACTTTGAAGCCCATGGGTACAGAAGTAACCCCGATCACTAGATCTATTCTCCCTTGACTATTTCCTTTGGAGACATCTTAAATCTGTTGTGTACCAGAATCGTCCATGCACTCTTGAGGATTTGAAAGCTGCGATAACAACTGAGTGTCAAAGGATAAACACTGAAACTCTAAAAAAAATTGTGCCAAATAAGCCTAAATAACATCAGTGCAATCTGGTGGTGTAGAATAGCGGACTGGGCGGCCGAGGGGTGGGGGCGAATATAATATTCTTTTTCTTTAGGTGCCAGCTCTGGAGCAGACATCAGCGGTCATGACTCTCCATTCGTTCCTGTTGTTAGCTATTTGGAAGAAGTTATTATTAGGCTACTTATGTTGTTGTTCTTGGCCCATTCGTTTAGGCTTTCTACATAGACCTTATGTTAGCCTTTGTCATTCTCTGTCTCTCTTACCAGATTAAATATAGGCCTATAAATACCTATAAAGACTTTGATATAATTTGCCTAAAGGTATAGGCCTAAATATGGAGTTCTAGGTCTAAATGCAAACGAAATTTTGTTAATGTGTCTATTAGCCTATAGATCAATGCCTATAAGTCTCATTAATTATCAGTTTTCAGAACTATTATCATTTCCACAAGGCACAAACTCAGTTGAGAATTTACAAACACTTTTCGAGCTTTTCTTTCGGCTAAGTTATGTAGGCCTACAAATTGAAAAATTTTTTTTTAGTTCAATCCCCAACGACAACAACGGTCAAGGGATTGATGATGATGTGAATAATCCGTCCAGTGTCTCTGCCCCGCCCTTGCCTAAAGATGCATCTGATGGTGTGTTTAAAAAACTAGGCCCAGAACATGAAAATCTCAATTAATTTGGAAGACCTTATTATACAATTGTATATTTTTTTTATATTTTTGTAATTTGTAAAATTGTGTACGTGACCTCACAAAAAGCCGTCCGTTGGGACGTGCCGTCTTCACTTCTCCGTAGGCCTTATTGGCAATAATATATATGTTACGGCCAAAGCCCGAAGTGGCCAATATCACCTCACATTTGACCGGCCAAAGCCCGATCTGTTATTGATTTCGGACCTTGGCCGGCCAGATCGCGAAATGGCCAGGGGCGATCGGCCAAAGCCCGATTAAGAAGGTCTTGAGTAGATTTCGAGTGTTTATATACCGTAATTATCACATTAGGCCTATATTGATTATTAATTATACTAAATTACATAATCAGTCAAAATAGTTTATTATATAGTAAATTATCAATCTTTACTTAAAATAAATTAAAAAATCAGTCAAATTAGTTTATTATAGTAAATTATCAATATTTAATTAAAATAAATTAAAAAATCAGTCTAATTAGTTTATTATAGTAAATTATCAATATTTAATTAAAATAAATTAAAAAATCAGTCTAATTAGTTTATTATAGTAAATTTTCAATCTCTATCATCAGTTGTCTTACAATACTAAAATCCAAAAGGAAATAAGTGCGTACAGTCGTGTTTGGGGCGTTTTTAAAACAAGGAAGATCTACCCACATAATATAACATGGACCAATGAGAAAAAAGTGGGTGGACTTTAAAGTCACATGTCTGTCTCCGATCCCTTTGTCCAAACATTCCGGTCGCTTAAAATTGTGGCTTCGAGGGTCCGTCTATGGGGTGGGGCTGGGAGGGAGTTTTCGCGGTCGTCGATGTGGGTAACGAGATCAATGGTGGCCCTGTCCTGTACAGTATTGACACTCCCTCTCTATCTATTATCATAAAATTAAACAAGCTCTTTGTCATTGCGACTGGCGCCCCACCCATGTTTATACAACGCATGAAACTATACTTAGACCGCGCGGACAATGGCTAGATAAAAATACGGTCGCTCGTGCCTGACCTGACCACCTTTGTGGATTATCAAAAGTCAATCTTCTAATCACAGAAACCAACAGTCAATTTATGACGCAAATGGTGTTTTTATCCAGGTAGATAGTTTACTAAATAGTGTGATAATTAATTTCCTTGATAATTAGTGACCACTTCGGCAGGACTTTCTCTGAAAAGCAGAAGATGAACAGAAAATTATCGTCACAGCGTATGTATCACTATCCTTGCTACCCTATGCAAGCCGCCATAGGCCTACACGTGTGCCGCCTACCGAACATTCTTGTATCAGCACATCGGACATTGGCCAGGGATTGCCAGCCACATCGCGAAGTGGCCGGCCAAAGTAGCGTAAACACTAGCAATTTCAAGCACATCGGACATTGGCCAAGCGCGTCGGCCAAAGCGGGCTTTGGCCGTAACATATATAATATGTAACTTTTGTAGGCCAATGCCAAACTATTTAGACAACATGCAGTCATAAACGACAACTCAGTTGTCCACTTTTCATTTCACACAACTCTGGATTTATCAGAGTAATCTCCTTTGCTGCACATGAATAGTGAATAATTACCTTAAATTTGTCAACTATTGTAGTATAAATCTGTATAAACCTATATTTAAATATTATAAAATAAAAATAATTCCAGGACATGAATTAAGTGGAAAACGTTTTTACTAATAATTTGTTTTTACCAGACTTTAAATATTAGATACTTTGGTTTAAATAAATGCTGCAGAAAAAAAATGCGTTTTAAAACAAAACTGAGCAAAAATGTGAGAAAAACTAAAATAGAAATAGATCTAGTGTAGACTAACACTGAAAAAAAGAAATAACTCACTATTTTTCTTCCTTCATCCCTGACTGTTCTGACTTTTATCTTAAATTACAACACTTAGGCCAAAGTAAATGGAAGGCTTGAATTTCATTCGTTGATAAGCAATTTTTTTTTGTCAAGAATGTGGAAATAAAAGAACTTGAAAGGTAATTTATACTGAAGTGAAGGGCAAAGTGCTCAAATATTTCAAGAGTTAGACTATCTAAATTGATGTAAAAATGACACATCCTGGTTTTTAGCAAAAAAAAAGGATTTATATTAAATGATACGAAGAATTACTTTCTCAGCAGATTCTACAGAACTGCTTCTAGTAAAGACAATTTATGTAGGCCTACTGGTTTAACTTTTTAAGTTAATTATAAACAAAGTTTATCAACTGTTTTATATTTAAAAACTATTTGTAGAAAAAAATTCCTTTTGATATTGTTTTCATTTAAGTGTGTGTGTAGAGCATAAAAAGAAAAGTACGCAAATGAATAAAAGAAAAATGTATGGGAAAATTTCCTAAAAATGATACAAGAGCATTGTACATAAGTTATCAAATGTAAGATAGGCCTACACTTGTCATAGACTGTATTTTATTAATGCTTTTTTTTTATTGTGTTCTAGTCAGTCTTATAGAAAATGCAGTTGAGACTCCTTGTGTCCAAAGAGCAGTTAAAATTTCAAATGTTTTTTTTTTAAACTATGACTCCAATTCCAATCCGAAAATAACATGTCTTTTGCCACAAAGCAGTGGTTCACAACCTTTTTTTCTACAGTTCACCTTGAGCACACATCATTTATGAGTGCCCTCCTCTCCCCCACTGTCTCGTCTTACAGCACCACAAATCCCTTAAATGTACCGTATTTTAAAATATATGAGCCAAGCAATTTAAATGAATGTGATAAGCCCATCAACAAAGTAGCCTTTTAGTTTAGCTAAGATTTCTTTTACGCAAATAAAATGTAATAGAACTATTATCCACATTAAATTTTATTAAAGAAAAACCATTATTAAATAACTTAAACATAACTGTTAGGCACCTGCCTATTTTCAATGGCTCCTAATAATTTTAATGTGATCCCTGTGCCTGCATCTGGAATCTGTTTTGTAATAACAGGTTTAAAATGAAGATATATAACCTCAAATCAAGAACTGTATCAAGCTTGCTATATTTTTTTTACTGAATGCATAAGATAAAGTTTGTGAAAGGCAAGAACAATTTAATAGCTTCTTCACTGATTTCTTAGTATTGTTTGTTCACCACTACCATAAAGTCAATGAGATTCATCATTTTTAAATCAGTTTTTACCAGAAAAATAGTGAACATGAATGCAATTTTATCCAAACACTGAACTTTTATCAAGTCTGCAATTTCTTTGATTTTGACATTTGCATATATATAATTTGCACAGCATCAGTGGTTGTCAGAGTATGTGTACCCCAGTTTAGAGAAGTCCTGTTCTATAATGTAATAGATGTTTCAAGTAAAACTCTTTAAAAAAATATATATCATATTTTGACTGAATGTATAATTCAATTGAGATGTGTGAGTAGAAATTAATCCAAGATTTGCAATAATATCATCATCGATAAAATATACAATAGATTACAGGAAAAAAAGTTATGCGAGTAGAATATCTGACATAAGCTTTTTTTTAGTTCATTATAAATTAAAGAGATGTGCCAATCTTGAGATTGATAAATGATTATTTCACATTAGCTTGTATATTGATGATGTGTTAGTTTTATATGCTTCATTTGCTTTAGTGTCTACCCAAAAATTTCTTATGATTTTTGAGTTTCCTCAGTTTTATGATCTTATACTCTGTTCAGTTTCATTCATATTTCTACCATCAATGCAAATTCTAAAATGCGTATTGGGCTACCCTATAAAATTACTGTATGCAGCATTCTATTGCTCTGTTAACCAATTCATCAAGTTGGACCAAACATTTCAATGTCTTCTACATATAAAACTATAATCCAGATCAATTCTTATTTTGCCTAGCAATCAGTCAACAAGAAAGGTATTATAATTATTGAATTACTAATGCACATATCAGAATATCACCCAATTTTCAAAATCTTAAGCCCTTGAAACTAATGAAACAGTTGCACAATTTAAATGATTATAAAAAAACAAACTATTAACTATTACCAAATATTATGCAAATCTATATAAAAGATAAGCTACTGAGCAACTTTGCAGGAATGACATTTTTTTCTGCTTAGTTTTGTTATAAATCTTCAGTTGTTTTTGAAATATCATGCTGACATTAAAAATAAAAAATATTCAATTGAAAACATAAAAAAATAATCATTTAAGAAAGTTGTTGATTATTAATGTACTTGGATGTAATCGAAATGAAGTTTAGACTTATTGTACAGAATGGAAGAACACAAATATTCATTTGAAAAGATAATTGTTTATTTAGTCTCTATTATTAATCAGCACATGGTATCATTTGTAAGAGTCAGAATATTATTATATCAAATATATGCCAGTGACATACTCAATAACAAATAGTACAAAAAAAATTGTGTTGTGAGAGAAAAAAAAAAGTCCAAATTAGCAACATTCAACTAGCACACAGTCATGTATGCCCAGTCACATGACCTGTACACCCAATCACATACAAGCACACGCGTCAGATGTATTTATTTGAGTATGTATATTATTTACAGTAACAGAAACATCAAGAACAGCCAACGGGAATAAAGGGGACAAGGACACTCACAATATTTGGACACTTTGATCATCTACAGTAGTTTTGGTCCTTGTAGAAACACACATTTTATTTCAAGGCTTTATGTTTGCCAGATAATTTAAACATTTAAACAGAAGATACATCAGAATGAAAAAACAGCATAACACAGTGTATACAAAAATGTTTTCAGCTTGTACAAGTTTAACTAAACAAATCCATTAAAAAGAAATACAACAACATATGAAAATTACAAACAAAATATACATCAAAGTAAAAAAAAAATATACTAGATATGCAAAAAGAATGTGTAAATAAAAAATTGTGGCCTTTCTCTAATAAACAGGGCATGTTCCAGTCAAGTAAAAAAACAAAAGGTGGACAAGAAGCACTGTAGTCAATTATTGTTATCATATAAAACATGAACTTGTCCTCTTGTAATGTTTTCAATAATTGCTTTAAAGATTGTGTGTATGGCACTTAGTATGTCATTCACGAGCTCGACCCCCCCGATACAGGGTTGTAACTTTCTAAAAACAAAGCCATTTTCTTTAAGAACCAGTATCACACGCTGCATGCGCAAGGAGGCCATCAAAATAGTAGATGGCATTTACGATCAGGTAACAGCCTCAGCCATTTTTAGCAGCCGTTAATGGAAACATTTGCAGGCTTTAAAAAAACAACAACAATAACAACAAGTGGACGAAGAGAATATTGAAAGAAAAATGGTAACAAACCCAGCCAAACTAAACAAGCAGAGCTACAAAGACACACACACACAGACAAAATCCAACTCTTTTACATGAAACAACAACTATTCACACCCGTAGAGAAGATAACTTCCAAAGAACAACAAGAAAGTCCAACATAGTTTGATACAACAAGTACAACAACAAAAAAATAATGATCTAAATCCACCTACAACACAAAAAAAAAACCATGGTCAGAGACAGCTCTCTGTACTACTGAGCTGACATTTAGGACGTCCACATCTCTAACCAGAAATATTAAAGAACGTGGAACTGACCTAAAGATTTAGACAAAACGCCAGTATTATTAGAGTTTGTACTGATTAGAAATAACGTGTGGATGTTTCAACAAAAAAAAATGGTTTTTATTCGAACTGTACTAGTTTTACTATTTCATCTTCATCTGGAATTAAGTGGTACAAATAGTTATTAGCATTTTCATGAATACAAAGAGAAAGAAAATAACCCATTGAAATGTTTTTTTATAATGAACTTAATAGAGAGTTTGTCTAATTTAAAAATATTATTCAAACTGTCTGTGATGTAGTGTACTAATACTACAGTACTACAGTAAAAAAAACTATGAATATGTGACTACATTGTATATAAAAGATACAAAATTGTGTGTGGTTTCTATATAGATTTCCTGTGGTTGCCTTATGTGTGTGCATGAGTGGGGTCTGATGTACAGCATTGCAACTTCCTTTCCTACTAAAAGTAACAAAAACTTTCTCATTACTTTGCTAGATGATGAAGGGGAAACAGGTCTGATACATGAAATCCACTGCCAACATGTCAATTGACAGCACAGTGTTCAAGTTCAACAGTGGCATATAACATCAACAAACTACGTACAGCAGTTCAAAGTTAAACACAAGAGCAGCTAAAGAATGTACAGTTTTGCCATTTTGGTCAGTACTGTTGGAGCTTATCAAAGCATCTTTACCCAAAGACAAGGCACAAATAGGACATCATCCTTAGTCTAAAAAAAAACCCACCACTCTATCAATAGAGTTTTAAAAATGTTTCTACATACAAATATCAAACATGAATGTGGTATAGTGGCTATCAAAGTTTAAATATGACTAAATGACTTCCATAACACACTAAATCTAGTCTGTGTTTAGCATAGCTAGACAAGAAAGAAAAAAAGACTACTTTATTGCACCTCATATCCACAAACCCTATTGTCCAGTCAAACTCTTTTTTTAGCCTACACACACACACTGCTGTCAAACAACTATTTATGTTGTAGTAAACTTAGCCAAGATATATCACCAACAGCTTCTAGCTTAATATAAGTATAAAGTATAAGTGATCTAAATCTAATGTCCAGGCACTTGACACAATACCATCTCTAAGTAATGATTAGATGAATATAATTAGACTAAAAATATGTTAAGAAGATGCTCCATCTTCATACTGTGTCTTGCTTACTGTGCTTCATAGCCACTAGTGAAAAATTCTTAAATCTACTACCATTATTTATAGAAACATTCTCATTGCACACAGGCCAGCTGTGAGAGTGGAAGAAAGCTGTGTTTCATTAAGTCATAACACATTGGAAATAATATAAAAAAAACATTTCTCTTAGAACTTTAAGCTTTATGATTAGTATTTTGCAGTTTAACAAACATTCACTATTTACCAACAAAAAAGCAAAACTTTTATTAGAGTCTAAATGTAGTTTAGGACAATAGATTCCGTGATCAATATTAACAAAACTAAATACAATTTTTGCAATAAAAAAAAATGGCCTTAATCAAAATAACCCTTATAGATGCTATTGTTTTTCAAATTCATAAACACTTAAGATTTAACTAGTCTCTATACAATAATGGTTGCAGACAAACGATAAGATTGGTCAGTTATCCAAATGAAAACTATAAATATAATTAATATTAATATAGCTAGATATCAATTAAAGAACATATTATAGGGGTCAGTATTAAATGGACTTGTTGAAAAGCTTAAATGAATTTTTAAAAACTTATTTTCTGATATAAATAATAATACAAAACATTTGAAACTGGTAATTAATTTGTATATTTAAAAGCTAGTTTATATTGAGTCAAATCTTATAATATGAAATGACAATTAGATATAAAAAAAAACAAGCAATGGACAGATTGAGAGATGATAACCTGATCTAACAAAATAAAACTACTCCAACAAATTTAAAATGTTTTACTTCATGGACACATAATTGAAAGCATGCCATAGTTAGCGACAAAACCAAGAAATGCTATCAAAAGAAATAAAATGTATAGACTAAAGACAAAATCAAGGGTTTGTAAGACACCTCTTAAAAAAATAAACTGCAGAGCAGGTTTTATTCCTAAAGAATTATTTAGTCGGGGTAAAAAGGTTTATTTTCGTGTCCTCTTGTTATTTCAATGCATAACATATAAAAGAGGAGAGCTTATGTTTTGGCAGTCTTCATTCACTGGTTGAGACAAAATACAGACACAGCACATGGAGAGAGAAGTATATCACTGTGGTGTTCAGTGAAAGAAAGTTGTCTCCTAACATCCAGGTGTAATACAGGTAGGAGACATATTGTCTTATTCTAAGCACATTGGAAGTATTCCGGCAAAGTTTTTCTTTCCTCTCAGGACTATGGAACAAAACCAGCAACAACAATAAAACAACACTTTGAGAGTTAGATCTCGGCGGGATGTGTGCGCATTAGCCAGAAAAGAACGGCAACTTTCTCCTACCCATCGTGTCATTGAGGAGTTAACATAGTCGTGATGTACGGCCATGTTGCCATTCATGGTGAAAGCCGTTGTGTTGTTGATCTGTGACAGGTTCAGAGAGAGAGCGAGCCACTACAGCTTTCACACAGTCTGCAACATGTTAGT
Organism: Anisus vortex; assembly: GCA_949126835.1. Classification (NCBI taxonomy): domain Eukaryota; kingdom Metazoa; phylum Mollusca; class Gastropoda; family Planorbidae; genus Anisus; species Anisus vortex. The sequence continues at coordinate 10,680,698 of OX421493.1, forward strand.
ACGTTATCTTAGTACAACTTGATGTTTCCATACAACTTGATGATGTTTCCGTGATGAATTTGTACACGATGTGACCAACAAACTTATTCCACTTGCCAAGTCAAAGGATGAAATAAACTTATTTTCTGTCCCTCTCTGCTTATACTGAATAATTAGGTCAAGGCCCAACAGAATTTACCACTACAATTGATTCATTCTTAAATAAACATCACTGGGGGCTCCACCCAATGCTGACCTCACAGGGTGCAGCAAGCAAATGTCAAGGTCGTTATTGTGTTCAGCTAAGGATGTGTGGTAGTAATGGAGAACAAGTTCCTTGAGTGTTGGAAAGATCAAATAAGGCTCTACAAATCCGTAACCTGTTTCAGAATGATGGATTTTACAGTGGCCTATACTCCCACGGCATCTGGAAAACATAAAACATCTACAAATTAGTCCAATATTTTCACCAATGGCCATTCATAGATTATAACATACCCTAAGTATAAAAAGAAATTAAGGGGGCGCAATACTTACACAATGGACAAAACATGCACATTTCCTTCCTCTGGCTTAGGACGAATAAGAAAAGTTCCATCAGACCTGCCATTTAAATATGCTTCAGCTTGTGGTCTCTGGCAGTTGATCAACCAGTTGGAATCATCATAGTGTGGGATGATGTAATCAGACTCAGCAGCCGTGTCAGTTTGACTGGAAATGATAGAAGAACACTTTAGTGGAACAAGTCATTCATAGATTTAGAAAACACTACAGTAATCATTGCAAAAAATATTCACCAATCAAAAACATCTTTAAAAACAAATCCAGCAATTATAACAGCAACCACAAACCTTACCATTCATAGCCATATCAGAAACCCAGCCATTCATTGCCACACCAGAAACCCAACCATTCATAGCCATATCCACTTACTTGTCTTTTCTCCCTTCCAACAAGTTGTCCAGGAAGTCTTGTGTCTTGCCGTGGTCCAAGAGCCATTTCTTACACTGCTCTCTTTGTTTGTTCAGGCGCTTAATCTCTGGCTTCATTGAGTTCATGTCTCCAATCAACACTCGGTTACGATGTGACTTTCTGTTCAAGTCCAGCTAATGATGGAAGTTTACAGATTAAATATTAATGGCATTATTATATTTATAGGTATCTATCTCTGTCTTTTCAGAATAAAGTACGGTAATTAAGTCCTGCATTTGTAAATCTAAGTATGCCTTTTAGACTGTGTTGATCCATAGGGCTAGTGAAACAGCTTTCACCATTAAGAGGGGGGGCTTAAGCAGCGAAATATAAATACAGTTTGAACATTTATGAAGCACCATTTTGAAGACACACATCACATGGAGAAAAATCTAGCCGTCTTTACGATCCCCTAAGTCAGGCTCCACACCCGAGGGGAAAAGACTGGCTTTAAACCCAAGACCAACATAACAACAATCCAAATGCTAAACCCTGTCCCATTATTATTTTACATACACATTGTCTGATTACAATGGTATTCTTTTTTTTAAAGATTTTTTTTGGCTAAGGCATGTGGCCAGTAAAAATTTTACAATTACTGTTTGATATCCATATTAAGACTGAGGAGAAGACAAAGAATATTCTCAAAAACTTATCACATAATGCAGTGCTGTGGAGTCGGAGGAAATTTTGCGTACCTGGAGTCAGAGTTGGCAAAGAAAGCACTGACTCCTACTAAATTTAGTAGACTATTGGCTTCCCAGTCAGTAGTCCTGTGGTAATATGTATGTTGCCTTTCTTTCCTTTAAGGAATGTACACAATACATTCGCATATTACTACAGAGGAGTCGGAGTGTCGGAGGTACAAAAAATTAAGGAGTCGGAACATTTATCTACTGACTCCACAGCACTGACATTATGTTATATAAACTCATGCAAATGATTTACCTCTAATGCATTTTTACTTTCTTCAATGCGTAACAATCTAGACTTTAATAACTCCAAATTATCTTGCAGTCTGTAAAAAAAAAAGAAGGTAAAAAATTATATACGACACTATGCAAAATTTTTTTATAACAATTTAAAGAACAGATATATTTATTCAAACATAATTATCTGATTTCTGTATTCTTACCCTAAAATCATTTCTAATTTGACAAATTAAAAAAAAACAACTGTAGTGTATTCCACAATCCAAATTGAAATTATTATTTTTTGAAAAATTGTATTAATGTTCATAGAGCCTGCTCTTGAATAGTTTAAAGAGCATGCACACACTAAATAATATTTCAGTTAAGGAATCTATAACAACATAGTTGTTATTTTCTTTAAACTTTGTCACTTGCCCAAACCTACAAAATTTAATTAAAAATTCAGTTTTCCCAATTAAAAATAAAAAGAGTTTTTCTAAACTTTCTAACCAGTGGACCATTTAAAAAAAAAAAATGTAATGAAGTATTTAACTTTTTTTTAAAATGACAACTGAACATTTAGGAAACTTGGGTAATGGAAACTCACTTTTGCAATTCGTGTCCAGAAGTTTCTTGCATGGACCTCATGGTCAGCTCCTGCTGGTCTTGAAACACTATCAGAGTTTCTTTGAAAGCGTCCAGCGCCTGGTGCTTCAGCTGCATCTCCTGGGACAGGCGAGAGTGCTGCTCGTAAAGGATGTCGTAGGCCGACCGCTTCTCCAAATACTGACGGTTGAAACGCACAAGGTTCTCAATTTCTTTGCTAATATCATGAGGGGAGTTGGGGTCTTGAGGGTCCAGCTGCAGGAAATAAAGAAGTTCATCTTTTGTGACTCCAATAATATTGATGTGATTAAGAACTATAAATGTTAAAACTATTTTATACAAAACCCATTATTGTTTGTAGAAATCTGATTTAATGTTTTTATGTATAATTTATTAATATAACATTTTGTATCAGTTTAAGTCCTTCATACAGAAATTGTCAATTAAAGAAAAGAACTCCACGTTACAAGCTGGAAAAGTGAAATGCTGTTGTTTAAACTATATCAAAAGCAATAACTGGGATTTGTAAAAAATATTTTAAGTCTAATTAGTGTTGGTAAGGCATTTATTGACTTGATTCATGCAGAAGCAACATGAGTCGTTTAAAATCTCTTTTTGAAAAAATAAAATCAAGTTTTTTCTCAAGGTAATAGATTGCCTGGCAGAAAAATAAAGTGATCCCATTAAAAACAAATCATGAATTTCCAACCCAATAATAGAATTTCAATTCTCCATGAACAGGCCTAGAAACATGACAGTTTCAATGCACCAGCTAAACAAAGAGGTGCACTTACCATACTCCGACTGACTGGGTAGATAAGTCTTGTATCCAACATGTTGTTGTACATGGCCAGTGAGTTCACTTGATACCAGTTGATCAAACTGACCACTGACGTAAACTCCAGAGGCTCCACAAAGCCATAGCGTCCATCTCTATGAAATATTTTTATCAGCTTATTGCTCCCCCCTTTCCTGTGAAGATAAAAAGCTTCAAGTTAAAACCTTACAAATCCACAGAAAATAAGTAACATTTTTATCAACAATGTGATGATGATTATGTTGAGAGTTGAAGACCTCATTATAAATGGTAGCTAAAATATTTAGTCAAAAATCTGTAAAACTTAATGAATAGAGTAGTTTAAGAGTACGGTATATAATGGCTATATCACTGACCTAAATGTAAGAGTATGTTGCTATGCCTAAATCACTGACCTATGTGTTAGTGTATACTAAACTATGCCTACATCACTGACATAAGTGTAAGTGTATACTAAGCCTACTACACTGACCTGAGTGTAAGAGTATAGTCGCCAGGAGTAGAGGCATCACGAACTAAGAAAGTTCCATCCGGTTGGTCCTTAAGTTTCTCATTCACATCTTCCCTGGATATGTCTCCCCAATACCACTCAGCATCCCTAAGTTCTGGTGTTTGTGGTGACACAGGCATTGCATCACTGGGTCTAGGTGGACCTACAATACAAATTAAATCATTCAATCATGGATCAAAGGAACAATTATATGGAAACATTTTCTTGTTTTTGACTACATTGACAAACTGATTTTCCTCCTTTAGGTTAGAAACCCCTATCAATCAGAAAATTTTCATAGCCCAGGGGTCGGCAACCTTTTGATAATAGTGTGCCAAAGTAGGATTTCTAATTCATTCAGCATTAAGCATAAAATATATACTGCTCTAGCAATCGTTTTCTTATTTAAAAGACTTAAATTGCTTCTCGGGTGGTCTTCCGCATGCCAAGTCTGGCACGCGTGCCGTAGGTTGCAGACCCCTGGTATAGCCTATACATAATTGGATTCTCACTCCAAACACACATTTTTTTATTGGTAATTTAATTTAAAGTCTATAACCAAGAAAAAATAAAGGCATTTAGATTTTCTCATCAGGACTATATATTATACAAATATATTATCTTATTTGGGGTCAGGTAAAAACCATAAAATCTCCAGCAATACAGGTATTCTTCTTTCTTATCAAGTTCTAAAACATAAATGTAAAATGTGTGTGTGCAGTCACTTGTCTAACTTACGTGGAGGTAAGACCGGGTTAGGTGAAGGAATGGGGGGCATGAACTCTCCCCAGTTGCCATTTCTCAGTAGTTCCTCTAAAATTTCTATATGTAGCTTGGTGTTCTCCACAATATCTCTGAAAGGATCAACACAAGTAAACATTACAACATGTTCAAAATCAGTCGAACAGCATGCACCACCATATCTAGAAACCAACAACAACAACAACAACAACAACTTACTTAACATTGATACATTTCTCTCTTTTTCCCCAACCCTAATAACACAATATTCCATTTACCATGATTGAAAAAGTGCATAGATGAGAGAGTAAAAGAAGAAAACAAAACTCTTCTAAAACCAATTATAACATTATAATTATCCAATTTCCTGATGAGTATAAAGTGCATATTTAGGTTGCCTGCTCATTTTCAAGGCCAAAAATATATAAAAAGAGAGAAGAAAAAGAAGCAGAAAAAAAAAAACTCAACTTTGTAAATGTTACTTTTTTACAACTGTTTTTTTTTTTTTAATTAAAAAGCATGTTCTAGTCATCAAGTGTGGAAAGAAGGCTGAAGCTATTACATAAACAGTAAAGGTGTGGCACACACATACACACTTTGAATGCAGAGCAACAAGCTGTATAGCTGTATAGTGCTGGTGTACTTTTATAATTCAGGTTGAAATGACATAATCAGAACATTACAAAAGTGCACATCACTCAATGGATTTAGCTCACATTTGGAGGTCAAGGTTAATTTCAATATGCATTTTTCTAAAGGTCACAGTGACTGGAAATATATACCCGGTATTTTATGGGTTTTTATACCCGGTATTTTAGTGGGTTTTTATATATGGTATTAGGGAATGATAGTGTTTAGGCTCTAACTTTTATATAAGAGTCTAAGGGACTGCTTTAGATTTTTATGTACAGTTGGGAAAGGCTTTAGTTTGTGAATAGGCCTACATTGTTAGGGAATGCTTTAGTTTGTGAATAGGCCTACATTGTTAGGGAATGCTTTAGTTTGTGAATAGGCCTACATTGTTAGGGAATGCTTTAGTTTGTGAATAGGCCTACATTGTTAGGGAATGCTTTAGTTTGTGAATAGGCCTACATTGTTAGGGAATGCTTTAGTTAAAATTAGTTTGTGAATAGGCCTACATTGTTTGGAATGCTTTAGTTTGTGAATAGGCCTAAAATGTAAGGGAATGCTTTAGTTTGTGAATAGACCTACATTGTTAGGGAATGCTTTAGTTTTTTTTTATGTACAGTGTTGGGGAATGATTTGGTTTGTACTTTAGTTTGTAGAAAGTGTTGGGGAATTCTTTAATTTTTGTATTTACGGTATATAGTTGGGGAATGCTTTAACAGTGTTAAGTAATGCTTTAACAGTGTTGGGGAATGATTTAACAGTGTTGGGGAATGCTTTAATTTTTTCACTGCTCAATAAAGGAAGGTACTGTAATTTTTTGTACTACCATTCCTGACACCACCCCCTCTCCTCCCCAAAACCAACAAAACTACAACACTAACATAACAGAATGGTGTTAGGAAATGTGGGTGGTAATGTTTACATAACCCATTCCATTTTCCCTCCTTGCTATTACCACAAAAGTTCAAGGTCAAAATATAATGTCAGGTCATCTGTGTGTGTGTTGTTGTTAAATGACCTGGCAATGTAAAAAAAAAAGCATATGGCTCCTTCCTATTGGCCACCAAACATTGAATCTATAAGGAGAATATGGGGGGCCATAGTTCTACAAACACTTGATACAGAGATAGCTGCACTTTTAGTAGAAATGATTAACTTGGCAACTCTGCTGGTTTCAACGATTTGTGTAGTTACAGTTGACACAGCAAGAAACTGTATTGTATACCTGCACATTCTGTGGGGCCTTTGTTCGAATGTATCAAGATCAGATTGATGGACACCCAGATAGAGAGACCACATAGGTTTGCGTATCCTGATTTGAAATGTTTTATTTTTCAAGTGACCTACAAATAGGGTCTAACTGCTATGGATGAAAGCCACACACACACAGACACACGAAGGGCATTGGCTTGAGCACCATTGTGACATGTGCACAGCATCTTGATATTACTTGAAATATCAAGATAGATGTGGTTGGAAGGTTAGGGGAAGGGGTGAGGGGAACGGGAGAACGAGAATGCATTAAGAAAAGGAAAGGTAAACAGGTCAGATGTACTATAAGCAGACGACATTACAAATATATGTAGGCCCCTACTATACGGTATTCAACTTTAAGAAAACATTAAAAAAAATTGGTTTATATGAAGTTCAAGAAGGGATATGTAGCCAATGCAGTGCCTAACTTTCTCGTCTTTCAACAATGTATGCTCTCAGTAATCCAGAAGTTTGGCGGCGATTTGGGGTCGTGGGTAACAGAACCTTTTGCCAGACTCTTTTGTGACACCTTGTCATGTCCAATCTAACCTAACGTCATAAGGGCCAAAGCATTCATGTATTAACAAACGCAACTATACAGTGCTATGCGTTATGCATACCCGGAGAGACGGGTGGACCATTAAGCAAAGGACGTTTTCGGGTTGTTTTAGTTTTCCATCTAGGTTCCAAGTATAACAATATGACAACGAAATGTCGAATAACACTGAATCAGAATCACAATCACAGAGACTGCTGATGGTGTCTTCAGTGGCATTGTCGAAATCAAAGTCTGTTCATGAACAATTTTTTGAATGCGCTTTACATTAAACCCTACTAAACCCTACCGTAGATCAAGTAGATTACAGTAAACAGAATAACAACACCAACAGCAAAATAAACAACAACATAACTGCCACCAGTGGAATTTATGGAAATGAGGCAGACAATTTTTAATACACAACTTGTGTGTGTGATATGATATCTTATGTACTGTGGGCAGCATTACTATCGCATTCAATATCTTCTTATAAAATCAGTTTCCCAAACTTAAGAAACCGGTCCAATTTTACCTAGCGTTTTCAACCTGTATCTCATCTACTACACTTGGTTAAAACAAAACACGAGTTTCCTTTCGTCTAATTACTTACATGTGAAATATAGAATAAGATTAGCGAAAAGGGTAGGGGCGTGGGCTGGGCAGTGTCTTACTAAATTAATGTCACTAGGTCAGGTCACACAGATTAGCCAACCAGGACAGATGCTCGAGACAAAAATAATGGCCTACTTGTGGCAACCGTTACAACATCAGCCGGGGCTACGCGACATGAACAGGGTCGATGTTCTTTAGACATGGCCGTTACATCCCACAAACTGTTCTTTACGGTGGAGGCAGAACAACAAAGCTTGGTGTCAAAAAAAGGAAATAAGATAATATAATATAACTTTTTCATATTTACACTTACACAGCCTGACAACTAGTGGCAATAGTGACAGCGGTCACCGGTTTCTATGGCCATGGCATACTAGGTGATTGTGTGGCCAGCACAATGCCAGCCGTCTTTACTTGACCCCAACTAAGGTCAAGTACCCATCAGAGCTGGGTAGACTCAGGGACTCCCTCCAGACCCGGGAACAAATCATAGCCGTCACCAGGGTTCGCACTCATGACTGAACGCGCTGCCGCTCAGCCACCACGCCCCTCAACAACACTAGACAACCATCAGATTTCTTTACTTCATTAGGATGTTTATCTCAGATTTCAAAGAGAGAAGTGGAGATACGTTTTAATAAACATGTGTTCATGGATGTCAACTTGAGGATGGCTGGGGCTAAAGGGGAGAGAATCCTGGCTTCCTTCTAGAGCCAGTTAATGAGGTCAAGCTCCGTTAAGATAGAATATCATTACGCGATGCTGTAAACTTAAGAAAAAAAATTTACACATTCATGATCTTTGCAGTTAGATTAATATAAAGGCTACCTAAAAAATTACTGTATTACAGTAGGTCGAGCTTATCAACTTCCTCTACAATAGAATGACTCCATGACCTAGTTTAACGGCTTTTCACCAAGAGGTCACTGGGACATATCGTGTCAGACAATACCGTCTGTTGCTTGCACAGCCCCCCCCCCCTTTTTTTCACCCAACCCCATTAAAACCAGAGCTGTCGTTCATTATACGTGCACGCTTTTACGACAACTGGCAAGAAAACCATGCAGAGAGTGAAGCTGTGACCTACTCCGGTGTTATTTCTCAACGCGGCCCGCCCAAAATGTGAAGAGTCGTAACAGAAACCACGAAATGTAAAGAAATACTGCAACAGGGGAAGTGGCTATGCAGAAATACAGAAATATAGTGTGAACTGTCACCGAACTTTACTTGGTCATTTGACCATAAGCCATGTCCAGGCCCTACTACTGGTAAGTTAAAGACAATGACAAATTTTTGGCCATGCACCGCCAGAACAATCAAAATATCCCGCCACCCAGTTACTTTCAGTAGAGCGAGCAGTAGTTTGGTTGTTGAGTTTCAGCGGACCACCCTACACTGGACAGCCCACATTAATGACGGGGGCCACCGCGGCTACTTGCACGAAAAATATTATTCCTAATTCCGTGGGCGGAACTATAAACGCATGCATGCTTTAGTAATGGCCAGGCCGACGCATAAAAATAGAAATAAAATATACACAGAATAGAAATATAATATATTTATTGTGTGGACCGACGCACTGTTTTACTTTATTTTAATTAGCATTAAATTAAAGAAAGACAAAAGTTGTATGTGGAGCTTTGGCATTAGTATTTCATTGTCAGTTGTCCAAATGACTTTCTAACAATACATTAATTTATAGCAACCCTCTTTTTGTAAAGGGGGGGAGGCAAAATAGTTTTTTTAATACCCAAAGTGTTGGAATTTATTTTTTGAAAGAGATGGCAACCATAAAGTTATTATCCCCAAATTTCAGGCACATGAATATTAGTTTGTATGTTGACTACAGACTAGATGCTTAGAAGCTCACTCCCATGTATTCAAGCATCTCTAGACTACCAACACTTCTCTACAGATATGACTAAGAGCAGGGAAGCAGTAAACATATTTCTCTATATCACCATAACCTTTTCTACTTCTCTCTCTCCCATATGACCGCGTTTTTCTTCATCCCCTCCTCCTTCTATTACACCGCCTCCTCATCCCCCCCCCACAACCCACTTTTTCTCATCCGCTACATGATGCAAAAGGCAATGTCCTACTTTCCCATTGGCTGTTAAGTGTGTCACGTTTAACATTGATTTGCAACGGCTGGTTGGCGCTCACTAGAGAATTGAAGACGGGTCTAAATTATTTCACACACACACACATACACCCAACCACAAACACTCAACCACAGATACGCCACATACACCCACACACATATTATACCCCACAATCCACAACCAGTACACACACTCTTGACAAAATTCTTTCTTCTACCACAAACCGCAAAATACTCGAATGGAGGAAAAATTGTAGACACACCTGGTATTAAAAAGTCATATAGTGGCACCAACCTATGTAAAATACGTGTACTCTATCCTACATACAAAATACGTTTAATACAACTACTATATAATCAATCAGCTAAACAAAACGTGTTTTTACAAACGTGTTTTTACCCTACATTTTAGTGTAAATCTAGTTAGATGGAATGTAAAAGGACAACGAAAAGATGATCTAATGAAAAAGAAATAGAAAAGCTGTTGAAAAAAAAGGAGAAAAAAAAAAGCTATAAAGTCTGTTGAACTATGTCGTTGGGGCCTGGTGGTGTGTACTGGACTGGACAGAAGGAACACGATGTTCACAAGGATGATTTTAACTTCCTACATTTTTCATATGAGTATGCAGGGGATTAGTTCATAACTTTTAATTGTCTTCATTTACAATGACAATGCGGTTAAGATTAAGAGGGAGACATTTGCCACTCAAAAGAATTTATTTCCTTATTTAAAAAAAATCATTTCTTAAAAACGGAAGCAAAAGGAGGGAGGTGTGTGGTGTGTGTGGGGGGGGGGTAGAGATGTCATAATATAGAAAAACATTACATCTTATAACAGACTACAAGTGAACAGGACAAGAGAACTGAGAAGGGAGATAATGATGAATAACATCACGGATGTGCTATTTTAGCTTGGAGCAGTGGCGTTAGAGCTGGCGTAGAGGGGTTAGGGAGTGTACGGGCAGTGAAATATAATAAACCCACTAATGTAAAAAGGAATATTTTTTTTAACGAAACAAAGTGTTAAGGAATTTTTTTTATTACACTTGGGAAACACGTTTTTTTTTTCCTCATAGATATACTTTTTATATAGGCCTACAAGTTTATCATGAAATATTTTCTTAATATCATAGTTTGGTCAGTGGACATAGTCTACTCATGACATAGTCTACTCGTGTGTGATAATGATGGGGATGGCAAGAGAAAAAGATGGAGTGTGGAATCATTGACTCCATACAGCTTGACACAAGATGCCACAACCACCAAAAACAAAGTAAAGTTTACACGGACAAAAAAATGTTGGTTGTTCTGTAAAGTACAATCAGTTTCTTAAACTCTTATTTTACACAACACAGTAAAAAAAAAAAAAAATCAACGTGGGGAAACTAGACACAAGGAAAAAAAAAAAAGCAGAGAGAAATGTGTGTGGGTGTGGTTGGATGAAGATTAAGGTTGAAATATATGAAAGAAGAAAGAATCCCAACCTGTCTATGGGGCCCAGCAATAAGAAGTGAACTATTTCTAAGTAAGCCCTACAGTTTTGTTGGAATGCCTTAATATTTCGTTTCACGTTTCAAACACAAAGACTTTAAAGACAGCTAGACAATGAGAGAGAGAGAGACTCGAATCCTCTAGAAAAAAATGAGCCCAGCTGGCAGGTCACTGTGACCTGCGAACGCCGACAAAGAGATGGCAACATAATACTGCCCCCACCCCATTCTTCCCTCCCAGTTTCCCCCACCCTTCTAGTGGGGTGTCAATGGGGGACAGATAGAGAAAGAGAAAGACAGAGAGAGAAAGAGAGAGAGAGAGATGCAAAGATAGAGAAAGAAAAGGCAAGAGGAAAAGATTGAGACAGAACATGGTGACAACCAGAGAGCCAGGGATAAAACAAACAAATAAATAATCGAGCAGTGGCCTTGACATATTTATAAAAGTTTGATCTCATTCAAAAACAAGAGGCTATAAATAGTATCAATATAGCGTGTGGTGTTTATAATAGGAAGTCAATGTACAGTTTCTTTAAGGGACCCTTTTATACCACATTTAAGACTATAATATAGGCATACACAGATAGGCCTAACTTTAAAGTGCTCATACTGATTGTAAAGCTTGAATGTAAGCCCTTGATGTTGAAACTTTATCATTCATAGATTTTATTGTTAGAACTGTAGCCTACATGATGATCATCGGGTAATAATCGGGTAATTAACTAAATAGGTAAACGGTAATTAACTAAATAGGTAAACGGTAATTAACTAAATAGGTAAACGGTAACAGTTTTAGGTAGAATTTATTTTTATTTAAAATACAAATTACACGTTATGGATCATTGTGAGTTTTTTTTATTGTTTGTTTTTTTGAGGGCTTAGAAAGAGTATTTAGTTTCATTTTTATTAGAAAGAGTATTAAGTTTCATTTTTATTAGAAAGAGTATTTAGTTTCATTTTTATTAGAAAGAGTATTAAGTTTCATTTTTATTAGAAAGAGTATTAAGTTTCATTTTTATTAGAAAGAGTATTAAGTTTCATTTTTATTAGAAAGAGTATTAAGTTTCATTTTTATTAGAAAGAGTATTAAGTTTCATTTTTATTAGAAAGAGTATTAAGTTTCATTTTTATTAGAAAGAGTATTAAGTTTCATTTTAATTAGAAAGAGTATTAAGTTTCATTTTTATTAGAAAGAGTATTAAGTTTCATTTTTATTAGAAAGAGTATTAAGTTTCATTTTTATTAGAAAGAGTATTAAGTTTCATTTTCATTAGAAAGAGTATTAAGTTTCATTTTTATTAGAAAGAGTATTAAGTTACATTTTTATTAGAAAGAGTATTAAGTTTCATTTTTATTACAAAGAGTATTAAGTTTCATTTTTATTACAAAGAGTATTAAGTTTCATTTTTACTAGAAAGAGTATTAAGTTTCATTTTTATTAGAAAGAGTAATAAGTTTCATTTTTATTAGAAAGAGTATTTAGTTTCATTTTTATTAGAAAGAGTATTAAGTTTCATTTTTAAGAAAGAGTATTAAGTTTCATTTTTATTAGAAAGAGTATTAAGTTTCATTTTTATTAGAAAGAGTATTAAGTTTCATTTTTATTAGAAAGAGTATTAAGTTTCATTTTTATTAGAAAGAGTATTAAGTTTCATTTTTATTAGAAAGAGTATTAAGTTTCATTTTAATTAGAAAGAGTATTAAGTTTCATTTTTATTAGAAAGAGTATTAAGTTTCATTTTTATTAGAAAGAGTATTAAGTTTCATTTTTATTAGAAAGAGTATTAAGTTTCATTTTCATTAGAAAGAGTATTAAGTTTCATTTTTATTAGAAAGAGTATTAAGTTACATTTTTATTAGAAAGAGTATTAAGTTTCATTTTTATTACAAAGAGTATTAAGTTTCATTTTTATTACAAAGAGTATTAAGTTTCATTTTTACTAGAAAGAGTATTAAGTTTCATTTTTATTAGAAAGAGTAATAAGTTTCATTTTTATTAGAAAGAGTATTTAGTTTCATTTTTATTAGAAAGAGTATTAAGTTTCATTTTTAAGAAAGAGTATTAAGTTTCATTTTTATTAGAAAGAGTATTAAGTTTCATTTTTATTAGAAAGAGTATTAAGTTTCATTTTTATTAGAAAGAGTATTAACTTTCATTTTCATTAGAAAGAGTAATAAGTTTCATTTTTATCTGCCTATGCACTTTTACTTTTGTGAGTTGAGTTATAAGGGTTTGCTTTAAAAAATAAAGTTATGGCTGATTGTGATAGATTTAATATTTTATTGGGCAGAGTTATAGTACATGAACCCTGCTTATTGGTAGAAAATCTAGTCAGAATTAACAATTTCCATTAGATCTTAGAATCTTCTTCCAATAATATATCACATCACTTTCTGTTTTGGGACAAATGCTATATATATATATACATATATATATGCATATATATAAAAGGACTTTATATAGCCAGACCTGCCAATTTTAATGAAAAATGTGTAATGTTATGAAATTGTTACCTATTTTTGAACCGATTACACAATAAAGAATTAGAAAGGAAAACATTGGTTTATAGCATGAATAATTGACTTGTAGCATTTTTGCCAATAATTTCCAATTTTGTGCATTTAGATTTATATATATATTATAATATAATTTTAATTAAAAAACCGAATCTAAAAATAATATGCTTTTCTCACACTTATATTGTAAAATGTGTGATGGAAAAGCTTGCCCTATCAATTTATAAATGTCAATATGCCAGTTTCTGCAAATTAGATACTGTATAGAAGTTCAGAGGTAGCTAACAAAAAGTCAACTATATAGTAGAGGCTTAACATTGATTGAAAATTGCAAACATGAAGTACCTCCGGTAAGTAAAGTATTAAGGCAGAGCTATATGAATAAAAATGTCATTTTGTGTGATTAGGAATTTTCGGAATTGCAAATTTCAATTGTTGTCATGCATGTTATTACGAATTTCTCAAATTATAAGTAGGCAGGTCTGTATATTATAGCAACAACAAAACTGTGGTTGTGGGTGTTTGTAGGGCGGAGATGGTAAACAAAAGGGAAGTTACTATCAACTCACATGATTCTCTCCCATGGAGGCCTCAAGAGAATGTGGCAGAAAACGTAGAGGACCTTCTCAATGCTGTCAACAACATCAGAGTCAAACTGCCACCTCCATAGTCTGGCAAAATGGGCAAAGATGTATCTCAGTGTGGATTTATGAGCTGGGGGCATTTCCTCCACCAGCTCCAGTACTGACTTCACGTTGGAAGATCCAGTGATTTGGCCTAATTCTTCTGCAAAAACATAAATAAAGAACACAATGAGTTCCAGAAAAAAAAATCCATCAAATAATCATTGTTTATATTGAAGTTTACACACAAACCAATAACAAATATTGATCAAGCATTTTAGTTTTACATTGGAAAGGTGGTTAACATAGTGTTCATCTTAAGTACATTTTGTGACCATAAATTGAGTGGAGTTAAAAAAGTTAAGTATCTTTGACAGACCAATTTGATCTATAGGTCCTGTGACGCAGAGTTCACAAGTTTCCTTGGCCACCATTTACAAGGGGATTGTGTGGCTAGCACAATGCCTAGCAACCTTAACTTATTCCAAACTATAGTCAGGCACCAATCAGAGCTGGGTAGAATCAAGGATACTCTCCAGATCCAAGAACAAATCCTAGCATTCATTGGAATTCAAACCCACTGTGTCTCCTATTGTGTTGAGCGTCAGAGCTCTAATAGTCAAATACTATGAGCTCAATAGGTTTCATATAAACAATAATATAAACTCTTGGAGCAAAACAAAATATAAAAAACCAATATATTTTAAGTCCGAGTTGTTAAAATATTTATTTGTATTGTGTTGAATATGTATTAAATTACTATTTCATTTGTCATATACTATCCACAGTATAATTGAAACATTTCTTATCTTCGATTTTTAAACTTTTTGTTAAATAGAACCTCAAGTAAATCTACAAAAAATTTCTTTATATTATTGACAAAACAAGGACCAGAATATGTGTGTAAGTAGCTGGGGTTATTATAAATATTGAATTAAACAAGACTCACTTGCAGCTTCAATGAACTGACTGTACATCTCTACTGGAATCACCGGGTTGGGAAGTTCTCGCAGGTACTTTTTGAGAGCCCCTGCGATGGAGTGAACATCGTGGGTTGATAAATTCACCTGGTCCTGTTCACCTGAAAACAACAACAACAGCCTGCCATAAAAAGACTGCTGAAAACCTTTTGAGCTGATCAATATCAATAACTATGGTCTATATGTGTTTGTTTCAAGGGAAGCAGAACAACTAAACACCAACTCACCCATATTGAAAGCAGCTTTGATTTCATTCACCTCCTCCGTTCTTGCAGATATACGATATATACTTAGAGCTTCAGATTCTGAAAACATACAAACATAATATCACATTATAAACATATTCATTGAAACATTACAAACTTGCATTGAAACATTACATTTTCACCCCTAAATCATTGTAAACTGTGTACATTTTCCCAAAACTTTTAATAAACAAATGTATGCCTGTATGTGTGAAAATTAATATCAGCTATTTAGGGCATCTAAATATTAAAAAAAAATGTTTTGTGTGTGTTTCTTAATTACACACCACCACCTAGAGTCAGGGGCGAAGCCAGACATTTTTTCCAGGGTGGGCTGAACTTTCAATTTGTTGGGGATTGTGTGGCCAGAACAGTGGGGTGTGACATGCTTTGTCAAAGTAAGTAGATGGACTCACAACAAACACAATGAAAAATAAATAACATAAAATACTACGCCACAAGTTATTCTACAAAAAGTGTGACATTGTTTATGAGTGCAAAGTGTTTAGGACAAAAGCTGAAATTGATTGTAAAAAAAAGAAGAAAAAGAATCCTTACTGTGCATCATACACCATTTCTCAATTTCCTGTACGCATTTCACTACAACCCATGGGGCTTCCTTACATGACTTCTCCACTTCATCTGTCAACTCAGAGCCAAATACAGAGTCTGGAAGATAAACAACAAATCACTTAGAACTTTGTCTTCTCATAAACTTTAAAGGTATCTTCATGGAAAATAATAGCTTAAAAAAAAAAACCCACAAAAAACATTCTATTGAGTGCAAGGAACAAGTTCTCAAAACAGGATATTTAACCTTTAACTTTATATTAAGTACTCACTAGTAGAAAAGCTGGGCCGCCTTAACCTTTCCAGCTTCAGCACATCACACTGTGTTGGTCTTTGAGCATGACAAAAACGATGACAGCACATTCCACATTCTGAAAAAAGAAAAAAAAATGCTTTAAAAAAATACAAAAAAAATTGTTATTGAGAATTTAAACCCTCACACAACTATAAAAATACACACACAAGCCAAGTTTGTATGATTTCAGCATATCAAGCATGGCCGATGAAACTTGGTAACTTGACATAAGAGATATATTTTCAACTAAAGCTTTAAATGTTATTTATAATGTTTTCCAACTATGTGTAATGATGAGTACTGTATATATCCAACAGCAATTGTGAAAGTGTTGGTACTAATCAATGAGCTTGTTACAAAAGAAACAACAACATTAGATTATGTAAAAAAAAAAAAGCTGGAAAACACCAGATGAACCTAACACTGAGAGAACTCACCTCTACATTGTAGACCTTGCCTGACCAAACCATACAAGAACTTATCACAAACATGGCACCTCTGCATGGAAGAAAAGTTGTATTCTGCGAACCTGTGCTCATCACCAGCAGCAGCTGAAAGAAATCATAATGACATTTGAACACCTTTGTCACTGTCACAATAAATTAATACAACTTTCAGCTTACTAGAGTAGCCTACACCTTTTTTTTTGTATGGATACATTTACTTCAACAACACTTCCATTGAAGCAAGATTTGGAATTTGGCAAACTAATGTTCCAGAGCCACAGATTTAAAGTAATAAACTTTTCCCCGATAATATGTAGCTATTTGACTTAACTGTGGTTATTTATTAATGAATAGTAATTCCACATGTTGTTTGATATTTATATATACATTTTAGAATACACTTCCTACCATTTGGGTAAACCCCCCTCCCCCATTTTTACAATGTATGGCTCACATGCCTGTTACCATATGCATCTGGATCGCAGGTATACATTTTTAGCCTCCCCCCACACCCTGCATTCAATTGGTGTCTTTGATTTACCGTCTACAATTATTACTGTTATATTACTGTGACCTCTGACCCATTTTCAATGTTCAGGATTAGTTTAGTTAAAAGAAAAAAGAAAAGTAAGACGGAGAATGGTAAATAGGTGGTGAAGTCTAAGAGAAATGTAAAAAAGAAAACTAACTTACAATGACTAATTTTGATTGAGCTACCCTAGACATAGCCCGCGACATGACAAGATGTCATGATCTGCTGTCAATACTGTTTATACACATTATGAAATGGCATAACACAGGGTCAATCGTTAGACCTACATCTTACACAGTCACGAGCCTGCTTTACATCCACCCGAAGACGACACACCCGGGTAGTCAGTGTTCTGTGTGCCACACACTGGGTAGTCAGTGTAACGGGTAAAGTTTAAATTTAGACAATCCGTGTTCTTAAAAAAGCCACCGGCGGCGGCGCACAAACACTACTTGTGTAAATGTGTGTCACTAGTTCATGGAAAGAATCGGGACTAAAAGTGCATTGACAACTCTATTGATTTTAAAGGACCGAGGAACGTGGACGGGAGGCTCAGAGAACGAAGCAAGGAAAAACGAGATTCAATTCAAGACGCCAACTTTTGTTGGAAGAAAATATTTGATGAGTAAGAGTTGTCAACACTATGGTATTTTAAAGTTTTATATGATTTAATAATTTCATCCTGACTTGACGTTACCTTTTGTTAAAAAAAGGTTTCTTTAGTAAGAGTTGTCAATTCTCTTAAACTTTTAAAACATTATATATCATTCAATAGAAGGCAGTTCTTGTTTTTCTTTCAACTTCTATAAGCGGCCTTAAAGGATTCAATACATAAAAACGACTTCTTTTCTTCCAATTAAAAGTGATAAAAAAAAGGGAACTAGCCAGCACACTATTTGAAAAATAATCTGAAATGTATAAAATTAAAATAAAAAGTGGGTTTTGGCTTCTTTTTTAAATATTGATGACAAAACGAAGACGGATTTAGCTGTTTAATCCCAATAAACTCACTAAACCTATTGGATCATCACAATACCCGCTGTTTTACTGGTTTCGATGACTACCACTGACTTACATGTTGTATATGAAATTAATATGAATATTATGAAAGACCCGATTGTCTTTAATGCATATATGGCCATTACACATTTCACAGAGACCTGTGCTGCTAGAAATGTACACAGATACCGCACTATAATTTATAGTTTAGTATTTTTTAATAATATTCTACCTCAGGTGACCGATACAAGTGCTTTCATTGATGACTCATCTATAAGAAGCTGATGTGTGTGTGTGTTTCTTCTTTTCTTCTCTAAACTATTGACCCACTTTTAAAAAGTCACGATTCACAAAGGGGATGGGGGATTGGGGCGGTGGAAATATAAAAAAAAGGGGGGGGGTGCAAAAAAGAGCGAGGTGGTCATGAGAAGAGAAAAATTTTTCCACAGCTAGCTTTATCGTATCACATGCTTGCAGCGTAAGAGCAATGGTTATGTTGGCTTTTGTTAAGTGAATAAACGAAATTTTCCAGACTGGCATTTGCAGTCATTTCTGTGGCTCCAAAAAACCAAAGACTATATTTAAACCGGGGTCAAACGAGGACTATTATTCACGGGTTGTTTTTAAGAGCGTGACTGTTGAAGAGATAAAAAGCTCTCACCTTCCATGTTTGGGCAATGGCCGGGTTGTGGAAGTGAAGAGGCGTACAATTGCTGAAAAGAAAGAGAGCATTATGTTTGAAGGAGATGAATAAACTGAATAATAAGTACAACAATAGCACAGCTGGGGGAGAAGTCTATATAACAACAAATATCATTTAAAAAAAACAGTATAAAAATAGTATAAAAAACAGTACAAAAAAAAGACAACCAATATAAAGGACACTGAGGTCAAAGTTGACACAAAATAAATATAAAACAACAACAACACAAGATTGTAAATGATGTAATTATGCACTGGTTCTCCCACCGGTAATATACTCCTTGACAGAAAACTAGGACTGCCGGTGCAGACAGGTAATACAGATCTATTAGACTACCTTTGTGACAGTTTGCGAATGTGTCAACTGTATGTGTATGCAATCTGATATTCACACAGTATAGTCACATATCCACATGATTTGACGTATAGCCCAAACTATCAGTTTTACTTCTTACGTTCATAACCGTAAATACAGTTTTAAAAAAAATGGCAAAACCATTGCTGCTGGGAATGTCTTTAAAAACCATTTGCCACCAAATGCACCGACTGGCTAAGGTGATGTACTTGTATATTTTTGACATGAAACTGTTTCGTGTTCCGTTTAAAATTTAGAATGATAGGATTAAGGTGTCTAACAACGAAATATACTGTACACTGTTTAGCGTAGTGCTTACATAGCGTGGGAAGTGCTTCGCTGAAGGCTATATATCATTTAAACACACCGGGGATGAAATTTGCTTGCCTAGAACAACAATATGAAGACTGTAACTATATAGTTGGGAGGGGGGGGGGGAGCCATGTGAGGTGGTAGAAGCTAGAATCATTAATTTAGTTAACAGACTACAGTAGCGTCTCGAGTAGAGATGGGCAAAACCGTTCACCATGCTGATCGCCGCTCAATTGAGCGCTCACTAAAAAGATACGGATCCGTTAAACGGTTCCACGGATCACTTAGTAATTTACCCTCCCCCCCCTCCGCCTCCCTCCATAATTTTATATGTTGGATGTCAAGGGGAGAGAAAAACAACTTGGATCCCTTGTTGAAACGCCGTTTTTTTTTTTTACTTAAAACATAAAAAATATAAATAAGAAATAATTGTTCTCAATTGTCTAGTTGTAGGCTACTAAACTAATTATAATTAAACTTTTGATTTTAAGCTATAATTCCTTTTTTTTCACCTAATAAGTAAAATTAAAAGGGTAAATGTAAAATACTGTAATCATATTGGCTAATTATAATGCAAAAATGGTATCATCAACATTATTTACAATTGACAGCAATTGTACGATCACTCGCATTCGAAACCAGCATATCGAAATGCAGAACGGGAACCGATCAGTACAGACCCATTCAGTACTGAGCGGGTCTGAGCCGATCAGTACTGAGCGGGTCTGAGCCGATCAGTACTGAGCGGGTCTGATCCGATCAGTACAGACCCATATCAGTACTGAGCGGGTCTGATCCGATCAGTACAGACCCATATCAGTACTGAGCGGGTCTGAGCCGATCAGTACTGAGCAGGTCTGAGCCGATCAGTACTGAGCGGGTCTGAGCCGATCAATACTGAGCGGGTCTGATCCGATCAGTACAGACCCATATCAGTACTGAGCGGGTCTGATCCGATCAGTACTGAGCGGGTCTGAATCGGTCTGATCCGGGTCAGATCCGGATTCTAAGTGAACTATGGAAACCAACATATCGAAATGCAGAACGGGAACGGATCAGTACTGATCCGGGTCTTTTGACAGTGATCGGCTTTCGGATCCGTTCCTTTAAAAGACCCGGATCAGTTGATCAGTTCTTTAGTGAGCGACCCATCTCTAGTCTCGAGTGAGTTGGACACAAAAATGTATCTAGCGAATATAATGAGGCGGTTTGAAACATGCCTTGTCAGATGATTAAATTATGTATTAAATATATAAACTATCCAATGGAGTTCAAGCAAACATTATTTATGTGAAACAAAAAGAAGAAAAACTAATATTATTAGTCAATAACTTTGACCTACATACGATGGTCAGTTCTAGACTACTAACATTTGAGAAATCATATTATATTTTATCAAACGTGTGTTTGG
This sequence comes from Anisus vortex, assembly GCA_949126835.1. Taxonomy (NCBI): domain Eukaryota; kingdom Metazoa; phylum Mollusca; class Gastropoda; family Planorbidae; genus Anisus; species Anisus vortex. The sequence goes on from OX421493.1 coordinate 10,701,829, forward strand.
CTTCTAGAGCTAGATACTGTGAACTTACGTATTTTTTTAAAAAGAAGGCCTTCAGAATCGTGCATATTTAGCCTTGGGGAAACACTTAAAACCACAAAGTGAGTCGGAAAAATGTGTGAGTCAGTGTGAATGTTTGTGTTTGGGGGGGGGGGGGCAGTTGAAGAGAGGCCAAGTAAAATGGTGTGACCTCACACTTAAGACATGGGCGCCATGATGTCTCGAGATCTAGTGGAAATAGTGGAACATGCTGCAACACTTGATGTCGTCTATAGCGCAGGAAGTCAAGTGGCTGTGTTCCGTTTCTCTGTAGCCTACCGACTGTCCAGTTACGACATGAATTAAAAACAGCTAGACGCCAAATCGTTCTACTGCGGCACACATTACACTGTTTGTATAACATGTAGAATATCTGTTATCAGAATGTTTAGTCTGTGTGTGAATCTAAACGAAACCTCCCAGACATTTTGTTGACGACGCAACTAAAAAAAAAAGTACTTGACGTCATGCGACCTACTTAAAGTGAGACGCGTGCAAACTAGCCAGGGCCAAGTTGACTTGGTCTACTGACCTTACGAATTCTCCAGTCCCGCCCCCCTCTCCACACCCTGGCCCCAGCGCACGTCTTTCTACGCAATCAAAAGTGCACGGTGTTTTCTCAGGCCAAGGTTACAGAATAACTGCGTAGTTCGAAGCTCAGGGCTCTGAAGTCTGGCCAAAAAGACAAAAAAAAAAACCTGCATAGCACATTACCGTATGCCAGTTTGGGGTGAAAAGGGAGAGAAACAGGATAAGAGAAAAGGGGTTCAAGTGAAATGATGTTCAAATGAAAGGTAAAAAGAAAGATGACCGTTTCAAGATGTGCATTTTCCCCCGAACACCTACAGGCTAAATATTTTATCTAATCTATCACTAATCTATCACTACAGATGGTTATATATAATCCTTAATAAAAGGACAGTAAATCTCATTGTTTGAATTCATACGTCTTTTTTTGTTGTTGTTTAGATTTCTATGGAACATGGCAAGTTAAACACAAAACAGAATGAATAGGAACGTAAAGAAGAGCAATGATTACAGTGATACGGCTATTTGGAGTAACGGATTTGAACACCATATCATGTAATTATAAATTATTAGCATCGTAAATTACGTTCTCACTCGAATTCCTTTCTTTTAGAATGGGCTGTCAGAAAAGGGGGGGGGTGATATAGGGACACGTTAAAATTTAAAATATAACACAACTTTAATGATACTTCCATTGCTTTAAAATGCACTACCGCGTATGTGTAGTTTTGCATGGAAATACATTAAAACTTTAAGAATGTAAATTTAAGAAGCTGTTTAAAACGAAACAGACCAGGTAAAAATAGTTCACACCTACGTCGAATGCTTTCTATTAAAATTGTATTTTGTGGTATCTTTGTATGAAAAGAAAATGTTTCATTATAATTCCCAGCAACTTTGACTCAAGACTCACCTGTTTATTATTGACTCCTAGCCCACTTACATTTTTAAACATTTGTCTGTTATTGTTATCATCGTTAATTGTAATTGTAATTGTTAAGCGCATAGAACTGATTGCGGGATATGCGCTATATAAGCTTCATTATTATTATTATTATTATTATTAACATTAAAAAAAAAAAAGAGTTATCTAACCCTTTCCTAGGCGGATATTCCCGGTGGTAGCCTACTATGTTAATAGTTTTTTTGAAAATTCTACATTTAACTTTTTTTTTTTTAAAGTATGATGCAAGATGACACTGTGTGGGTACACCACGATTACAAACAGTTGAAGCAATAAGATTCGTGTGACCTTTATTAAGCACCTGGTCCTAATGCAGTTAAGCTACGTGGGGATTAACTTATCAAATTGTTATGAAAGAAGATTAACATTGCTGTTGAGAGAGAAAGGGGATTACACATTAACCTGATAAAATGTGTTTTTATAATGATATATGAAGAATTATAATATTTACTAGTATGTGCATACATTAGAAATGAATAGGGCCTGTTTTGTATGCTCATACATATACACAATTTAAATTATTGACTGGCTTGGTACACAATTTGCACTCGGTTCAAGCCTCGGCCGAAAGCTGGTCACGACAACACAAAAGTCAATCTCTAGCAGCTTGTCAGTGTTATGACTTCATTCAATATTGCTTGACCTACGCCATTACGACTTAATTCAGGGCTGAACTTAAAGCTAGAAGTAGTTGAAATGGTGGTCAACTCCAACGTCCTACACCCCGGGATCATGACATGTTTTAAAAGTACGTAGGCGGGCTGCTTGTAAATGCAAGGCAAATAAAGCCCGAAGGGAAAGTCAAGGAGAAAAAAAAAGAATAAAAAAAAAGACAGGTATATTAGAAATGGCTTTTTTTTGTTGTTGTTGTAATCTATGGCCTGGGGATGATTGAAAGGTAAGTCGTGCGCTTTCAACGGGAGATGTGCAATTGGCTTAACTGTACAAGCACGCATGTCCCGGGCCTGTTATACAGTGTTGAGAAATGTCGGCATACAGCACATGCACCAGGAAGTATACAACGCCCTTCATTGTGAACAAAAATGACATTTTATATTGTCTTGCCTAACACACTGGGGCTCTTGGCTAATTGTAAGTGTACAGCTTAACATTTCTGAACAAAACTGTCACTTAAACTGAACATATAACTATTTACAATGATGATTTAGTGAAAAATGACTATAAATAACTAAAAATGATAGTGAAATGGTATACTCACATTATCAGTCTGCTGACCGCAAAGTTCGTCTATACACACAAGAATGGACTTTTGGTGAAAGTCATCTTTGATGCCCATGTCCTGAAAAGATGCATAGAGGCATTGTGGAGCACCGGGCGCGTCAATGTTACAGGGGTATCCAAACTGGTCGGCCATTTGGCAACCACACAATCACAGTACAAGCATTAAGCATTTACTCCCGCTTAGAGAGTGTCAATGAGAACAGTCCACTAAATAGCCGTTTCTACAAGCAAGGTGTCACTGCCAACAGTCCACTGATGCCGCGTGTCTACAGAGTCCTGCCTCGGGTTAACAGCGTACGTCACTGGCCTGGTACACGCACATACGGCCAATAGTTAAATGCGTCTGACAGAAATATCGGCAACACTGTTTTTTTGTTATTGTTTTTTTTTCTTCCAACTTCATCAAATAGTAAGTCTAGAACTGTTAAAAGTGTGTGTACACATTAAACGCCAGAAGAGTTTACCTCTGAATACCTGCTACAATTTAAAAGAATAAATGTATTAGCATATATAGTCCCAAAAGGAAATATATGGTTCCGCTTCGGGTTGTTTATATTAGAGTTATCTAACCCTTTCTTTGTCGGATATTCCCAGTGGTAGCCTACTACTACTATGTTAAGAGATATAGTTTGTCTGAAAAATTAACTAAAGATAAAAAATCATATCTCGCATAGATTCGATACAAACAGACGTCCAAGTCTACGTGGTGAACGTCACACTAAAATAGCTGAGCTTATCTGAGTCGGCCTAAGTAAGGCAGTATTGGATAGGGAAATCCCCCCCCCCCCCGACGTAAGGCGAATACGACTGAGTCAAGATCGATACCAATGCCACTGACCAGAAATTATGTTAAATAGGCCTACAAACACGATATTAGATTCAGAAAAGAATCAGTGCTATTCAGATTTTTTTTATGTAGGCCATACTTTCGAATAAAAAGACAGCTGCATTTTAATTACTACCACTTTACTATACGCTTATATTAACTTATATTGTCTTATATCGAACGAGAGAAACATCGACTTTTACATACACACATTTGGGAAATACATGTAGGCCTTCAATGGGAAAGCTTTTTTTTAATGCCCTTCTCCCTTTAATGTGTGCTTAATGTAAGCTGGATGATCTGATCCTCCCGACACATACATAACCCATCTTTTAGTGACCCCGGACTTAACATCTTCAGACAAGGCCAAGGCTAAAAGTGATGATGACTACCACGACACCTATTTATAGTTCCACCAGTGGCGATCCAGCAAACTACAATGATTACAAGGGCGCGAGAGAGCTCTAACTCTAACCACTTGCACAAGTCCGGTGGATCTATGGTGAGAAAAACGAGACCACAGTATTCCGGGACCCCGAGGTTATTCACCTAGCGAGCCGGGCATAGAGGGAAGGGGGGGGGGGGAGTGTTAAGAAATAACCGGTGAGCTGTGGTGGTGATTAATTTGCTGCATTCTTTGCACGCGGTGTTAAAATAATCCACGGGAACGGTTAAAGTAAAAATTCTCCGAGTTAAAACTAACTAACACCTAGTGTCTCAAATATAAAAAAAATAGATAAAATTCATATAGTAAGTAGACCCATCAATGCTGATAACGTTTCAAGATAGGCCTTTTATTTTCCAACCCCTACCAAGCAATGGAATGATTACTAATTTAAAGCAACATGGCCATTGAATGAAAACTACCAGAAAAACTGCTAAGTATCTATTTATCTAATATAAATATATAATATAAATAAAGTAGCTTTTTAAGCACGCAAAAAAAAAATATCTAAAGGCTATGTAACAAACGTAAGAGTGTGTGGAAGATTTAGCTACGTCAAACACAACACAAGCGTGATATCAAATAAGTCGTATGTATAGCCACTAGCCACAGAGCATAGCTAAGAGTGTTTGTAGTGATAATGTAGATGTCTGACAGCGGTTTACTAAAACTGGGTCGCAACCCGGTACCGTTAACAAGGCATTTCAAGAAATGTTTTGTGGGAATCCAGCATGATTTTTTGAAAATATTTCCATCAGAACCAAGAAAAAAATTGTCCTACTTAAAGTTTTAAATTAAGCCTAAATGATAGTAAATGATTAGCTTCCAAACAACAAACTGAAAATCGGGTTTGAAGATCCGGTTTTTCTTACTTTAACATCCCTAGTTCTTATTAGCAGCACGTATATATGTTAGCCTAAATGTTAGTGGGTCAGGAAGTAAAATTAAAACAATAACCGGGTCACGAAAACTTTTTTGGGGAACCCTGATATAAGAGTATTGGATACGTTTCAGCTAGCCTGTGAAAACAGTGTGTTAAAATCGTGACCGTCTTACCACAGGCGTGTAGATGTATGCTAATTATTTTAAAAGCAATAATATAACAACCTTGCTACCGGCAATGTGGTTTAGAAACAATACACACACTACACTGTGAAGCAGAGAAACACTGTTGACATGCATAGAGGGGCGGTAGCATCTAAAAAAACACACACTCTTGAACAAGAGATTAATTACGGGCACACACTGTGAGGTCCTGGGTTCGAATCCTGGTGAAGACTAGGATTTTTTTTTTTCTTGGGTCTGGAGGGTGTCCCTGAGTCTACCCAACTCTGATGGGTATGCTACCTGATCTTAGTTGGGGTAAAGTAGTAAAGGTGGCTGGGCATTGTGCTGACCACTCAATCTCCTAGTATACAGTGGCTCACAGCGATGTAGTTATGAATACTCATAAAATTATAATTATTTAAAAAACTGACTGACTATTGAAGATTACATCATTTTCATATTTCAGCTCGATGTTTGTAGGCCTAGACTATATAAGTATATGATAAATAATGGGCAAACAGAATATAGCACTTTTAAGTTAACCAGATTTAAATCTATAGACACTATAGTAGAGGTACTGTATAGGCTGGTCTATATTAAACCCTACAACCCCGGCCTCCTTACGACGGCTTATTTAATAACTTATGAAGTGATTAAAAAAAAAACAACAGAATCCAGAAACCACAAGATGTAGGTCAAGTCTTACAATTCGTATGAAGTAGTTATCGCCGCTGATGTAATTCCATTACAATGCCACTGGTAGTAGGAAATGAATCACACTAAATCCAAAATCCAATTACAAAGAGAAAAAAAAAAAGAAGTCACGTGTTAAACTCTTTCATCGGAGCTGCACATCCTCCTCACATTTGAGAATAAGAAAAAATACTAAAGCAGAGCTATTTCTGCACGACGGTGTGAAGGCTATGAGTCGCGCTATGTGTAGTAGTCAGTGCCAAGATCAAAACCAGCGACGAGATGTGTCCAATGCGTGAGAGAGGCAAAAAGTTCGCGCAGCGGGATCGGTGGTGCTTCGCAAAGCTAGTCGGCAAAAAAAAAAACCAGACCCGCTAGGGGAGTGTGGCTGAGGCTATGCACAGCGAAGGCCATAGATTTATCCACCCTGTCATCCCCCTTCCTTGATATCTACTGTACAGATACCAGCTCCCCCCTCCCCCCCCCCCCACCTACCTCAACTTTTTTTTTTAATGCATACTTTTATTTAATGGAAAACCTTTAAAAATTAGCACACATAAAAAGTAGAATAATACTTTAATAGAGTAATCTTGTCAAATCTAAAAAAAATATTTAGATTTTAAAGACCCCAAAAACGTTGAATGTAATTTAACAATGAAATGGTCTGGTCACAACTTCATTTGGAGTCAATTTGAATACAACGACGATTAGAAATTACCGGTAGGCATACTACCGCCTATAGTTATAGACCTATAGTTTGATATAAGTGGCTTGTTTCTAGAAATGATAATTTTAGTAAAAAGTTATTAATTATAATATGCCAGCAGTATAATAAAACAACTGCGGCCGTTTATCAAAAGTAGTCAAGCGTAAATACATTTTTGATATAATGAAATTTCCCGAACACCATTGTTCCCACTGTTATATGAGTAGCCTATACAAGAGCTATAGGAACAAGGATCAAAGACATAATGGAGGCGGCAATGTTTCTAGACGTCTATGCAAAGTTATGTCATTGGTTCAGATACCATTCAGCCAATTCAGTCAAATCACAATGTGAAAAAAACTATCAGAATAAAATTATTTTCCAATAATTAAAAAAAAAAAGAATCACAAGAGTCACTTGAACTTGTAGACTACTTTCTATAAAAAAAAGTTTACCATATATATCAATAGATAGGGCCTACATGAAAAGACATTATAACTGTCTTACAGTCTTAAAGTTAATTATATTTTTTTAAAGTAACAATTCGACTAGGTAGGGCCAACATTTAAAACACATAAGGACAAGATACGGCGTATATAATGTACCGGTACCCCCCCCCCCCCCACTCCCCAACACACACACACACGAACAGATTACTCGAGCCAGTGGGTCTGTCAGTTTGGCAATACGCCACATTCAAGCAGAGACACACACAGGTACACGGGGCCACGGAAATATGGGTCATTCAGAACAAATTACCGTAAGACTCGGACTATCGCGGCTACCTTTTATTCACTTTTTTAAATCTACAAGTTAAAAAAAAAATTGATAAAACTAGTTTCCTTTTTTTTTCTCTTTGTTTTTAGCAACTACTACAAGTAAGAAAAAAGTGTAAAATGTTATTGTTCAGCGTTATTCAATTCAATTCCCGGCTTTAAAAACACAGATGTAATAAACATGGATGTGGCCTTTCAAATTATATTATCTGTGTGTTTTGCCTTTTTTTTTCTTCGTCAAATCAAATTTGACACACAGCGAATAATTCTTGTTTTTTTCAGCAAGTTCAAGAGTTTGATAATAATGCAATATTATCTTAACCATATTTTAATCCGTTGGTAAATCATAAGAAAAATGGAAATATTTTATATTGTAACAGGCAGCACTTTTAATGTCCAGACTTATGAATGCAAACACTGTTTAATATTTAAGAAGCTGTTCATTGGCCTTCTTGGTATTCATTCCTGTCATATTATTACATACTTTCACCATTAAGCATGAACTTCAACTACTAAACAAACTAAATAGAACATAATACACAGTTCTATGTCTATAGCATGTGTAAATAGTTTTCATAATGTATTGTTAATCCATTTAGAGTTATTTATTTTATAGTTAATTATGGCGTAGAGAATATTTGCGTAAGAATTGTATCGATAATTAATTTAGAGTTAAGTATTTTGACTTAGATATTAATATTAGATGTGTACACCGATATGAATTGTGTTCTCGTGGGCACTACAATTTTCTAATATTATTTCATAGTGAACCACACCCTAAACGGACGATATAACAAAAGTAACTAAACTATCCACTGAGAACATGTTTCATATAATGGGCAAGTAAAACAGTGTGGCCAGCACAATGTCAAACCGCCTTTACTTTTCCTACCACTCACTTTTGACAGGGTTCACCCAAGGACCAGGTTCAAATTTAAACCAAAAAATCCGGTCGGTTTTCTCATGCGCCCGGGATTGGAACCCGAGAACTTCAGAATGGCAACCAGTTCACTTTTGAAACAAGAACCCTAACATCTCTACAGGGGACACGGCACACACTGAAATTCTGTTCACAAGTTTACACCAATCCTTTAACTGGAGAATAGCCACACGGGTGGTGAAATAACTATAGATTGAGGCCAATCAAGTAGGCTGCGTATGTCTAGTGTGGGGAGAGGGGAAAAGGGTAGGGGGTGCGGGCAGATATGTTATAAAGCACCCAAGTGAGACCAGTTACAACGGGTCAATTGGCTGTCGGCACAATGTTAGTAGTGGGGATGTCACACAGAGGTCAGCGTTAACTAAGCGACAGCTGCTGACCTTTTTTTTCCGCCTCAGTGGACTTCTATTCTTTACGTGACTATTTTTAGCGCAGCAGGCTTAGTCACATAGAGTGTCAAAAGTATATAAATAGTAACAGCGTTTGATAAGGATTTGGTACAACCTGACATATTACATTTACACATTGTCGCATAACGTCACATGTAATGCAGCACGTCGCATGTATTGTAGCACAACTTTACGTGCAATGTAGCGCAATGTCGCATGAAAGTAGCTCAATGTCGCATGAAAGTAGCATAATGTCGCATGAGAGTAGCGCAATGTCGCATGAAAGTAGCACAATGTCGCAGGGGACGTAGCACAATGTCGCATGGGACGTAGCACAATGTCGCATGAAAGTAGCACAATGTCGCATGAAAGTAGCACAATGTCGCATGGGACGTAGCACAATGTCGCATGAAAGTAGCACAATGTCGCATGGGACGTAGCACAATGTCGCATGGGACGTAGCACAATGTCGCATGAAAGTAGCACAATGTCGCATGGGACGTAGCACAATGTCGCATGGGACGTAGCACAATGTCGCATGGGACGTAGCACAATGTTACACGAAAGTAGCACACTGTCGCATAGGACGTAGTACAATGTCGCATAGGACGTAGCACAATGTCGCATGGGACGAAGCACAATGTCGCAAGGGACGTAGCACAATGTCGCAAGGGACGTAGCACAATGTCGCAAGGGACGTAGCACAATGTCGCAAGGGACGTAGCACAATATCGCATGGGACGTAGCACAATGTCGCATGGGACGTAGCACAATGTTGCATGGGACGTAGCACAATGTCGCATGGGACGTAGCACAATGTCGCATGGGACGTAGCACAATGTCGCATGGGACGTAACACAATGTCGCAAGGGACGTAGCACAATGTCGCAAGGGACGTAGCACAATGTCGCAAGGGACGTAGCACAATATCGCATGGGACGTAGCACAATATCGCATGGGACGTAGCACAATGTCGCATGGGACGTAGCACAATGTCGCATGGGACGTAGCACAATGTCGCATGGGACATAGCACTATTAATTGACATGCAATCAAGTCTGGGGGCGTCGGACGACAATACTACAACATTTAAATTTTGGTTCAGTAAAAAAAAAATATGACGGCTTCCATTAAGTAGTACATCTAATACTTTCCCAAAATCTAATTAACGTCATCCTGGAAAGACACAGGGCGCAAATCTGCCATGGACGCTACACAAAGGGCCACCGTGCGCTCATGGCATCGGATCAAAATATCGATTTGAATAAGGAGGAGGAGGAAGAGGGGAAAAAATGCTGACATGGCTGAAAACTCTGCTCCAGATAAAAGGTTAAAAAAAAAGAGAGTGAAACCGACGACACGGGAGGAAATGAAACCGATTGATTATTAAGTCGGACCAGAGGAATGGATCAAGTGAGCGCCGCCGTTGTAAATGTTTGATGTCTAGGTAGGCATGTGTGTTAATGTGTGGATTGAAATGTGTGAAATGTTTATTATATATAATGTATATTATATTGTGTATTATATATAATGTATATTATATTGTGTATTATATATATATATATATATATATATATATATATATATATATATATATATATATATATATATATATATATATTATATACTAGCTAAATTACCCGGCGTTGCCAGGGTTACAATTACATTGAAGAGCAAATGGCGCATAATTTCAGCTATGTCGGTCTGTGCGTATGTCTGTTTATATATTATAACTTTATAAACGTCTCGGATGAAATTTGAACTATGTAACGCTGTGTGGTTTGAAATTGTGTTCATAGTAATGTCAAGGATGATATTTGTTTTGATGTCTGTATTGTATTGTAACACTCGAACATGCATTGTGACTACTGACCTATATACACCACTATATGCACATAATGGATTAGGCACGGAAACAATATTCTTGGTGCAAAAAGAGCTTGCATTGTTATCATTAATAAAAATGCAAGACTAGACTCGGACCACGGATGAGCGTAGGACGCAATAATCTTCTTTATAGAAGGAGAGTCTGTAATGTATAAGATAAGATATCCCTTAATGCTATAATTATTTCACAAAGATAAGAGCACGCCAAGTGATATACTAAATGTTGCTGTTGTTAGCATTTAAAAGATACTCGACTATTCTCATTTAAAAGGTTCAAAGGTCATTTATTTACCTTGAACAACAGGAGGTGACTAAAACATACGTAATATGGTAAATATACACCGAGTTCACTATCTAATTACAAGCATAAACTATCATGCTATGTGCCAAGAGCCGAATGTGTGTGTTTATGTTTCTATCAAACAACATTTGATCTGACAGCACAGATCAACCACCTTGTCGTCATAGCTGACAGATGTTCGTTATCTATGTAGGGTAGGCTAAGGACTGATCGACGACGACTATCTTGGGCCGCCGATCAAGGTCACGGCAGGCCACAGGTGTCACCGTGTCTAATCGTGTCCCTCCGTCTACTGCAGGCGCCCAGGACTGCGAGTTTGGGGCGCGAGGGTACACTTTATTATAAATGTTCCTGTGATGATGTTCGCAGGTCAGGAAAATTATGTGGCCCTCCCCCCCCCCCCCCCATGTGAAGCGGATCACTGAGCTTGCGACACGGTGACCTAAAGACGGAAAGTTTTACATCTGGACCTCAAAACAAGACAACTTCAAGGAAGTTGCTTCCACGTCGACAAGCTGGGACTACTACAACACGGCCCGCCGCAGCTTTACGCGAAATATCACAATGAAAGCAACTTAATGTCAGTGTACCGGGATTTAAGGTTAAACGACCGACCGTTAGACGAGTAGACACAAGAAAACTCATTAATAACGCAGTGCAACGCAAGAATACATTTGTATTTTATATCTTTTCTTTCAGCAGTTGTTTGTTTACATCTGTACTGAATTCGCAAACACTTTGGTAATAGTTTGTCATGCGAAGTTCACCCCCTCCCCCCGCGCAAGTGGGAAAAATCCTGGGTTCGCCACAGGAATATATATATATATTATATTCGGAGCAGTTTTTTTTTCCCTATGTCGTAATTCCAATATTTAAAAAACCCTAAGTTATGAGCCGTTTATACATTAAGTTTAAATCTTTCAAAGAGAGACGTGGCACGATGATATTCGATTTGTGGTTCAACCGACGACAAACAAACGTTCATTTCTTGGTCAATCACCATAACGCTTTCACGCCCCTAAGACATTACTAAATACACAATTGACAAGAAATATGAATAAAAATCATCCGTTGCTTAAAACATATGCATTGCTTATAACCTCGCGGAACCCTTTAAATTTCAAAGGGAAAGTTTGATGGAACGCCAAAATGGAACCACCGATACAGATCCCCCTTTATTTTCACCAACAAATACTGTTACGTTAGAACGGTGTGTGTGTTTAGAGTGTAGATAGATACATGGCCACTAAAGTGACACCAACGTACAATGTTGATGAACGCTCGGCTACACCAGAAATTGTTGGTGCAATTTTTAGTCCAATCACCGAAACACCGGCCGAACTTGGGTCAACAGATTAGTCTCGTCCAGTTATGACGCGAGCCCAGACTGATAAATGGCAGACGTACTTGTATCACTATATATAACACTACGAACCTTGTTATCTACTATGGATATAGATATCAAAGGCAGCCGAAGACTAGGTCATACACACATTTCATGCCATCATAAACAAGTCAATTGCATTTAGTTCATAGAAAACTTTCGGCAGCATGGCTGTTATGGCGCTGAGATTAAACCATTAAGAAATATATAAATCTACCCCAATGAATAAAAATAAATAAATAATGAAATGTTGAAAATATATTCGACCAAATCTTAGTAGCTTAAACACAGCAACGGATTTCGGTGCACGAATATATCAAATGCATTGGACATTATACTTTGGGAAATTTAAGGGTGTGCAACGGGCGACCCGCGGGCCTCAACATGATCCGCCAATCCCTTTAGTGTGGCCCCCACACACCTTCTATCGGCAATTTTTATTTTACAATCATATTATTTAGAATGTATATAATTGTTCAGAACGTATGGACCCTCCTAGTCCAATGACAAAACATATTGCGCACCCCTGGTTTACTCTATGACCTAGTTTATACAATTTACTATGAGCGACGTACCGAGACATAAAAAAAAAAAACGTTCAAATTTTATGTTAAATAAAGTGGAGCATTTTTAGCATGCGACATCCGCTTCACTAAAGTGTACGTGCTTTTGGTCTTCAAGCCTGGTCTGTATACAATCAAAACAATGTCAATTGGACGTGACGAGAAACTATAACAAAAACGTTCTGTACTGTAAGGACACGTGACCAAACAAGATGTGAGATTTAAATTGCGACCGTTTGCTCAACGGGATTAAATGGAATGGGGTTGCATGAACAAACCAGGAATACCAACATCTTGACCTCATTAAAACAACTAATCAAAATGCAAGACTGGCATCAAACCAGGGATAAGCATATGATGCAAAATGGTGTGTATAAAAGGATCGTCTGTAACATATACGATAAAAAAGCTGTTAAGCCGTTTTCATATAGAACTAAATCACTCCAATAAAATAGGCTACTAAAGTGAAAATAACAGACATAGGATATCTTTGAAATATTGTTCACTATAGACATAGGATATCTTTGAAATATTGTTCACTATAACATTTCAAAGTACTGGAGAAAACAATATTTCCGATGGCGAAAAACATTCTATTTGCCTAAACATAACAGTAAGTCCAAGTCTAATTGTAAGATACACCAAAAGATGATTGATTCGATAAATACAACTGTTTACCTTTAACAACCAATTCTATAAATTTCTTGACGTAATTCCCGATAGTCTAGGGCCTAGGGCTAGACATGAACAAAACAAAAGCCAATATTCACAAGTGCCAATTTTCAGCAGTCCGTTGAAGAATGAATACACTTGTGCAAGTCTGAATGGCAGTAATTCCCACAAATGACCGGCCCGGCAGCTTTCCCGCCATATTAATGATCCGCTCCCAAACTCGATTCTCTCCCGACATTTGTTGCGCACAGAAGGCACATGCAATTCAATTACATGAACGTAACCACCACCCACCCCCTCTTTTTCTCCCATCCCGTGATCAAAGAGACTCCTTAATCTTTGACAGCCGTCACCTGACGTGTTCACGATCACCGCCCCTACAAATACAACATGCAGAACCAAGGCGTGCAATGAACGGAAGGGCCGGCATTCCTCCATTTAACTTGTACTTTTACAGGCGTTGTTCGTATGTTCTACAAACATCGGGCGCCGTGACCCCCCACACAGTGTCTAGATGTCCCATCAGGACGAACAACAGTTTGCAACAACAAAACTCCATCTTGCCTCTTTACCAGTTACCAATCAGCTAAACTGGCTGCATGTAACATCCATTAACTTCTTACTTTCCCCATTGACCGAAATCTGTTCACTTCAGACAGGCCGAACTCCTCTTCTCCCACACACAACAGAACCACCAACAACTTTGCTCTCCATTGACAAACAATTTTTTTTTGGCAGCGAACATCAACGCCGCCCACACCATTACGCTGCAAATTGGAAACCACTTGAAAAAAAATCATAAACGTAAAGATGAAGACGTTTCAAAGCATTCTAACAGAAAGAAGATTGGTGTTGTTTTTTTGTACATTTTTTGTTTGTTTACAATCTATAATGACGTCACTTTCTGTGATGGCTTCAGGAAAAAAACATTCCACCTGAATAGATAAGATATCCATGAAAAAAAAAGAGGGCAGACAATATTTTATAGAACATTTCGTAACATACTTGTTTACTGATTAAAACAAACAAAACAAGAAGAGGTTGTAGTGTAGATTTATATTTTAAAACTCACATCCTTCTCTCGGGTTGTCTAGTATGAGTTCATCAATAGTTTATTGTTGGTATTTAGAGATGAAACAATATGGTTCTGACTTCTAGATCCAAGGTAGGGAGATCGATATCTAAAAGAAACTAGTTGATAAATAATTCCTTTTAGTTTACTTATGCACTTTGGGTACAACTCACGCTTGAACGACAATAATACCTGTTAGGTCAAGGCCAGAAGGGATGGGGGGGGGAGTGGTTGGGAGGGGGAGGGTTGAATTTGTAGTTGTTTTTCAAATAGAGAAACAAGATTACGCTAACCCTCCTTTTTTTCTCTCTTCTGAAAGTCATGTAATGGCTAATTTACAGCGACTGGAAAACGTGTTCCACAAGACAAAATGTCGACCAACGAAGTTTCTCAACCCTCAAGTGAATCAATTCACGGCATCTTTAACATGCAATACATGCAGATCTATGTACCTGCTTCTTGCAACGCCCAGGCCAATGACATTACCAATGTGTAACTAGCACTTGTTGGCCAGACAGCGTTAAACCATAGCTGCTGAATACTTCCTTCAAACAGAAGAGTCACACGAACTCGTTGCACCGAATCAAAAAAGCAATGAAATCATAAAGAAGATAAAACAAACGTTGACTGCTATGACAGGTGCGTGGATTTCATCAATGTTCTTACCGTATTCTTACATATTATGATTATGAGCTGGGTCGTTTAGTATTTAATCAACAGCACCCGGCCCAAGGGAGGGATGTAGGTTACTGGATTGTCTTTCCTAAGGTACTCCTGATCCAGGTCAACTCTGCCAGGATGCCCTCAAGTCTGGCCATAAGAGTGAGCGTTTGTTGTCAGCTTAATGGCGAAATCTATCTAACCAATCAACACACGGTATCCCAGAGTTGCACACGGCACCTTGCGACCCCAAAAGCCTTGAATTGCCACTGAGCCGTTGACGAAGTGCACCGTGTGACCCAATCCATTTTTTTAAAGTGATGCAAGAAAAAAAAACATGGTTCTTGCATTTGATTTTCTAGGCTTTAATGATCAAATAAGAAGACAGGCGGGGGATTCTTTAATCTTTAACCACATTTGTTTATCCCGTTTGTAATTCCCTGACGTGACAAACCCAGAACTAATAGGTTTTTAATTGGTCTCTTCGAGAGTTGTAACGTATGTTGGATGAGCTCACGCCATACACCCCTCTCTCCCACATGTATTATTATCTTTGGCCCTCAACACAGAATACTCGTCTAAACAAAACTAATAGACAAACTATGTGCAGCAAGGTGGAGGATAGTACCCCAATGTACATGGAAAGCACACGCAATTGACCCCAACACACCAGACATTTTGTTGTGTCTCAAGAGTGTTTAAATGAATATTTGTTGTTGCAACTGCTTCAATTCATGTCTACATTAATCTGGTGGCAGTATTGGAACATACACCGAGGCTTCAGAAATGAGCAAATTAAGAGGAAGTCTTTCAAATAAAGACATTAGGTACAACGCGAACATATTGTGAATGCTGCTCTGTTATCTACTTTCAATTCCTAGCTTTCCTTAGAAACATCACTCGTTTGTTTCCTTTCAAAACAACCACATCGAAGTACTGTCGGACGAGGAAAGGGCTCAATAACGCTGTTCTTTTGTTCCTGTCAGTCAAACATCTGAGTTTCGATACCTTCCCAGATAATGATGCCGACCACTTCCGTACAAGACGGGTTCATATTCAAGAAGAGTGGATCTAAAATTTTACGGGCTTGGACAGTAATTCCCAAAGTGGCTAAGTGCCCAGACAGAAATTGTAAAACACTCACTGCTCTATCGAATAGTAAAGTACCCTTTCGAACCAAATTGATCATAGAACCGGTGAAGAAGCGTTCACCATTTTTTGTGGTCACTACATACGAGGGGATGTGTGGCCAGCACAATGCCCAGCCGCCTTATCATGTAACAGGTAGTACTACTCAGTACAATAAAAACACCATTGCTCAGCTTTACCAGTCTCTAGACAAAGTATTCTGCTGTTGGCACCGAGGCAGCGTGTCAATGTCTGCTGTCATGATAAAGTTGTCATTCAAAGAATTAGAATTCCTCTAAAAGACCTAGCAAAATGCTGCATACATACGCTTTGATTAAAAAAGGTCTTTATCATGTCTGTGATTGAGATAAGACAATTAATCTACTGAATTCTTAAATATTCAATAATTCACTATATTTAAAGGGAAAAACTAAATGTCAGCAAATCTTTAAGTGTTCAATAAGTCATTGTTATAGTGGAAGAAAAACTAAATGTCAGCAAATCTTTAAGTGTTCCATAAGTCATTCTTATATTGAAAGTAAAATCAAATGTCAGCAAATCTTTACGTGTTCAATAAGTCATTCTTATATTGGAAGAAAAACTAAATGTCAGCAAAACTTTAAGTGTTCAATAAGTCATTCTTATATTGAAAGTAAAAGCAATGGCAGCAAATCTTTAAGTGTTCAATAAGTCATTCTTATATTGGAAGAAAAACTAAATGTCACCAAATCTTTAAGTGTTCAATAAATCATTCTTATATTGGAAGAAAAACTAAAAGTCAGCAAATCTTAAAGTGTTCAATAAGTCATTCTTATATTGGAAGAAAAACTAAATGTCAGCAAATCTTTAAGTGCTGATTAAGTCATTCTTACATTGGAAGAAAAACTAAATGTCAGCAAATCTTTAAGTGTTCAATAAGTCATTCTTATATCGGGAGAAAAAGTAATTCTCAGCAAATCTGAAAAGTGTCACGTTTAGACGATCCACTTACCCCGAGTTTCTCCTCGTCGAGCGCCAGTAGGTCACGCCCTGTGATTTGTCTGTCCATAAAGAGCTCCGCGTAGCGATATAGGTTGGCAGCGGCCATCCACTCCACCACATTAGCCACACTCCATTCCGATATTTGCTGCAAGCACAGAGATAATGATACCATAAGAGACACGGAACAAGTAGACTGACTGATAAGGGGCATGGTGGTGGTGGGTGGACACTGGAAGCAATATTCATAGCTGATAAAACTTTGAACTAGAGAGGGTTTCACCATATTAGTGAATGCCGGAGGGGTGGGATAAGCTGAATGGCCCCAAGTATGTACTTCGTTTGTACCCAGGTTTTAATTAGACTCAAAGTAATTTTAGACTATTTGTATGTTGATGTGTACTAATTTTTAAAGAAATCCAACATCAACATTTTTCCTCTATAAAAGTAAATGAACCAAACGAGAAAAACATTTATTTAAAACAAAAAGTTGTAGTTATAAAGATTAATAAGCAAAGTTTCGGAAAACTATAAATTCGTCATCAAACATAACATTTATAATATTAATAAGAAAAAGCAAAAAAAAAACACCCCCCCCCCAAAAAAAAAAAAATAAAAAAAAAATAAATACAATAACAACACAAAACGTAAATAAATTAAATATAAAATTGTGACAAGAATAAACAATGTTCTCATTTCTAGATAGGTTCGCTTCCTGAAATAAGTAATTAGAAAAAGAACATTGCCGTCGAACAAGTGATTAGTAGGCCAATTAGGAAGCAAGACCGACCGCTCTCTCACTTGGCCAAGCGGGCCTGACAGTTATGACGATAGTTTGGAGCACTGCTAAAACGGAAGTAGACATTTATTCCCGCAGAAAACTCCCCATGAAAATGCCAGTTCTCGGCCAGTGAAAAGTTAATGTTGGAATAATCAAGCGGATATTATTGTTTTATAATATGTACACTTTTTTTTTTCAACGATGACAATAATACACTTGCTGAAAATCCTAAACATACAAGAACTGTTTATCTATGGTGAACTATTTGACGATTGTAACAGTAAAAAAATCTACATAATATAGGAGAAGGGGCTTGTAACCATAGATAAATGTAGGGCAGTAGTGCGTGACCAGCGGTTTGCGCACGGGATCTGTAAAGGGGAGAAAAAGGTGGTGAAAGGACAGGATGTGCAGCGTGTGTGTAAAAATAGGAGTTCAGTGTCCAGTGTGATAAGTGGAAAGTCGATGTTTTTGGTAGAGTTATGGCATTGCAAACGATTGTATAATGTTTTATGAAACGTGTATTGTGTAAGTTAATAAAGTTACTTTTGCTGGAATACAGTGTTGAGAATCATACTGTGAGTAGTGTACTGTCCTGTACAGTTTCGTGTTACATATAAAAAACGCCTACAAAGATAAAATAATAACATTTACACACATGTGTAAAATTACAATAATGTCAGAAGTTACAATGGTGTCAGAAGTTACAACGATCATCCTTCAAATAGTTCATAAAACAGTAGTACCATACTTTGGGGCCAAAAATCATAACTATGTTCATCGATTGAAAAAAAAAGCAATCTAGACCAGGGGTCGGCAACTTTATGTTAATGGTGTGCCAAAGTAGAATTTCTAATTCATTCAGCGTGCAAACAGCCTAAAAGTCATCCTGCTCTTTAGATGATGAAGAGACTTGAATAACCATTATGTGGGTCTTAAGCGTGCCATTAAAGATTGCTCTGCGTGCCAAGTGTGGACGCGTGCCAAGTGTGACCGCGTGCCATGTGTGGCACGCATTCGTAGGTTGCCGATCCCTGATTAGACTATACAAATCAATCATAACACAGGCATTTTAAATTATATTCTTCAGTAAATTCTTAAATAGGTCGCCGATCCCTGATATAGACTATACAAATTAAACATAACACATGCATTTTAAATTCTTCAGTAAATTCTTAAAACAGAGTCTTGATCAATTCACATTATTCAAACTGAACATCACATATTTGTATGGCAGATGGAAACAATTTTTGTTTTGTCACCCCAAACAAAACAAGCTTTCATTCATCTGCATTTGGTGCATTATTCAAACGTGATTTTTACAAAATTCGGTTGGGTATTTACCCTGATTAACAAACAACAATGAACTTGTGTACAAGCGAAAAAAGTAATGAAACCTTGCATCATCTATGTAAAAAAACTGAAGTTACAAACACATTATTTAATAACTCAACAACTATGATATCTCAAGAAGATGACTACAAACTGCAATTATTCTGAACATGTACCATTTTCCTAATGATTCGCCGGTTCCAATAACATTGTATTCGTTTAAGTAAAGCTTAGTAAAGATATAAACTTTCACTGAAGCACTTGTAACGAGTCCAGACTACTTTATGAACACGGATATTGCTTTATTGCAATTAGAAAACAACAAACCAACATAAATCTACACTTGAACTATTATAAGATAATGTTAGAAAACAGACGATGGGCGAGTAAAGCCCAAAAAAGTTCTGAAATGACTATTGGGTCCATTGGATTCAGATTCTAGTCCATTTGAAGGAAACATGATTAAATTGAATATACAGTAGTTTTTACATTTTCTTACACTGCAACTATAGTTTACTGGAAAGTTAACTCAAGTTTTCTTTTTTTTTTCTTTAAAAAGTTTTGGGTTTGTGACAATGTAGATTAGCTAAAAAAAAAAAAGGCATTTACATGTATAGTATTAGAAATACTTTTCTAGAGTTATCTCACTTGTCACCGAAGTTAAGTTTGATGGGTTCATTAGCCAAGATCGCACAATCATTAATAGATCTAGTCCACAGGTTATTGGACAAATCTTTCACATATTACAAAAAAAAAGTAATTGATGACGTATGATTGACCATAAATAGACTAGAGAAAAATCTAGAAATCTTGTATGGCCTAATTGAATGCCAAGCTTACAAATAAAGTATAGATCCAGATATAGCATAGTCTGTCTGTAGCCTTTGACTTGCCTGTGTTTTTGTTGTATAAAATGGAATGCTTTTTGTTGAACGCGTACGTTTTCAAGAATAGTTTTGTTTTATTTCTCTCAAAGTTGTGAACGTATTTTTATTTGTCTGTAGATGTCTATTGTTAATTAAAATCATTGTAATAAACTTGTTTAACAAAAAAAAAATGAATCATATTTGAAGGTCTTTTTACAACGAGCACATGCTAAATTTCTATTTATAATTAAATTGAGTAGAATTGAAAGACAATATTCAAATATTTTTTTTTATCGACCATTGGGGGTACTTCAGTGTATGCTAATGTCAATGATGAGCCCGGGGGTGTGTGGGGGGGGGGGGGGGAATATGTACATTTAGCTTTGTGCCTGTGTTTAAACAGGAGCCCGAGTTCAACCAATATCAATACTATAGTTTCTTAACAAAAAAAAAATTGTTTTGTCTTAAACAGGTAACATAATCACTAAATGAGGAGGAGAAGAGGGGGAACCCGAATGAATTCAAAGAACCGATCCTGAACTTAGCTATAAACTAAACTCTTTGAAACTAATTAGAATATTGAACAACAAACGAGTTTTTTTTAGATTTAGACAAGAACAAGTGCGACAGTTTTCGTGAAATACGTGGTTGTTGCTCTTGCAGTGTCTACCATAACTGTCCACAACCTTTACATTTATGTGCCTTCAAGCCACAATTATATCAGTCCACGTCTTCAACAAACAACGCCACAGTTGTGCCAACGAAATGTCGTTGTTGAAAATCAATTTAAACGATTATTTTTTAAAAAATCGTCTTCATTTTACGTTAAAATGGATGGGAAACCAGGAGAAAATTGACTAAACCTAGAAAGTATCGAGATAAATACCCAGCTCGAGATCGAGGGTCATTGAACTTTTAGGACTGAGTCTGTAGGCGTACTTAACATTTTTTGTTCCCCCCCCCCCCCCCCCTACTACCCACCTGTGCAACAAGGTGAGGAAGAGAAGCTTACGTGGAATGAAGATGGAGGAGTAATAGTCAAGTTATGGAAGCAATGTTTGGGAGAGGGAGGGAGGATGGTGATCCCTTTGTGTCTAACGTCAAAATTATGTCAAGTAGTATTTTAACAAAATATAAATAGGCCTATGTTTCTTTTCTCTTTCTTTTCGTTCGCTTTACCAGCTTTTAAACTGAACACAACCACTGTTCTTTAAACTTGAGATTTTAAAATCATATCAATCTATATAATTACCTTGAGTTTGTTTATATATTTGTTTGTATATTTATTAGTTGTTATACCCGTCAAAATGACAGAGAAACGAATGATTAAAATGTGTTTTGTTAAAAGAGAAAGAAACAAAATACCCAACACTATTACAATCAAAATTGTAGTGAGAACTATCTTTTCGGTATTTAGTTTTTGCTATATTTTTTTTTATTGAAAGCATTTCAAAGGGAGATCATTCTGAAATGGCGCTCAGTTTAGAACTTTAACAAACGGTAATTATCAATAGATCTATTTAAAAAAAAATTATTAATAAACGAATTAAGCAATATTGTTTATATAATAAAAATTTCTTTATATAACTAATATAAGCACGGCTACCGTTGGCGCTCCATTTTACTAGGTGTTTCAGCTTGACTTAACTAAGTCACTCTATGTGCACAGCGGTTTACACAGATCATCTTTGTAGTAATGGCCATAGAAAAACTTTAGGGTAAAGTTTACATTTTAGCCAGCACACAGGAACCATATATCTATATATGATTCCTGAACTGTCTGTAGAGCGTGCGTCAAAAAAATTATTTTCAGAACAGGTTCCCCAGAACAACCCAGGATAGTTCAAGGTGTGCACATCACGCGTACATTCTTGAAACATGACAAGCCAATATAAAAATGAAAAAAAAATGGTTTCAAAACGAATTCCAATACCATGAGATTAAAGAATGTTGAAACACTATAAATTATTGATCAATTATAATTGGTTAGTATAGAGATGACGAGAGAGAATTGAGAAATCGACAGTGACGGTATCTGCACTTCAGACATAGTCTATTGACTTTCTTCAAACTAGTTCAATAGTTTTATCATAATACTAAACAAGCTTTACGATTCCATAATCTATTGACGGATTCCATAATCTATTGACGGGTCTATTCAACTGAGAACATGAAATTCACGAGGACAAACTTGTTGTCTGTTTTCTATATTCATAGGCATATATATTTAGACATTATATTCAGAACAGTTTGTATTTGTGGTAGAAAGGAAATACACTAATAGATTATATAAAAAAAACACAACAAAAAACAACAACAATCATGTAAAAGAATACAATCAAAAGAGATACAATTAGAGATACGAGCCCATCATATGTTTCAAACACAGCACCAGGAAGTTGGTGAGTGCATGCAGGCCTGAAGTCATTCAATTTGCATATTTGAGTTCCTGCCAGGAAAGTTTAAAAACAACACACAGTGGTATAAGTAAACTAAGCTATAGAGTCTATACCAGAGGTCGGCAACCTTTTGATAGCAGTGTGCCAAAGTCGGATTTCTAATTCATTCAGCGCGCCAACAGCCTACAATTCATCCTGCTGTAGCACTAAAATTCTTGTAGAAGAGACTTGAATTGACTTGTAAGGCCTTTTCCACGTGCCTTTGAAAATCACTCGGTGTGCCAAGTCTGGAATGCGTGCCGTAGGTTTCCAAACCATGGTCTATACAACGCATAGGGTTTTCCAGGGTTTTCCGACAGCTTTGACCAGAAATCTTAACGCTATAGTAAGTTGTTTTGTTTGTGTTTTTTTGTAGGGGGGTGTTCCAGCCTTTGGTCTAAGAAGATCCGTTTTCAAAACTTAAGTTCCTTTTAAATATGAAAAAACTAAGAACGCTTTTTTTTTAACCCCATTGACATTTCAGGAGGGAATGGGTTGCCTTAACTAGTCAGAAAAACTGAATTTTCTTCATTTAAAACTCTAATAAAAAATGCACATTACTTGTTTAAATTTAAAGCTAACATAAAAACGCTTAAAAACACTAACCTATATGTTTGATGTTTTCCATAGTAAAACTACAATAAGCCCATGTGACATTTAATTAATATACTCCAACTGTTTTCCAGCAACTCAAAAAAGAAATCTAATTAAAGGGGGCAAAATGCTATAACATGGTTAGCGTAACATTTTCGGGAGACCAGGAAGGCGGAGGTCGTTAGTGGAGAATGCTTAAGAAACTCTTGCTCTCGCCAGGAGTGAGACTTAAAATCCGGTACAAGAATTTGGGAAGGCAAGTTTTTTCTAAACGCGGACACTTAAAAAAAACAACGTCATTAAATGTGAGGTTTCCATTCTGCTCATTAAAAAACGAGAACAGAAGAAAAACTGCACCGACTTTACCCACAGGTGTGCACACAATTTAAGACATTTCAAGTTGAGTAAAAATATTAATGAAACCAAGAGATGAATTTTTTTTTACAGCAACATATTATATTGCGTACGTGTGTGCATGTATCTATGTGTGTGTGTGTGTGGAAATGTATGTGCTATGCGATAAAAGAGAAAGTAATAAAGCGCCAAACGTAAAAGGCGTTGACACCAATACTGCAATACTGACCAAGTTAAGATTCATACTTATTCACCAACAGATGCATTCGTGGAATTTCTAATTTTCTTATGGTGATTTGCACACGAGGAAGTTATTAATTAAAGTACAGATAATTTGTTGGACAACAAATTAACGGGAAATGTTTAAAAAAAACTCAAATGTTGACAACAGATTTTATATTTCCAACAGTCAAGAATAATTCTAATGAGCTTGTTTTACACTGGATCCTTAGTGGAAGAAATGGGGTATAAACATCAGCCTGCAAACTATAATTAAGAGACCGAATGCACGCTTACTATTAAGCACATTGGAAAACAACAAAACAAAGATATAATTTTAAACTATTAACATTAGTGTTGTCTCCAACCAATATTGTATAGATATATTTGTATTTCGATTTGGGGCTAATCTCGAGTCTGTAGATGTTATTAGCAGAAACGTGGGACATAGATTAAGTAAGTAAAGTAAAGTACCCGTCGGACCGAGATGATCCATAGGTCCGATGAAGCAGCGTTCACCAGTTTCTGTGGCCACGGCATACTAGGTGATTGTGTGGCCAGCACTATGCACTACCCCGCCTTTACTTTACCCCAACTAATATCAGGTACCCATCAGAGCTGGGTAGACTCAGGGACACCCTCCGGACCCGGGAAAAAATCCTAGCCTGCACCAGGATTCGTAGCCGGGACCTTCGGCTCGCCAGTCGAACGCGCTGCCGCTCGGCTACCGTGCCCCATGGGACATAGATTCCAATAGCTTTAAAGACAAGTTTTTAATTACAAAAGCTTTAAAGACAAGGTTTTGTACCTTTCAAAATTATCGATTCGTTAACGTTATTTCTGGCTATTTCGGGAATCATTACAAAAGTTGCTAAGACGAAAAAAATCCCCACATGAAAATGCAACATAAATTTCCTCTGCAAAGAGTATTTTTTATTGGAAGCTTAACTTAAACAGACACTTTTAAACTAAGTTCTTGGGTGGCAGGTTATACACAGGGCTGAAAATACGTAACAACAATAATTCAGGTTTCACTAGAATACAAAATAATTAAAATTTAGAACCACTGAGTTAATCTATATACATATATATAAAAAGATCGTTTTTGTGTCCCCACGGATCCCCATTGGTCAATTTGAAAACATGTGAGTTTGTGTCACAGACCTATTTAGGCCTATATAATAATGTTTCACATCGGACATGTGTCTTCGCTAGCTCAGTGGTTAACGTAGCGGACTGCTATGCGGGCAACCCGGGTCGATTCTCAAGTTAGACTATACCTTTTTTTTCTACAATTTTTTTTTCAAACTTTTAAAAACAAAAGACATTGTAAATCTACGGGCAATTTAGATTTTTGTTAAATAAAAATACTTGCCTATTTTTTTTACCCGATTATAATATTTATTTTAAATTACTTTCCTAAAAGTCTTCAGTAAAAAAAAATATGATTTAAATATTTAGCTTTCTTTTAATTGTAGTTTATACATTTTTATCTGCACCTTATACAGTCCTGTTCTTTTTTTCACCCGGGCAACGCCGGGCAATGTTGCTTGTTTAGAAGCACCTTTTTAGAGGTTTAAAAAAAAAATGTAAATTAATATGTTTGTCTGGCATTGACTGCAAGAGAGCAAACAGCTCTGCAGACTGGCTAATAGAAGAAGAAGAAGAGGTTTTCAAAATTAGCACTTCGTAAAAAGGGTTTGCGACAGAAGGCAGTCATTTTTCTTTTCAAATTTAAAGGAATCTGGCCCATCCATTAGAGTATCCTTTGTAGACGTCTGGCTTGAAAGACCGAACTTTAACAAATAAATACGCACAAGGAAAACAAGACAATGAATTGCAAATTCGGCGTTTACTGGGACGACAAAGGAAGTGGAGTTATTCTAGTATGCTACCACATTATGCTGTCTTGATACTTCCTTATCCATACACAGTTTCCGTCATATATCACGATTAGATGTTCTGGGCGTCAATAATGACAATGGGGCCCGTGTGGACAAAAGTTACAGCCAGGTTGTTGGAATGACCGGTTTTCCTTTCAGCCTGACACATTTGTGTTTCAGAACGTTAAAGCGTCCAGGGGGTTACACGGAACTGCTGCAATCTTGCTGACGCTGCTGTCAGACTGTGGACAATCGTGCCGTATGCCGGACACCACAATGGTGTCACTATTTCACTCAATCAGCCCTGTTGACTTTATGCCACTCACTTCCTTGTTTTTCTATCAAAGGTTAAACATTTTTTTTCTGCAGCCTTAGCAGGTCTCTTACAATTCAATAGGTCATTAGAAATGATCAGATAACTTTTAGTTAACTTTCTAAAAAAAAACTAATTACACAAGCCAATTTAAAACTGTATGTGGAAAATTTCTTAATGTTAACCTTAATGTATATAGGTAGTATGAACAGACGGGATGCTTTTTTAGTATTCAAAGTATCATTTCAGAAAGAAAAAAAACACACGATGGATTCTTAGAACACATTATCTTATTAACTAGCTATTAATTTAATAACATATGTTTATGCTGGTTTGTCCATTTCATCGAAATTCACATATTTCCCCCAAACTTTGGTCAGCTTTCACAACTTCCGATAGCTTGAAAATAAAAACAAGTTAATTTTCTCCAATTTTCATAACCTGCTATAAGAATACATGCAAAATCAGTCAGCAATAATTAGTTACAACCAATACAATGGGAACTGGTGAATGCTTCTTCTCTAGCCTCACGTAACACCATGTCTTACGGTACTTACTAGGGATACCAAGCCAATACATAATCATTAGCCGACAGTTTATGCATAGGCTACATATTAAATTGTTCACTACCCCTGAAGAGCCAGGCCAAGGCAAGGCACATTGCTCACAATGGGTTGTATTTAATCAGTACTGATCAATCTCAACCAGACATCTTGTGGCCAGGCCACCTCCCATCTGGGGAATAATCGCAACAGCTGATATAGTACTCACGGCCCAGTAAGCTGCTCACTCTAAGATTCCGTCACCAAATTTAGAAATAGACCAACAATCGATCCACCTCGTCCACAGGCGGTACGGACGAGAACAAAATTATAGCTAACCTTTAACTAGCTAATGAAAACACATTCCAGATTTATATAGGCTAAGTTACATTATAGTGGGTTTATCAAAACACATTGAAGTTTTATATGCTGTGTTAGACTGGAAACAAATTCCACATTTATATGATGTGTGAAGTTTTATGAAAGCGAAATCCAAAATTATATGTTGTGTTAGGTTTTGGTGGGTTTATGATTATGAAAACCAGATTCCACATTTATATGATGAATGATGTGTGAGATTTATGAAAACAAAATCCAAAATTATACGATGTGTTAGGTTTTGGTAGGTTTATGCAAACTAATTCCAGTTGTATATGCTATGATGGGTTTTGATAGGATTATGGAAACACATTCCAGATTTAGATGCTGTGTTGGGTTTCGATATGTGTATTTTCTTTCATTGTTAGTATTACAGTAGTTTGTCTAAAGCAGTAATGAGTGTGATAAAATCGATCTATTATTTTCACAAGAGCAGCAACAACATAAGAAGGGTGAAAAACTACCGACATTAAGAGATGGCCACAAGAAAAAGATAAACAGCAAGATAGCCATTACAAAAAAAGAAGATAAACAGCAAATTGATTGGTTGATAAAATACACAGGCACGCTGGAAATAAACCAATCAATCAACGTGTTTTGATTCTGTCAAGAATTGAAAATATAATTATGGCATTTAATATGTTCGAAAGTTGTCAACATTTTAAAATATAGCGTAGAAATTGTACGTTGCATTACTGTTAATGTACTATTATATTAAATAACAAAAAAAAAACCAATAGCATTGGTATAATAATTCCAAAAGAAAAAAATTAACAGTAAAAAAATATTCTTAGCTGTAGATAGTGTTTCAGAAGATGTAATGATAATTAAATCTATATTAAAAACAGATTCACAAGCTGAAGCCTTTTAAAAACGAGACCTATACTATGGGGTGTTTAAGAAAAGGCAAAGAGAGCGAGGAACTATTGAATAGGGATAAACCAACAGTGAAACAAACAAACAAGAGAAAATGGTGTAAAATGAAATGTAAGTACTTTCAGTAAGTATAGAACTTAGTTCATCGCCAACTTTCTCATTGTGTGAGTGGGAAAAAGAAAGAAAGGAGAAAAGGGGGTGTGGGGCTCGGGGGGAAGGGGGGGGGGGAGAAAAGGTGATAGAAGCGTTCGAGGACTTAAGAAAATGACCGCATTTTTTCAAACTTTCCCACAGGT
This sequence comes from Anisus vortex, assembly GCA_949126835.1. NCBI lineage: Eukaryota > Metazoa > Mollusca > Gastropoda > Planorbidae > Anisus > Anisus vortex. The sequence goes on from OX421493.1 coordinate 10,729,938, forward strand.
ATCTCCTTCCAGGTAACATGCCAGCTCAGCTTATAGTGAAGGCGACTGAACTGAACCCAATATTTATAGCAGATGTTTCAACTCTCTTACCTGCCATATGGCGACCTCAACACACACAAAAAAGTGTGTATATGTGGCCATAAAAAAAACCCAGTGAAGACGCAGCGAGCGGACTCCAGTTCCAGTGTACACACTCGTTTAGTGCTTTACACACCAGTCATCAATAAACCAAAGAAGTTTACATGTGTCAGGAGAAACGTACTTTGCAATTAGAGTCTTTCAGCTCAACATATAACTGCTGACAGGTGCAAAAAAAAAGTATTTAAAAAACACAAGGACACTACGACTGCCCTACTCACTCACCTGTGCAGTTTCAGTGCTGTGGTCAGCTCTACCGTTGCGGTCACGCGAACAGTGCGTCGTGGTGATTGTGAATGGAGCACAAGAACAGTGACACGTCTTGCCGCAAGCTGAAACAGATGACAGCAGAGATCTGATGTCAGCCATTGACATGTCTACCTAATGCCCCCGGCTACCAGAGACAGTGCTTTTTAAAACCTCCGGGTATATCAGTGACAATGCCGTTATCACCCCCACAATACAACTAATGCTTATATACATTACGAATGCACTGTGCGCCATCTACAGCCACAAGGAAGAACAAAACAAAGTGAGAATGGTTGACATTCGATTACAGCTTTCTATAGCGACGACACGATCTTGTCACAACCCCTACCCTCATGTCCACCACTAAAGTTAATGACAGGGAGGGGGGGGGGGGGTGCGTCACACGCCTAACTATAAATGTCTTGGTACTAAAGCTTTGGCAGAAATACAACTTGCATTTATTTATGGCAACATGAGAGACTGGGACGTTTGCTGTCAGAATTAATGAAGCTGCTAAGTAGTTTAGTTAAAATGCTTAATTGTATAATTCATGTGTGTTCGGGTGTTTTTTTCTTGTCTTCCCCAGAGTGTGTTACTGTACGTGTGTGTGTGCTACTGTACGTGTATTTGTGTGTTACTGTACGAGTGTGTGTGTGTATTGCGGTAAATATATTATTTTTTTTATACATTTAAATACAGACTAGCTTGTAGCAATGCAAAACAACCAAAAACCAATCGCCATTCCAAAATATCGCAATTTGATTTAAAAAATATATATATAGACTTACAATGTATATTATGCTAATTAATTTTAATGGTTATGTTATGTATAGCACGAGTCCACAACCTATCGTCCCAGACGATTATCAATGTCACGAAGAAGTCCTCCAAAAAGGCGATTCGGGTTTCTTATACAAGAAACTGAGTGTTAGAGCAGGATGACGTTTGGATATTGGCACACTGAATGAATTAGAAATCCACCTTTTGGAACATAATCCTCTAAAGGTTGCCGACCCCTGATTTATAAAGTATTCAATGGGTGGCTATACTACTTCGCCTATATGTCTGGGGGGGGGGCAGGGGGGGTAAAAAAAATGGGTTAGGATGCGCCTAGCTGTACGGTCAATATCCTAAATGCTTCACACAGACCTTAGGCCTTGTGTTTAAAAGTAAACTGCAGACTCCCAATATAACTTTTCACGGCTAACTCCGCGCGGGTTTCATATAATGGCAAAGAGCACACAAGTTGATGCTAAGTAGTCTGGCTTTACCCAGTCAATATCTCAGTGGAAGTGTTCAATTAGTGGTCATTGTTCCTTAAGTTAAAAATAAATCACACACAAACAGCCCACAAACAAGTGTACAGGACATACTTTGGATAACATACAGAAAAACATACACTGGAATGATTGCCCTCTTTTGTAATAAAATTGGGTGCAAAAAAGGGAGGGACAATCGTGTCCTCGTTAACTAAGTTTCTAGTGTGTTCTTTTTGATGACTAGTGCATATTTTCTTTATTCTTTGAAATTCGATTTATAGTCTACCGTTGAGAACCAGAAGGTTAGCCGTATCTTATATAGTTCTAATCAGAACCAAGGAATGAAGAGGAGCTAAGATACTTAGGTTTCAATCTTATCACATGTATACAGTTTATTTAATTTATTTAATGTTATTTTTTGAAATGTTTTTTTTTCTAACGGGTTTTCCCTTTTCCGCAGTTTAGGACGACCGTATCATGTTGACCAACATTTTCAAGTCTGTGATTTACCATACAACAATCATGGCTAAATGATAATCTCTGTTAGTGGGAACAGCTGGTAGCACTGTTTCGGGGATGGGATGAATGAAAGCAGCACTCACCTTCACATATCTTTCCAGGATAGCTCTTGCCCCAGATGTAGTCGTTACCTGCAAGACAGGATGAGATCATCATCAGCATAATTTGTCAAGTAACATGCCTGGATGCTTACGGTGATGTCATGCGTGTGTATAGTGAGTGGAGCGGGGCGTGAGGGGGGTGAGGGTGATGAGCAACACGAACATACCTTGTGTGACGTCATTTCTCCACAAGTAATGCTAACTATTAAATATGTATGATATATAAGGCTAAACAAAATATAACGTAAGCCTGGTGCTACATGTAGACTACAACTTTGTTATTTATGCAAACACAGCATTAAAAAAAAAAAAAAATCATAATAAACGCGCTTATATGGTAAGACAAACTCAAACACATGCATATTCAGATATTTGTATTATGTATGTTATTATTTATTATATGTCCCTCCCTCAACATTTTCTTTTGCCACAACCAAGCGAAGAACGAATCACAAGAGGTAGAAATGAAGACGTTATTCAGGCAATTCACGTATAGCGTTTTAAAATAACTAGAAGAAGCCATTAGAGCGTATTATTTTATTTGCCCCTTTTCCGTGACATTCTTCTTTCCCCAACTTTATACTTCCACAAGACATTTATTTTTTTAAAAAGTCTTTATAGACAAACGCTTTAAGGATTCTAATTTGATAAGGTCTTGTGGAAATCGTATCGAAGTTATGATGAGAGACAAAAATAAATTCAATGTGGGGATATTTTCTCTTCCAAATGTGATTAGTTAGAGTTAGATCGTCTTCTAACTTCTATAGTTGTGTGTAATAATTGGATATGTCGCCTGTGTCTATTTACGACCAGTATTGACCTGAATAATTCTCGTCCATGTCACTTACCTAGCTATTTCTGGTAATATAATTACCACTATTTTGATTTAGATGAATCGTGTATACTTTAGTGAAAAATACCCGGGGGGGGGGGGGGGGGGGGGGGGGGGGCTGTTATATCACCTTTGATCACACACAATAAAGTGGATGCTATATTGATTTAAACATTTAGCACCCTACTAATAACAACATCAAACACTCTATTGCAGTAAAATGCTTTTCAACTAGGTACAGGCTGAGTCAAGAAAAGAAATAAAAAAAGATAGAATAACTCCAGCTATAAATATGTATATCTTAAGTTGACGTTTAGTTTCAAGCCAGTGTTCAGTAACCTTCCGTGTTCTATAAGGGCTGGGATTTATAATGCAGTAGGATTTAGTTGGATATAATAAGGTTTGCACGAGAAAGAGAGAGAGAGAGAGAGGCAGAGAAAGAGTGAGGGGGAAAGACATAAAATATAAATAGGTAGTCAGATAAAAATAGGAGAGATAGAGAAAGATAAAAAGAGGAAGGGAGACAGATCTAAACCGAAAAGAGAAATACAGAGAGAGAGAGAGAGAGAGAGAGAGAGAGAGAGAGCGGGGGGAGAGTGCGAATATGAGAGAAATAAAGAGAGAAGAAGCGAGATTGAGAGAGGTTGGGATAAATAGGTACAAGAAAGATAAATGGAGAATGAAAACTAAATAAAGAGGACGAGAAAGACGAACAAAAAATTGAAAGAACGAGAGAAAGAGAGACATTTATCAAGATTGGCATTGTATAATGCGACATAACGTAATAGGTAAATAATAGATAGAGCGATAGATCAAGATAGATAATTAGAGCGATAGAACGGGGTAGGCAGATTTAGATAAATAGAGCGATAGAACGAGATAGGTTGATTTAGATAAATAGAGCGATAGAACGAGGTAGGTAGATAGTTGATAGTGCGATAGATCAAGCTAGGTAGTAGATAGAGCGATATATCGAGATAGACAATATAAAGATATAATCTAGGCCTATGACTAGAAAGAAAAAAAAAGAAAGAAAGAAAGAAAGGAATAAAAAAAACAAGAAGAAAAGTAATTTAAAAAAAAAGAAAAGTAATTTAAAAAAAGCAGAACTAGCGCGTGGTTCGGGAAAGCAAATTTAAATGGGCACGAACAAACACACGAACGCTTTTGCTTTTAAGGTGTCAACCCAGTGAATTCAAGGTAGGTTACTACAGCAAACATCTGACCCAGTCCCACTTATTCCTGACCCGATGACCTCGTTCTAACCCAATCCTGAAGTGATTGCAGGTCACATCAAGTACACAGCAGTAAGTTCAGTAGGGCTATGTTGTGTGCATGTGTAGATTTGTGTAGATGTTAGTTGATCCGGTGTGCCTGTGTAGATTTATATACATATGAGTGCCCTTGTGTGCCTGTGTAGATTTATATAAGCATATGAGTGCCCTTGTGTGCCTGTGTAGATTTATATACACGTGAGTGCCCTTGTGTGCCTGTGTAATTTATATACACGTGAGTGCCCTTGTGTGCCTGTGTAGATTTATATACATATGAGTGCCCTTGTGTGCCTGTGTAGATTTATATACACGTGAGTGCCCTTGTGTGCCTGTGTAGATTTATATACACGTGAGTGCCCCTGTGTGCCTGTGTAGATTTATATAAATTTGAGTGCCCTTGTGTGCCTGTGTAGATTTATATAAGCATATGAGTGCCCTTGTGTGACTGTGTAGATTTATATAAGCATATGAGTGCCCTTGTGTGACTGTGTAGATTTATATACATATGAGTGCCCTTGTGTGCCTGTGTAGATTTATATACACGTGAGTGCCCTTGTGTGTTTGTGTAGATTTATATAAATTTGAGTGCCCTTGTGTGACTGTGTAGATTTATATACATCTGAGTGCCCTTGTGTGCCTGTGTAGATTTATATACACGTGAGTGCCCCTGTGTGCCTGTGTAGATTTATATAAATTTGAGTGCCCTAGTGTGACTGTGTAGATTTATATAAGCATATGAGTGCCCTTGTGTGACTGTGTAGATTTATATACATGTGAGTGCCCTTGTGTGCCTGTGTAGATTTATATACACGTGAGTGCCCCTGTGTGCCTGTGTAGATTTATATAAATTTGAGTGCCCTTGTGTGCCTGTGTAGATTTATATAAGCATATGAGTGCCCTTGTGTGACTGTGTAGATTTATATACATATGAGTGCCCTTGTGTGCCTGTGTAGATTTATATACACGTGAGTGCCCCTGTGTGCCTGTGTAGATTTATATAAATTTGAGTGCCCTTGTGTGCCTGTGTAGATTTATATACATATGAGTGCCCTTGTGTGCCTGTGCAGATTTATATAGACGTGGGCACCCCCGGTGTGCTTGTGTAGATTTTAATAGATCAGGGTGCCCCGGTGTGCCTTTGTAGATTTATATAGATGTGAGTTGCTGTAGTTAGTACAGGGTTGTGCAACATTTTCCGTTGTTGGGACGCATAAGGAGTTTGAAACAAGATGGGCAACACATTCTAAAAATTTATATACATAATTAATACAATGACAAAATTAATACAATGAATTAAAACAAAATTCAGTTAGAAGTTCTGTGCGGGCTAAATAAAGATGTCTTGGTGGGCCGTGTTGTGGCCCGCGGGCCACCTGTTGCACACCCCTGCTCTAGTATGACAGTATATTTATATATATGTGAGTTTCTCTAGTATGACCGTGTAGATATATAATATATATGTTAAAGCCCTAGTATGACTAGATTTATATAGATGTGAGTCTCTCTAGTATGATTGTGTACATTTATGTATATATATATATATATATATACAGTGCCGTTGCATGGGATTTGGGGGCCCGGGGGGCTTGGCCTCTTTACGGGCCCCTGCATTTTGACATTCGACATTATGACATGAGAAAAAAACAAATTCCGACACTCCTTTGGGGGCCCCCATTAAGTAGGGGCCCGGGGGGACTTTCGAATTTGGACCCCCCTCCCCCTTCCATAGCTACGCCACTGTATATATTATATATTATTGTTATTGGATAACACTTGAGAGTTTCAACATGGACGACCTTCGTGCTAAAGTACATCCCCCCAAAGTACATCGTTTCCATACAGAGTTTACACTGGATCACAAGCAAACGTGGAGTAAATAACATCTAAAGTACGCGATGAAGAAAAAAAAAAGATAGTTTTCTTAGAGAAAAATTCCTTGTAGATTAAAGTAAAATTCAATAAGTGGAAGTTATTATTGCCGTAATAAACGTGATAATCGAAGTAATGTTAAACATATAAGCCGGTTTCTTTTTTAAAAGAAAGCAGAAGAAACAAAACTACAGCTAACGTCAGTGATATAAAAACAGTTCATGACTATTTCTGATTTTGCAAAATGAAAGTATTCTATTTGGTCTTGAGTCTTGAGTACATTTATTATGTCAATAAAATGCGATATACTCGAGTTCTCAGTTATATGATTGGTTTGAGAGACACACAGGCAGTTCAAATGAGGTGTGAAAAACAAAAGGATGTCAAAAGCCCGTCATATTCGACGTATCTGGGCAAACTATTAACATTAAAAGAGGGTATTTCTTCTGAAATTAGTGAAATGAATTTACACGATTAAAGCCTCCGGCAATTAACAGCTCTCAACTCCAATCGATTTCAACAGCACAGCCCTTTGATTTGGGGCGATTCTACTTAGTCAATATTCAAGAGAATGGAAGAGTTAAGTTGTGGAGGAAAAAAAAGCGAAAAAGTCATGTCACTTTAGGAGAGCAACTAGAACAGGGGCGTGCAAATCATTCGTCATTGGGCCGTATAAGGAATTTGAAACAAAAAGATGGGCTCACATTGTAAACATGTGATTAGATTATCCTAAATATAATGATAAAAACTGTGTGGGGACCACACTAATAAGCTTTGAGAGACGTGTTGTGGCCCTCGGGCCGCCTGCTGGAACTAAACTTACCTTCTCTCAACCCCCCCCCTCCACCACTTAAAAAACAACAACATTGCATTACCTTACGATAATGTCAGTTCATTGTTAGTCTAAATTCTAAAAGTTTTTTCGCCATTGACTTTAATTTTGCTGACTGTCAATATGCTCAAGTCTGATATTCATACTGCTTAAAAATCCTGTCACTAAAGAAAAATGTTCAACCAAGTCTAGACACGCTGCCAGACGTGTGCTGTTTTCACCAAGGCCAATATCTCACGAGGAGACACCATTACAGACAATAAATGACCTCAGTGACCCGCCTCCATTTTTTTTAACAAAAGAAACCGGGCTTTAAGGGTAACTAAGGACACGAGCAACACAATGTGTCCACATAAGGGCTCTATGCCCGCATTACTGCTAAAACTACTAAGTAGTCAGGCTGTTGTCTAAGTTGGAACATTCACCTGAAAGATGCCGTAGTATTTGCATAGAGAAAACTCTAAGGATTTATTGTGCAGTATCGAATATAAGAACAAATCCCAAAGTTAAATAACGTTTGTATGGAAATACTTTAAGAGGATTTATTTTCTAAACATATACAATGGAGCTTTTAGTGGCGTTGAACTAGAGATGATGTTGCGGGTGTTTCTTTTGTGGTGAGTTAGACTAACCAAGGAATACACAATTAATTGTACTATTAAAATAATCAAGACCTACGTTGACTATAATATAGATTTACCACATTTGTTTTGGAACAATTGCAAATCCCAGATAATATAGTGCCAATGCGCAGAGGCTACACGGAGAGAATAAATATGAATGCAATGTTTAAATGTTGTATATTCCCTCGTGTATCACCGCGGGTAAATATATCGCAGGTATCCATCCGTTCGACAGACTGCATACATATATACTTCATGACAGTGACAGTATGCTTAAAGTGTATGTGTACTAGATGACAGACTGTATGCAAAAATGATAGGCTAAGAGAAAAAAGGTGTCACTTATAAGGGGGGGGGGCGGAAAATACCACTTTATGGGCAAATAGATATATTTTTATTTGACTTTAGAATAAATAGGGAAACTCCTATGGTATATACCTCTACTACATACCTCCCATACCTCTGAGCGTGTCTATTCGATGGTCACAAAATTGAAGAAAAAAAAAACAGGCTTAAATGTAAGTTGTACTTACTTTTAAACAACTGTCATTTGTAAATCACTTACTCGTAACTCACACAAGGCAGGCTTAAAAATACCCACAAATGTACAGTTATACATAGTTGGCCTTAAGTTTTTTGCAAGTGATGTGTTTTCTTCAAGGAAAATCAAAATGTGCATGCAATGATAGATCTAGTCTTTAAAGTGTGAAAACTAGAGATATTATTTTTGGAAAAAGTACAATAAACAAAAAAAAAACAACAACAACGAAAATACAGCATTATACAAAAGAAAACAGACGAATATCAGATTTTAATACCATTCGCCCAACGTCTAAAAGACTATTCCTCGCCAAAATCGGCAAATGTCAGGAAGATATCGATTCGGAGAAACTGGGCGTGGCGGTTTATAAAAGGAAAGAGGCGTGGCGTATAAAAAGATGCTATTCTTGAATGGTTCGCATATAAATGTATATTCGAGATACATTTCTACATCAGCCATCCAGATATTAGATATATAATATATTATAGGTGTATAAGGTACTGAAAAGACAGGAGTATATACTTGGCTTCTATGTATGTGTATCGATCACAGACTACACAACAAAGAGGAGAAGAAAACGCACAGACGTCAGCAGAATCACAGCATTAAGGTGTAATTGAGACTATCATTAACACATTTATCGAGACTATCTCAAACACATCTATTGAGATTATCATTTGCACATTTTTTGAGACTATCACTTGCACATCTAATAAGACTATCACAAGCACATCTTATGAGACTATCGCTAGTACATCTAATGAGACTATCACTAGTACATCTAATGAGACTATAACTAGTAGGCCTACATCTAATGAGACTATCACTAGTACATCTAATGAGACGATCACTAGTACATCTAATGAGACTATCACTAGTACATCTAATGAGACTATCACTAGTACATCTAATGAGACTATAACTAGTAGGCCTACATCAAATGAGACTATCACTAGTACATCTAATGAGACGATCACTAGTACATCTAATGAGACTATCACTAGTACATCTAATGAGACTATCACTAGTACATCTAATGAGACAATCACTAGTACATCTAATGAGACTATCACAAATACATCTAATGAGACTATCACAAGTACATCTAATGAGACTATCACTAGTACATCTAATGAGACTATCTCTAACACATCTAATGAGACTATCTCTAACACATCTATTGAGGCTATCACTATCACATCTATTCCATTGAGACGAAAAATTAAATTTAGAAATTATCAAAGCTTAGCTAAATGTATAATGTTCTTCAGTTTATCAAATAAACTTTTTCTTTTATATTTAGTTTGTAAACACATTAATGCTTTGATTTTAAACATCTAAATGTACTCATCTATCCAGTGAAAATAAAAGGCAAGCCATTTTCGAAGTGGCAACGGACTCTTTAAAAAAAAAAGGCCACACCAATACTTTTTTTTCAATAAATGGAAACAATGTTAGCAAATTGAGTTGAAGACAGCCTTTCTAAAGTTACAATTCCCATGAGGGTCGTCCATTTTCCAGGGAGCTGCTAATTGACGATAATTGATCCGAAGGTGAGGTTAAACATTTTTTTAAAAGATTACTTCGGTGAAATAGCCCTCAATACGGGGCAATTAAAGCGAAGACACGCTGTTTTTAAAAGTATACACTTGCAAACGTAATAAAGGTGTCTTTGGATCTCTACGCGTTCGTAAAAAACAACAACAGCAATATCGGATAACAGGAACATTTTATGCAGTGAGTGTGCATTCAAGACTAATTGAAACATGTACAGCAAGGGTTAGCGTGAACTATTTAGAAATCTAGGCTTCGCTCCTTAACAGCGACGTATCGGTCTATGTATATGTAGCATTATATTTAACCAGCCACCCAAACCCAGCGATATTTTCAAATCAGACAAGTCTATTGAGAGTCAATGCCACAATTTTTTTTTGTTATAGAATCGATACAGTACAAAGTACATTTTCTATTTCTCCAAAAATACAGAGTGCATAGCACTACATTCATTATGCTTACAATAAGTGCCACTTCTAGTTGTTCTTTTTTCATTCTTTACAAATGTTTGCTTTGATCTTCGCGTGCATTGCTTATTAACTTTGTATAAGGTATATATGCCGTCTGTTGAGCCCAAGGCAACACCAATATGTTGCCTAATTATTTATATAGTACTTAGCTATATAACAAAAAATACGGTGAATGAGATGCAGATCTCCCGTAACACAATCTTCATAAAACTGGGGTGGAAGGTGGGGGTTCACTTAACATGGTTAAACAATCTAGATTAATAATTCACTTTTTCAAAATGACTAATGTAGTGGTCCTTGTGATATGCGTCAGTACATGCCCTTAGCTAGAAACAAAACTCCATCGTATTCAAGTAAATGTATGAACCTGAAACAATCCGCTTAAAAGAACATTTAAAAAAAAATATTCAACACCGTTAACATCAACGTTGAAACCAATTGTTTTCAATAACACGTTTAGAAAAAAAAAGCATATGTAAAACTGTGTAAAAACAACAACAACAACAAAAAACAGGCACACACACTTAAGCACATTCTATAATATAAGAAAAAACAAACAGTTTCAGTGACGCAAATCTCCCATTCCCCATGCCAAATTTAAACTGTCAGCTTTACTCCTCAACTCCTCCTTCCCTCCAGGCTATATACTCAATTGCGCTAATGAAACTAATGAAATGAATTAAAATTATTAAGAGGGAGGCTACAACTCACACACACACAATGCCTAGAATAAACAATATACGAGAGATAAGGGCAAAGCTTGAAGGTAAAACGAGGGGGAAAAAGTAGAGCAAAGGTGGGCCTGAAAGTAGGCTATGGATTAAGTAGGCTGATTAAAGCTATTCCTGGGCTGATGTTTGAGTGAGCAGGAAATTACTTCGTTGTAGAGTTAACAAAGAGGAGAACGGATTTGCTCTAATTCTCTGTAACAAGTAACACGGGGGGACAGATTTGAAGAACGAAATGTTTAAATGTCAAATCTGAACATATTTAGATCACAATAATTAAACAAGAACTTCCTGTATTAAGTTGATAAAAAGCTCTTGGTTGACACGTTCTCTTATTACTCCCTTTCTATTAACTTGTATTTTCTGTCTGTCTGCTTGCTTGGATGTTTGTTAGCAAAACTTTGCATAGATTTTTCGACCACTTCCCGTCGTCCAATCGAGCTGAAACTTGGGCAGCAGACTTGTCCAGACTAACAATACATTCTATCAAATTTTCAGCATCGTAGCCTTTGGAATAGTCACTAATACCTTCGACCAAATTGCGAATCGAAGAAAAAAAAAAACATGGCTGCCTCTACCGAAAGAGACGGTAGTAAATAAACTTTTCGGATATTTTCGTTTACACGAAATAAATATAATGAAAACGACACAATATAGCCGAAACAAAGCGAGTTATCTTTTTATGGTTTTTGCGGGCCAAAGCTAGAAAAAAAAAAGGATGCGTAAAATTTTAGTGTGGAAATTCATAAGGTATGATATCACTTAGATCTATATTTATTTTAATCTATCAAAATATAAATTAAATATAAACTTAGTTTACAAAGAAAGGGAGTATAATAAAAATTGTGTTTTCATGGGTTAGTTTATTTATAATTCATTTTTATAGTTGTTAGTATTGGCTGGGGTAAGAACCATTTAGTCTCTGTTCAATTAACTCTGTGATCGTAATAATAATCTTGAAAGATGTGGCATTGCAGATAAAACACGTTGCGGTACAACAATGCGAGCTAGATGACACATTCTATTTATTATCTATCCTTGCATTTATTTATGTAGTTATATGTATACTTACCCATCTATCTATAATTTATGCATGCATCTCTCAATCAACAAATCTATGAAACTATCTTTTTATCTATTTATGAATCAATCCACCGATCTATTATTATTATTATTTTTTGCGTTCTATCGGTGCATCTCCCCCTCCCCTCCCCTCCCCTCCCCCCCCCCCAGTCGCTATGTATCACTTTCCCCCTCTCTTTCTATTTATCTAAATGAGCAAGGGTGTGTGTCGGCCTACAAGGCTTTTTCATGCCCACATAATATGCTGGAATAAGGTAGGCCTAATGTACTCGTTAGAAAAAAAAAAATCTAAATATAGATTTCTATACACTTAATTAGACTTGCTACTCAAAGCTTAATTAAAATAGTTAAATATGTATCAATGGCAGGGTCGAAGTTGGGTAACTGGAGGTAACCCAGGGTCATTCACAGGACGGTGACCTTGACCTGACTATTGATTGGCATTCACGTCTTTGTCTCCAGTGGTGATTATCGGTCAGCGCTTCCGTCAGCGCCCCCCGTCAGCCCAGCCGCACACTCGGACACGCAGAGACGCACACTTTCCCAGAGAACGACACACGCACACAGGGGGGCTTTCAAAAGGTGAGTACTATTTTTACAGCTCTTGGTCAGACCGAAGCTATTCAAGTCGCAAAATGTGATGGGTAGGAGAAGAATGGGAGGTTGAAGGAGGGGAGGGGTGGAGATAAGAGGAAAAGGGTGAGGGGGTTGAGGGGGAGAATTGGACGGGCAAGGAAATGACAAAGACCGCTCAGCAAATCTTTCTACCGGGCGGTGCGTTAGCAGCTATTCGTTTGAAGGTCATGGCGAGCTCTTTTACACCATGAACATTCTTTTTGCTGGCGAGAAAGGCGCTAATTGGCTGATTGATCAGCAGCGAAATGGTTAGGTCACGTGAACCAAATCGGCCTTCCATTGGTCATCATAAAATGGTAAAATAGTTCAACCCCACAGTGAATTAAAGAACAATGCAAATTTGTCTTAAGTCAAAATCTATCCCTTCAATTGTTCCCATTGCGTCTATTTCAATTGTTGCTAGGCGAACGATGCAAAGTATGAAGTAGGAACTAGTTAATGTACGCATATCTGTATAACGTGCACACAGTTTGAGAGAAAGAGAGAGAGAGAGACTGAGACGGGGAGAGATTAGAAAGACGAAGATAGGCTATAATTAATAAGAGAGCTGTTACAAAACGTAACATTGAACATTTGTATCTTGACAATATTAGAAAATTTGTAAAGGCCCGAACGTCTAATTTAGTTACCGATGCAACAAGATCACTTGAGGGAAAGGGGGGGGGTATCCCTTACAACTCATACACGTACGGTTCCGCCACTGACCCACGTTCGATGATACAGAAACAACTGTCCCACAATAAAAGCTCTGTAACAGCAAATATACTTCAAGTGACAATACTGCATAATATAAAACAAAAACGTAAAACGCTCGCTATTTCCATATAAATGATGAGCGGGTTCATGCACAAGAAGGGTCAAATCGTGAATATATTTAGCAGTCGTTGTTATGTTTTTTTTTAAAGTGTAGGCCTACACAATAAGAAAGAAGAAAATGATGATGGTGAACGTCCACACTCTGTTAAAAGAAAAGTGTAATGAGGGCAATATCCAATCCCGAGCTTCGTTTCATCGCCGTTAGGCCAATCCTTATCTTCGGTTCACAATGCTAAACGTAAAAAAAAAAGAAATAAAAATCGCCGGTTCAGCAGCCAAAGAAATTTTGTACGCCCGCGGTCACTAGATAAAGAGTGGGAAGGAGGGAGGGAGGGAGAGTGGAGTAGAATGATGAGAGAAAAAAAAAGAATCGACCCACTGAACTCTGGTTGAACTCGTTCGGTCATCATCTTTCTTCTGGACCAGACGACACTCGGGTGCTGGGATGTAAAAATTCTCTTGGGCGGCTGCGAGTCTCTTAGGCATGCGCCCAGATAAAGCCGTGGACAATTTTTTCTTTTACCCAGAGAATAAGAAAAAGGAAATGAAATTACACCTATTACAACTATATTTAAGACTTCTCTCTATTATATATATATATATTGTGTGTGTAGGCGTGTGTGTGGGCATGTGTGTGTGTGTGTGGGGGGGGGGTGATAACATCATTAAATAAAAAAGAAAGAAGAAGTCCATGACAGAAAGGAAAAACACAGTGGCCTAGGGCAGACAATGTTTTCAAACTTAATGTTACAGAGTACACTTGAGAATGCCGAGTAATGCATTCATCTCACCATTTCACTTTGGCTAAACGTATATAGCCCATGCAACGTCGCCCTCTTGTTGAAATGGAATACAATAACGTATTCTGTGAGTCTAAGAAAAGCTCTCGGAATAATGCAATACCTTCGACCAGCTGTGGTCCTAGTGAGTGGGAAGGGGGAAGGTCCACCAAATGGCGCACAATGTGAATAACTGTAGTTACGAAGTTGCCTAATCATCACAAAGTTATTCTGTTTATTTTTATTACCCTACAAAATTATACATTCTAATATGTCCAAAAAATTTACGTGTGGGCCCACATATGATAAATAGAACAACGGACCATACAAGTAGGCTAAGCCTATACAAATAGCATAGCTTCCAACAAAATTTAACCTACTAGAACTAGAATCCAAATAATAATCCCAGCCCCCCCCCCCAATATTGGATCAAAATATATATATTAGATCTACTCTGCATAACAAATTAAGTCATGTGGCACTTAACAATCTATCCTATATATCATACTTAGACTATATTATAATACATTAAATACATGTACAGCTTCTTCCTGAAACAAAAAAAGTTGAAGAAAATATATGCCACAAAAAAAACAACAACACCAAGTTCTTTCCTTTTCCGCACTGATAGCTTGATATAAACTTACAATAAACATGTAATAACAATAAGAAAATAAAGTAATTCATATTGTATTTGATGATGTTTTTTTTTAACACGCACATACATTGCATACATAGACATTTCTTCAGAATTTACGCAGATATTATTTATCTAGCCCTGGAGCCAAATCTGGCTTTAACGCTCACAACGAGTTAATCGACTGTAAATGATTATTCAATAGCCATCGTTTACACGCCAGATCATTTTCTATAGAATAATGCAACGGACTAGTCGAGATGCATCCCTCATACTAAATAAAACGGGTTCATGTCATCAGTTATGGGTTTAACCAAATAACTACAACTTGTACAAATAAATACATTTCAACCAGCCCAAGTTTAAATATTTACTTTACATACCGTCGTAGGTTTGAAATGCAATATGTGTACGTTGATTTAATTGGCTCGCGACTATAAAGACATGATTAGATGAACTCAAGAAATAAGTGTAATGTTGATATAGATCATTTATATAGGAAGATATAATAAATATATTAGCCTACTAATAACTAATTGACTCAAACAGTTGGGAGATCATGGCGCACGATAGGCCCACCTGGAGGGCAGGAATCAAAGAAGGTTCCAGGCTTGCGAGAGAGGAGCGCGCCAGGAACAAGACGGTGGAAAAAAATGTGGTCCCCTCCGCTCTTCATCTGCAGCCAGTGTGACCGTGCCTGTACGTCCAGGATTGGCCTCTTTAGCCCCATGAGGGCCTGCAAGGGAAATGGATCGTCTCTCGAGACGTAAAATTCCGACGACGACGACTAATAACTAAACTTAAACGAGACGGTAGAATACACGTGACCTAGACTGTAGAATACACGTGACCGAGACTGTAGAATACACGTGACCTTGACGGTAGAATACACGTGACCTAGACTGTAGAATACACGTGCCCCAGACTGTAGAATACACGTGACCGAGACTGTAGAATGCATGAGACCTAGACTATAGAATACCGGGGGCATAGACACGTGAAGACAATCGCCAATAGAATACAAGGGGCCTAGACAATAGACAACCCATTAATGTTAAGTTTTACCTGAGGTCACTGACCAGTCTCAGGGTTCTTACTATAAAATCATTTTGAAATTCCCGACAATCCTATACAATCGTATACGACAAAAACATATTTATTATTGATGATGCCAACGATTCCGACCCTGGTGTCACATTTTTATTTGTGTAAGAAATGCATTTGACCATAAGATCCAAGATTTTATTGAAAAACTAATATTGTGTGTATAGAGACGCAATAGGAAAATATTGTTGAAAATAATCGGCAAACAAGAAAACCATAAAAACACAGTTTTTATCACACTCCCTTTATTTGCAAACTAAGTTTACCATCATGTAATTAAAAAATATCCGTGTCGCAAATCTCAAAAATATCTCCTTACTCCTTATGAATTGTTCTAAAAATAATCTTAGCGCATAATTTTTTTTCTAGCTTTGCGCCGAAAAAATATAAAAAGTTGCACAGGCATTTTTAAAGTGAAACCAAAATTGTACTTATACTTTCCTTTTAAGAAATGAATATTGTCATAAGTGTAGTATTATTAAGTTATTTTAACTGAAATTTTGATAGAATGTATTGTTAGTCGCCACAAGTCTGCTGTCCAAATTTCAGCTCGATTGGACCACGGGAAGTGGTCGAAAAATCGAAGCCAATTCTTGCACGACGATTGCAACCAGACAGACAGAAATTACAACTTAAAATAAAGGAAGTAAAAATTATCAAACTTTCTGTCTTTCAACACGAATTTATATTTCTAAATATATGAATTTATTAGCGACAATAATGCGCATTTATTTTATTTTTTTTCTCTCAGAAGAACACAGACTAGATATAATACAATATTGAAGACAACCTAGGCTAACGTTTTGCACTCGCTGTGCTTTGTCTTTCTTTGTAAGTTCTGAATATAAAAAGAACAAACAAGGGCCTCAAAATACTTGGTTCGTTTTTACTTTCATTGTTTGTTTTGTTTTATAATCCCTTTTTTATAGCTGCAGTTTGATAGACAGTAGACAACGTAAAATAATATCCCGATCAGTTACAACCACTCAGTTATGTACTTTTTTGTAAAGACGCAACCGCCATAAGTCAGCGCTATGTAGGTCACCCGGTCGCGATGACCTGCACTCATGGCTCATATCATATCTCTTCAGGGCACACATCACCACACTGGATATCATTTAATATTACGTTATCTTTTCTATTTCAGCTGTGAGAAGAAAAAAAATGATTGCAATAAAACCGATTACACACACTCCAGCTCATCAATGTAATATGGCTTATTGCAGCGTTCCCCAAATGCCGGGTTCGCCACCCGGTACTGGGTCGCAAAAAGAATTAGAAAACTTCAAAACCCAAAGCAAATTGTTTGATGCAGGCATACAAACTATAGATATACAGCTTTAACAGTATATTTTTTTCTCACTTCAAATGGACATAGTTTCGTATTTACAACCTTCGAGTTTAGACTACACTAGTGTCCAAAATTAGGTGATCATTTGTATTTGTAATAGTATTTATATGCTTGTGTGGAGAAAATAATGCTAGTGGGTCACTAGTATAGAAATAACCAAGAAAACGCTGGTTCATTGCAATGAAATATTTAGTAGGCCCGAGGTCATAAAAAGTGTGATAAATGTAGCTGCAGTAAATTTTCAATGTTCTAAAGGCAACTTTAAAAAAAAAAAAAAAAAAAAAAACAACTTTCAAAAACAATATTAAAAAACAATAACAGAATTGAATGGAGTCCACCTTTAAAAGAAAACTCCACATTACTAATTCAATAGCACACCAGCCACTATCTAACATTGGCTTTTTTTGTTTGTTTTCTTTAACAGTGACCGATGGAAATAAAGTCTTTAATACAACACACACAAAATCCCTACCTAAAATGATAGTGTGTGAATAGTTGAGAAGATTGTCACTTGTATAGTGCGACTCTCCATGCTATCCAAATTCGCATGCCCTGTGTGCTCTTGTAGGTTTGATACGAAAGTTGAAATGGAACTCATGCATCATTTTTCAAGTGTCGCTTAACGCAACGCCATTTGGCTTTCGGGCTCGAATGATCCCAGCATATTTCTGATTCATTTTGTCAAGATCTCTGAGGTTTATAATTTCGTAAACATTGAAAATAAAAACTCAACAAAACACCACCAACTACATCAACATAAGGATCATAGTCACTGATTTATAATCATTTAACCACGAGAGAATTGGACACGTTATAATACAGAAACGTTTCGTTTCCCTGCATATTGTTATGATGATTCGAATCTGTACAATGCCAGAAAGCATCCGTTGAAAAATGTCATTACTTCGCTGCTCGTTTACTCTAGATTAGGGCAGGTAACCTACAAAACGCGCCACTGTCAATGGCACTCGGAAGACCCTGAAAAAAATAAGACGTAATCTCTTCTACACGAAATAAAATGCTAGAGTTAAATTTCAAAATGCTAGAGTTAAATTTCAAGGCACGCCGACTTAATTAGAAAATTCTTTTTTGGCACACTATTAAAGGTTGCCGATCCGAGCTCTTGGAGATAGGCTTGGGGGAACCTATGTAGGTTTAATCTGTATAATTAATGTAATAAGTTCATTTAAATAGTTTTCAGATTTTATACGTTGATACGCGTTTTAAATATGCAGTAGCATACCCTATAATATAAGGTTTTACTTGATTGTGATTTTTCTAGTAGGCCTACTTCAGTATTAGTTTTAAACATAAACATAGTAAGTACATATTAGCATCTTCGTGGATTATGAATGCAGATGAATTTTCCTAACGCTTACCAGATTAGTAGAGAGAGGCTATTAATATTTGGTATCCCAACATGTAAACATATTACACCGAAGTAAAAATTGGAAAATTTGGGAAGCCCTGATCTAAATTACTTCTTGCAAGACAGCGATACGCTTTGTGTCTGTGGTAGCAGACTGAGTCATCGTGTCATCATGACCCGTGAACAGTATACGACACTTGTGTTATTGAGATGAAGAGAAGGTCGTTAAAGGCATTATTGATTGTGCTTTAAAATTTTATATATTATAGTCATTCAAATGTTAATGATTGAAATATAACTACGGTTTATTAAAAAAAAATGAGTCTGAATAAAACAGACATTCAAACTCAGACATTGTAAAATAAAGAGCTAAGCCCAAACGTGTGAATCCAGTTTCTGCATGAAGAGGATGTGTAGGTCGTGTTCTTTTACGTTAACGGGAAAAAAAAGAATAATTTCTTTAACCTTAAGAATTTAGAACGTGAATGAATTGTGTGCTGTCAATTACAAACATACTCTTATAAGTTTACAGACGTTTCTTCTAGATAGAAGATTATTACGTCCACTAGGCCCAAAACTCCTGCAGGGCGACAGGGATCCGTCGGTGGCAGGGCTAGAACCCGCGACCTGTCAGTTGGTTTTTTGGTTGACAGTCCGGTGAACTAACCGCTGGACCAGCCGGCTTCACTCGAGAAGAAATACATTACGGCTACATCCCTTAAATAAAGGAGCATTATTCGAACAAAACAACTATTGAACTATAATAGCTAGATTCGGTTGCACCAAAGGAGTTCAAATTGGTAAGTATGTTTGTCTCCAAATTGTTTGAACAGATTCAAATAATCAAAAAGTGGTGTTAGATATTTCAACCATAAACACACACACAAAAAACGACAGTAATATAATTAAAGTGGTAGCATATGTTGAGTGTCATCTGGACAGCTTACTTTTCCTTCCCCTGACTAACCCTAACCCCCCCCCCCCCCCCCCTCCATTGGTGCAATGCGAATGTCAAGGCAATAAACAGCGTCCTTGACACGCCGGCCTTAATTTCCAATGCAGTTCGTCACCTAGGACGTGAGCGCTTGTTGGGCCCAGCTTGTTGTCTAGCCACGCGCCCCAAGTTCGCGCTTCAAGTCGGGCGCCACCTCAGAAGGCTATTTACAACGCGCCATCATGAAAGATTATACATTTTTTTTCTTCTTCTAACAAATACTCGGTGGCTCGGGCCAACAAGCTTGAGCTATTTTATCTGGCTAGCGTGCCTTGTGCGATGTACCTTTCTGCTGAGATTTTGTGTTCAAGGTGAGCGCATGTACGTATCCAACTAGCTATGAGCACTGTTCGGGGGTATCTTTAATGCGGAGTTAGCTGTGTAAGATTTAGCTAACCATAGGCATAGCCATCGAGCACGCCCCCCCCCCCTATATATTAATTAGGAAGAGGAGTTCCCCTTCACAAGGCCTTCCCTAAGAATCTAATGGCCCAACATTTGGCCAAGTTTTAAAAGTATCTGCACAATATAGGCCCAATGTTGAGCCCATTCAAGACACATGTTGGTCTTTCGTTATGTTTACTGGTAGGCTTGAGTAAATGTTAGTCTCATAAGATAAAGATACACAAGATAATGGTAAAAAGATTTCTTTTGCTACACTCATTCTACCTTCTGACAAGCAACTCAAGATGTTTCATATTTTACTTTGGAAACCAAATTTAGAGCTAGAGCTGTTGTCAAAACTTCAAGCCCCACTTTCTCAAATTAGAGAATAAGATTAATGCTTACTGCTACTTATATATAAATATATATATATAAACATAACTCAAAATCTGGTTGGAAAGCAAAATATTTTTTATGAGTCCTGGCTGTGCACCGGGGAGGACAAATCAATTGGGCAAATCAATTGTCATTCCCATGTAGAGCAGCGACATGACACTGATTAATCCATTGATCGATCTTTGTGCATGCCACGGTCACTGGATGTGAACGAGTTCAATCAATGACGTTTAGGATAACCTTTGGATCGATTTACAATTACCGAGATCGACAAAAATATTTGTTTCAAAATAATTTTTTTTTTCAATCGTTAACATTTGAAATTCACCTAGCCATGCACGAGATGTAACCTCATCATGATTGAAATGTTAACCATATTGCAGATGTTTCTTACCTCCCAAATACATAGTTCAAAGATAGTAGAAAACATAGCTCTGTACCAGTACCATAAAAAAAGTTCGACCACCTTGAGCTAAGGAAAAGTAAATGGGAGAGAAAAAGATGACTCTAGTTTCTAAATGTTCAAAAGATTTGGCTGATGACTTCACCCAGCTATCCCGAGAGATTGATGGCGCTTCCGGAAAGTATATAGATTATACAACACTATATTTTTTCATTACTGTCTACTAAGCTCGTGACTGCCTCGTTTACATTATATCTACTAGTAAATAGACAAAAAGCAATGAATGGTATAGTTCCACAAAAAATCAAACAAAATAAACTGACATCACAGCTATTTAAGTTACATATGAAAATATTGTTCAAATGATAATCTTTTATTTTCTTTCGTGAAATCCCTTTTATGTACACAATCTTTCAAAACGGTGACACTACTGAATTTTTCCTTTAAACGAAAGAAGCCAATGTGCATAACTGATCTCATGTGCCCTTAAAATAGTCCACCATTTGGTGACATGGGAAAGATTCTGCCATAATGTTTGCCCTTTGCCCTACCACCACACCAACCCTTTCCATAAAACTTACAAGTTAAACATGCCTCACCTAAAAATATATTTCTACCGGTGTGAGATGCCCTCCTGTATAATTATGAGAATGTTAAGTGCAACAGAAACCATGTGTTCTCAATTTAGAACATCATTAACATCTGTCCTTTAGGCATATTATTTATTCAGGAATCTGACTATTGAAATATTATAGTATAAAATACTATACTGTTTTTTGTTGTATTCTTCTTAAATAGCACTACCTATTTCTAAAGGCATTTCTTAACCGGGCCAAACCCTAGGTTCGCAAACCAGATCGCCGATCCTACCCGAACCGTTCTCCGTATCAACCTGCCGGTCTTGGGTTGGCGATCTCGGGTTGGAATGGATCGCGAACCATGGTTGGAGGTTTGCACGTCGTGTTGAGCAAACCTAGGCCGAACATGGCACTTTTTTGAGCGGAAAGGCGCAGGAAGGTGCAGAAAGACGCGAATGCATAGTTGCCTAATCTATGACGTAATTACTCTATTTTTGTTCTCTCCCCTTCGCTCAACCAATTTATACACATTCATAAATTATCCTCCATTAACACTAAAATAATATATCTTATTTTGTCTACTTTATTGGTGGGGCTGCGAGACATTTGTCAAATATGTGATTTAAATAAACTGTTTCATTTCAATCAATCAATGAAATATGTTAAATTGTTGATTTAAATAATATGTGTACATGATAAAGGATTTCTAGTAAAGGAAGTTAGTACTTTTTTTTTTAAACAAATGGCATTGAATACCAGACTGCAAAAATCTAAAAACTCCACTAGTTGCCAGAGTTACCTTGACCTTAATGCTAAATAGCTGCCCCATATTTGATTTCACCCGAACTGAAAAGGCTAAATGTATTTTGTTAACACTGCCCTACTTTATAGGCAGTAGGTTATAATAATTGTTGGCTGTAGTCATGCGGATTAATGCGTCCCGATTCTTCATCTTTAGGCAGAAGAAAGAACCCTTTAGATTTTAGATTATGTCTGCCGAGAAACACCGTGTGTGTGGGGGGAGGGGGTGGGGGGGGGGGGGGGAGACCTGACATAAAGACATAGCAGCATTTGTCCAACAAACCCAGTACCGGTTATGACAGTGTTCAATAACGCGGGTCTAACTGTAGACAAGATCAACCTAGCTTATTTCGAATTGTTTTAAAGTAACAATCGAAGCGTGCATGTATTCCTTTAACAAGCAGCGAGGGACATGCCTTGGGCGGGACTCTATTCCTCTACTTCCAAACGTAAAAAATTGACAGGACGCAGGCATCTGGGCAATGAGATGGGGAATATAAAAGTATTGCTTTCACCAAAGCTTGTGATCATGACACAGGTTAGTTCCTTCACCATCAGTCACTGACAATATCAAACCGTAGGCCTAAACTAGATTCAGTGTGGAATTTGTGTAACAAAAAAATGTTGTGCATTCTTGATACTAAATGTATTTCTAATTATATATTGCAATGCTCGGATAAAAACAACAACACATAACCGTAATTAATAAGCGTGTTGAAAGATGACGATAAACACAAGGAAAAGACGCACAAGTTATAGTCTAAAATAATGTAATGTTTACAGTAGTGTAGTGTATTTATATAATAATATCATTGGCCGTATTATATTGTGATAATATATCTGCCAAAAATACTTCAAGTACAGGAAGTGCTTGCCTGCAGCACTTCACAGGCCAGAGAAGACACAAATGTCAAAGTGAAGATTTTATGAAGAAAACTTACAGTGTATGCAGAGACTTGGTCTAACAAAGTTGATATCCACGAATCTATGAGGTATTCTTGGAGGACCTGAGGATGACAACAATTAGTAGACATTTGTCAGAGCAATGGATAACATTTTTCTATAAATATAAATATCTTACATATAAGAAAAACATGTTTAAAATCATTATGTATGTAGAAACAACTGTGTAAACAAATAATGTGTTTGTTTTAAAAGAAAAATGAATATAATCTTACAAATTTTCAGATAGTTCATTCTTCTAAAAGCTTAACGATCATATTTTTTAACCTGCCTAATAATTTCATAATGAAATTGTCCAGCCTTATTAATAATTTGTTCAATTTGTTCAATCGTCTATAGTCTATTTTTTTTAACCTAGACTATCTTTATAAGTAAATATCGCAAATTTAATATATATTTTTCATGGTCCAGTAGTGGAATTTGTAGGGACAGGTTTAATATTCGTTTTACTTTACAAGTTCTAAGGTATATTATTTGTCTTTTCTTCTATAGCCATCTTTGAACTGTACAGTGTCATATTTTGTGGCAAAACGAGTGGCCGTATCAGCAAAGTTGCAAAATGGTATACAAAGTTTATTGGTGGATATCAAATCTACTAGCAAGTCCGTGTGTTACAGCTTTCATCTCAAGGACCTACAAGAGGGTTGTGTAACTGTGAATGTGCAACAATTTGTAAATATATATCTCAAACTATGATTACACAGCAATAGAGCTGCCAGAAAAAATCTCGAAGAAATCTCCAATGGTGGTTGTACTAAAGGGTGGTCAGGGTAACTTTACCAAATGCTCAAAGCTAGAGTTATCTTAGAGACTTTTTCTGCTGTGATCGGCCTAGTTGCACCTTACAGTATACAATATCATTGGACGTTGCTGTAGTTTTTTTAACATTTATTTTCACAGCGAACGTTAAAAAAAAATAATTGCAACTTTGATTTTCAAGCAAATCTTTATAAACAAAGCTTCTTATGATGTCAGTGCAATCTGATCATAGTTAGCAATAGTATTAATTTATATGTGGTGCCAGTGGGGGAACGAATGACAACATTAACCCTTACAGTCCCGGGCGCGTATATAGCGGAACTGAAGGCAGCATAGATAGAAGTAGGTCGGTACGGGAAGGGTTAAACGTACACAGCCAGAGCTAGAATTTTATTTACTCAAAATGTTTTCATAGAACCAAAAGAGAAAGACAAAAAAAAGAAAAGGAGTGGCGTTTAGTACGGTATACGGTATTAAGGCAGAGGTAATCTAACTATCACAAGGTGTGTAAAACAATAAAATATGTGCACAGCTTTTCATGAAATTCCTTTACATTTATTTCGAACTAGATCATCCACACAAACACACTCATAAGAGTCTTATAGAGACACTAAATTGTTCCCAACCCCCAGTTAAATAATATTCTGGGAATCCCTTTAATAATTACATTAACAGAGCATGAAGGCGGTTAGGATTACGAAACGTATCGGCAATGGGGTTAATCATATGATTCATCTGTACATGCAGTATGGCTTTAGTCTACTGGGATTTCTCACCAGACATGAATATTTCCGCATGGGTAAAAATGGCTTTGAAAATATTCTCTATAGATAAACAACACAATAAAATGTTCTAAGTAAAAGAAGTAAAATAGTGAAAATGAAAATATATTTTTTTTCTCATCCAAATTCTATTACATGTTATATAAGACAAAATTCAAATCTGAATACCGTAGATTAGGTCACAACAACCGATGCCTTAGTGTTAAATAGTTCCTACATGCCCCAGTTCCCGAGGTTAAAACCGGGCTTTTTAAGTGCTATATTATCTAACATGTGTTTCACAGCACTTGTAAACAATTTTATGTTCTATATAAAAATTTCTTTAATTTTTAAATATCAATTTAAATTTAAATTAAAAAAAAAGAAAAATATGAAGTGAATCTGAAATCTAGCACCTGATCAAAATATTATACAAGTGAGCTAATAGAAACTCAAACTAAATGTATGTAAATATATTATGTGATTAAAATACCTCAAGAAAATGGCTATGGATAAATACAGGCTTATATTGAGATATACAGTAAACCCATTTTAAAAATATAATGGATTATATCAGACATAGTATCTTGTGTAGAATGAATTGGATGGATGAAAGTAATGCTGATGTGTGTAGTGAAATAAATTACAAGCAATGGAGTATATATAATATATGGACTATATATAGGCCTGCGTATACAAAGATCTAAAAAAAGAATGAGGGAAATTCCCAAATTCAAGATTGGTAGAACGTTATCCTTTTTTCTTTATTAACAACCTTAAGAACAACTGGAGAAATGAAACATTACGGACTTTCAAAAAAGTACAAGTTTAAATATAGGCTATTTAAGCAACGATGAGAAACACTACTTTATGTAAATCAATGGCTTCTGCATAGTCAAACACATCGAGCTTTTCTCCAGTTTTACCGATCCTCTCATTACAGTTTACCTCAGACAGTGAGAGAATCTGTGACAAGAGAGTCTTTTAAAAAGAACTTAAAGACCTTTCTCTTTAGCTAATACATTATACATCTGCCACTGCAATTCACACCAAGAGCGCACAGAGCATGCTAAATTTAATAGCATGGATAGAAGCGCTATAATATGACCATTATTATTATTATTGTACTATATTTAAAAAAAAGGTTATCAACCTATTTTGCTGGTACACTGAACACCAGATCCTACGTTGTTAGGATTCTAATAGGATGCAATTCTTCAATTCCTGTTTTTGTTTCATTGTCTACAGACAAAAGTTTTCAGTACTGCTTATAATTCTATTTTTTTATATTTAAAACTAGAATAAAAGAAAAGGGGATGTCGAAACCCATTCATAATAGGATGTCGCTCCTTTGTTTTATAGATTTAGTAATGCAAGGTTTCAATCTTCTTTCTTGCTTTGCCTTACTATATTATTCAGTTCATTCTATAAACAGATGGATATTGTTTGTTCGGGTCATGGAATAAGTATTGTTCCGTAGATTTTTTTTATTCCATTGTGTGGGTACTGTGTGGCAAATTAACGTACTAATTGAATGAAAAATGTTAAAAGTGTCTTGAAGTATTTTTTTTTGGCATTTTATATTTTGTATTTATGCATTTTTTTTTTGTAAAACATTATTATTATTATCCTTTCGAAGATTTTAGCCCTTTGCCACCCATATAAAAAGAAAGACAAAAATAGCAAAATTAATTGACCTTTAAATAAATGCTTTTGAAATTAGTGCAAATATGTCAATATGTGACCGTAAGTATTTTAAAAATGCGCATCATAAAATGTTATGAAAACAATTAAAAACGAAAAAAAGATGATTTTGGAGGGGTTTGTGAAATGATTTCTTCAACTATAACAAGGCCAACTTAATAGTTATAGCATACTCTCTCTTGACAAATATATCTGCAATAAATAATCCTAGATCCTAAGGGAACTATTAGAAAAGATGGCTAAATTTTTTTAATGTATGTTTAGTTTGTTCAAACTCAAACTGTTGAAAACATTCTAAATGTGTCAATTCTAAATTCCGATATAAAAGGCGTGTGAGTTGAATAAGTTTAACGTTTTATAATATATTTTTGTGTCATTAGATCACATATTTCCTTGGGTTTTCTATATTTTTTTATCGACATTAATTTAAAAACAGAGTTGGATATCGATATCATTAGACGCAGCAAGTAGTTCTCCATAACGAATGATTCAATAGGTAAATACTGATTACAGGTTTGTAATTTCACAACACGCCTATCGTATTAAAAATATCAATCTCCAGATAATCCTACATTTAAATGCTGCAAACAATGAACCGGCCTACTGGCGGTCGACCTCTGGGTTCTTGGATACCAGTTACATTCAGTTCGTGATTTTTTTTTCTTCTTCTTCTCTCTCTCTCTCTCTGTGAAGTCAGTGCATTTGTGTCAACGCGTCAACGAGGGCCTAGATTAGGTCACTAGTTAAATAACCACCAACAGGGGCGGTCTAACGTGTGCAATCGACTGGCTGCATTCCAGGACACAGTAGACGAGTCCAACACTAAAGGTCAAATATAAATTTATATAACCCTGGGACCTATAATAAGATGACGACATGCTGCCGTGAAACTTGACACTAGTGCAGTTCAGTAGAATAATAATAATAATATATAATAGTAGTTAAAGCTAGTTAACAATTGATGTTAGAAACGTACTGTAAAAAAAACATGCAACACCGAGGTGGGCTAACTTGATTGTGTGCCACCTGCTAAGCAATAAAAACAAAGCGACAATTACACAGTTGTGAAGAGAGAGTCATTAATCAGAGTTCCTATAAACGTTTTGATATTCCACAGTTTATTCAACATGGATTACTTCATTAGTAATCGACAAAGTATACATTTGTTATTTGTTCTATAAGTACTAAACATTATTGGCTACATTATTTTATTTCAACTCTACCAACTAAATATTCTTCCAAAAAATTCTTCAATTTCAACTCTACAAACTAAGCATTTTCCGAAAATCATTCATTACAACTCTACAAACTAAAAATTCTGCCGAAATAGTATTTCATTACAACTCTACAAACTAAAAATTCTGCCGAAATAGTATTTCATTACAACTCTACAAACTAAAAATTCTGCCGAAATAGTATTTCATTACAACTCTACAAACTAAAAATTCTGCCGAAATAGTATTTCATTACAACTCTACAAACTAAGAATTCTGCCGAAATAGTATTTCATTACAACTCTACAAACTAAAAATTCTGCCGAAATAGTATTTCATTACAACTCTACAAACTAAGAATTCTGCCGAAATAGTATTTCATTACAACTCTACAAACTAAAAATTCTGCCGAAATAATGTTTCATTACAACTTTACAAACTAAAAATTCTGCCAAAAAAAAATATTTCATTACAACTTTACAAACTAAACATTCTTCCAAAAAGTATAAATTACATCTCTACAAAACTATTAACATTCTTAGATAAATATTTTAACAGATGTCTACAATCAAATATTCTTCTAAAAATATTTCATTTCAATTCTATAGTGAAAACATTTTTTTTTCAAAATTATTTCAGTACTACTCAACATTCTTGTGGGCAGGAGGCCGAATGGTAATATACCGAAGGAGCTGGTTCGAGTTCTGGTGGAGGCTAGGATTCGTTCCCAGATCTGCATGGTGTCCCTGATTCTACCTATTTATGATGAGTACCTGACCTTAGTTGGGGTAAAGCAAAGCCTGCTAGGCATTGTTCTGGCCACACAACCCCCTAGAATGTCATGGTCACAGAAACTGGTGAGTGCTGCTTCACCGGCCCTATGTATCAATTTTGTCCGACGGGATACTTTACTATACACAACATTCTTACCGAAATTATTTCATTTTATATGCAATTTACTACTAAACATTTTATGCGAAATAGAGGCCTACACTATTCATTAAAAATTGGTAAAAATGGAGATAAGGTTAAAAAGTGCTCAATAAAACAAATGAAGCTTCAATATGATTAAATATTTTGAAATAAACAATAAAGGACAACACAAAGTAGACAATATAGCCTACAGTTGTTTCTTTTTTTATATTTACATTGTTAAAATACATAAAATACAAATTGGGCTAACAAAAATATATTCTGAACACATCAAAAACTGAATTCATTGTTAGGAGCAAAACAACTAATACAAAAAATACCCAACATCTACTAGTTAACAATGATAATACTTATAAAACAACTCAAATGGAGTATCTCGGGAGTATATTTAGATGAAAGTCTACCCCCTCAAATATCAAATAAAAAAGAAATGTAAATCTGCAGGAAATACAAAGTTTTAGAAACATTCTAACAAAAGAGGAGTGTGAGACATTAATCGTAGGCCTGGTAATCTCTAAGACTAAGCAAAATGTCTGTACATAGGACTGCCAGAGTGTGATTTGAAAAAAACTACAAAGAGCTCAAAACATAGCTGCGAAAATTGTTTGGAACAGTGAAGGAAACTCAACAACCTGTCTAACGAAATTGCACAGGCTACCTATAACATGGTGAATAAAATTCATGGTTCTGACTAGGCTCTATAAAGCCTTCACATAGTACATCAGATCCATGGTTGAGAAAACATCTACAACTCAAGGTACCAAAAGTAAAAAATGTGCAGCTGGCTTCAGTAGCGTCCAAGCACCTAGAATCTAAATATGTGGTGGAGCGAACTTCCTAACACAATTAAACAAGCATATAATATTAACATTTCAAAAACAAAATTAAAAACATACTCTTACTCATTCGATTTATTTTAATCATAATACTAACATAGGGTTAATGTAAAGCGCACTCGAAGAACAATTGTTATGAAAAGCGCTATACAAATTTTGTAATTAGTAAAAGAAATACACAGCAACCTTTTTTTTTTATTGTCACTCAGAAACAAATATTTTCTATCAAAGTATTGAACCATACTATTAGTATTAAATTAGTCAAATGATCAACTACTAGCCTATACGGAAGTAAATTAAACATCGCGGTGCATTAATTAAATAAGTATTGTCAGGGTTCCCACTCTTTTTCAGAAAATAAATTCCTGACTGTTTCCTGACTATTTCCTTGCTATAAGAGCGAAATTCCTGGTTACCAAAATGAATTTAAATTTACTATATAACGAGTATAATTCTACTTACATAAAGTCTAAACACAACATAAACTGACAATTCAGATTTTATAATTCAATTAAATCTTTTATTTAGTACAGATAATAAACTTTAATCACAAAATTAATTTTGTTAAACTTTTATTTTCTCCTCAATGACACTTGTCATTTCTCCCAATGCTTTTGTTTTGAGAGAAATGTGGAGGGCTTTGCAAAAGGTGTGTAGTTTCTGATGTCTTATCTTCATTGATAATGACTGGGAAAGACACACAAAGTGTTTTATATTATAAATATAAATAGGCAAATAAGTCTACTTAATAACATAAAAAAGCCAAAATCATGATGATATTAGTGTTGCTTAGCTCTAAGTCAATATTATCTTGCTAAATATCACTAGAAATGTCTTTAAGAGAGGCTACTATTCGTATCTCATTTACTAAAAGTAGGTAACTAATTGAAAAAAATATTATTTTGTAAACCTAGTAACAAAGACAAAAAAGGACAACTGGGTCTGACTTAAGGATAAAAAAAAATTAAGAGTGATCCCCCTAGCTTTATATACATTTCGTACTTTTTAATTAAAAAGCCTTTGCGTCCATTTTTTAAAATAAATTAAAAATTATATAATTAGTCCAATTATTTATCCATATTATGAAAGAGTTTAATTGCAAATACATCAATATTTCCTATTTTTATTTTATGATATGCAGAATCAGTGAATTCGAGGTCACAAACTTCAGAGTCAAAGACATCAAAACTAAAATCAAACAAACTACTAGGGCCTAAATATAAATACATGTTTAAGTTTTGAAACCCCAATCATAGTTAGCCTATAGGCCTACACTAAAATAAATTTTGAAACCACATTCAAACAACTGTCTAAACACAAAATTAGGCATGGACTAGAACTATAGTTTCTTAGCAACAAATTCCGACGCGAAAATCGGACATTCACATTAGCCCATTATCTACTACTAGATCTATGGCAAGTGGCAAGCCTATGGCTATGACGTTATGGCTACGGTTACTAGGAGATGTTCGTCAATTCATTTTATCAGAGCCTTAGCCTAATATTTAAATAAATGACTCATAATATTTAAAACAATTGTGAGCGAAAATTCCAATTTAATGTGTTCTTAAATGATAGTAGGCCTACATTTGCCATAAGATGAACAAAAGATTGAACACATTCTCAAATATTTTTTTCTCGCGAGACAAAACTAGGTCATCTTTGTCTTAGGCAAAATCGGCCGCTTTAACCCAAGTAGGCCTAATTAATTACATAAAGTCTAAAGTCAAGTATATCTTATAAGTTTACAGACGTTCCTTCTAGACAGAAGATTATTACGTCCACTAGGCCAAAACTGCCGCAGGGCGACAGAGATCCGTCGGTGGCAGGGATAGAACCCGTGACCTGTCAGTTGGTTTTTGGCTGACAGGCCGGTGAACTAACCGCTGGACCAGCCGGCTTCAAGTATAGGCTAATATATAATGGAAGACTTATAGTAATGGGCGAAGTGTGGGCTTAGGCTTACTAAGACTAAAAGAAGAATGATTTTGTTTTTGTAAATGGTCAATTGATCAAAATCATAATGGCTGGATTTAATCTGATATAAAATTAATAACATTGAGGACGTTGACCTGTCCTTGACCTTTGATCTTGTATTTTTGGAACTTACGACAGTGGACAGTAGCAGTAAGAATCACTACGAATAGGCCTAGGCCTATGCATTTTTAAATATAAAGCAAAACAATACAAGATACTTGCCTTAAAGAAAATCAGCAAAGCCAAGTCAGAAAATTACCGATAGTAGGCATAAGTGTTAAAAAAACGGCGAAATCGCTAAAGGGTTAAATGAATGATCACAAACAAAAAACATAAAACATAGTGAACTAGTCCTCCGACCTCGATATATTTAGGAATAGATTCGCCTATCCCTTTGTTTTAAATTCTCAGTGTGCATTGGGTGGAAAACACAAAAAAACGGCGCTAATGATAAAAAAATACACATTCGGCGAGGAAAAACTAGAGTCTATGCATCTGTGACATTTTTGTTTTGGGTTTTTGTCTTCTTTTTTTTCCCGGTTTTTTTAGACCTTTTTCCTTACTAAATCCCGTTTTTTACGTCCGGGTAAAATTTTGCTGAATTCCCGTCTAATTCCCGACTTTCCCGGAAGCGTGGGAACCCTGTATTGTAATAAACTATTCCGAGATTATCAGTATAGTTCTAGTGCTTAGTACTAACTGATTTTCTACAGATACTCAAGTCAACAAGAATAAGTATAACCAATATTCACTATAATAAGTAAGACTAATGAGTATTATAGTCTTCGGTTTCAAAGGCTAATGTGAGGAAGCTCTTTAACATGTCAAGTGATAGTCGAAGGGACCTTTTTTTTTAAAAAAATGTTAGAGTGTAGTTAGTCCATGACTAAAACACGGTTATTGATAGTTATGGGATTGGTACAGTGTAATTTTTCTTTTAAGTGCCAATCCATACACAATTATCATAGTTTGTTTGTTGCTGTTTTTTTTTTGTTTGTTTGGGGGGGGGGGGGGGGGGGGGGGCAGGGGTTTCCCCTTTTTGCGTATGGCAATGCCAATAATACTTGTACAATCGTCCTTTTCCTTTTTTAGATACATTAAAACATTTAACATTTTGCACCATTAATCCATAAAATAGTCAATGTACACTCACCAGAGGAAATATCTACATTTATTATCAGTTTGGAGAGGGGAGGGATACGATTTCAAACAAAAAAACACATAGTAAAAAAAACATTATGTAAGTAAAACTAAGAGACCATCATTAATCACTAAAAAAGACTTGACTGTACGACAGGCACAGGTAGACAAAACATGAAACTTCTTGTATACACATTTTTTTTTACACATAAATAATTTTTATAGTACAATTATTGCTAAATGATACATCTGTTTTATGCTCTTTTTTACTATAAATATAGTACATTATTGCTATCATTAAAATTATATGAGTAATCATAATGTTTTAAAACTAGAAATTTTGGCCTATACGACAACTAAAGCAGCTAAATATATGAACATACCAGTCAAAAGTCTATCGTATTAAATAAATAATAAACATATTATAATATAGAAATTAATAACTATTTACAAAGCAATCATGTATTTATCAAATATGTTCAATTTCAATATCCATACTGACTTACTCTTCTATTTTTTTAAATCTCAGTTATGTTGCGACGAAGCATTTACGTAAATTAGGTGTATTACTTTTTATAACCTGGTCTACATATAATAATAAATAAATATTTGTTTAAATTTCAACATTTAGGCTTAATTATAAAAAGGAAAAAAAAAAGTGTGTTTATAAATTACAACAGTTTATACTCCCCTTTTGTTTTAGATCTAGTTTCGTTGTAAATGTTGTATTTCAACTATGACCTGGTCAGTCTAAGTAGTGGTTGCATCTGCGCTAAGATAGAATAGATTCTATGGTAGCCCATTTACTTTTACTTCAATTGATTGCATGAGCAATTTAACATCAACTGCACAACACATTTTTATTATTGTTTAATGCCAATGTCTCTGCAGTCATCACCATAACTACACCAGGTCGCTGGTGGAAACCTAACAACATAAGCAGGCATTATATTGGCCTTTTTTTTTTAGAAAACCTTTTCTTCAAAACAACACACATAGAAAACAACAAGAATTAGAATTCAATACAATCGCAAAGCTCAGGCGGTTATAGTTATGGTGTGTATTAATATAGCTAACAATGCCCGTTTCATATTCGAAGCACAGAAAACAAACTTAGACCTACAACTTTTCCTACTGTAATCTTACTGATATTTGTAATGTAATTTACTGTCATAAATATGGACACTTGTGTTAAAACATCAACAGATACGCAAATTTAATCTCACCAGAACACACATAGGCCTAAAAGCTATTCAGTTGTTTATTCATTATATTGCAGCGTCACACACACACAGGTAAATTTAGTAAAGTATGGGACGCATTTCAGTAAATCGTATGATATCGCACAGACGTGTTTTTACACGTGACAAGAGTTAAGCAGATGATTAAATTACAAAAAAAAAATA
This sequence comes from Anisus vortex, assembly GCA_949126835.1. Lineage (NCBI taxonomy): Eukaryota > Metazoa > Mollusca > Gastropoda > Planorbidae > Anisus > Anisus vortex. The sequence continues at coordinate 10,763,951 of OX421493.1, forward strand.
AACGAATACTCACGAAGCGTGCACGGACTGATTTTTGCCGATGGTGAGAGAACACACGTTGATCAAACCAATAGCTTTTTTTTTTTTTTTACTTCGAACCTACACACCGCGATGAAATATCCCGGTTCACACGCATTGCCTTCCCTTGGCTAAATCACGTGACCTCGACTGTCGCCTCCTCTCCCTTCCCCTTCCCACCAAGCCCCACTGGGTCAGGTAGCTGGCACTACTGCCCCAGTGCCCTATATTTTCTCCCTTTTTCTGTTCCTTAATCTCGATCGATAGTATGGATTCCCCCCCCCCCCCCACCCTCTCTCTCTCTCTCGCGTTCAACCCCGTTCGTTTCTCACCCTCCACTGCAAGTATTTTTTTTCTCTATTTATATCATCACTACAGTAGTATTTAAAAAAAAATATATTTAAACACCAGAACAGTGCGAGACTTGAATAGATAAAAAAAAAAACTTGGCAGATCTCGTAGCAATTGAAAATAAATTGTATTTTTTCCCCGTCCTCCTCTTTTATTTATGACAAAGTGACACGTACATGGAAGGGTGGGGGAAGGGGGGGTGATGCCGGTAAATACCGGATCTAATGAAAAGGCAGGCGGCAAAGCTTTCTGTAACCTATACAATACATACACACAGGAGATTAAGAAGAGAAAAAAAAAAGATCACATGGCTGAACTCGTGTTAACCGATACATTTGACATGCGCGGCTGAGGAGAAAGGAGGGAAGGAAGGGGGCGAGACGGGGGTGGAAACTCTAGTAGGTAGAATGAAGGCACATTTGGCACAAACTGCCAAGGTATATATTTTGTTACCTAAATTTTATCTCACCCCTCCCCCTCTCCACACTACTGTGAGAAAAAGAATGTGTTTAAATCCACTGCTCTATACGGTTCAAGAATTGTAGGTTTTAAAAGCGAATACATGGAACGCACCACAACCAAAGTAATGATCAGCTTAACCGCACAACGTGTTGAGAGATGTGAGGTTTAAACGAGTAAGGAAGTTTCTATGACTATAATACTATAATCTATGTATCTACCCTCCCATCGCTCTCTGACAAAACATTCACAAGTAACCAAATAAATTATAAGTATGAGTACCCCCCCCCCCCCCCCCAACATATTTGTATTTGTAGCTGTTCGGTAATTCGAGGGACCTCAGAGATCAGTTTTCAAACATATTTGTATCATAGATTTTCAGTTATTCGAGGAATCCATTTACATCCAAACACATTTGTAGCGTAGCTTTTTAGTGATCCAATTACACCCAAACAAATTTGTAGCGTAGCTTTTTAGTGATCCACTTACATCCAAACATATTTGTAGCATAACGTTTCGGTAATTTGAAGGATCCATTTACATCCGTATTTTTAAAAATAGATCATGTAAAGGAAAAAAACACTTCAAATAATATGTACGGGTATTTTATCATTGTTCTAATGCGTGTATGCATTGGGGGTCTTTATATGCCCCCCCCCCCTCTTAATTCCGCTGAAATAACTACATTTCTAAACTACTAAGCACTATATAACACGAGAATAGCTTAGTTCTCAAAGCTATCATATAAAACGACTGAACTCATATAGCACTAGGATATTATACACAATTTTGTACAAATATGTTGAAAATTTAAAAAAATAAAAAATTCCGAAGAAATATTACAAATATTAATATTGTTTATTTAGTCTATAATATTAATAAATTACCTAAAAAAGGGGCAGCAACCTTTTGATAATGGTGTGATAGAGTATGATTTCTAATTCATTCAGCGTGCCAACACCCTATAAATTTATCCTGCTCTAGCACTATGAATTTCTTGTAGAAAAGGATTTAATTGCCTTTTTCGGAGGTCTTTTACTGCGTGCCAAGTCTGGCAAGCGTTTCGTAGGTTGGCGACCCCTGATATAAACTATTATTTCATAAAAATGTATTTTAAAAAATCTCGTGACCATAGACCACTACACAGAAGGAAATAATGTTAATAGGAAGAAAAACAAATTGTACAAGTTATTGCTATATTGAGGTTTTATTGTGTGAAATAGCACACTAAATCCACCCCTGCCAATTTTCTTCTTCTTCTTCATAATACTGTGGAGACCCCGTTAGAACCGAGGAAAGAGTCCACAATTTAAATACACATAAAATAAAAAGCTCCACAAACAACAATTATAAACAAATGACAGAGCGTCACTTTAGGTTTTTAGACCAGTTTTTATAGGCTCACACAAACTAGCGGGCGATCTGTGAGTTTGAGAGATTATCAAACAGTCATCAATATTAATATATGGTTAAATGGTTAGTATTTATACTAATGATATATATTCCATTTCAAAATCAGTGATAGTCTCTGCTTCAAGCTGTAGATTGGTTAAAGCCAACGGAGAGACGTTACAGCTAAACCAACAACAACAACAACAACAACAACACTCAGCCTCGATGCTATTTATTTCTTCTTTTAAAACATGTCTGATAAAACACTGGAATACATATTAGCTATGTAAATAAAATGTGGCAAACAGTGAATCGCACGAAGAGGTTCCACACACACGTAGGTATTTTAAACACGAGAATCAAAATCACCTTTCGAAATCAGCTCTGCTTTTTTTTTTAAATCTCACTAAATACATAAATGTGCATATGGTATATACCCTATATGTAACTCGTCTTTAAGTTTGTTTAAAAATCTATACCTTCTATCTTACCCCGGGGAATGGGTTATCTGAACTAGTCAAGAAAACCAACAACGTATCATATAAAACACTAATCGAAATGCAAGACTAGGACTACAACCACGAATAAACCTAGAAAGCAACAATTTTCTGTACAGAAGTATTGTCTGTATATTCTTTTATGCAAAACACCTCTGTACGTGTGTGTCAAAGGCGAAATAAAGGGCACAAAAGGGAATTTAGAACAATTGACAAAAGGTCACACACGGGCAGGTCTATTGTCACTCAAGAGACGACCAGAGGGTTAATGTCACCCGTCGACATAGGCCGTCGAAATACTACAGGAACTAAAGACCACAAATTCAGTAGCTAGGTCTGGTGGGCCGGGAGTGACTTAACTCAATGGAAATACTACATAGAGTCATAGACATACAGTATGTATGCCTGATGGAACTCGAGAAGTCTGGTGTCACGGTGCACTACTGTACCCATGGGCCTCAAAGCGGCGTAGTGTGTAAACCGCCAGTACTTTTCCTTTAAGAAAACACCGGCGGGCTAACGCATGGGGGACAGTCCCCGCAGCGTGTCCGAGATTCATTGCACTGCCGAGAGACAACGGGGCCTCGGTGGGGAGGAAGCAATGGACGCTGCAACCCGTCTCACGACCCACCCGGTGCCTGGATGCCTGTGCCTATAGTATAGGATTTGTGCTACCGGGTGACAATGCAGATATACGGGCAAGCATGATCCTTAGGGGAACCGCAGCGAGCGGTCGCTGGCCTGCGGAAACCTTCCCTTTTACATGGCACGCTACGCCTTCGGCGTGCCGTGGGGTGGCTGGAGCCCGGACAGAGTTATACTCACTTCTAATGCGTTACGCCCCGGACCCAAGAGCTTCGGCTCGTCCGGGTTTTTAAAAAGAGACTTTCTAGTCTGGTGTCACGGTGCCCGAGAACTGAAATACTACATGAACCAAAGAACACAATCACAGTGGGTAGGCCTTTTTTGGCCACGAGAAGGCTGGTGTTGTGCAGTCAGAGACCAAACACTATAGGGAGTCATAGACCACAATGACAATAGGTAGATTTGGGGGGAGGGGGGTAGTTATGGATCAGAGAGACGAAACACAAATATCATCATGTTGGTTGCATCAAAAGGAAAAAAAATATATGGTAAAAGCGCAGTTGACTATTGCCGTATCTAGTGTTTGGCTCACTAATAATTGCGATATATATAATGATACTAGAGCCTCTGCAGCCCTAAAGTGGCTTTTAGTTATTTCACAAAAGTTTGGTAATGATAGTCGAATCAATGTAAATCAGACATAAAATCTCAAGTGACGCACGGTCACCTTATGGCAACATTCGGGCTGCTCGCGTTCTATTTACGATCATCTCCCAAGCATTCAAACGGCGATATGCTAATCCCTTCAGATACGCTTAGGCTCAATACGCGTGGCTAATAGCTCTCCTCTCTCCATCCACCCCCATTATCCGCCAATTCGTCCAGAACGTTGCGGTTATAAATGACATCCACTTCGCTAAGTCACTGCTAGGTGCCTGTGACCCAGTGACCTAGTCAGCGCTGACTCGAGCTGAATGTCACTGGGTTTTCTCCCCCCTCCCTCCATTTTTATAGATTTTACCAATACCGGAGCAATGCAAAGGTCACGTGGGAGATGTTCCTGCGGTTATACAAAATATTATAAGGAGTGTCGACAGCTCAAATCTAGCCGATTCTTGTGTGCTCTAAAAATACTTAGATCTAGTATTTAGATAAGTATACAGGCAAATAACACATAGGCAAAGAAGAAATAAAAAAACACACACTTTAAATGACAATTATATTCCAACACTCCCCCCCCCCCCCATATATAAAATACAAGAACCAATGATTAACTTTTACATAAATCATTACTTCATACGGCTGCCTTTGTATCATCATCAAACTTGTTATAAATCACACAATTATTTTAGAGCAGTGTTCACTAAACCAAATGCACCGTCATTGATTGGTTCACCAACACAGACAGGATCGAAACCAGGATTATTTTTTAAACTGAGGGGGGGGGGGAGGGGGCGCTGGAGTTTTGCGTGAGCAGCATTTAGCTTTTCTTCTTCTTTACTACATCAATCTAACCGTGGTTTAGTGACTGGCGGCTGAATGGCCATAACACAGATGACGATTGGATGTTTCCCTGTCAAAGCCTATTTATTTAAAACTAAGTGAACGCATTGGGGGAAATAAACAAATTAATTATTTCTGAATATTATTATGTTCATTATATGTTTTATCAACTTAGCAACAGCACACTCGACTGTCTCCCCGAAGTTCCCCGTTTCGAATCCCGGTAAAGACTAGGATTGCTCAAGAGTCTAGGGGAGGGCGAATATGTATTTTTTTGTGTTTTAACACTTGAAAATTAACATCTTTTCATTAAAGAATTTTCACTCAACTATAACATCAGTAGATAATATTCCATGGGAAATGCAACCTAGTAAAATAACAGAATGAAAAAAGATTAACAGTGTTAGTAAATAAAAAACAACTTACCTTTAACTGTTTACTGAATTACATAATGTCAATCTGTATATATATATAGATATTGTCCTCCACATTTTCATGATTAGGGTAGTAATGTAATTTTTTTCAATTGAGCATTTACATTTTAAATCTTGTTTTATAACACTGGCAGCCATTTTAGTCAACTTTTCTCAATTCACTTTGTTTGATTAGATTATTAGAGTTATTTCCATTAATCTATTTTCACACTTTTTCACATGGCTATCTACCTCACTTTCCCTCTGAAACCTCTGAAATAATCTGAATGGCAAGCTCCATACAAAATCAGATTTTCAGATTTTTGTTGCCTTTGACAATGTGTTGTGGGAATAGCAAACTGTTTCAGAGTGTAAATAAGACATTTTAATTGTGTAAGCAATATAGTGTGATTGTTAGTACTTTATATGCTTCCACTTTTTGCTAATCTGGACTTAAAACTTAAAACTATATAATTTTTTTTTCAGACTTTAAAAAAAGAAAAAAAGGTGTAAAAGTACTAGAGATGTAAAACACACACAAAAAATCACATCAACACAAAAAATCTGATTTCAGAGAAATCTGAAAGATTTACACCCTTGTAATTTAACCTGACCGGGATGAGTGGATAAAAACGGCCATTAGAAAAAAAAAATCAATATGGTAATAACACGTGAAAAATAACTAAAGACATAGGTGTACGTTTTGTGCATCCTAGATGAATAAGCTATGCTTTTTTTAAATTTTGTAACCAAGTGCGTCCCTTATTTTTTAATTATGTGTAAACAAATGAACCCCGTCTCGAGCCTAGTAACTAAATCAACAAAGACACCATTACAAGACTAACTATTAGGTCCAATACAACCGAGTACGTGATGAACATCAAGTATCGCCGAGCTGACGTTCAATATCACAGTCCTTTTTTTTTTATACCCCGACACATTCCCGCATTTTTTCTTATGGTCGCTGAGGAAGGGCGTATCAATTATAGTTACTGAGTTACTGGAAGCGGCACTGAACATTGCAGAATAAGTTCATGTTATATTTAGATAGAGTAGGGGCGCGGTGACCGAGCGGCAGTGCGTATCAATTCTGGTTAATGAGTTAATGGCACTGAACATTGCAGAATAAGTTCATGGCCGAGCGACAGCACGTATCAATTCTGGTTAATGAGTTAATGGCACTGAACATTGCAGAATAAGTTCATGTCATATTTAGATAGAGTAGGGGCGCGGTGACCGAGCGGCAGCGCGTATCAATTCTGGTTACTGAGTCAATGGCACTGAACATTGCAGAATAAGTTCATGTCATATTTAGATAGAGTAGGGGCGCGGTGACCGAGCGGCAGCGCGTATCAATTCTGGTTACTGAGTTAATGGCATTGAACATTGCAGAATAAGTTCATGGCCGAGCGGCAGCGCGTATCAATTCTGGTTACTGAGTTAATGGCATTGAACATTGCAGAATAAGTTCATGGCCGAGCGGCAGCGCGTATCAATTCTGATTAATGAGTTAATGGCACTGAACATTGCAGAATAAGTTCATGTTTTGTCATATTTAGATAAAGTAGGGGCGCGGTGGCCGAGCGTTAGCGCGTATCAATTCTGGTTAATGAGTTAATGGCACTGAACATTGCATGCAGAATAAGTTCATGTCATATTAAGATAGAGTAGGAATTAAGAAGTAAGCTTAGGAATACTGAGGGCATTTCTGATGACAATGGTTTGAAGAAACAAACGAATGAACGAAATATTCCGCGAAAGTGTATACTTGAATCTGTGTAGATTTGGGTCCAACCCACAAGGAGAGGGACACACTGATCTTTACTTCAGCATATTTAGAGCTTAGCGGGAAACAAGTTGCGCAGAACTTGCGCAATGCTTAGATTCGGCTGAGACTCACCATATGTAGGCCAACAGGGCCTATAAACAGAGACTTGCAGAAGAAGTCTATACTATATGAGCACCTTCGGTGTGCCAGCCGAACACACTCGGCCACCGTTCCCACATTACAGCAACGCGGTGTGCCATTTATTTCAAAAGAAAGAGATCGTACGGTAAAATTCGTTACCGCCTATGCAAATCAGACGAAGGCCATGAACTACCGGTAAGTCTAAAAATACTGTCTCTACATACATATTTAGATAATGTAAAACAGAAACCAGATATACACTGTATACGTGTACACATTTAAACTTAAACTTAATATACCCCCCCTCCTCCTGCAGTGGATACATTACCCATTGGAAAGCCCCCCCCCCCCCTCCCCTCCCCGGGTCTACACCTGAGACCAAGATTTGACATTGTCATGCCTCCCTCAGCTTGTCAAGATTATACTGCATTCATAGAAGCTTCTTTATAATGCATAAATATTGAAAGGATCCTTTGGATGGTATCGTGTTACCATATAGACTGCACACTTTATACAGCCCGTTCGTGAGATATGGCTTGGAATATAAATATAAAATTCAACAAAAGAAGAAAGAACATTTAAAAAAAAAAAAAAAACTGAGCCATGGTACGTGTCAAAGTCCTACTGCAGCTGGGGTCATGCAGCTTTTTTTTAAATAAAAAAAAAATCAATTACCACAGCGAAAAATTGACTCAAAAGGGTTAGGTGTATAGACTTTATTTAGCCCGACCTTCAGAGATAAGCAGGGCTCCAAGCAATAGGTCTCTGCTCGAAGGCGTAGCCCCAGAATAACATAAGTATGCTATCTGATACAAACTATATTATATGTCCACAGTATGCCGTAATTTATGCGACACACCTACGTCACAGTATAGTTTAAATTGTAATGTGTGCTATTTTATACGACTTGTATTACATGTTCAACAATACTGAGAGAAGAAGCGCCTTTGATTTATAGAGCAGTTAATAGTAGTTAGAAGGTATACGTGATGAATGTATTCTAAACTAGCTTATCTACATGCTACCTTTCAAAGATTTTTGGGTCGAACCGTCTTGCCCTTCTAATTAGACTACATGCAAAGTAATGTTGGTTTTAAGTTTTATTAGTCATTAAGTTGCCCAAGACGTTTTTCTCTCTTTATAGTTATACATGATTTTGGCCATGGCTTCACATCTATGTGCCAACTTTAAGCTCGATGAGATGGCGGGAAACAACACAAAGTTTTGATCAATGAATATTAAGGATTTAAAAAAAAGGCCTAACTGGAGACATCATTTGTATAATATGTTTGAAGTACCTTGTGCTCTTTTTAGATTCATATGCGGCCCTATGCTCCTAGGAGATATACAGGATTTAGTCAAGATTAGATAGACATAAAACAGCGGCATTTCTTTATATATTTAGTTTTATTTTAAAATGTCTAATAGATTTAATGTTTCTACTAAAGCTTAAGTGTCAAGGTTGTTATTGCCAAGGTAGTAAACCGGTGACTGAATAAAGCAATGAAACGTGCGGGCTCAGAATTTCGCTTGAGCCCGTGTGGGTGTGTGTGTGTGTGGGGGGGGGGGGGGGGTTGCAGCGTGCACCTTCCTCGGTTTGAGTCAATAGAAGTAACACGCAGAATAAAGTATTTATTTAACCCCCGGGTCATTTCCAAGACCTACATTTCGTGGGCGACATGAACCTAATAGTAATTACTGGGCCAAAATGCCAGTTGCACGTGAGTGGAATACCATTAGGCACACACACACACAAATGGCGGGGGGACAAATGGGTACAATCGACTCAGCACTGCTCACTCACCTAAAAAAATCTCTTCCAAGTCCATTCCCCCTTCTTTCGATGGACCGTCTATAAATAGAGCTTATGTCAGCTGAGTACTTTTATTTCAGCCGCTCGTCTTGTTCTTTTTTTTTTTTACACTCTCTCCCCCTTCCTCCCTCATCCAAAGAGATTTACACAATCACCCGAGAGACAGGGGGGGGGGGGGGGAGGCGCTCGTGGAACAAGAAGAACAGATGAAGATATATGGAACAAGAGGGAGGGGAGGAGGGCTTGAAACCGTATCGAACGGGGCTATCCATTAAATTGAACTATCAATCTAGGCAGAAAATAAATGCATTGGGTTCCAGAAATAGATAGTACACCGAGTTTGGTTCTTTCAGGCAAACACAAATTGCGACACCCAGTAAAGCACCGCCTCCAGCAGTATCCCATTGTAAGACTGCAATTAATGAAGCAAAGTTTGCCTGAGATTAAAGACATGCGTGACGGCTCACTGCTGAGGAACGGTGGGGTTACAGCTGGGTTTATTTGCCATCATGATGTTTTCACCTTCGTTTGGGTGTTTTAGGGTCTACTAAAGATGTTAAATAGTAGGGTACACTGATTTGGTAATGCTTAAATTATTAACAGGCCGATAGTGGCACATTTAGTAGTGTATTATACACTTATATCACTAATACATATCCTTTTTTAAACATGTTTTAAACTTTATTACATAAGCAGGTGTTCTTTTTGTTTTTAATAAGGCATTTTATATTACATCAAACAGGAAGCGTATTAAAGGAATTACAAGAATTTTCAAAAAGTTTGCAAAGCCTATTTATATTATTTATATGAGTTTTAATTTCGTCGCTCTGCAATAGTTAATTGAAAAGGTATTTAAAGCACAACCATAAGGCACTAAGTTCATTGAGTAAATTAAAACAAACACGAGTTCATTAATGTTTATAAATTACCTTTTGGCCTATACTTCTCCAATAAGGAAATAGTATATACAGTTTATATTTCGACAAGTTGACTCCAGAACAACATAAATGCTACCTAATGCAAATAGTATCTGGTAAATTAATTATGATGATCTGCAGTACTATACTAATTAAAAGTGTAAGCTTTCACAACATTGGAAAATTAAAGACCCATTGGACAATGTGATGAGCACATAATCCCCTTGCATTTATATACTTAAAATTAAATAATACATTATCATAACAATAATTCCAATAATTATATATATATGCATAAATACATATGGTTTTATTTTCCATTACTTCCTTATAACAAGGGAGAAAACTGAGAAATTAGAGCAAGAAACTTTTCTTGCTGCAGTATTAACTTTAAATTTCATTACAAAAACAAAGGATAAAGAAATTAAACAACCCCTAAAAACTTAGCATCAATCCTATATATATATATATTTATTTAACCTTTCGAAGACTTTGCCCTTTGCCACCCACACAGTAAGAACACCAAAGCAAACTTAATATTAAGGCACATAATTGGGTTTATCTATGAAAATAGCAATGAAAACCTTAATGCCATACAATGGCATAGCTAGGGGTCGGGGAGGGGGGGGGGGTCCAAATTTGAAAATCCCCCAGGCCCCTACTTGAGGGGGGCCCCAGGGTCCGAATTGTTTTTTTCTCATGTCATAACGTTGAATGTCAAAATACAGGGGCCCCTAAAGAGGCCTAGCCCCCCGGGCCCGCAAATCCCTAGCAACTGCACTGATGCCATAGTGATATTATGTTGTCAATAGTTATATACAAAACAAATGTATAAACTTTATTAAATATTTAAAAAAAAAAACAATTGTTGTTAAAAAAAATATGTTTTTTCTATGCATTTTTTCAAAACCAATTGGCCATCAGAAGATTTTGCCCTTTGCAACCACCCACAAAGAAATAAAGAAATTGCAAAAGGCGCAGTAAACATACATGAGCACAGTGAAACATAAACCCACAATAGGAATTTTCAAATGTACATCATAGAGTGTTGAGAAAATAATGGCTACAAACTGATTTTTATTTTGTTTGGGGGGGGGGGGGCTAAAATTTTAAGAGAATGTGTTGCCTAATGTTTCATGTCTATGTGTCATAGTTCACATTGATAAGATGATGGGTTTAATTAGCCCTGCAAAGGTCAGGTTAGTTGGTTGCCAGCCAGCTAGAAAGTTTTGCAACAAAGGTCAGGTTAGTTGGTTGCCAGCCAGCTAGAAAGTTTTGCAACAAAGGTCAGGTTAGTTGGTTGCCAGCCAGCTAGAAAGTTTTGCAAAGTTAAAATACAAGATTTTTATAAAGTATCTGTCAACCCAAACACACAATAGACCCAAAAGGCTATTGGCATCAGTTGATTCACTTTATTCTCACCCAAAAATATTTTTTTTTAAAGAGGCTTTCAAAAAAAAAGGGGCATATCCCGAAGGGGAAGAAAATATATACCACAGCAAAGAATTGATCAATGCAATGAATTCTGATTGTTTAAACTACAACTCATCTAGAGCATTAGCGCCAATGGCATTTTGTTTTAGTAGATACAGATAAGATTGAAAAAAAATCTGAAAAGGGGGACAACTTTTATTACAAGTCAGACAAGATGCCACGGTACGGAAGTCGGTAAAACTGATTTTTCAATAAATGCTAAATAATGTGTACAATGGGTCCTGGGTCATTTTTTAGATTATTATTGATTTGTGATGTTGAATGCCTTAACTTATAGCTGTGACATTTTCAAACTAATATTATTTTTGCAAGTTAAAAAAAAAATGTTTTTTATGCACCTTTGTATAAAATTGTTTATAAGTAAACTAAATATTATTTAAAATATGTACAACTTTAACAGCTTGTGTATTGACTCATTATAAAAGTGTTTGCCTAATTTCATGACGATTGGTTAATATTTGTTCATCCTGGTAATATTTAATTATCTGTTACAATGCTAAACTGTTAAAAATCGGTAGTGTTTTATTTTTTATTTTTCTCCGAAACGACTTTCTTTACCTTTACTTATGTAATTTTGAATAACTTTTGAACAAATCAATTGATTTTAGAAATCTTTTCTCCACTGTATGCATAAATGAATAGGCTTTTATTAAACACATCAAACTAAATAACTCATTTTGCCAACTTCAGTACCCTTCTGTGGGGTTGCATCATATATTTGAATTATCAAATGAATTTTAATTGTAATTAAAAATTAATGTAATTAGAAAAATTAAGCAGATTTTGTTTTCAGGTCTAAGGATGCCTGCCCACTTCTAGCATGGCCAAATTCTTGATTGCTATTTTTTTATTAGCACCCGTTTGAAAAGAACTAAAAGTTGTTTTCAAAGTCATTGAGCTCTGAATTTTCTTATGATTTCAATAATCTACATTGTTAAAATACTAATAAATATTGCATTTTATGAGTTTGTAAAACATACAACCCATGACAAGGTTTTGAAATCCCAGTGCAACAATGTTAACATAACACTTGCAATCTATTAGCGCAGGCGGTAACAGTTAATATTATGGTAATGAAATAAATCCTTTTTTTAACAAGTATTTGAAAAATAAAAAATCATTACTTTCAATTTGTGTTAATACTTTTTTTTTAAATACTAAAATACTAGGCTTGCAACTTGATAATGATTAGTTGGTCAATTAGGACTAGTTCAATTTGACTTTTTAAAACAACCCCAACACACATTCATTCTTTTTAACTATTTTGTTTAAACATACAACTTAAATTTTTATTCCATTTTTCTAATTTGAAATAACATGCGCTTTTAGTTACTGCCATTGAAAAAAACAACAACAATGAGAAAAAATAATGAAACATTTAAATTTCAAAACGGCACTAATTTTTGTACATTGGTATGGGTACTTACGGTGCGGTGTGCCTGAGTAGCCACTGTCGTTAAAGTCCCGTCTGACAAACTGGACAAATGGGACGCCAGGAAACTTTCCTCTTAAACCTTTAGTAATGTTGCGGCCGGTCAACCAACCCTTCAGAAATAATAATGACACACAGCATAACTAATAATTATAATAATGTGCAGACAAAACATTTAATTCAAGCTTTAAATATTTGCATAAAATGTGTATACTCAGGAAACTAAGATTATAGAATACAAGTTTAAAATGTGGACGGTCATCATCAAAACCATAGAATACTATTTCAAAAATAATAATAATGTAAAACATTTTTATAGATTACTTGCCTTATATTGTTCAGGTGGTCCAAGCTCAGCTAATTCATTTATTGAAAGTTCTACTTCTAGGCTATCTCCAGGATCAATAGGTATAAATTCTTTCCCATTGCCAAACTCAAGGGGGTTGTAACGGTTTATGCACTCGTAATGTAACAACTCCCCGTCTGTCATGATTGCTCAAAATTCTATTCATGAATGAGGTAGAACTGGATAAAAAGAAAAGAAAGCTCTAGAAATTATAAATTAACCATTAATTTTGTTTATGCTTAAAATAATTAAAATTAAAATTGTCTTTTCAAAATGTTTTATACATTACACTATGTAATGCAAATATATCACAAAGACAATATAAATATATTATCTCTAATCTAAATTGCATTCATGTCATAGAATTGGGTCATGTCAATTTAGCACAGAAAACTATTTTGTTAACATTTTCCATTCATCATCTAGTAAAGTGACACTTTAATAAAGATATTTATATAATCCACTTAATTGTACTTGATTAGTCATTGAGCGTTGCAAAAAAAAAAAAACATCTAAGGGACGATCTAGTCTAACTAAAATAATGGACAGTATCCAATGTGACCAACTTAAATTATTTATAGTAATATAAATGCAACTTGTTTCTATATGCAGGGCCAGTGAATCAACATTCACCATTTTTGATGTCATTAAAAGCAAAGATAACATGTTTTAAGCCAGTATACTACCCTCTGCAAATTGTCTGTTACTAATATACAGTAAGCTTTATCTATTGCAGCATACAAAAGTTACGCATGGTAATTTTCCTTCCTCTTCAGTTCAGTTTTTTTTTAGTTTAGGTCACCTACATGTGTCAATCCTTCCCTCTCCCCTTAACTCCGAATAAGCTAATACTATTTTACCAGGAAGTAGTATACATTTTTAATGTATATTTATTAATACTTCTCTGTGAATAACTTAATTTTATCAACATTAGAAATTAGTATAGATCTTACATACCAATACACTTAAAATTATGTGTAAAATGTTTTTTCTAATTAATAAGGAATTAAATAATTAAATTAAAAACATCTGGAAATACCTCAAAACACTAATTCTAATTGCAATTCTGGCATTACAAATTCCATTTCAAGAAAAGAAAATAACTAAAATTATACATGTATGTAGATAACATACTATGTATGTAGATATTTATGGAGAATAAAAATGACATAAAACTTGTTGGATCATCTAAGATTTAACAAAATGTGTCCATTGAACAGTAAGAAATTTCAAGATCTTAATGTCAACTGTATCAAACAAAGACTAAAATGCTAAGTTAATATAAAGAATCATTTGAAACAAATATGTTTAAGGAAATTTAAGCCTTGATATAAAATAATTCAACAAAATCAAATAAGAAGAGTGTTATAGTTTGGAAGAAAGACTATGTCTGATTATAATTACAGAGAAGATGTTAAAAGAATACTCTCATTTTGGCTGATAAACAAGAAATCTATTTTTCAACAATAAGTGTAAAAATAATAGCTTATCTGATCTACACCTCTAAATGACTAATTCTTGAAATAAAAAAATGGTTGTAAAACTGAACATTTACATTTAGAAATAGAATCAGTGACAAGCGCCTGTTTTGCAAACGTATGCTGATGTTTTATAAGAAATGTTCAAATTAGCTAATTATGTTTATGCTATATTGAATTATTAACTTTTTTTTTAGTTGTTACTTGTCAATGAATTTTAATCTCATGCTATTTTTTTTAAATTGTATATAGGCTACATAATTTTTACTCTAAAAATCATTTTAAAATTCATCTCAGTTCCCAAACTTAGTAGGCCTATTAGTTTAGTTCTTTGTTATCCTGGCTTATTCAGACTCAGGAAGGAGGAGACTTCATATTATGAATTGCTATTTTCTTAAACTTAAATGACTTGTCTTTCTCAGATTTTCTGAGCATGTTAAACATGTTTTTATTAGGCCTATTATTTTTATTGTATTTTATTTCTAAATAAAAATTGTATGCTTTCTGACCTTATATTTACATAAGTATTATGTATGACATATGCCAATAGTCACTGTATGAGTAGACCTATTTATAGAGTACCTACGTGTCCGGCGACAAGACAAATAGTGCACAAGATACTGTATTTTTCACATGTAGTAAAGTATCCCGTCTCACCAAATTGATCATAGTGTTGGTGAAGCAATGTTCACCAGTTTCTGTGGCCACATGCATATTAGGGGATGTTTGACCAGCACAATGGCCACCCGCCTTTACTACAACTAATGTCAGGTACCCATCAGAGCTAGGCTTAGTTCTTTACTTTGTTAAGGCCTACGCTGTATTGAAACTTATCAATTAAATTCCATTTTATTTATTTTTAAATTAGGCCTAAATGCCTAAATCAAAACTTAGGGTAATCTAAAAGATTTAGTTGGGCATAAGAATTTGCCATTTTTTTTTTACGTCAACCTGCTGTTATATGTAATACATTATGGACCCAGATCTGCCGGAATAATATCTCCCGTGCTTCTTGTCTGTCGGTCGCATGACATGCCCACCGGAACAATATTTCCGTACTTATTCGTCTGGTCGTCGGACACGTAGACACTTCCTTTATTTTATAATGACTTATTTTTATTAGGCCCAGTGCTTTTTTTCTATTGGAACGCACCGAAACGGCGTTCCGGCACCTTTTTTCCATAGACTACTAATTTCAGTGTTGTTTCTTGATGACACGACGGACATAAATAGGAGTTCCGGTACCTTTTTATAGGAGTTCCGTTACCTTTTTTTTTTTTATAGAAAAAAAGCACTGATTAGGCCTAATGAAAAACTACTTTGCTTTTACTAAAGACTAAACTAAAGTAGGCCTATACCTATACTTATAGCACTTATAGCCTAAGTAAAGGCTTTAGTCATCTGAAGTTTAGTTTTAAAAAGTCTTTTCAGACTTTTCTTAAGTCTGAAAGTGTTCCTTAATTAACTTACTTATTATTTAGTGAAAGAGAAAAGATATTTAGCCTAACCCTAACCTAAGTAAAAACTGGTATTGGTATACTAAGACTAAGACACTTTATGATTATTATTTTATGATTATGAAATATCATTAAATATGACAATAGATCTAGATCTAGATCTAGTCTAGACTAGGTCTATGTGTTCGTGAAAAGTTCCTGTCACTGACACCTATTTTTGTGATAAATTATACTTAAATTACTCTTTAAAAGTCGTGTTAGTTTACCGATTTACTATTTTCACAAAGACAATGTGAATGTCAACTCAAAGCCTTGATACTTGATCAACTTGTAACTGACTTGTTTAGAGTTTAGAATAAATTAGACTTTAGTTTAGTACTTTAGAGTTTAGAGTTTAGTAAAGTTTAGCCAGTTCTCTGTTTTGGTTTGATTTTAGTTTTCAGATTTGAAGCATAGTTTTACTAAAAAAAATATAGTTAATCCCATTCCAATCACTTTAAATTAATACATCTATATTTTTTTATTTGTGTTTCTCATTACCTTGTGGTTTTTAGTATGTATACATTTGAGACAGTATAAACAGGTAAAAAAAAATTATTGCAGACGAGATTACTGTACAGGAAGCAATACAGAAAAAGATCCCGCCATGATTGATCACGTGATAATATATTTCAAACATCCGGATTGAGACGGATTGAGCTTTTCAACTATTAATAAATATTGTATTCTATTCAATTTAAATCACCTTTTAATTTATAATCATATTTTAATAATATAAAAGACAAAATAAAAGTATTATTTTCTTAAAGATGAATCAAATAAAGTATACAATATCAGAAAAATAATCATGGGAGAATAATATACCGGTAATAGAGTTTTGGGTATCGATACTTGAATAATTGTTCGAAATCGAAAGTAGCCTTAACTTACAGCGTCATATCATAATCATCATATCAAATCATATCACAATTCACAATATATTATTTATTATTTGCTTTTTTCTTTCTTTACTTCTGAACAGAACTTGGATATTGCATACCGGTACCATTTAAATATATTGTTTAAGCAATTATTAATTATTTCATTCCCTATCATTTATTAATGTTTCCATTATTATTATTCCAAAAAATAATTTAACTTATAAAATTAATAAAAGTCTTATTTTAACAATAGAAATAGAAGGAGCATATATATATTTTTTTATTTATGTCAAAATTATGTCCATGTCAATTATGATATTTGTCATTTGTTTTGTAACATATAGACATGATATAGATCTAGATCTAGACTCTAGGCTTTATTCATATAATAATTGAATTTTTCCTGTAACTTTTACATCATTTAATTAAAAACCTAATAAAAATGCAAGACTAGACTGACCATGGATGAGCTTAGGCTTAGGACGCAATTTATAGGCCTATAAATTAATGTTCTGTGGGCAAAAAAAAAAAGACTGCTCGAACTAATACAAAGGAAAAAAGGAGTGCTACAAAAGCAGTCTTTTAAAAACCATGTCAACAGAGAGAAGTTGCAGCTTGACCACTTGGCACTGAACCTGTCAAAATACAACTAGTCTATAGTAGAATTAAGATGATACAAAAAAAGCTCTAAATATAAAAACTCTGCATCTAACGCAACTTCAGGAGTAGAATGAGTTTGATTTAAAATTTAAACTACTAGGAATTTAAAACATTGCTACTAAAATTCTTCTGGTCAATGAAGGAAATTTAATAACCCGACAGCATAAAGTTATAAATTTACAGTGACATTGGCTACATATAGGCCTAACTGAGCATAACATTCATAGTTTTGACTATGCTTTATACTTTATAAAAGCCTTCACTAGCAATCTCCACAATATATCAGTATCAGATCCATGGTTGACCTCCACACATCAGAGAGAGAAACAAACGGAAAATATTGATATTTTTAAAACAAAAATTAAAACATTCTTATTTGATTTATTTTAATAATATAGGGTCAATGTAAGGTGCATTAAAAAATGTAGCTGTTATTAATAAAGTTATATAAAATATGTAATTTGTATGCGTCCTTCTAAATAATATAGGGAAAGCATTGTAATTGTAGTTTTGCAACATCATTTTAATAAATGTTTCTTATAAATGTACACTCTCTGTTGTTCCTACTCTATTTGAATTAATTAGGTTGTTGGCTTCTAGCTATAATAAAATGTATAATGAATTATGCTAAAAAATTATTTCATAGTCCATTTGTGTAGATTTCCAAAATGCTCCAACTGTAGAAATGCTAGATCCGGTAGTAAAAAAAAAGTACAAGATATGTTTATGTTATTATTAAACCAATGCTCCAGAAAAATTGGAAAATTTGGTTGTTCTTCCTCTAGAAACCATTTCAGCAGAAGCACAGCAATCACTGATTTTGGTGGACCAAGTGCTGATTTGTAAAGTTGGTGCTACTTGTACAACATGTCTAAACTAAGGTGAGCAACGGGATCAATCGATCAAACTTTTGATCGCATGTTTTTAATCAAATGATTTCAATTTTATGTAACAGTGTGTAAATTGAAATAGAAATCAAACACATTATTTGATCCAGCTCTTAACAGTATAAAAGTTGGCTACTACCGATAGAAAAACTTTAAATTATTGTTTATGTTGTAGCCTTTAATTAAGCCAGTTTCTGTGGCCACGGCATACTAGGGGATGTGTGGCCTGCACAATGCCAAGCCGCCTTTACTTTACGCCAACTAATGTCAGGTACCCATCAGAGCTGGGTAGACTATCAGGTGCACCCTTAAGTCCCGGGAAAAAATCCTAGCCTCCACCAGGATTTGAACCCAGGACCTTCGGATCGACAGTCGAACGCGCTTCCGCTCGGCTACCGTGCCCCATTCATTTAAAGTTAGCTTTATTTATAAACTTTATTTCACAGGTGTTCAACATTGAGCTATAAAAGGAAATTGATACAAGTAGACCGGTACATTATACAAATTTACTAAAATAAATTTCATAACTGCCATATAAGTAGCTCTATTATGGTGGCTACAGTAAAAGGATTGGCCTGATGTGGCCAGTGGGTCCCCTGATGCACGCCCCTGCCAAGTATGAATGTAGGCTACATCATACAAGCTTGAGTAATTTGTACATTTTAATAAAATAATTTTTTACATAACCTGTAGGCCTAAATGTCTTTTTGTTTTTAACCCATTAAAATTATTCCTTCACTCAAACTTCTAGAAACTATAATTATTAATATAATTCACTGAAACTAGATAATTTGTTGATAAGCAAGAAAACATAACCAAACAAGTGACAAAATAGAGTACGGGTAGTTTAATCCCCTTGAAAGACTTTTTTTTCTACTTCTAACTGAAACAGTTAAACTAAACAGATATTGCTTGACTTGCTGTTCCTGTTGACTGTTGGAATTATTAAATTACGGGGATATTGAATTTGAATGTAAGAAAGCTTTAACTTTAAAACTATAAACATATTTTAATTTAAAATAAATTGTAAAGGTATATGTGTTAAACATGTAAAAATATGCTTCAAATAATTGTTTGTGGGCATATATCCATTTGATCTATCTTATATTATACTATATACCATACTAGTATACCGGTAGGTAGCCTACCCGGTAGTATTTTATTCAGTGCTCTGCTTTGCAAGGGAGACAACCCTTTCCAGGTTTCAGGGAAATTTTGTTTGTAACTAATGTAGCGTAACCTTTCCTTGTCGCCTTGACCCTGCCTTTCACCTTCAGCCGTTAGACTTAGCATAGTTTTATTATAATTGGAGATATAAGTACAAGTTAAATAATAGTAAAAGTTTTTAAAATGCAGAAAAAAAACATTAAAATATTTCTTCCAATCTCGCAACATTTGATTATTATAAGCACACGACTTAGATCAAGACATTGCATTTTGTTTACAACCAAAAAAAAAGTCTAGAAAGAACAAAAAAACTACTAACACTTCAAACCGTTTTTTGTAGCACATTTAGTTAGGCTTGGCCTATTTATGCTCATTGTATTGTGTTGTGGTCTGCACTATTACTAAACAGACTACAGGACTACGGGCGTACGTTCTACGTTTACAGTAATTCGAAATGTAAATGTAATATAATAGTTCTATTTCAATAGACTTTTATTTAAGACTAATTTTAACCGAATAACTGAGACTCAACTTAATCAACTGGCGTTAGTGCAGTAGGCCTATAGCCTCTCTAGGGCCTGTTCTATTATATTTTTGTTTACGTTAAAATGACTTTACAATAAGTCTGAGAAGTAAGCGTGGACTGTAAGGAGTTATTATAGGAGATTCTGCCTCGTTCTCATTTCGTTTCGTTTCGTTCTAGCTAGATCTAATACTGAGCCTTACATAGCTCCCGCATCAAGAAGAAAAGATAGGCTTATAGCCTACCCGCAGTCCGCAGTAGTATCAACTGGCTCAGTCAGTAAGGCCTGCGTAGTGTAGTACATAAATACAGTACTACAGTAAAAACGAATGCCATAATACATGTGCGCTGAAAGCCGTTGTGAATTGGTTGCAAGCTGCGCACACAAAAAGCCTTGTCGCCCTTGCCCTAGTTTTGGTCTTGTTTATAAATGTCATGCTGGAAACAATAATTTAAATTTGTCGCTTGACTAACACAGGCACAACAATATATGCTGTGTTAAAAATAGTGTGTAGGCCTAGGCCTATTTTTGTTCGTTCTAAACTTGGTTAATTTTTTTCATACTTTGAGAAGTCAGGTAATGATTGCTAACCACAGTTAGTTTCATTTATATGGATGAAGTTATATAATAAAGTCATTATTGACATTATAATATAAAGTAGGCCTATTACTAATTAATATAATATAAATATAAAGTCTACATCTAATACATGCTGAGTTAAAACTGCACTGGCGCAGTGTTAACAGAAGTTGACAGAACATTTAGTTTTAGGATTCAAGTTCTACACATTTTATAGGTCTAGTTCATAATGAGAGGCATAAACTATGTTTACTATGTAGGCCTCTAGCCTATACGGCATAGGGCTAGTAGGTATTATTTCAATAGGTCGCCTATAGCATATAACGTCTAATTTATATAGGCCTAATTAAATAATTTGGGCCTATTATTGGTTATTATTAAAACATTACAATTTTGTGTCTTTACCAGTAATCAGTAAGCATAGGCCCTATAGCCCTATAGGCCTATTCCTAAATGTTTTATCTTTTTTTTTGTCCTTTTATTTTATTCAAATTATTTATTCTTTATATTAGTCCATAGGCCAATATTTATAGATTTATAGCCTATATCCTAGCTATCTAAACTTTAATAAAAGAGTGTAGGTGTCATAGTCATAGTGCATAGACTATATTACTATAGACTAGTGTCACTATAGGCATAATACACACAATGGTCACCACACTAGACCTATATTACATGGGCAAAGCCTTGTAGGCCTTGTATTGGCTATATTTGACATTTCATACCCCACTATAGAGTATTAGAGTCTCTTGAATAATTGTATATTCATTGGACCTATAAAAGAAAACTTGAGATTAGGCCTGTTTTGTAGTTTTATGAAATTTGTTTGCTATCACCTATCACTATTCCCACTTTTCAGAACAGTAAAAAAAAAAAATACACCTAACTGCAATGATGTGGGTCATACTGTACATGCCAACATGCATAAGTCATTATAATGCTGTTTTTTTTTTTTTAAAGCTAGCAGTATTTATATAACCATTGTCAAGGCCTTAGTTTGAGTTAGAGTTAGTCCTAACCTAAAGTAAGCTGTATGTCTTTGACCTACATTTTGTTATAGTTATAGTGGTATTTGATATTTGCAGCAATACCCTTGACATAAACCAAAGTCTTGTTTGGATATGAATATCAGCCTACAATTTTTTTTTTTTTTACATTTGTTAAAGTTAATGTTTTATTTGCTTGTTTCAGACAAATATACAAGATCTAAGTTTTTTTTTTAAAGTACTGGTCTTACAGTGCGGAAAAAAAAATTTGAAATGGCTGCAATCAAACCAATCAAGGTATCATAAGCCTTAAATTTAAGTTAGATATGTTTATAAATAGCTTTATTTTACAATTTCAATGATAATGTAATTTTAACAGGTTTTAAAAACTGAGTAATAAATGTTGTCCTGGAAAAGAAATGCATTTGTTTAAAAAAGGACTTTGATATATAAAAATCAAATTTAAAATGTAAGCTACATCATGTTTTAAATGATTGAAGGTTGGTATAATTGCTGGCTCTGGATTGGATGACCCCAATATTCTAGAAAACAGACAAGAAAAAACTGTTTACACTCCATTTGGGAAGGTAAGAAACAATAGAGGACTATATATATATTATATACGACAATTGAAGGCTTGATACTATTATTCACATTCTCTTCCCCTTTTTTTCAATGTGGTCTAAAAGATATTTTAACATGAAATATTAATATTACAAATTATTTAGAGGAATTTAACCCCTCCCCCCCCCCCCATTTTCTAAATTTTGTGTGAGTGCATTTGTAGACCTATAATATATTGTTTGTCTTTTTTTCTATTCAGCCATCAGACAGTTTGATTATAGGCACCATTAAAAACGTTGACTGTGTGCTGCTTGCAAGGTATTTCTAGTTCTTTTAGTTTTCTTTACTTACATATGGCATTCTTTATTGATCTCTGTTATTTAGCTCTTCATGTGAAGTATATCTTTATCAAGTTGTTTTCTAAAATTCTAAAACAATAATGAATATTTAGTTGATAATTTATTATTTTATAAAAAAGGTAGTTTCGATCAAAGACTTTTTTTAATTCTATAAAAGACGAACATACATTAGGCTATTATCTCTCTATAGATTATTGTAGGAATGGATTGTGTTAACTTGATGATGTAGAACATTTTCAATAGGAAGTCTTTGATGCTATCTGATTTTATATATCTAAAAAACAACAACAGGGGATGAGCTTCCGGCTCTTAAGTCCAGGGTGTAACTATTTAAAGGAATGGATTGACCGGGGGAGGGGGGCACCAAGATTCTGTCCAATTCTAGCCACCCAGCGGCATGACATCCTGTCATATGGTCTCTGCAGTCACATGCACTGCTCTGCTTCTCCCCACCTGCAGATTTCCTCCGTATCATATGGCTTGCTCATATTCCTGCACTGTTGCTTGATAGCACAATTTCCAGATTATACTATAGGCTGGCTGTTACATACATTGCTTCCTCTAAACCGAGTCTCTGGGCCTCTTGGCAGTGCGATTGAATCTTGGAAGCACAATGGCTGTCTCCCATGCGTAAGCCCAACAGTGTACTCTTAATGGAAGCATATCAGTGGTTTATACACTTTACCAGCTTTGAGATCCATGGGTACAGAAGTGTTGATGCTAATCAGCTTTAATGGTTCTTGTGCTGAATATAGTAAATAGGAGTGGAGCAATTTCGCAGGCAACACAATTCCTTTGTTTTTACTACTTGGCCAAAACCAGAAAACTATCCCAGAGTATTAGTTGATCACAAAAGATATTATTTGTTGCACAATAAATGAAAATAAATTTTAGACACAGCTGCCCTCAGTTACACCTTTGGAACATTTAATACTTTTTTATTATTATTGTTTTTGCACTATTAAAAGATGTACCTAGAAGAGTAGATTGAAGTTTGGATGCTGATTATAATACAACATTTTGATGCCAAAAATCAGATTCTCAACTCAGATTCAGAAAATAAATATTATTTAGTACTCCCTTTTATGGAAAATATTTTTGTAAGATCAATATTTTAATATTTTAAAATTGTATGCCCCTCTTTATACTCAGAAGTAGATCTTACTATTACCTTAGTACACTGTAGTTTTGGACACTTGTTTTATTATTTGTTTTTTATAGGCATGGGAGACAACACAGCACACCCCCATCAATGATCAACTACAGGGCCAACATTTGGGCGTTGAAGTCAGAAGGATGCACACACGTGATTGCCACAACAGCTTGTGGATCCTTGCAGGAATACATTCACCCTGGAGAAATAGTTCTTATTGATGATTTCCTAGACAGGTAGCCTGAAGATTTCAAAGATGGGTGGGGACAATATTTGTCCTGTACCTGTCCATATCATTATCCCTCTGAGTAGTCTGAGAATCTATTTCTGTTTCCTAGTACTGTTCTTTGAAGCTCTGTTGAATTCCAAAATAGTCTGATATAAATGAAATTCAAAGCGTATTAAGTCTTGAGCCTTCCTGCTATTGATGTAGGTGCAACATTAGGAGTGAAAGGATTCCTGCCTGAGGCATGCCCATAGGGCATTTTCGACTCAACTTTTTTACCCTACACAATTTTCCCTGGATCATCAATGAGGTTATACTTTCTATACCTTCTGGCCATACAATGACAGACACAAAAGTCTCTTGGCCTTTTTTTTTTTTTTCATCAGGCAGGAGAGACAGTTTTGTTGCATCCCGGCCACTCCCCCGAAGCTTGGTTAGTTCTGAGGAGTGCAATACACCTCACTCCGGACTTCAACAAGAGCTGTCCTCCATGCCTTACATGCTTTAACCCCCATAGATGATCCTAGTGGGGACTGGTGGTATAAACACTTTGCCAGCTTTCATGCAGATGAATACAACAGTGAAATTCATTGCCGGAATCATTTTACCTATTAAGGCTTAGTATATTCAAATAAATAAAATTAGCATAATTTACGAGATACAAAGCTTTCTTTAACTACTCTGTCCTAAAAATATCGTTCAAACTAAAAGGTAATGATAATTTTGTTATAAAAAGCCTTTGTGATACTTTCAATGGTTAGATATATTCTGCATTAATTATATAATAATGCATTCTGAAACTGTAGGACGACCAAGCGAGAGATGACATTTTTTGATGGAACAGCATTGGAATGTCCAGGAGTGTGTCATGTCCCAATGAATGAACCGTTTAGTCCACATTTACGCTCGGTATGTTGGTAAAGAACTGTTATTTTTACGTATATTTATCAGAAACAGAATGGAGTTGTTGCTATAGTCTTTTTTTAAAGTGAACAACAAGTAAATCTTATTAGTAGTTTTAGCCATGGAGAGAGAGAGAAAAGAGAGAGAGGGATGGGGGAACTGATAAATTAAGGGGAGATAATGGAGCAATCCAGACTATTCATTTATAAATCTATTAAGAGTATTTGTTGAATTGTTGTACAAGTAGGACTTGATTATGAAGTTTAATGAAAGTCATTCTGTGTGGAAATTCGCTACTTTATTTTATCTTATCTGTATATTTGTTATATATTTGTGTGCATTTAATAATAGCATCAATCTATGTCTGAAAAAAGAGTTATTTATTTGATAGAAGTGAAAGTACACATGCTGCTAGCCTCACAGAAATAGAACATGTTACAGTTGTTATGAGTATGTTAGTTTGTAGCTAAAAGGGCTATTTATATACCTGCTTGCCTCGAATCACTTTCATTCCATGATCTAGAACCTGCACAATAGATTTGAATTCCAAAGGGTTAAAATGCACAGGTAAAAATGCCAAGATGGTTGTCATTTTGTTTTCAAATACCAGCTTTGATGGGTACCTGTAATTAGTTGTGGCATTGTGCTGGCCGCAATATTCCGTTGCATGCTGTGTGAACACTACTTCTCAATCTTTTCTTACTAAATACAATATAGATAGTCCAGTTGAAGATATTTGGCAATTTATAAAAACCAACTTAAAAGCAATAATGGCTGACTCTGTGCCAACAAAACAAACATCAAATAAAATTAACAAATGTTGGTTTAACACTAAACTAAAGAAACTGTGTAAACAAAAAGAAAATCTATTCAAAAAGTTTAAGGCAGCTAATTCAATTAGACTACATAAAAAATACCTAAAAATTAAACATTTAACTCAGAAACTAAGCAGACAGCTGCAGAATGAATATGTAAACAATGTAATTTCTAAAGATAATAATAAAAACTTATGGTCCTACATTAAATCAAGAAAAATGGACACTACAGGCATAGCTCCACTAAAAGACCAAAACAACAAAACTTATAATGATAATGAAACTAAAGCTAATATCCTAAACACACACTTTGCATCATCTTTTTCAAATCCAGGTGACAAAGAAATATTCATAAATTTAAACAAACTAGAAGAGATAGGAAATATAAATGTAGATGAAAAAGGCCTAACTGAGCATAACATTCATAGTTTTGACTATGCTTTATACTTTATAAAAGCCTTCACGAGCAATCTCCACAATATATCAGTATCAGATCCATGGTTGACCTCCACACATCAGAGAGAGAAACAAAGCCAATGTAACCCCCCTTTTCAAAAAAGGAGATAAATCTGACCCCGGAAATTATAGACCTGTTTCTCTAACAAGCATAACATGTAAATTACTTGAACATATAATATATAGTAGTATAGTAAATCATCTAGACAAACTAAATGCACTGTGCCCACACCAACATGGCTTCAGGAAAAATAGATCATGTGAGACTCAATTGATAGGCTTAATAGATGACTTGTCTAAGGGATTAGATAATAACAACCAAATTGATGCTATATTACTAGATTTTTCAAAAGCATTTGATAAAGTTCATCATTCTAGTCTTCTTAAAAAACTTAAATACTTTGGCATCTCTGGTCCCTTACATCAGTGGATTCAGGACTTTCTTATAGGCAGAGAACAAACAGTGATAATAAATGGCTCTAAGTCATCACCAATAACAGTAAACTCAGGAGTTCCACAAGGAACTGTTCTAGGGCCCCTACTATTTCTAATTTACATTAATGATCTGCCAAATTGCATCAACACAGGCACAAAAGTAAGATTATTTGCTGATGATTGCATAATTTATAGAATAATAAAGACAGGAAAAGATAGTGAACTTTTACAAAAAGACCTAGATGAACTACAAAAATGGGAATCAAACTGGAGTATGTCTTTTCACCCAGAAAAATGCCAACTAATAAGGGTATCCAAGAAAAAGAAACAAATAATAACAAACTACTTCATTCATGGTAAAGAACTAACTCAAACTAGCAATGCTAAACATCTAGGAGTAATAATAAATGATAAGTTATCTTGGAACCCTCACATTGATGAAGTAATTAAAAAATCAAACAAAACATTAGGATTCATAAAAAGGAACTTTTACAAGAATATAAAACTAAAATGCTATCTCACATTAGTTAGGCCTATACTAGAATATGCAGGATCTGTATGGGACCCATCAACTAAAGAAAATATTAAAAAATTAGAACAAATTCAAAAAAGAGCTGCAAGGTTTATAACTAGTGAATATTCCCAATTGACAAGAGTAACACCATTAGTCAAATCACTAAACCTAGAAACACTAGAGGACAGAAGGGCAAAGAGTAAAGTAGTAATAATACATAAGGCATTAAACTCTAATTTAGAAATACAACCCAATAACAATCTGTTGCAAAGCTCAGATAAACATAAAGACAAAAACACCTTCCTTGTCCCTTATGCGAGAACAAATGCATATAAGTACTCTTTCTTCCCGAGTGGCATTCGGGCATGGAATGGGTTGCCTGAACAAACCAGGAAAACCAATAACCTAACATCATTTAAAACATTAATAAAAATGCAAGACTAGACTCGGACCATGGATGAGCGTAGGACGCAATAATCTTCTTTATAGAAGGAGCGTCTGTAATGTATAAGATAAGATAATCCAAAATATGTCAGAACCGTATGCTTTACACTTGCAACAAAAAAGGTTTAATGAACTAAATTTCTTTTGTGCAGATTTTAGCTTCCAGCATAAAATCCTTAAATTTCACCTTTCACGAGAGAGGAACAATGATAACCATAGAAGGTCCGAGATTTTCCACTACTGCAGAAAGCAAATTGTGGAGACAATGGCGGGCTGATGTTATCAACATGAGCACAGTTCCAGAGGTAGATTTTTTTTAATTTTTAGAAATTGTGTGCAATAACTTAATCAAAAATAATTTTCAAAAAAATATTGTGAATTAAGGACATAATTGATTGTTTCAAGTTGTAGTTTGTATAATTTAAGAGCTTATATCTAAAAGCTCTACAGAAAAAAATTGACAAATAAAATTTGGACTACTTTTATACACTACAGGTTGACATTAATATAATTTACACATACCTGTAGACTATATTGGTTTTGAAAAATGTGTGGTAATGTTTGAGAAACGTTTAGGAATTTTGCACTGATCTTAGAGTAAGAACCCAGGAATAGATTTTACTGGATGTAGCTCTCTTCCTATAAACTGCTTTAAAGCTTATTTATTTAGTATTAAAATCACACTATGTAGGGTATTGTTTGTGCCTCTATGTGATCTGGTTATTGTATGATTTGTTTGAAGAACTGCAGAGTATTTTGTTATTCAAAGGTTGTCTTAGCAAAAGAAGCAGGAATGATGTATGCATCACTTGCCCTGGTGACAGATTATGATAGTTGGAGAGATGACCATGAATCTGTAAGTGAAAACATTTGTTGCAGTTTGAAGGCTTTGGCCAAGTTGTAATTGATAAAAAAAAACATTTAAATTGAAACCTTTTTTTTTTAACCTGTGGTAAAGGCATCCCATTGGTCTATATTTTGTCTATATTTTGAGTCACATAAAAAATGCCATTGATTCCTGAAAGAGCTACTAAAAGCACATGTGAATATTAAAAAAAAAAATTATTTCAGTGATACTTTTAGTATTAAAAGAGTTTTCATCTATGGTTTTAAAAGAAATGTAGGGTATCAAAGGATGACTTGCAGTTAAAGTTAATGTTTAAATGGAATAATTTGGGCATAATTGATTTACTTGTTTTAACTCTTTAACTACCATGAGCCGCATTTTGCGGCTCAAGCCAGCCGTCTCGCAAGACCACGAGCCGCATTTTGCGGTTCAGAAACCCTTATACATTTATTTTGTCCAAATCCAATCCAAAATTTTAGAAATAATAAACTAACGTCCTTGTTTTTAATTGTCTACTTCCGTATTCGTTCTTTTCAGATGTAAATATTAACTGGAACACATGTTTTTTGTGTTTAAAAGTGATTTTTTGGCGATGTCTGGTTTAATTTTCCATTTTTTCCCCTTAGTATTCTTACTGTACTTGTGTTTAGTTTTTTGTGTGTATCTTTGTTATTTGTGAACAAAAATTAATGAAATTTGAAGCGAGTGTTTTCAATAGAATTCTTAATAGGATCGCAAAGTTTCTTTTTTATTCGGATTATTATTTTCGGAGTTATTAGACTGTAAGTTTAATATTTCTTATTTGTTTGTCTTTGTTTCTAAAACAACATTCTTACTTTCACCTTAACTTTCACACTTATTCTAGAATTTAAAAATGTTATATTAGCATATTGTAGATACGCTTTTATTTCTGCTTATTTTGATATGTAACACTTAGGGTTTCATTCATAATAAAAGCTGTAAAAAAAAGCTTTGATTGCGTTGGGCCTATGTAAAAAAATAATGTCATGAAAATGGGCTGGCCATACGGGCAAAATCGGGGGAAATGCCATGGTAGCTATTGAGTTAAAGAAAGACAAAGAATGCTTTTCATAAATTATTGATGTTATAAAAACTGATGGTTATGCAAATATTAATGGCACAATTTAACAATATTATATTGTGTTCTTGCTTTGGTAGGTTCATGTTGAAATGGCTGTCAAGACCTTCAAGGCAAATTCAGAAAGGGCTATCAAAATTCTTTTGGCAGCCATTCCTAAAATAGCAGAAAAAAATTGGGATGAAGAAATACTTAATAGTTTGGTAAGTCTAATAATGTCCCTAAGAATTATTTTAGCTGTTAGAACTAAAAAGAACTTTTCCCGACAAGTCCAAAATGAACTTTTATTAAACTTTTTATTTTGTAATTCTCAATTGTTTTTTCAGGAGACTGTCAAGTCTTCAACAATGAAATAGAAAGTCTTATTGTAATTCTAGAATCTTTGTTTTCAATTAAGCAGAAAGAAAGTTCTCTCCTGTTTTTTCACTAAGGGTAAAAATTTTTGTTTTGTAGCAAATGAGGACTAATGAGCCTATTAATTCTCTGTCTTGTGATTTTAAAGATTTTATCTCAGATAGGATTACTTTGTAATTCCTCGTACTTTTTAGAGTTTACAAAAACAAAACCAAAAATAATTTGTTTATAGAAATAGAAAAGCTGTGAAAAAATGTTTCAATTTCTTCTTTTTTGATGGCATTTTATGACAATTTTTTATCTAGTTTTTTTGGTTTTAATGTAAAAATTTCTATGTTTTACACTTTCTCATTTAACATAAATTATCACTTGTGACATTCTGTTATTTGCTCCAGAGATTTTTAATTGTGTTTTTACAAACATTTTCAATAATTTTGTTTATTAATTTTTCAATAAAAATGGTCATGAAATTAAACAAACAATTAACCCTTCTCTTCCTAAGTCCATAATAGTGGAAGATAAACAGTTATCGACCATTAGACCCGCATTTTCAATTTCACAACAAAAACTCAATAATTGATCAATTTTTATAATTTAAAAAGTGAAATAAACTTCTACAATTCAGCTATCGAATAATAATTCTGCTCAAGACTATGGTGAAAGGTCAGATCCTTATTTTTGTTCTTTAAATAGAAACCCTTCATTGAGGAAAATATACGCGCCTGGGCCACAGGGAATTGCATCGGCTGATAAAAATATACGTGCTTGGGGCGGAGGGAAAAAAGTAGCCTGCGGCTGTAAGTGTAAGGGTCAATTTCATTATAAACATACACATATTGTTAGTTTTTAAGAGCTTTTGTTAAAGGATATTTTTTTTCCTTATATTTCAGACATAAAGATGGGCATTATCATAAGCTATTTTCACAATTTTTGATTGTAATTGTTGCAAAAAAAAAAAAGCATTATAAAATTTTGTTTTTTATATCTAAAAGCCTGGAAATAGGCTTTTTTCATACTTTTATTTTAATGATTATATTTATAATGGATATTTCATTAATGTTTTGTGATTAAAAATATCACAATTTCCATGTTGTATCATACTAAAAATTTGTAGTGTGAGGTGCTTTAAAATGTAGCTTAATATTTTCTCTGGTTATGTTAAAGGAGATTATGTGGCCAGCAGATTGCCAATGTGCAATTTTTATAAATTTCTTTTCCAAAGCAACATAATTTGTTTTTTCTAGTCCTGGGTTGTATTTGTGAACGAACTTTGTGTATAAATAAATCCTTACTTGTGAAAATATATTGCACTTACTAAGCAGAATTTTATCGATACCTACTAAAATTATTAGAGTTAGTGTTGATATTAACAGATGTATAATTTGCAATCAAAATAATATAACTGCTGACAAAAAAAAAATCTCAATAACCACATTTTAGAATGAATTGTAATATTGTTGTAAAGATAAATACTTCCTTGCTTGTCCATCAGGTTGTCAGGGAAAGTTTCACTTAGCTCTGTGTGTCACCATGACAATTTGTATTTGAAATAGAAAGAGATTCATTTCTTCAGACACTCAGTTTTATTATTACATCTATTACATAATTGTTGGGCAAACCTGCCTACTTTAACAAAACTCCATTTGTTTGTTACTTCATTGTGAAGCCGGCTGGTCCAGCAGTTAGTTCACCGGACTGTCAACCAAAAACCAACTGAAACGTCGCGGGTTCTAGCCCGGCCACCGGCGGATCCCTGTCGTCCTGCAGGAGTTTTGGGCCTGTAAACATATTTGCGCCAGCAGGCAGCATTGTGTTTACAGAGCGCACTGAGCATGCTAAAATAGCATGGATAGAAGCGCTATATAAGTAACCAATTTAATTTTATTTTTTTAATTACAAATATGAAAAAAATAAAAATTTTAATAAAAAAATTATGATTTCAATGTTAAAGCCGAAATCTTTAATAATATTAATGCTGATCCCCCTCCCCCCTTCCAATCCAAACTATGTTCATGTTGTTAATGAATTTTAAAAATTATTAGTAGGCAGGTCTGCTTTTAGTTGAATTAAGTACTTTTATTTTGTTGAAGATTGTGTCTAGCATAATATATTTTTTTTTTCAGCCTAGTATTTCTGTGTTATCAGTCCAGCAAGCTTTAATTTTAAAATCATATAAAGCATGTATTTCATGTACGTATATAGTTTTGAATCTATAGAACAGCATTATAACTGTCCATAACTTGTAATTTTGAAAATGATATAGAGCATGTATTTTATGTTCATATAGTTTTAAATCTATAAAACTGCATTAACTATAATATGTTTGTGAAAAAAACGTGTATTTATTAATACCTTATAAAAATTCAATATAAAACACAAAAAATGTGCTTATATTAATAATAGAACCATTTATTTTATAGAACCATTTATTTTCTTAACAGTGTGTCTTTCATACTTGAAATGGAAATAAATCATATGTATCATTATTTCAATGGCTTGAGGAGTTTATATTTTATTGAAGTTAGTATGCAAGCTACCATCTATTAATGTATCTGAAGTCAACAATTTAAAAAAAAAAATTCATTGACTAAATAAAAGTCAGAACATTTAGAAAAATTAATCTTGTTTTTTTACTGTGAACTTTCTGCTAAGGAATTTAAGTTCCTGTACTGTACTATTACTTCCAGTTCATTTTAGAAATGTATGCATGTTACACTTATTTCACTTTTAATTAATTTATTAATGAATTAACAATTAATACACACACACAAAAATGAAAGAAGTTGTAACAGTATATGGGTGGCAAAGTTAATTTTAACTTTTAGTTAATTATTTTTAGCCCTTGAAAAGCTAACATGTAAATTGAAGTTAACATTTTAATACTAGACAATGAGAGATTTTCATGTAACATTAAAAATGTGTCAACTATGCTACAGCCAAAAAGAAATTGAGACAAAAGCTACTAGTTTGAAATATAGAAACCCATTTACTGTACATTGAAGCACATTACATATTATTTTACATGCAAAGACTCAATGCAATCTTTATACATTTTTATTCTTTAATAACAAAGAAATTAAAATCACATAATGTTAAATATACAATGAAAACTTGTTTAGCAGTTATTAAACTTAACTTCCATAACAATATGATGTGGACACATGTTTTAACTAAGTACCATTTGAAGACTATGAGTAAAGGACACACATACATTTAATAATAACTGTAATATCAATAACTAAAAAGAAAGTAGGATATTAATATAAATTAGACCTGATGACTAATTACTATAAATGATACACAATAAATTACATTTAATTTGTTCATGGGCTGTTTAAATGATTAAACTCATTGTATATCAGACTAAAAGTTTGCTCAAGAGATGAAATAGAATTAAACAATATATTCCGATCAATCCTTGACTAGTGTTATTGCTCAACTGATTCATCCAACTCTGCTTGAGGTACCGAAACTTTCACTTGTCTAGTCTGATGACTCATCAACTGAATATAAACATATGCTATTAGAAATATTTAACCAATAAATTAAACTACTTGTAAAATAAAATGACAAGTTCCTAAATGTTTTAACTTTCAATATGTCTATATTACTCATTTAATTTGTATTTTCAACTGAAGTTGTTTTACAAAATGTCACTAGTGTGGTGGTTAAATAAATATGTCAGAAGTATTACCTTGTCTGACTGAACTTTAAGCCTCTCTGGTTCCTCTGGTTGTTGAAGTATGGGAGAGATGGGGGGTGAGACTGAACTCAAGTTTCTCTGAAATTCAAAGAAACATAATAATGATAAAAAAAATAGACGTCCTCTTAAAAAAAAAAAAAATGTATAAATGTGACAAACCTGGTCATTTTCCATTAAATGTGGATCAAATTTGTCTTGTATGCGCTGCTGTTGGAGTTTTTGATGTTGGAGTAAATCTTTGAGACGTCTCTTGGCTTCATCCTGTTGTCTGTTGAGTTCTGCTATTTGAGTTTGCATTAAAGTCTGTAAATCTGGATTATTTAGTGCCTCTTCCATAACAAGCTTAAAGAAATGAAGATAAAAAACAAAATATTAAATTCAGGGTTCTCACACAGTCTGGAAAGTCTTGAAAAGTCTGGAGTTTCAAAAAAACAAATCAAGGCCTGGACAACCTTGAATATTGGCATTTTTGCCTGGAAAAATAGCACATCAGCCTGGAAATTTAACTAAATCTATATTTATATCTAAATTTATTATAAAAATCAAGGTCAGACAAAAAACGTCAATCCCATTTTTATACGCCATAAAACAAATCAAGGCCTGGACAACCTTGAATATTGGCATTTTTGCCTGGAAAAATAGCACATCAGCCTGGAAATTTAACTAAATCTATATTTATATCTAAATTTATTATAAAAATCAAGGTCAGACAAAAAACGTCAATCCCATTTTTATACGCCATAAAAGCCCACTGATCGAGCCTTAGATTAACCCTTAAATGCATACTGTAGCAAAAATGCTACAATCTTTTTTACCCCACTCAAAACGATGGTAAAACTGAATGGGAACCAATGCATGGTGTTGTAGCATTGCTACATAGCCATGCTGGGATGTGCGCATGCTCAAGTGACCTAAATTAAAAAAACCGCCGAACAAGAGATGTTTCATTGTGTCGCGTCACAGTGTCTTGACCTGACCTTTTTTGTTGATGTTCATGTGTTCACAAAAGTACCTAAAACGCTTATCCACTTGCAATAAAAATTTGTTCCTTGTTCCTAAGGTTAGTATCAATTTGAATACTAATATTCTTTTTTAAATTATGTTTTTTTAGTTAGTTATGTAAACAAATTTGTTTGTAGCAGAAATGCTACATTATGCATCTCGGTATTTTTTTTATTGATGATGATACTGATAGTATTAGTATTGTCATTTTTATAGGATCAATTTTTTTGTTGCTAACAAACTAATACGATTGTTTTGTTTGTTTTGGTGTATAATAATATTCACAATCTATATTTTTCAGCCATGTCAAACAGAAGTGAAAGGAAGATACTAACTGAGGAGGAGTTGCAATATTTTATTGACCATATAAGTGAAATAAGTGAAGATGAAGATTTTTCAGATATGGATTCTCTCATCGACCCTGACTATTTCCCTGATGAAGAGATACAAAGTTTGAATAAACAAGATGGGCAAGATGTAGTGGCAGCTGAGATAGCCTCAAACCATAATACTATAGAACAAGATGAAGATAATACTGAGCAGACTTGCCTTCCACATTCAGATGCACCATCTACATCAAAGACACAAAAGAAAAGGACGGAGATAATGTGGAAAAATAAGAACTTGGTCTTGACGGAGGATCAGCTTAAATTCCATGGAAATGACAGTCTTCCAAGTGAATTTCAAGAAATGAGCTCACCGTACGAATGTTTCCAACACTTTTTTTCAGATGACTTACTGCAAAAGATTGTCGATGAATCAAATTTATACTCCACGCAGACTGACATAAATAAGCCTCTAAATTTGAATACATCAGAACTGAGACAGTACGTTGGTATGATCATATACATGTCAATATTACGCTTACCAAATGTGCGATGCTATTGGTCACCAGATTTGGAACTCAACCATATAGTAAACTGTATGGCAGTTAATAAATTTGAAAAAATTCGCCAATTTATCCATTTCAATGACAACACAAAACATTTACCACAAGACAATCCTGCTCATGATAGACTGCACAAAATAAGACCACTAATTGACCATCTCAATCTAAAAAATGCTATGGTTCCACTGGAAGCACAACTGTCAGCTGATGAACAACTATGCTCCACTAAAGTGCATCACTTTTTAAAGCAGTACCTGCCAATGAAACCCTTCAAGTGGGGCTTTAAATTATTTGTGCTTTGTGGAGTGAGCGGATTTGCTTACAAATTTGAAGTGTATTCCGGTCAGGAAAACAAAAGAAAAGAGGCAGATCAACCAGATCTTGGAGCTTCTGCCAATGTTGTGATTAGATTATCCACAACCATCCCAGCTAACCAAAATTACCGCCTTTATTTCGACAACTATTACACCTGCCCTGCTTTATTGGCATTTTTAGCTAACAGAGGCATACTTAGCTTGGGCACTGTTCGCCGAAATAGAATACCAAATTGCAAACTTCCCACTGAAAAGGATATGAAAAAGGATGCAAGAGGAACATCATATGAATTTGTAGGAGAAGTAGATGGGATAGATGTAAGCTCTTTGGTCTGGAAAGACAACAAAGCTGTCACCCTGCTGTCAACATTTGCAGGCCAGCTGCCGTTGACCACAATTAAACGGTTTGACAAAACCACAAGATCAACCATAGATATCAGCTGTCCCTCTGTCATAAAAGAATACAATCGCCACATGGGTGGTGTGGACTTGCTGGATGCTATCATGGCTAGACATAAAATTGTCTTAAAAAGCAAGAAGTGGTACATGCGCCTCTTTTATCATTTTATTGACATGGCATTGGCAAATTCATGGATTCTGTTTCGGAGAATTTCCAAATGTAAAGAAAATGGTCAAGAAAAAATTACATTTTTTGATTTCCGTAAAGAAGTGGCTTTCTGTTTGATGAAAATTGGACAACGAAGTGGCACCAAAAGAGGTCGCCCAAGCAGTAGTACAGTCGAAGAAATGATGTCAATTAAGAAAAAATGTGGATCAGCTCAGCATGCCCCACCAAAGGATATTCGGCTTGATCAAGTGGGACATTGGTTAACATGGACAGATGCAAGGGGCAGATGTAAATACCCTAAATGTAAAGGGTTTGCACAAACACTGTGTGAAAAGTGTGGTGTATATCTCTGCTGCAACAAAAAGAACAATTGCTTCAAGAATTACCATGTTTTGGAATAAAATGTGCCTTTGATGCATGATGTTGCAGATGTGCAACATATGTTTTTTTTTAAATAACATATTAAAAATTGAACAAAAAATTTTGTTGTAATTTTTTAATGAATAAACAAATAATAATTCATACATATGATTTTTTTCAATGTTTTTAAAAAAATCATGCATTTAAGGGTTAAAAAAAACCTCATTCACGTCATATTTAGGTCACTTAGGGGGATGAGACGTGTGACCATTTTCCAAATAACGTGTTCCAACAGCCTGGAATTTGGCTCTTATAGCCTTGAAATAGTCTGGAAACAGCCTTGAATTTTTGTTCAGAAAAAATGTGAGAACCCTGTAAATTTGAAATTTTGACATTTTAGGCAGAAAATATAGATTTACTGAATGTATTTATTTCAGTATCTTCCGAACACAATTAATTGTTTTTGAAGAAATTTTTACTTCAATCTGAAAAACTAGACTAGACCATAATATTTTGGCAATTAATTGTAAACGTCCAACTGGAAAGCGGACAAGATTGATTCAAAATGTATCTTTTAAACCAAACATGAGACAGATCTCTAAAACCTAGTGAATAGTCTTTAATTTAAATTTACTGCAACACCAGGGAGCTGACACCTATAGTCCAGTCACTCAAGGACACATTCAACATTTACCCAACAAGTGACGTAAAGGTCTGAGGTAAGTAAATAATGGAATGCGGAAGAGGAAACTTGTTTTATATAATGTTAATTTTGTTTACATTGGATATTTTATTCAATTTTTTAATAAACTTCCCAGAACCATGAAAGACAAAAATTAGCATTTTCTAAGTGTAAGGGGAATAACCCTTTTTTGCTGGTGTTGATTTGTACAAAAAATTAAAATACTCATCGCAAATATGATTTTTTTGCATTGAATTTTGATTTATCTGGTAAAAAAATCAGTTCCTGTTTTTTTCATTATTTTTCAGAGCCATTCCACTTTTTAATTATGTCATGTTTAAAATAATAAATCCATAGACAATTTTGGTCTAAACCATAGTTTTTTTTACTAGCAATGTTTGGCAATATGTAGTTAGGAGGGGATATAGAAAGTAATTTATTGAAAAATTGTTTCTTTCCTTCAAAGTTTATGTAAAAGAGTTCTAACCTCTTGCAGTTGTTGCATTTGCTGTTCCGTCTCATCTTCTAACCTCACCAGGTCTGCCAAATCATTTACAGGTAAGGGCTTTGAATCAAAGCTGCTTTTGCCCTGTCCCGTTACCTGTGAGACTGGTTGTCTGCTTGCCAGTGTGACATTTACATTGGTTTGGACCAATGGGATTGGTCTTGGTACATTGACGGTGTTTGTGACTGGAGGAGCCTGGGTCAAGTGAGGTGGATCGATCTGGGTATCATGAGGAGATGAATCATATACGGCGTCTATCAAAGATGTCTGGCGTCCTAAACAAATAAAAGACAAATTAAAAAAACATATGAGTATGAGAAAAAAAGATAATAATTTAAAAAGATTCTCATCAAATACTATTGTTTCTGTGACAGTTACTAAAAAATTATGTAGCTTTGTCACAGTTGGAGATATTAAAATTAGCTTTTGGGTCATGGATCTTTAATAGTTGAAACAGTCAAACATAGATTGCTCAAATGGATTGTGAAGTAGGGAATCTGATATGTGAGGAAATTAAAATCAAACAGCTAAATTGCCCTATAGGAATCTATAAATATAGTAATATGGTGTTTGAAAGCTAAAGATCGATTTAAGAAGAGAAAATTCTTATTCTTATATTCAAAATCAGACAAACATTGATGGATTATACATGTAGAAAAATTGAAGATATAATTTGGCAGCTTTACAATTTACAAGCTAGGAAAGTTGCAGCGAATAATAACACGAAGACCTGCCATATAATTGATATAATTCATACTTGATGAGACTGCAGTGGCATGGGCTTGGTTCATAACAACAGGCACTCTTGTCTTTCTCACTGGTGGTGACAACATGACAGCTGCCGGTGGCATGCCTGGCAGTTTCATATCAGTATGGTCTTGTTGAGAAGCAACATCTGCAGATTTTTTCTGCTCATCTGAAAGAAAATTTGATTTGATTTAAAATTCATTTTGATGGACATAATGTCAAAATAATATTATTTCTAAAGGAAAAGAATTGAGAATTATTGCACAATTTCATTTTTTTAAAGTTAAATTCTTACTACATAATAAAATATCTTTATCAAAAGTGTTTCAAGGATCCTGGGTTCGAATCCTTGTCAAAAGCTAGAATTTGTTTCTGGGTCTGTAGGGTGTCCCTTAGTCTACCCAGCTCTGAAGGGTATCTGACTTTAGTTGGGTTAAAGTAAGGGCGGCTGGCCACACAATCCCCTAGTATGCCGTGGCCACAGAAACTGGTGAATGCTGCTTCACCAGCCCTATGGATCAATTTGGTCAGACAAGATACTTTACTTTTTATTTTCAGCAAAGATTGAGATTGACTGCAGCAACGCTTGAGATTTCGCTATTCAAAAAACTCTTGTGTGTATTCTCTTTTGAAGATATTTGGATAGATCTTTTGTTGAAACATGTTCTTCATAAGTATACTACAGGCGAATGTTTTAGATGCACCAGTTGATTACATTATTGAAGAAGAAGATAACATAAAGATTTATTATCAAAACAGCTTATCTACATAAGAACCTGTGTGTATGGGAGTAGATGTTCTGGAATCCTCAGATTTCCTGCTGTTGTTGTTACTCACATACACATCTTCTGGATACTGTTGTTGTGCTGGCTGGCTGTGTAATCTGTCTTCTAGGTTAGCTGCAAGTCTGGCACTTTGCAGAGACCTGTTTTCACTGATGCCAAGATAACTCTGAAGATTTTTCACCTGGTTCTGATTATGCCAATATAAAAGACATTTTTGTTACAGTGAGCAGTGGTTTTGTGTCAACTAGCATGGCTACTTTATCATTTCTTTATGAAAACATCTTACATTTTCATACCTGGTACTTGAATGAATGAAGTGTAATGATCTTTCTAAAAAAAATAATTATTGTCCACCTAAATGTATAATATGAAGTCCAGAACTTTTGCTTAGTTTAATCCACAAATGAAGAGTAAACAAAAAAAGTATCCAGTCGAACCAAATTAATATATAGGGCCGGTGAAGCAGTGTTCACCAGTTTCTGTGGCAATGGCAATCTAGGGGATTGTGGTACCAGCACACTACCCAGCCGTCTTTACTTTACCCCGACTAAAGTCAGACCCTGAGAACAAAGCCTAACCGGGATTTGAATCTGGGGCCTTCCGTACACCAGCCGAATGCACTTCCACTCGGCCACCATGCCTTACAAATGAAGAGTAAGTAAAAAGTAAGTTAAGTATCCCGCCGGACCAAATTGATCCATAGGGCCCGTGAAGCAGCGTTCACCAGTTTCTCACAAATGAAGAGTACAGGGGGAAGAATAGCAGAATTTGTATTTGTAGTTTGAAATATTCAATTTTTAAATCGTCAATTGTACAGTGTTTTTCTTTTTCATCTGGATATTTCCATTTAAAAAGTGGTTCTGTACACACTATGTAAGGTTTTAAACTATTCTTATCAGACCAATTTCACCTATAAGGCATGTGAAGTAGCATTCACAAGTTCTGTTTGGCCATGGCTCAAAAGGGGAATGTACTCTGTCCCAATTAATGTTATGTACCCATAAGAGCTAGGTAGACTCAGAGACAACCTTCCAGACCTGTGTCCATAAGTAAAATATTTGTATTTACTCATCAACTTCTGATGGGTTGTGGAAGAAAGTAAAAACAGCTGGCCTGCCAACATAGTCAGTGGGCACAATGAAGTAGTTGAACCTATTCAATAAATCAATGGACCAATGGGAACTTAAAAGCTTTTCTCTTAGCACTGTTTTTGAGTCAATGTTCTTACATTTAAAGATAGCAATTCATTTTGTGTTGCTTCTTTGTACCGCTGATGTTCTGAGTATAATTTCCCATACTCCTCTTGTGTGACAATCATATCCTGTAATTTAATTAACAAAATACAGTTAAAATAGAGCAATGAATATTATTAAGAAAAAAAAGAAAAAAAGTGTAGTAAAATCAGTAAACAAATGACACGTAATTGACATTAAAGTAAGTAGTAGTAATATGGTCTTGTCCGACCTAATTGATCCATAGGGCTGGTGAAGCAGCATTCACCTGGTTCTATTGCCCCTGCATACTAGGGGATTGTGTGGCCAGTGCAATGCCCAGCTGCCTTTACTTTGCCCCGTCTGTAACCCACAAGAGCTGGGTAGATTCAAGGACACCCTCCACTGGAGTCCAGACTCTGGAACAATTCTAAGCCTTCACCAGGATTTGAACCCAGGACCTTTTGTACTCCAGCCAAATGCGCTGCCAGCTCGGCCACCATGACCCATGTAGTTGACATAGACACATGTTAAATAATGTTTCATTAATTCATTGTGATTTAAGAAAGCAGAAGTTTGGGGCAGACAATTTTGTAGATAGCTCCAATCTAGCTCCACCTAGGTAACAATTTGTGTCCGCTTCAGTTCCAATCCAATAGTAGGCAAAATAAGGACATCAATTAATAGTCCAATAAAAGTTAAAATTAACGTTGTTTTTTTGCAGATATTCTTACACTTGTGTAATTAAAACCCAATCAATAAAATTATTATAATCAAATGCTAACAAACCATGGTGGCCAAGCAGCACCACGTTCTGCTGGCAAACGAAACATCATGGGTTTGAATCCTGAAGGCTAGGATTTGTTTTCTGGTCTTGAGGGTGTCCCTAAGTCTACCCAGCTCTCATTGGTACCTGTCTTTTTAGTTAGGGTAAAGTAAAGGCCGCTGTGCATCGTACTGACTACACAATCCCCTAGAATGACGTGGATACAGAAACAGGTGAATGCTGCTTCACTAGCCCTATGGATCGATTTGGTTTGACAGATACTTTACTACTTTACTTCTGAACAGCAATTATTTCTCATCCAGCTTGATAAATGCAGTCTTTGAAACTAGCCGTTTGTGTTACAAAAAGTTACATTTTTTTACAGCAAAAACCAGATCAACTTACAGTAGCCACAGCATCAATAATTGTTTTCAATTGACTAACATCCTGTGACAATTGTTCTCGTAATGTTGTTTCAGCTTGAAGACGCAATTCAGTCTAAAGAAAAAAACAAACATACAAAATAACGGTGAGCTGTTACATATTATGGCTGCTTATTTAATTTATTATAAACAATTCAATTTCAACTGAAATCTGTAATAGCCTAAATATTCTCAAATAGTTCAATATGCTAAATAAATAATAATGTAAAGTGAACTATTGTAATAAGCAACACACAATGCTTAGGCTCGTTATTGTCCTATTTAACTTGAAAACGAAAAGAGTGTTAATTATAAGCCAGTTTAATGAATTACGAATGAACACACAACTCAGAATTAATAAACACAACTTTAGAAGACATCAAAACTAGAACTCAAACTGTCAACTCATCGCACCTTTTCATGCACTTCCGTTCCACACTAGCGCAACAACACAACTAATGATGGCGCATACATGACACTATCTTATAATGGATTAGGTGATTAGCTAATTTTAGAAAAATAATGTATAACCAGGGCTGTTAATATACTTTAAAAAAAATTTCAAACCAATTTTGGATTCTCTTGGATGTAAATCAGAGCCAAAATGCAATGTTTAGATATATATGAAATTAGGAAAGTTATATGTGTGTGTACGCACATAGTCTTTTAATAATCAAATTAATGAATAGAATAAAGTACATAAAAAAGTTGAATTTGTCAGACCTCCTTGAGATATTTTGTTAAACGTGATACAGCTGTGACTAAAGCAATGGTGTATCCAGAAAATGTCTCTGTTTTATGTACTTCATGTTGTCTCCTCCTCCCTGTGGACAACTCATATGCAACAATTTCTTGTTCTAAGTCATCCAGAACCTAAGTAATAAAAATGGTCTCTTTATTATGGCATCTGCATCATTGTTTCATAAATAACAAGCATACATAACCCTTAGATTAAAATTGCCAAAAATAATTAACATTGGCTTTGAAAACAAAAGATTTGTTTAATAAGGGTGTAATGGATTACCTTTCTCATATCATTCATGTTGGAACTTGTGCTGCCATTGTCAAATGCTGACGTAGTTGTACTGATGAACTTTTTTGTTTTTTTCACTTTTTGTGTGTCGTTCATTGCAGAGGGAGGCGTTCTCTCACACTGCAAGGGTGGCGACTTTTCATTCCTCGGTGGTGTCTTGAAACCATCCGTGTCTTTATTGGCTAGTAGCAAAAATAAAAGTATCTCACATAATAATAATACAAGTTTGTATTCCACAGGAATCTTAATGAAACAGATAGCAAAGTGGAAAATAAGCAAGGTTTAAGAGATTTGTTAACTTAACATTATTTAACAAAATGAGCACAGACTAAATATATTTTAGGAATAAAAGATATAATAAATAAAATTTAAACAATGTAAACAAGACAGAAAAAAAAAGATACATGACAATGCAAGACATACATAATGAAGTATTTTTTACCTGTTCTGCGTTGTTATAGAGTGTCTTAGGTTATTGTAGGTTGAAGGGAGCAATAATGCAATCATAAAGAAGTTGTATTGAGCTATTCTGTGTTGTTATAGAGTGTCTTAGGTTATTGTAGGTTGAAGGGAGCAATAATGCAATCATAAAGAAGTTGTATTGAACTATTCTGCGTTGTTATAGAGTGTCTTAGGTTATTGTAGGTTGAAGGGAGCAATAATGCAATCATAAAGAAGTTGTATTGAGCTATTCTGTGTTGTTATAGAGTGTCTTTGGTTATGGTAGGTTGAAAGGAGCAATAATGCAAACATAATGAAGTCTTATTGAGCTGTTCTGTGTTATTATAGAGTGTGTTGGTTATTGTAGGTTGAAAGGAGCAATAATGTAATCATAAAGAAGTCGTATTGAACTATTCTGTGTTGTTATAGAGTGTCTTAGGTTATTGTAGGTTGAAGGGAGCAATAATGCAATCATAAAGAAGTCGTATTGAACTATTCTGTGTTGTTATAGAGTGTCTTAGGTTATTGTAGGTTGAAGGGAGCAATAATGCAATCATAAAGAAGTCGTATTGAACTATTCTGTGTTGTTATAGAGTGTCTTAGGTTATGGTAGGTTGTGAGGAAGCATAATGCAAACATAATGAAGTTTTATTGAGCTGTTCTGTGTTGTTATAGAGTGTGGTGGCGATGGTAGGTTATGAGGAGGCATAATGCAAACATAATGAAGTTTTATTGATCTGTTCTGTTTT
The DNA here is from genome assembly GCA_949126835.1 of Anisus vortex. Lineage (NCBI taxonomy): Eukaryota > Metazoa > Mollusca > Gastropoda > Planorbidae > Anisus > Anisus vortex. Next base: position 10,808,084 of record OX421493.1, read on the forward strand.
GTTATAGAGTGTGTTGGTTATGGTAGTTTGTGGGGAGGCATAGCGCAAAATACATAATTTACAAATAAAACTAGTTTTACCTAAAGCCACAGCCTTTACAGCAGCCATAAAATCTGAACTTCCTGGAAGATCCTGTGCACTTCTTCCTCTCTGATCTTGGCTGAGTACAGCAGCTATGGCCTCGTACAGCTGGGATTGTGTTGGGCCCTGGGTTTTCTGAGAAGGCTGATGATAGGCTTGATCTGCAGTGTTGGGCCGGTGCCTGTGTATTTGTGATGCCACAGCAGCAGGGTCCATGTGGGCTGTCTTTCTTTCTTCCTCTTGCAGATATTCTTGGAACCTCTGAAGGTTCAGTTTTGATTCATAAGAAATAGGTTTTGGCCTGTCTACTTCACTATCATCTGAAATAACATTTATTTTTAGAAAAAGAAAACAACTATTGGTATTAATTTAATTCACATGCACTATTAAAACAGAGCAGAATAACTGTAAATAGTAGGTAAAATATTTTATAAATATAATATTTTTAGACTATTAAGACTTTTCAGAAGTAAGTAAAGTATCCTTCAGGCCAAATTGGTCATAGGGCTGGTGAAGCAGCTTTCAGCGCTCACCAGTTTCTGTGGCCATGGTATTCTTATTAGGGGATTGTGTAGCCGACACAGTGCCCCGCCACCGTTACTTTACCCCACCAAATCAGAGCTTGATAGACTCAAGGACACCCTCCAGTTCCAGGAACAATTTCTAGCCTTCACCAGGATTCAAACCCAGAACCTTTGTTACGCCAGCAAAATGCACTTTCTCTCTGCCACAATGTCCCACACAAGCCATAAAAAATGTGAAATGTTACAAATAGTTAAATTGCTAAAAGTGTAAAAGGGGAAAAAGACCTGAATCTGACTCTGATGTAGTCTCCATGTCATTGAGGGCTGACTGGTCCATTATAGAATCACTTAGTTTTTCTGAACGCGTGTAAATATCCGGTACTGATGCGACTAAACTGTTGGAACTATTATAAAGATAAAATGGAAAGATATTGTGCCATAAATATGCTCATGATAAAAATCTTTATGTTTGACATGAGTCTATTTTAAGATGTCATGGCTGTTGCAAATTGTATCAAGAAAAAGTCTTCCAATTTAGAATGGTTGATGATAATTTTATTTCATGTTCAAATAGTAACAAAGTTGTATGCTGATAAAACATTTTAGAGTGAGTAGTTTGAATTCAGACTATTATTGGTATCGGAATAAATAAGTTAATGCTACAAAAAAGTTGTACTGCTATTTTAGATCCTTGTGTTTAAGTACCTACTGAGGCTATAAGTGAAAATCAATTATTTACTTGTTAAAATCTTGACTTGCCGGAGCTGTTGTTACATTTGGAAATCCCATAAATCTCTGATGAAGAAATAAAACAATTGACTTAAATTAACAGTAGTCTAGTTGACAATATAACTAGAAGTTAACATCCTGGATTGCATTTTGATGAGGGTTAAGTTTAATTAAAAGTGTCATTTGTCACTGTCAACCAGAAAAAAAAAACTCCTCACAAATCACAAAATTAGAAGTATTCCTGTCAGACCAACTTGATACTAGAGGCCTGTGAAGCAGCGTTCAGTTTTTTTGCTGCCACTAATTACTAGGAGAGCACAGTGCTTAGCCGCTTTTACTTTTTCCTAACTAATGTCAGGTACCCATTAGACCAGACCTGGGAGCAAATCCTAGCCTTCACCAAGACCTTTGGTATGCCTGCCAAAAACTCTGCCGCTTCACAACAGTGTCCCACATAAGCCAGCTTATGGGGATTGATCATACAAAACTAATGTGTGTTGTTGTTTTTTCAAATAATTGAATTATCTGTTTTTGAATATGCTCCCAATGGCAGGTAAGTGTAAACAAGTCTGACCCTAACAGTATATTTTTTAAGTATGGTGGAATTCTGTTGTTCTTTTTTACCTTAGGATCATCACCAAACAAATCTTTAACAACTGCCATCATAGTATCTGATTTAGCAAGAACATTTTGCAGCTGAAAAATAAAATCTGCATTAAGTATTTGAAATATAAATATTTTTTAACAGTAAATTCTAACTGAATGAAAACAAAATTAATGAAATACTCAAAAAGACCTAAATGTAAAAATATTGTTTATATTCCTTACACAATGGTTAATTTATACTAGTTCTATTATTTAGGCATCAAGGCATTATATGAACTAGTAATGAAAAACAAAAGCATAACATCATTTAAAAATATTATCAAAATGCACCACTAATAATAATAATAATAATAATAATAATAATAACGGTGCTTATATAGCGCATATCCCGTTGGTGACTAGACTTAAACAATGTATAGTATAAGCCATCTTAATTTTCCAGCTATATTATATTATTAGATAAGAAATCATTTCATTTATTTTTATAACAATCATTAAGACATTTACATAAATAGTTAGATATCTGCAGTATTTTACTGTTCTAAACTCACCTGCTGTTGATCATAGAGAACTTCTTTAATAATAGCAAGCTGTTGAGCTTCAACGCCTGTCAGTTTGGACTTTGACTTCCTTTCTAAAGGTGTTGATATAAATCATAATATTATTAAAACTATTAAGCATCAAAGCTAAAAAGTTCAATAAAAAAATATATAATAAGTTTTCAACCAGGCAATAACAAAGCAGCTGATTTCCTTTCCTCATTAATCAAAAGTGAAAATCAGTTAGTAGATCTTATGCTTCTTATTAAATATATATATTCACTATGCAATATCAATATAACAGATCTATAAATGAAATGCTTATAAATAATATCATGGCTGGGTACCATTTTTTCAAATTACCCCACTGAAACCCTGCTTTCCCAGTTGCAAGAACTCTGTTTAATATTCTGACAAAATGCCATGTTATTTTCAACAAGAGATTTTTAAAATTACTATTTTTAAGCAGAAAAGATTCTAATTACATGTATTTTAAACTAACTGCTCTTTTTAACATCTGATGCACTGATTGTTATATGAAAGAAAATATAAAGTATTTCAAGCATGCATGCTTGTGAGTAAGATAAGATAAGAGTAGATTACTTACCTTGATGTAATTTTTCTAGCTTGGCACTTAAATGGTTTTTGGATTTATGTGCTTCCTTTCTTGAAAGCTACAATAAATTATTAAATAAACTGAAACATGCACTTAAAAATATTTACTGTATTTATGGACAATATAAAAATAGGTATTCTGTAAAATCTTGAGTATAAGCCAAACATTTTTTAACTAAGTTTTTGGTCCATAAAAGGGGTGCGGTTTAAACATGTTGAAATTTTAAAAAATTCGTACGTTCGTATATCAACTGAAATTGACATGTAAACTTATTGACGAACGGCGTAATGCAAAGTGAGAAAGAGACCAAACGCCTAGGCAGTACTATCAGTGCAACCGGTGGCTCGCTCTAAGACATAATGTGTCACATTGGCAAAGTGTTTGCCATCTTTCAAAAGCTGCACCCACTCTGGAACTCAACATCAGTCTCAATCCCAGCAAAGATAAGTGTCTTCATTGCCATCGTAGACCCAAGTACGTGAGTGAAACTTGGAGGAAGACAGTGGTAAGCAACCGGAAACTCAACGCCTTTCACCAAAGATGCCCCAGAGGCATACTTAAGATCACTTATCAACCCGGTTACAAGTTTATCACATAACGAAATCGCGCCCACTATCAATGTCGGTAACTGAACGTCGTCTCAAATTTACAGGCCACATAATCCGCCAGCCTGATCATCAGCTACCCTGCATGGCAACCAGATGGTGGCTGCCCAACGGACGACAGTGATATAGACAGGGCGACCTAAAACAACATGGGGTACAACGGTCGCCGATGACCTCCACTCTGTTGACATAAACTGGGACGACATCAAGGCCGTTACAGCAGCGGCTACAGTTAGAGCCCACTGGAGAACTATCATGGCCCGATGCGCCGAACGCCGTGGGAGGATCTAAGCAAGTAAGCAGCAGAGGAGAAATAAATATATGGATCATGAAATTATACCAGTAGCCTACACCAAAAAGACTTTTTTTAGTGGGGCTTATACATGTTAACTTCAATTTTACTTGCTTTTCACCTTCCCAAGTATAACTGCGGCTTACACACGGGTTTGCTCCTGCTCTAGATGCCCAACTGCCTTTTTTTTTCCCCCAACTAAGGTCAGGTACCCAATAGGGCCAGGTAGACTCCAGGACACCCTCCAGACCCAGGAAAAAATCCTACCCTTCACCAGGATTTGAACTCAGGCCTTTCCAGGCGCCAGCTAAGCGTTCTGTCGCTAGACCACTGTGCTCCATGATATATTTCAGCAACCAAGTTAGATGTTTATTTTAATCAATGCATAAAACATAATGGTTTCCCAGGGTCGCAAAAAGCTGATATTCTAATTTTATCTCGTCAACAATTCTTTACAAAGGCCAAATGTCAGTATACATGCTGCCCCCCAATGGCATTACAATATTTCAATATCATTAGTAGCAATCATATAAATGCAAAAAGCATCCATACACAATATTACAATACAACTATGAATTTTCAAAAACAAAAGTAAATTTTCTCACCACTTCTTCTGGGGTTGCTCTGAGCACTGTAAGATCATTAACAGTATCCTAAATGTTGTGAAAAAGAAATTAAATGAAATTGTTCCACTTATCGACTTATGTTTATGATATAACTAGCTAAAATGCTCTGTGATGCACAGGGTATCCTTTAGCCTACATTGTTATTATAGAAAAATAAAATTAAATACTATCTTGAATATTATACAATAATGTAATGCTTCTTTATATTGACCAATGGGCATCAACATTGACACACACATCCAACCTATATCGGCTATATATAATATATAGTTTAGGCTTGCTTTAATTAAGGCAACTTACATCCCAGGCTGGCCGTTTCCTGCCTGGAACTTTTTTTGTATGGTTGTAGCCAACTCTATAAAAGGACATCTTGTTTTAGTTTTAGTCACTCACTGAAACAATTAAGGGGTTATATATTAATATTTTGAAATGCTGTTAAGTTGATTGTGTTGAAGTTTCAAACCTACAGTCAAAATATTATGTCTAAATTCAAGGGGATATGAATTGGTTATTTTCTATACATTTTAAATGATACAGTTACAAATCATCAGATGCCAGATATTTCTATAAATTATACACAAGTTACTTTGGTTTTTATATCAAATTTTGAAATGGATAACCTGCCCTGCTTTAAATGTGTGTGGTTTAACTCCATAATACATGTTGTAGCTTTGGAACTAATTTATATATATATATTAATAGCCCTTTTTTGAGACTGATATAAGAATTTATTAATTTATATAATTTATTTTTTAAAGGAATATATTAGAGGGCCTATATAAAAACATGCTGTATAAAATATAGAAAACTTTATTTAAAAAATATATAATAGGCCCTATTGTTAAATATAGGCTTTTAAGAAGGCATTATATGTTAGCATAATAAGTTATATTAAAAGACTAAAAATATTTTTTTTTAATAATTTAAAGTTAAACTGTGATCAAGTTTGATCAACTGATAGATAAGATTTTAAGCTATATTTAATTTTTTATTTATTAAATGAGATAATTTACACATTTTTACCATTTTCATAAGCGAATAGGCCTACTCCTACTCATTACATTTATCTTTTTTTAATGCAATTTTTAAATTTTAAATAATTTTAAATATTTCTAAGCTGAAACTTCTAATAAATAGGCCTATACTAATCTAATCTGTCTAAACAGTTGAGTAAGTATTATAAACTAATTTAGGAAGTCTAAGTAGTTCTGAGTTCAGTTGCCATACGTATTGACAGTATTCAGTATTGTAACATAGGCCTACTCATACTAATACTAATAGTGTGTAATAGGCCTATACTATCAATCACAATCTGACTATCACATTCACATTATAATTTGTATAAATTAAGTAGCCTATTCTATTGGTGTGACTATCTTTCGTCAATCTCATCTTATCTTCTTATACTTTAGGGCCTACTGACTTACTATACTTAGTACTTAGTCATACTATAATTAGCGTTCTATAAGAATTAAACTAAATAGTCATTTATAATATTTTTAATATTTCTAGTGAACTCTTAAGTTAAACTATAGTATAGCCTACTATTCATTGGCTGTATTACTTGTAAAAAGAGGTCGTGGGCCAGTCTAGGCCCTACTACTACTAGTAATAGTAGTAACCTACTTATAATTATATAACTAGCAATAACTAAATTCAAAATAGGCATATAGTATAGTGTCTACCTATACCTATTTAATAGAGTAAAAACAGTAGGCCTACTCTAACTCAAGTCTTCAAGTAGGCCTACTATGATTGGCGTGAGTGAAAGATAAGTACGGACATGTCAAAGTCCATGTTTTTCATGTTAACTGTAAAAACTGTTAACTGTTAAATTAAAACTAATAACATGTTTTGATTTTGAGAAGCGGTATGCCTATTTTAGAAACTAATTAATTAACAAAAATTCTTTTAATTACAATTTGATTATGGCGTATTGGTGTTAATAAATAGCTTGCCGAGCAGATAAAATATTTCTTCTTTTTTTTTAACTTCTTAAAATCATAAACACAGTCTAGTCTACAGTCTACAGAGGATGTGCCGTTGCGACTGTAAACAAGTGAATAGGATATTCTGCGCCTAATCAAAGTTCCATAACTCATACTCATAAAATTCCCCTTTCGTCTTCTTTTCTCTTACGATGATAATATTATTATTTCTATTTTTATGCTATTCTACGAAAGGTTATAGTTTCCTACATATTATTTAAAGCTATTTTCTCTTGTAATACTGTAGACTAACTTTTCGATACAGTGTTTGTAAAAATGAATTTTTTTTTAGTAATATAATGGAAACTATTGTAACGTTTCACCGCCCCCCCCCCAAAAAAAAAATTGATTTTTCTTTTGTCGGGGCGCTGTTCTAAAAATAGACCACGCCGCATTCAGTGATCTACTAATAAATTAAAGTGTATAAACTACAGCTAACTAATAACTCTTTTTGTTTTTATAACCGGTAAGGTTTATGTAATTGGTTGTTATCGGTGCTTTTAAAATTCATAATTTTAAACAATAAATCGTAGGAAAAGCTAAAGGGGCTTTGTGCATCAAATGTCCTATCTGCTAAAAATTGTAGACAGGTTCGGTGTTCAGCCATCTTTATTTTGCATGTTAATGTACAAGTAACTGGCTATTATTGGTAGGCCCTAAATTCATTCTACTTCATGGTTCATGTATTTGTTTGTATGATTTTGATAATCTAATATATATTAATAATAAATGTAATGTATAATACATACTCCTTTTTTCAATTCATGACTCACTCAGAATCATTATATTGAATCATATTGTGAATAATTGTGACTATTGACTATTCAATTTCAACTATTGAGTCTATTACTATTGATTGTACTTTTTCTTTCGTATCTTAATCATAGTATTCTTAGTCTTAGTCTTTTACTGAACTCCTTGTCTAGTAAAGTTAGTAGTACTAGACTAGTCGAGTAGTAGTAGTAACTAGTACTAACTAGTAGTAGTACTGAACTAAAGACTAAAGTCAAAGTAGTAGGCATACTATTAACTATCTTTTAAATTTTAACCTCAACTGCTTTAAGTTTGTAGATTGGGTTTGTAAATTTAGAAGTCAATAGAGAAACTTGTCAGCATTCATCAGTACAGAGTAGGAGACTTAGGAGTAGGCTACAGACAAATCTAGTCTAGTGTTTTCAATGACATGCTCCCATGGATGGCCATGGCTCAAATCAATTTGTCAATTGAGTCACTTTTCAGCTTCCTTAGTAAAGGCCTTAGCCAGGCTTAGGCTTTGGTGAGGCCTGCCAACTATGTATTTAATTTTAATCTTATAATAAATTAAGGCCTACCAACTACCATACATACTCACATATTATGATATAGGTATAGGCATATCTTTATATTATATAAAAAGATTGTGTTTGTGTCCCACGGATCCCCATTGGTCAATTTGAAAACACGTGAGTTTGTGTGACTGACCTATTTAGGCCTAGGCCTATATGCTGTCTAATAATTTTTCACGTCGGAGATGTATCTTCGCTATATCAGTGGTTAACGTAGCGGGCTGCTATGCGGGCGACCCGGGTCCAATTCTTCAGTTTGACCATAGGCCTACCTTTTTTTCTACAATTTCTTTTTCAAACTTTTAAAAGCAAAAGACATTGTAAATCTATGGTCTATGGGCAATTTAGATTTTTGTTTAGTAAAAATACTTAGGGCAGGCTATTTAAAAGTCTACAAGTCACCAAGTCACACTTTTTTTATACTAAAAATGTCAATAAAAGAAAGGGTGTGACTTATACACACTTGACACGGTTTTTGAAAAGTTTGAACAACATCACTTCATCTGATTCATCACTAGTGGACACTACTTTATCATTAAATAAAAGTTCAAGTTGCAAATATCACCTGTAGGCCTATTCGTATAAGTGTTGTTTTTTTATGATGTAGGTAGGCTATTGCTCAGGCTTAGGCCTACATGTTATATATTGAAAACTTTTGTAGGTGTAAATACACCATCTTTATCTAACCAAAATTGAAATGAACAAATACTTAAATAGGCCTATTTTAGGTTTTTCAAACCTCCACACCCTTTTCTTCTGAACTTTAGGACCGATTTTTTTATTTTAGCGAAACGTAGCGTAAGTTTTAGGTGACATTTTTAGTATACAGCTTGCTAATTTATAATAGATACATATTATAAACATTATACATACAATATGTTTTAAATTTAAAACTTTTTAAATAGTGTTTTATGGACTATGGGGTCCTGTTACTGAAAATCGGTGCTCATGTTACAGAAACATTTCTTTGTCTTTATAGGTAGGCAGGCTTGTATATGGTTATGTAGACTGTAGGCAAGCCTTAGCACCTTTTTAGTTCTAATTGATACAATTTTGTCATATTATTTCTATCACCAAGTGAAAATTTAAATTACAAAAATAAATTAGTGTCATTCATTAAAATTTGTGTGTTAAATATGAGTGGTTTTTTATACGAGTCATTTAATATAAAAATATTTATTTGTGTTTTACTAATTTGTTGTCAGTATAGTTTAAATTGTTTTGTCCCTGTAATTGTAATAGTTGTATATATTTTCTTTTTACCAGACTATCTATTGAGTCCATGATTGATCAAATATACAAGAATGAGTGAGGACTCAATTTATTCTCAACAGCAGCATATGATGTCTCCAATGGCAAACCGTGGGAAGCCTATGCAAGGTGCCCATGGACAGAATATGCATGCTGGGATGGGAGGCACTGGGCAGCAAGGAATGTCAATGCCTAATCAAGGTCCTGGTTTATCAGGAATGTCTCCAGTTCATCAAATGATGCAGGGTGGGCCAGGACCTAATATGGGGCCTGGTGGCCCTAACATGGGGCCTGGTGGCCCTAACATGGGGCCTGGTGGCCCTAATGCTAACATGGGTGGCAATCAAAACATGTCAATGGTTGGTCTCAGTCAGAATGCTATGGGTGGAAGTATTGGAAATCATGGACCACCAGGGATGCCAATGAACAGTTCTATGCCACCTTCTTCAATGAGTGGAATGCCTAATTCAATGGGTGGTGGTATGCCTATGCAAGGAATGTCAGATAATACCATGCCTAATACACAGATGGGCAATATGCCTCCATCAGGTGGTGGAATGCCTATGCAAGGTCACGGTCAACCTCAACCAAGCATGGCACCAGGACAAATGCAGAACCAGGGAATGGGAGGACCTGTCCAAGGAATCCAACCGGCAATGCCAGGAAGTAGTTCAAGCCCCAATCTGTCTGGTTCTCAGATGGCAGGTGGTGCGATGGGGCCACCCAATCAAAGTGTTGATCCTAGCACCAGCCAGAGTAAGTTTTTTTCTTCTTTTGTTAATGTTAGATTTATGAACAATCTTGTCTTTAAAAATGAATTGGTTCATATTGAATTTCTTCTCAAATGCTAATATATTGGATGATTTTCTCAACCAAATATATTTCTTACCAGATCAGCCTGGTGGTCCACCTAGGCAGACATTTAACCAGGCACAGCTTCATCAATTACGTGCACAGATAAAGGCATACAAGCTACTCTCTTGCAATGCTTCTATTCCTGAGGCTCTGAGATTGGCACTAGAGGGTAAACGTCCCATGGCACCTTTTCCAACAAGACCAGGTAAATGTATTAATTGTTGGGTCATGATTTAACAGTTTAAAAACTAGACATATATAAGAAAAATAACCTTAACTTTTAACTTTAATAAAAATGTAATTTGTTATTACGATACAAAAAGGGGTGAGCTTTTTTGCAAAGAAATTTAAAAAATATCTATAAACATATGAACATTCAAATTTTCAATGAGAAGTAGATTTTGTTCGAGGTTTTCTTTTTAATGAAGGGGATCCCCATCAGATGCAGAAGATACGCATGATGCAGCAAGGGGGGCATCCACAGCAGCCACTTCAGCCACACATGCAACAACAGATGGGACAGATTCGAGGGCATAATGTTGGTATGCAGGGTCCACCGCCATCGCAGCAGGATCCCTCTCAGCCACGCATGCTAGGGCCACCTCACCAGCAAATGCAGCCTCAACCAATTGGCATGTCTGGTCAGCAGCCGCAGATGCAGCAGCAACAGCAACAATCCCAGGTTCTGGCAAATCTGAGCAAGCAAAATAAAATTGCCCCAGTAAACAAGCCTCAAGGATTAGATCCTCTTGAACTACTGAAAGAAAGAGAAAACAGGTAGATTAAGATTAAGTTGTAGAACTTCACTTAGGGTACATTAAATGAACTTTGTTGACATGAAATGTTTTAACTGATTTCCATGTAACAATTTTTTTTAAAGAGTTGCTGCGAGAATCGCTCATCGTATACAAGAGTTATCGAAAATGCCAGCAACCATGCCAGAGGATATGAAGCTTAAAGGAATGATAGAACTTAGAGCACTACGGCTTCTTAACTTTCAGAGATCTGTAAGTACATTTTAATAGATTAAAATGCATTGTCTTAAATGTTGTGTGTAATTTTGAGCCAGATCTGATTGACTTTGAATTTTATTCAGTTAAGAGCAGAGGTCATTTCAACTATGCGCAAAGATACTACATTAGAGACAGCCCTAAATCCCAAGGCCTACAAACGCAGTAAGAGACAGTCTTTACGAGAAGCTCGGGTGACTGAAAAGCTTGAAAAACAACAAAAGATGGAGCAGGATAGAAAGAAACGACAAAAGCATCAGGTTAATGTTATTTTCCAGAGCATTGACTCATTCGTGCTTATACATAATTTATACAATTAAAACCCATTTAGTTTTACCACTTCTTAACTCTAAGTTACTCGCTCAAAAATGTCTAGGAATATTTGAATGCTGTACTACAACATGCTAAAGATTTCAAGGATTTCCACCGAAACATTGTGGCCAAGATTGGAAAGCTTAATAGAGCTGTTATCACATTTCATACAAACACTGAGAGGGAACAGAAAAAAGAACAAGAGAGAATTGAGAAGGAGCGTATGAGAAGACTCATGGTCAGTAAAAAAAGAATCCTTATTACTTTTCTTAAAGTAGTTATTTCTGCTGGTTTTGATTGCCTGGTTCTTTGAAATATTATAAGACGAGTAGAATCTATTGATTTCTGGGTGTAGTGTTGTCTTCAGATGTTGAATGTTATAATTATAAAACATTTGCACAATTCAAATTGGTAAAACTCTTGTTTGAAGTTGAACAAAAACATTTAATACAAATGAATGTATACAATTATAACATTCACTATAGCTGCTATAAACTGATACTATACTAAGACCAGTGGCGAAGCCACAGGGGGGGCTGAGGGGGGCTAAGCCCCCCCCTGGAATTTAAAAAAAATATTTTTTTCAACTGATTCTTTTAAAATATGCACTAAATTTGCTAAAAATTTGGTAAATATTTGTCACGCGAAAGTTTAGCCCCCCCCCCCCCCCCCCCCCCTTATATTTTTAAATATTTGTCACGCGAAAGTTTAGCCCCCCCTGGAAAAAATTTCTGGCATCGCTCCTGACTAAGACCCCTCCTAAACAACAAGTTGGCATGGTTCTTTACATACCCATAAATTGACACAACATCCATCTTGTCTTCCCGTTTTTTAAAAATAGAAAATGTACAATATTGCATCTGCTTGGTTTGTATTGTTTTAAAATTTTCTTGCCATTGTATTTAATTATTTCAGGCTGAAGATGAAGAAGGCTACAGAAAACTTATTGATCAAAAGAAAGACAAGCGTTTGGCCTATTTGCTCTCCCAGACTGATGAGTATGTTAACAGCTTGGCTACCCTTGTCAAAGAACATAAAGAAGAACAAAGGAAGAAAAAACAGAAGAAGAAAAAGAAGAAGGCAAGTTTTGTATGTTTTTTGTTGTTTTGGACAATTTGTTTTTAATAATATAGACATTATATATGTGCTACAATAAAAAATAAATCAAGGCTGGAATATTACATTAAAATATCCGCCCAATAGAAAATCAATATTGTTTTTTTTTTTATGACAGAAAACTGAAGATGAATCGAACCAGGGAGACAAAAGGGTGAAGGTGATGGACCCTGATACTGGAACAGTTCTGTCAGGCGATCAGGCTCCATTAGCCAGTCAACTAGAAGCATGGCTTGAAATGAATCCAAGGTGAGTAGCTGAGACCATCATTAAAAAAACACAACTGGTTTTGTAATTATTTAAAACAAAAACTAATTTTTTCTATGGTTGTTAAAATTTTCTTTTTTTTTTGTTGTTTTTTTTCAGCTTTCAGGTTGCACCTAAAGAAGAAGAGGAGGAGGAAGAAGAGGAAGATGACGATAGTGGTGAAGAGGTAGTAATTTTGTATTAATAAAAAAAACTTTGTTAAATTATATTTCATCTACTTAGCACAAATTAAATTTAAAGGGAGGCAAGCATGTGATTTCTCTACTTGTGTAATTTATTCAACAGGAAGAAGAACCTGAACCAGAGATCCAAGCACAGGAAGAGACGTAAGATTTTCATATTTCACTATGAACATTATCATTATAAATTCTTTTTTTAAAGTAAAATATATGAGAAAGAAAAACTAGTTCAATGGCTAATTTAGTTGTTATTGATATTATTATACAGCCAAAGTCATGCAGATGATGATGGAGAGCAAAATTATTACACACTTGCTCACACAATTAAGGAGAAAATATCTGAACAAGCCTCAATCTTGGTTAATGGAAAGCTTAAAGAATATCAGGTATGTTTTCTAATATTTTCTTGTCTTGTGTAAGCAGGGGCGAAGCCAGAAATTTTTTCCAGGGGGGGGCTGAACTTTCGTGTGACAAATATTTACCAAATACCAGAAGGGGGCTACACTTTCGCGTGACAAAGATTTACCAAATTTTTAGCAAATTTAGTGCATATTTTTAAAAAATCAGTTGAAAATTTTTTATTTTTTTTTAATTTCAGGGGGGCTTAGCCCCCCTCAGCCCCCCCTGTGGCTTCGCCCCTGTGTGTAAGTACAAAGCCCTTAGTCTTTAATACCATTGGGGCACCACGGATGACAGGACACTGTATAGATAACAGGAAGTAAATATTTAGTTGATATTCATAGCTTACTGAATAAAGAAAAGGCATGCACAGAATTTGTTAATAATTTTCTATGCCCAGTCCATTTTTGAAAATGAGCTTTTTCAAGTATGTGCTTGACATGTAATTTTGTTGGTTTCTAGCTGAAAGGTTTAGAATGGCTTGTCTCACTCTACAACAACAACCTCAATGGCATCTTGGCTGATGAGATGGGCTTAGGCAAAACTATCCAGACTATAGCCCTGATCACCTATCTCATGGAAAGAAAGCATGTGAATGGACCTTTTTTAATTATTGTTCCTCTTTCGTAAGTATTTTTTACACACAATATATTAACCCTTACAGTCCCGGGCGCGTATATAGCGGAACTGAAGGCAGCATAGATAAAAGTAGGTCTGTACGGGAAGGGTTAGATCATCTTTACTTTGACTTTTTTTCAGACATATATTTGATAAAGTATGTAATAAGTAATTTAAATTATTTCACAAGAATTTGAAATATTGAGTGAATAAGTTTTCTTATATCTTTTAAGTGTATTAATTAGCACTTCATTGTTTGTTCTAAATTAGGACATTGTCAAATTGGATGTTGGAATTTGATAAATGGGCTCCATCTGTTGTGAAAATTCCATACAAGGGTTCTCCCAATGTAAGACGAACGTTGGCACCTCAGCTCAAGTCCACTAAATTCAATGTGCTTTTGACAACATATGAATATATCATCAAGGACAAGGCTACCCTTTCTAAGGTATCTTTTGCTTTAAAATGAATTATTTTTTTGACATATTACAATGTTCTTTAATGATATTGATATATATGATGTTTTCTCTTAGATTCGTTGGAAGTACATGATTATTGATGAAGGTCACAGAATGAAAAATCATCACTGCAAACTAACTGTTATTCTCAATACTTATTACAATGCACCAAATAGACTTTTGTTGACTGGAACACCTTTGCAGGTTAGACTTACATAACAATTAAAGAGAAATCTCAGGGAAGAAATCAGAACAGCATGACAGTATGAAGTAAAGGTTTTTATATAACTTGTTTTAATAACGAATTATTTTTGCAGAACAAACTTCCTGAGCTGTGGGCTTTACTGAACTTCTTGCTACCATCAATTTTTAAAGCCTGTGCTACATTTGAGCAATGGTTTAATGCACCCTTCGCCATGACCGGTGAAAAGGTATGTTTTAGTCATTATCTTTTCAATAACAGAAAATATATTGTATTGGAAAGAAATTGGTACACAATAGGATAAGAATTACTATTTTGTATTTTAAATATTTGAGGGGCTCCTCAGCCCTCTGTTAAAGTCAATATTTGTTACATAGGCTGACACTTTGTATAAGTTTTATCAGAATTATATGGAATTTGTGTTATGTCCCATCTCTTGTCATTTTTGTTCCCTGTTATGTATTGCTATAAAATTTGACATGTACAATATTTAAAACTTGAATAAAAAAAAATATTTTTTTTCTATTTTTAAGGTGGAACTAAACCAGGAAGAAACATTGCTGATTATTAGGCGTTTACATAAAGTTTTAAGACCTTTCCTGTTGAGACGTTTGAAAAAAGAAGTCGAGTCTCAATTGCCGGAAAAGGTAAATTACTGTAGATGAAATGGGTTGTATTCACCATTAAAAGCTATGTGTGATCTTATATTTCAATTGTCATGGTATCCTTTTCTTCCAACAGGTTGAGTATGTGATCAAATGTGACATGTCAGCACTGCAGAGATTAATTTATAATCACATGCAGTCTCGAGGTGTGCTTCTTACTGATGGTTCAGAAAAGGATAAAAAGGTGAAAACTAAATGTAGTGTGGGGGTTAGGCAGATTCTACAGCCTTGATAAGACTAGATTTCTCAGAATTTGGTTTTATACTTAAGCATGGATACTTACCAATCCTTAAGCAACACAGTATAACAATATCCTTAACAATGTATTTTAAGTTCACAGACAAAAGACAGTAATAAAGCAACTTGACTTGAATCTTCACAGTTCAAGTTACATGCAAAACAGAAAAAAATGACGTTATAAAAATAGTTCAATAAATTTTTAAAGAAATACATTCTGCACACTTAATGGTTAAACCTCATTAGGTTGTTACAGTTTTTCAGGGAATTTAGTAATCATCATGTCAGAGTGAAATAGTTCTAATGCTACTTCTGCATAACAGTTAACTTTCAGAATCATTATTACAGGCAGCATTATTAATTCCAACGTAACCTAGTGAAATCTTATCCATTTTCATAGAATTGGGAAAAAAAAGTGTTTTTTTTATATCTCATTGTTTGAACCAACTAAAAGTGTAAAAAATAGTGCTATTATTAAATAGAATTTCAAAAATATATAACAGGAGCAATTAAAACTTGCAGCACTATGTGCGACAAAACAGTCCGAACTCAGCTGTGACTGTAATTGTCTGCCACTAGAGACAACACGGGGCGGCAGTAGTTTTGTGCAAATGTTAAAGAAAAATATCTTTTCAAACTTTGAATGTCAATTTTCTACTGAATCAGGGCAAGGCAGGCACAAAGACATTGATGAACACTATCATGCAGTTGAGGAAGATTTGTAATCATCCTTTCATGTTTCAACATATTGAAGAAGCTATTGCTGACCACTTAGGAATTCATGGCAGTATCAGCGGGTAAATTTAGAAGTGTAGTTTTATATATATATTTAATTGTTCCTAAACAAACTAGTTATTGTTTTATTAGTTCCTAAACAAACTAGTTAATGTGTTATTGTTCCAAAACAAACTAGTTATTAGTTATTGTTTTATTAATTCCTAAACAAACTAGTTAATGTTTTATTAGTTCCTAAACAAACAAGTTAATGTTTTATTAGTTCCTAAACAAACTAGTTAATGTTTTATTAGTTCCTCAACAAACTAGTTATTGTTTTATTAGTTCCTAAACAAACTAGTTAATGTGTTATTGTTCCAAAACAAACTAGTTATTAGTTATTGTTTTATTAATTCCTAAACAAACTAGTTAATGTTTTATTAGTTCCTAAACAAACTAGTTAATGTTTTATTGTTCCAAAACAAACTAGTTATTGTTTTATCAGTTCCTAAACAAACTAGTTAATGTTTTATTGTTCTTAAAAAAAAACTAGTTATGGTTTTATTGTTCCTAATGTTTCAGACCAGAGCTGTACCGTTCTTCTGGTAAATTTGAATTGCTGGACAGAATATTTCCTAAGCTGAAACAAACAAATCATAAAGTTTTGTTGTTTTGTCAGATGACGTCATTGATGAGTATCATGGAGGATTACTTTCTCTACAGAGGTAAGCTATTGACAGGTAACTTGTCAAGTTTCTGATGGGAGATTTGAGTCATAATTAGTGTTTAAACAAATTATTAATGTTTTTTTCAGGATATCGTTATCTTCGTCTGGATGGAACTACCAAATCAGAAGACAGAGGTCAGCTGTTGAGTTTATTTAATGCTAAAGACTCTCCTTACTTTGTTTTCCTGCTGAGTACAAGAGCTGGTGGTTTAGGTCTAAATTTACAGACAGCAGACACTGTTGTTATCTTTGATTCAGATTGGAATCCTCATCAGGTAAGAGTCATAGCAATATTATAAGCATTATTTAGAATAATTTTTCAAACGTTTATTTAATGTGAATGTTATAAAAATTTAGTAAAAAAAAAATACATTAAAGACCATTTTTTAGTAAATTTAAATCAAATTTTCCTTGCTAAAATATATATTTCCTGTGTGTGCAGGATCTCCAAGCCCAAGACAGAGCTCACCGTATCGGCCAGAAGAATGAAGTAAGAGTCTTGAGGCTCATGACTGTGAACTCTGTGGAAGAGCGCATTCAGGCTGCTGCCAGGTACAAGCTCAATGTAGACTCTAAGGTCATCCAGGCTGGTATGTTTGATAACAAATCAACAACAACAGAGAGGAAGCAGTTTTTACAGGCTCTACTTTGTCAAGAAGCTGATGAAGATGAGGTATTATTGTATATATTAGTGAATGAAACTAAATTTTGTTAAATCTAAAATATGACATTCATTTTACAAGTTCATTGGGTACATTTCTTAATTTTACAAGTTCATTGGGTATATTTCTTAATTTTACAAGTTCATTGGGTACATCTCTTAATTTTACAAGTTCATTGGGTACAGTTCTTAATTTTACAAGTTCATTGGGTACATTTCTTAATTTTACAAGTTCATTGGGTACAGTTCCTAATTTTACAAGTTCATTGGGTACAGTTCTTAATTTTACAAGTTCATTGGGTACAGTTCTTAATTTTACAAGTTCATTGGGTACAGTTCTTAATTTTACAAGTTCATTGGGTACAGTTCTTAATTTTACAAGTTCATTGGGTACAGTTCTTAATTTTACATGTTCATTGGGTACAGTTCTTAATTTTACAAGTTCATTGGGTACAGTTCTTAATTTTACAAGTTCATTGGGTACAGTTCTTAATTTTACATGTTCATTGGGTACATTTCTTAGTTTGTTTACCTACCACAGGAAGAAGATGAATTCCCAGATGATGAAACAATAAACCAAATGATTGCAAGAACTGAAGATGAGTTTGAATTATTCCAGGTCTGTTATTTAGCTCCAAATATACAAGACTAGTGTTTAAATTTGTGCCTAGATAACCTAATCCCCAATCAATGTGGTTCCTATTGAATTTTGTTTCATGATTTTACTTTATTAGCGTATGGATATAGAACGTCGCAGATCAGAGGCCAGAGATGGAAACAGAAAACCGCGTTTAATGGAGGAGAGTGAGCTTCCTCTGTGGATTGTTAAAGACGATAAAGAAGTGGAGCGGCTTACGATGGAAGATGAAGAAGATAAAATATTTGGCAGAGGAAACCGTGCCCGCAAAGAAGTAGACTACTCGGATTCTTTGACTGAAAAACAATGGCTTCGGGTATGTTACATCCTTATAATTAAGATAATTTGTTTAAATTTTTATGCTGAAACAGATCTCAAAAATTGGACATCACAGTTAAGAAAAGTTAACTAAGAATACCATAGCTCTTTTTAGTTTTACTTATTTAACGTACATTAGTGTGTGTTTTTTTTCATGAACATGTATTTATGTATTCCTATAGGCTATAGAAGATGGAAATTTGGATGAGGTTGTGGAAGAAGTATCCAAAAAGCCCAAAAAGGCTAAAAAGCGCAAATCAGAGGCTGCCACACCAGGTAGCAGTAGGAAGAAACATCTTGACCCTCTTGATGATGAGCCAAAAGAAAAGAAAAGGCGTGGTCGGCCACCCTTAGAAAAGCAGCAGCCAAATCCTCCCACTTTAACTAAAGTTATGCGGAAACTTTACAATATAGTGGTCAACTATAAGGACAAGTAAGACTATTTTTTATATATACCGTTAAATACATTTTTAACACAACATTTATTTTATTAAACAAAGATATTTATATTTTATTTTTATTTTCTTCATTTATCTAACTAAGTGAGAATTTAATTTAGCTTTGTAATCTTAAATTAAGGCTAGATTAGCAATATCCTGTTGGTTCCTTAAATCCTTCATTGCCTGTGTGGGTTTTGAAGGATTGGGATATTGATTGGTTTTATGTATTTCTAGTGATGGGAGGGTGCTGAGCACTATGTTTATGCGGCTGCCATCACGCAAGGCTGCACCAGAATACTATGAAATCATTCCCAACCCTTTGGACTTCAAGAAGATTAGTGTAAGTCACTGGGTAGGCCAGCCCAAGCCTTGCTGATCTGGCGCCTCTTTGTCTGACTCGTCTCTTTTTCTACTGTGTTAAGACCCACGTTATATTTTATTTCACAGCGATGGTCGGTTACTGAGTAGTATGTTCATGCATCTGCCATCCAAAAAGCTCATGCCGGAATACTACGAAATCATTCAGAAACCTATAGATTTCAAGAAAATCTCTGTAAGTTTCGCCCAAATAAGCATACCAAAAAGCTAAGACCAAGCACCACATATTAAGATAATTGTGAATTCCAGTACACAATTATGGGAAATAATTATTGTTTAATCAGAGAATACTTTATCATAAACAAACAAAGTGTGATGTAAAATGATCATACCCTGATAATAGCATTAATTAAATGAAATATTTTGTTTTTCAATGATGCAATATCAAGTGTTGTGTCCCACCCTTAGGCACACAGTCATTAATAATATAAAAATTTTCTTCTTTATTTCCCAAAATGTGATAAATATTTCTCCAGGGCATAAAACCTGGGTATTTGTAAGGTTGGATAAAGTTGATGCAAATGTATACCAGTATGTGAACCTTCATCCTGCTGCTACATATCATTTTTACTGTGATCAGCACCTACATTTTTCTTATCAAAATGCTTCATCATTGTGTTTCTTGTTCAAGTTTCTGTTAGCTAGAATTTTATTTCTTAACATTCCACCATCCCTCGTCCCACCTCCTGGGTAAACAGTCTGTATTGTCAGAAGATCACCATAAAAACCTACTTCGCTGAAACAATGGATTACTGTATATACTAGTACTAGCAAATAAGTCACACTTTTTTTACCAAAAAATTTTGACAAAAAGTAGGTCTATTGAATGCTAATTACGGTATGGAAAGAATTGTTAATGTGTAAAAGCCTACCTAGGCCTATAATGTAGGTACAAGCTTGTAGACTAGTAGCTTAAGATGCGTTTTATTTAGGACCTAGGCCTATAGGCCAAAGCCTACTAATAGGGCAGTGTTAAAAATTTGTCAAAAACTTTGATGTAATTTAAAGGAACCTAAATGTAGGCTCAAATTCATACTATATGAGCAGTTTATAAAAAAATATTTGCAAAGGATTTCTGGTATCTTAAGAAGACAGGTGTCTATATAGTATGAATTTGAGCCTACATTTAGGTTCCTTTAAATTACATCAGAGGAATTCAGTACAAAGATGCTTCTGTTGTTTTTAGTTGTAGTCATAAATAATTCAATATCTTTCCTTTGTCTCATTGTTGTAATTATCATACTTATATATTTATTTGAAATATAAGAAGTATTTAACTTATTTGAAATATAAGAAGTATTTATATTATTGTATCTAGAAACATCAATGTGTTTGCTCAAAATAAGTATTTTTTTCTTTAATTGATGATATTGAATATCTGCTTTTATATAGACCAGAATTTCCACCCACCGCTATCGTACTTTGGATGAGCTAGAAGCAGATATCATGGAACTATGTCAGAATGCTCAGAGTTTCAATATGGAAGGGTCTGTTGTAAGTTGCTTTCAAATTCACCTAATAATTTAATAGCAAACAAAGTTAAACAAAAATCAATGAAATTAGAATACTACAGGGTTCCTATGGGTCAGGCTATGAAAATTTGTCAATTTTGCTATAATGGACAGTACATCATTTGATATTCATAAAATGTTTGTTTAAAGAAAAACTATGTTGTTTAGGAGGCCTTAACTCACCTCATGTTTTTTTTAATGAAATTGTTAGAAGAGAGCAAAAATATTTGGACATCTAGTATACTGTACCAATTAACAAGATATACCAGCTTTTTGATATTTATTTTTTTCAATGTTTGAGATAAGTTTCAGAAATTTATATTGATTTTCAAGTCATAACCCTGATGTATTATTTTTGTACATATTTGTAAGTCCCATTTCATTTAATTCACAGTGGCTAACTGTTGATAACAAAACTGAAAATTGTTTATTGTAACAAGTTATTACTTTGTATTTGTTTATCATAAATTGTGAACTCTATGAATTGATTACTTTATCATCAGATATATGAAGATTCAATAGTGCTACAGTCGGTGTGTACTAATGCTAGGGAAAAACTTGAAAAAGACATGGCCAAAGGCAAACAGGAAGAATCATCAACAGAGGAGGAGAACAATAGTGAGGAGGAAGAGAAAGAAGAAGAAAGTGAAGAAGAATGTGATGATGAAGACAGTAAGTACCTTTGTTTACAATGCATTCATTCCGTACATTTACTCTACTGAAAATTTTTTTGTTAGTTTTGCTAAATTATTCATATTCTCCAGGTCAAGCCCCGCGTTCAAAAAAGAAAAAAGATAAAGATGGAGGAAAGAAATCATCCAAAGAGGTAATTTGTTAACCCCCTTGGATACCGTGGACGTCACAGCGACGTCATCATTTCCGTACACTTTAATACCAAGGACGTCACATCGACGTCATCATTTCCGTACACTTTAATACCAAGGACGTCACATCGACGTCATCATTTCCGTACACTTTAATACCAAGGACGTCACGTTGATGTCATAAATATTTAAATAATAAAGAAATGGTAACAATGTGCAAAGTCAGCAAATATTTATATTAAAAGCTGTGGTAGTTAGAGGTTAAAAATTTTATTTGTTGATAAAATAAATGATTGAAAAAATCATTTCAACATATTTCTTTTAATTGCAGAAGTTAAGTTGTTTTTTTCTTTCTTTGACAAAATAATTTAAAAGAAATGTCTGATTTCAGCCTGAAAAAACACGTAAAAATGCCAAGCGAAGAGCTTCTGTCAAAGTGAGACATCCAGTTATAAGTGATGATGAAAGTGAAGAAGAGAAGGTCTGAGTGATACCTACACATTTTGGCGTTGTAATTGTGGTATGTGCATGCTGTTATAGTCAACTTATTGAAACAAAAAG